>JAGXJF010001896.1:0-708958 GCA_019208055.1 Stipa capillata
CCTCACCGGCATCGCTCAGATGCGTGGTACCTCGGCCTAGAGACCTCGTACGATCTACTCGTGGGAAGACAACTCCGAGACAATTACACGGCATTCCAGGGGTGCCAGACAATGAGATGACCTCGGACGATTCTCAGTACCTCAGGCAGCGACCGGGCGAGAACATCCCCGCTCTTTCAGCAGCCGCTTTTTTCGAGGTCGCAATGCCATTGAGGGGTCCCGAACAGACACTCTTCCAGGCGGCGCGGCGAGGCATCAACAAACGGGCTCCTGGCCCGACCAAACTTGCAGAGGAGAGCGACCTTCCCGCGTCGACAGTCTGTAACGACATCATGGAGGTAGTACGCCCGAAGTTTGAGAAGGGCTAGATTTCTGCGAAGGGTAGAGGCCAGATCGTCCGCAGCGTACCTGGGGGGCGAGAAGACTGAGGCGAGTGGCGACGTCCGAGGCGCCATGAGTAACATCACTGTATCAGACGAGGGCGACCTGAGAAAGTCAAAGGCGGCAGATCGCCCGCTTACCCGCCTCGCAAGCCCCCCGCCAGCCACGGTATGCGAGCCTACTCTCGACTAGGACTAGGCCGAGAGCTCCCGAGACCCGCCCACGTTCCGGTAGCCACCCCGCCAAGAGGGCCCCGGCGAAAGTACTTACTTTGCGAGCTGTTCAGCAAAGCTCTGCCTCGCATTCTATTCTACAGATGAATTCGGAGTGGTCGCCCGAGAGGCGCGAGGTGAACGCCCCCCGCCCCGGGTGGAGGGGGCGAGCGGCGTACACCAAGACCAACGAGACGAGGCCCGCTCCGACTTCCCTTCCGCCACCACAAGCCGGCGTGGCTCCCACTCACGCGGCGGTTCCCCCCCACCCCCCGCCCCCCCATGTACTGCGTCGTGGTCGTCCCACACATCACCGGCCTGAAGGTGCCTTGCACTTTCCCCGTCGAAGCGCCAGGCAAGGATACGTTCTCCGGTCACACATCTGCGCGTATCCGCTGACCGAGCTTCCCCGCCCTGGACAAGCACCCCGATCACGTTCGGAGGTTCCTCTGTGTGATGAGGATTCCGAGGACGCTGTGGGACGTGGTCCTCCCACACCCGACGCCCTGGTCATCTCGGCCCTCATCTCCGAGGTAGAGGTGCGACGCTTGTCTTTCATTGATGGCGACAGCTCGGCAGACATCCTGTTCGCTGCTCACGCCTCATGTACGAATAATGGGGCATCCCACGTTTCATGCTTTGCAACCCCCCGGGATCCCGCCTCCTCCGGCTTTGCGGCGAGCCGCATTAGGCCCTCGGGGGGCGAATCGAACTCCCAGTAGAGTTCCGAAGCGACGGGCTCTCCCGCGTCGAGACCGTAGCTCTTTAATGACGTCGACATGCCTTATCAGTACAATGTGATCCTCGGGGCGTACTGGCGCTCAATAAGTTCGGGGCAATCCCGCCACCGACGCCTACCTGTGCATGAAGAGTGCCCCCGCGCCCTGCTTGAGTTGTACTGGTCCCAGGCGATCAAGGCCTTGTCCGCCCAGCATACGAGCAGGTACGTGCAACCATTAGATATTGTTTCATGACGTCGTCCCACCCCGGCTATCGAGAACGCCGTGCCCCGATCCCCTCCGGCCCGCTGCCACCGCCTACGTCAGGCGAAGTCCTCGCATCCGACCTCTCCCCCCGACCAGTTCAATGTCTTCTGCCGACGGGGTGGTGGGTCCCCAAGCCCTAGCCGGAGGCCCCCACCCCCCAAGGGGACACTCGGGTCCGATCCTGATACTCTGAAGAGCAGCCTCACAAAGCCGTTCTGGTCCGGGGGCCGATCATCCCGGCCGAGGTGGAGCAGTCCCTCTCCCTTGTCCAAATAGCTAACGAGAACATATAGACATATTCGCCTGGGAACCTGAAGATCTTTCGGGAGGTACCCCGGAGCAAATTAGCACAGCTGCAGTCCGGCCATGGGCTCCCTGTCAAGAGCGGCTAAGAAAATGTCGTCGAACTCCGGAGTGCAGCTCGCCACTCGCGACAAGTCACGCAAGCTGCTCAAGGCCAGGTTCATTCGCGATGGTCCTGGCCCCAGAATGGCTGGCGAGCCCGCCGGTCCTCGTTCCAAAGAAGGCGAAGCGGTGCAATGGCGCTGTGCGTTGACTACTACAGACTTACACAAGGCGTTGCCCCAAAAAGACGACTTCCCTCTCCCTCGCATCGACCAACTCGTGGATGACCACAGGTCCGGCTCTGCGAGCGTCATGAGCTTTCCCTGGAAGCAGAGGCCTACTCATGGTATCCATCAGTGTGATGGCCGAGATGTAGGGACGAGGAAGACAAGCTTCATCACCCCGAGTGGAACATTTTGTTTACGTGCGAAATGCAGTTTGGGCCCCTCAAGGAATGGCAGGACGAGACGTTTTTGCCCGGTTGATGCCGGAAAACCCTTTGCGATCAAATCGACCCGCACGTCGATGCATCGTGGACGACATCACGTTCATCAAAAGTACCTTGGCCCCCCAGACGGCACGTGGCTGACATACGCGAGACCTTCTGCAGTGTTTGTTTTTTTTTTTCTTGCACAGGTCTCCATGCGGTCTCGAACCCGGAAAATGGCGTCTTCGGCGTGCGCTCTGAAAAGCTGTTGGGTTTTCCTCGTCTCCAGGCGGGGGATAGAGGCCAATCCAAGAAGATACCAGCCATCCTCGCATGGCCCCGCCTCACCACGACCAAGCAGTGCAGAATCTGCAGTCCCATCTCGCCTCTGGGAGATTCATGTCTCGCTCCGCCGAGAAGGGGCTTCCCGTTCTCAAAGCTTGAGGGCTCCCGGGAAGGTTCGATGGAACGGGGGAGTGCCAGCTCGCCTTCGAGAACCTCAAGCAGTGACCTCGCCGTCGCCTCCCTCTGCTCCAAAGCCCGTCCCCGTGGGAAGCCCTACTGCTGTATCTCGCGCACCATAGCCTCGGCCGCAGCAGCCGTCCTACTGCAGAGAGCAGTCCCGCACCCAGAACCCAACCCGGTCTACTATGTCATCCCGAGACGCTACAAAGAGGAGACGAAAGCCTCGCTACACCGAGCTCGAGAGCTCGCGTACGCGCTGATCATTGGCCTCTCCGAAAGCTTCCCCACTACTTCATGGCCGCGCGTCGATTCGAGGTCCCTAACGTCGTTCCGCAATTGGCGAGATGTTTCCGCAACCGAGAGGCCACCAGGCCGAGTCGCCAAGTGGGCAGACGAAATCGCTCGCCCGTTCACAATCAGAGTTTTCTTCTCCCCAAAACCGCCATCAAGTCTCAGGTACTTCGCCACCGTCATCGTCGAGTGCGGTACCCCGCCCAGATTTCCGAAGCTGCTTGCGGGCGAACCCTGTCTGGACACTGTACGTTGACGGTTCTGTGTGCGGCGAGGGAGCTGGGGCCGGTGGCGGTCTGATATCACTAGGGGGAGCAAAGAGACTATACTCGGCCCGCCTAAACTTCAAACGAACAGAAAACAGACAAACAAGCCGCCGAATGAATAGGCTCCTTCTTCTGCTCGGTATCTTCCTCCGCAAGGCACGCGCCTCAGGGCGCCCGATGTGCTTGTCGATAGCGACTCGCCAACTATTCGCCGGGCAGGTCGGAGAAAAGGCCTACCAGGCGAAGGAGCCCGTAGATGATGCGTATTTGGCGGCAGTAAGGGCCGGTCGAAGAAACACTTCGCGGAATCACGGTCCAGAGTCATCCGCGCAGCGGGGACACTTCGACCTTTCGAAGGCCGACCTCCTAGGCCCGGGCGGCGAGCGGCGGCAGCCGCCCCGCCCCGTGGCGCGTTCAGCGAGACCATAATCGTCGCTTCGGCCGAGCCAGGTCCGATGTCAACACCATCTCGCCCGAGGCGGGTGCCCCGCCGTCACGCACCGCCTCGCCGAAGACTGCGAGAACCCCGATTGAAGAATACCTTGGCCCTGCGGGAGAAGGAACCTGAGGACCCAGCCCAAAGCTACGGCGGCCTCGCCGCGCGTGCTACAGGAGTTTCATCATCCACAAGGGCTGCTCTCGACGACAACGGGGTGTGTGCGCCCGTCATTCCTAGAGATGGCCTCGCACTTGCAGAAGGGCGGCAACCTGCTCAAGGAGATCCACCAGTGGGCTGTGCGGCTCTACAACCGACCTCGCCGCGCGGTCCCCTAATAGCCAAAGCTTACCGCGCCGGTTTTTACTGCCTACATCGGCTAGACCCGTACCGACGCCCATACGTTGGGCACGGTCACTGCCCGCTTCGCCAGTGGATGGGCCGAAGTGCACTAACTAGACCATCGACGGCAATGCTGCCCATCTCCCCCTCGTGGCCCTGTCCCGCTGCGGGATTGAACCTACATTCGGCCCCTTCAGGAACGGCGAGCCGAGGTGCCTCAATTCGTCGTCTCCCCTGGACATTACTTCTCCAAGTGGATAGAGCAGAACGTTAACAAAGATCACCTCGCCGCCGTACAGAAGTTCAGTCTTTGAAAAATCTCATTGTCGGTTCGGCCTCCCGGCGCGAGCTCACTGTGGACAACGGACCCAGTTTCGTGCGGCAACTTCAGAGCATTCTGTTCCGGCCGTTGGCATCAATCTTTGCTTCGCTTCGCTCGCTAACCCCCCCAAAGCTATGGGGGCGGTAATGAAAGGGCAACATGGCATCATCCTGTCGGCCTACATACGCCCGCGCATGTTCGAGGCTTCCCGGCCGGGAGATGGGCAGATGAGCTCCCTAATGTCTTATGGTCGTCTCGCACTCGGTCCAGCCGTGCGATTGGCCCACACCGTTCAACATTGCTGTTATGGGCGAAGAAGCCGTCACCCCGGCCGAAGTCGAGTTGGAATCCCATTCGGTGCGCGATCACCGGGACAACGATAAATCACCTTACGTCGCTCGAGGGGCTCGACGATGTACGACACACAGCGCCGCCCCTCACCACATCAACCAGTACCACCGCTACGGCAAGGACACTCAAGACAAGACGGTGAAGCACATAGGCCAATAAAGGTGACGACCTGGTGCTCAAAAGAAAAAAAAGAATCTCAATCCTGAAGCCGGACGGCGAAGTCCGCCTCCCAATTGGAAGGCCCCTTATGAAGTCGTCTCCTCGTCTCGGCCGTCATCGTTCTCGCCTGAAGGACACTAGACGGCGTCGTCCTCAAGCACGCTTGGAACTTCGACAATCCAGAGGTACTACATCTGATCTCGCCCCCCATGAACCACTGCTGCTTGCGCCTGCTAAAAAGGACGTCGTCCTTGTAAAACAACCGTATTTTTTTGGTTAAGAACTTCGACAGTGTTTGTTCTGGATTGGCGACACAGCCCCGCGCCCGCTCCCCGACTTAAGCGCGCGACACGCTCCCGCGCCGCGCACCCGACCTATGGCGACACGGCCTCCCAGCGTGTCCGCGCCGCCTACTTAGCGGCGACAAACGGCTCCGCGTCCCGCGCCCCCGACCTATTGGCGCAAACTTACGCCTGCCTCAGCGGCCGCGCCCCGACCTAGTGTCGGCAAGGCCCCGCGCCCCGACCTAGTGGCGACACCGGCCCGCGCCGCCCCCCGACCTATTGGCGCCACGGCCCCGCGCCGCGCCCGACCTATTGGCGACCCGGCCCACGCAGCGCCGCGCCCCGACTCAGGTGGCGACACGGTCCCGCACCGCGCCCCCGCCTCAAGTTGGCGACACGGCCCCCACCGCGTCGCGCAGCCCGACCTTTGGCGACACGGCCCTGCGCCGCGCCCCGCACTTATTGGTGACAACGGGCCCCGCGCCGCGCCCCGACTTAGCGGCGACACTGCTCCGCTCTGCGCCCTGACTTATCGCGACACTCCCCGCGCCGTGCCCACCGGCTTAGCTGCCGCGCCGGCTAAGAATTAGGTCACACAACCTTAGATTCCTAAGCTTCAACTCGCCTCGGCTTTAGACAGCAGCATCGTGTCCGACGAGACATTCGGTGGTCCTACCACCTACGCTCGCAACTCCGTCCAAACCAGATCACCTTACCCATGGTTAGGAAAAAAAAAAAACCAAGTAGTAAATGTATCGTATATGCCAATTGCACAAAGGGCGAGCGACCTACGACTTACTTCGTGGTCGCACCCCGTTATTTTTAGGTGGGCGGAAGGCGCCCCTCTCGGTCCACAACTGGATTACAAGTCACTCTGGCCGCGGCGAAAACAAAAACTACTAAGTCGAAAGTGAACGTCCCATAATGCTGGGGGCGAACTAACATTAAAGTAATCCTACTCGACATCATCAGACGCTCAAACGGCGAGGGCCAAAAGAATCATCAGGGTCCTCTGTCCCCTGGGTCCTAGCCCGAGTCGTGCCATCCCTCGCTTCCTCTCCGACCACGGCGGCAGCTACTTCCCCGAGTTGTGCGTGGAGCCAGGTCGACCTCCTCCACGGATTCTCCAGGCCCGTCATTCCCCCTCCGATGGCCGGCAAGGCGGCCAAGCAGTGCTATTGCGACATGGCCACAGAAGGCGGGAACCGCTCCGCCCCACGGGCGACTTATGTCGCGACGGCGTAGTCTGCAAAACAAGCACAAATAAATGTAACATCGCCATACTCAAATATTTAACCAAAACTTCGCGCACATCGGCGAGTTCACAATAGCGCCACAAGCGCGAAGCAATCGACGCACGTCGACAAAACGGCAAAACCTTCTATGTTAACCTCGCCAAAGGTGAACTTTAAACCTTTGCCTGCGGGGACGACGTGGCCGGACGGCCTTCCCCCCGCACCCGAGGTGCTTCCGCCGCCTCCTTCGAGCTCGCCCTAGTGCTCGGCCGCTTCCTCCTCCCGGGACTCTTGAAATCCCCTTCCACGTACTTCTGCCCTTCTTTGCACGAATCCACACCAAAGACATGAAGGCTTCGGCCTCACCCTTGAACTTGTCTCGAACCCAACCACCATGGCCGTCTTCGGGGCGACGTATCCTGGAGCCGAGAATGACGGAGGGCTTGGAGCGAGTCGCCATGAAGGAGCAGCCGAGCCAGAAGCTCTGCGGCAGCCCGAGCATTGTCTTGGGCGAAGTTTAGGCGTCGCCAGAATTGGTTGTCGTTGCGAGAACCTGAGTCGCACCTACTTTTATGCCTTCCTCGCGGCTGGTAGGCCTCCGGGTCATCGCAGCTGAAGGGGGCGGACGTCGAGTCCCGACCACGTCGGTCGTCACGTGCGCCGCGATGACAGAGTCCCGCGGCATGAGGCTGTCAGTCCTGGAGTTTCGGTGAGCAAGTGAAACTGACCTCTCGTGCACTCAGGGCGAGGTCGACTGCGGAGCTGCCTCGACATTTACTCCTCTGGTCCAGGCAGATTTTTTCTCCTCCGAGGCGAGCCCAACGTTGCCGCCTCGCCTCGGCCTTTCCTCGCTCGAGGTGCCACGCAAGCAACTGCTGCCGCCTCAGAGGCACACTTCTTCACATAGAGCCTCGGCCCCTACGCCGCTCGATGGCGAGATCCGCCCATCCGGCGCGAACGCGCGACTCTTGTCTTATCCTCCATCTCCTTCAGTTCTCTTTCTTTAGAGCATCCACCGTCGGGAGGACTTCTCGTGACCAGGCGCGTGGCCGAGCGCGGCCAATTTTCTCTCCCTCTTCAAACCTTTAGGCGTCGAAGTGCGAATGTTCATCGTACGGGCCGTGCTTACACTCGGCCAAGGGGCCCTCGGTGTCGGCCCGCCCGCGCCTCCAGGAGTGCTCAGTTTCCTCGGCGACGACACTAAGCACTAAATCTCGTCGACAGAAAGGCGTTAGTATCCATCCAACTCACCAAAATTCAAGCCACACAAGACTAGTCGAGCTTACCTTCATGCCAGCGGCTCCGAGTCCGCCGCTACCGACCTGAGGGACCGACACAGATCGCCGGTCGTAAGCTCCGCCGCCAGCGAGCTTCTTCCTCGTACAGCCCTCGCCCCGGGATTGCTCGACGAGGTCCAAGAAAAATATAGAAGGAGAGGGCTCAGTGGGCGAGGTGGCCAGAGGCAGATCAATGGCCCGAGTCGCCCAACACTCCACCCGAGGGCGGGACAGGTTGAGGTCATTTGATAGAGCTCCTGCTCTCGTAACTGTCCCCTTTGGGGACGACGCAGCTCGCACCGTCACTACGGCGTCCTCGAGGATCGCGGCGGAACGCCCTCCCGGCATCGCGCCTCGCCGGGAAAACCGGTCTTGCAACCCGTGGCGAGGCTCTTCTGGACGACCCCACCGGAAGGCGAGCTCTCCGCGGCCGTGGCCCTCGGGCACTAGCCTGGCCCGCATGAGGTTTCCTTGGGAGGCGCCCCCCGCGCCTGAGGAACCATGGGTTCCTGAAGGGCCCACCTCGGCGATCCGTCCTTTCCCTGGCAGACTTCGACTGGTCACTTCGCCGATGTCGACCAGTCGTACGAAGACGAGGAGGACGATTCCGAGGAGGAACCGTCCTAGGGTCACGGCCGTTGAGTGCATTCGCCGTGAAAGGAGACCGCTCTCATCCGTTCCCTTATAACTGTGCCCGGCCACCTGCCTTGGTTCGCCGACGTCGTCTTGTTCTCTATTCGCCGGTGCTTCTCGTCGCTCGCCAACGTGCCGACTCCTACGGACTCCTCATCGATCGTGACTCTTCGGTATGTGCCCCCCAGCAGTAGCGGGCGACTCGCGATGGTCGCTGTCGGCGTCATCGTCGTCCAGTCCACCAGCTCGGCGGCGAGGTCTTTATTTTTGCTTCATCTTCCGTGTGAACCGACTTCGGCCTTTCGGGGTCCGGAGCGGCCCCCTTCCCCTCTTCTCGCCATGCCTTGGTATCACCGGACGGAGCGATGTCTGGCGAGGAGGGAACCTCCCATTGGAATGCCTCGCTAGGCTCGATTCCGGCGAACCTCGGGCGCTCATCTTCGAGACTACCGCCGCCTCGACGGCAAGTATCGCCCCATGAAGATGATGTCGCGTTGGTCCCACTCCGCCCGGAGCGAGGTCTAACCCCTGTGTCTGGCTCGTACCCGTAAAAGTAACAAAGGCCCAGAGTTTTCCGTCGGGGATGGGCGAGCACTTCATCCTCCAACTGTTTGGCGAGGGGGTCCGGAATGCTCAGCGAGGAGGTACTCCTCAGCCCAGGTCGCGCGACGAGAAGTTTGGCTGAGCTCATCCACCTTGCAGAGCGTCGCGTTTTCGCGCCGGTCCGCCGATGAGCGACCGGCGTGCGACGTTGGTATCAAGATCCGGGGGCGACCTTGCTTCCAATAAAGCCGAGTTCTCAACCCGGTATTAGAACCACTCGTGTCTTTTCCAGTTTCTTCCTTTTATTCGTTCAACGCCATCGCCTGGGTACGCAGGCGTCGGAAACCTCGGCAGTTCCTGCGGGAGCCGATCGTTTCCGAAAATGGGAGTGAGCTCCTTTGTGGCATGTCCGAGGTCGTCATCTACCGCTCGATGGAACATGCGCAGCATGCGTCATGCTGTCTGGCCGCATCGACTTCAGCGCGACATTCGAAGATGGCCAGGCGGGAGTATGCGGTCGGGTTGAGGTCCGAGATCTTCGGGCCGAAGTGGTCCAGGACGAGCTGGCACTATGGGCTGGCGGGGAAGGTAGAGCCCGACCCTGACTGGTCGGAGCGAAGACGACAATATGTCCGCTTTACCGCCTGCGGGTAGCCGGTGTGCTTCCTTCCTCGGGATGTGCCAGCCCCATGCTCGTCCTCTCTTCCCGGCAGAGGGAAGCTATCCTGCTAGGCCATGAGGCGAGATATCGTCGTGTCCGATGGGCTTGGGGTCGCACCCGAGCCATCGGGTGTAAGGAGACCTCGGCCGCTTCTTCCCCTTCTTCGCAGCCGGGCGTCAGCTTTGCTGGACGCCATGTTCGTGCCTTCTCCTGTTCCAGCGCGAGGTCCGTGCCCTAAGGGCGTTTTTGAGCCGACCCAGTCCGAAGCTCGAATCTTGGCGAGAACCCGGTGGGCGGGATCGTCGAGTGTAGGCAGAATGATCAGTACAGCCCGTAGGGGTTCGAATGGGTATTTAATAGCCCCGGGTTCGGTCCGCTCTTCGAGTAGGGTAATGGTCAGAAGCGGATCTGAGCGGTCGAGGGCAGTTCACCCGGCCCGGAAGCGCCAGGGAATTTGGTGGAAACGGTGAGCAAACACCAGGTCGGAAAGCCGGGAAGGTTGAAAGGGGCATCCTCCCCGGGGCTCTCTGCCTCCCTCCGAAGGAAGAGTGCAGGCGCGAGCGGTGCGTCGCTCTTCCTCGCAAGTTGTTTTCGCATAACCCGCAAGGGGACTGCTTTTCGGGAGTCCGCGGAGCCCACGGGCCGAGGTAACCCCACCTCTTTTGTACGTATTATGTTTAACAGTGCTTATGCTCCTACAGGGATCTTGCATGGTTTTGGACGAGGCTAAGTCGCCCGGTAAGGCGACGTAGGTAGGGGAGCAGGGAGGCAAGTCGGGGGCCGCCACGGACGAGGTGAGAGAGGCCCTTCGGCTAGGACGATGACAAGTGAAGGCGGAGGCAGTTCATCCACAACTGGGCGATCCGCGCGGTCTTTCACGGAGGACGGCAAGTGCGGAGACGAGCCGTACGCGGGCCGAAGGCGAATCTAGGAATAGGCCGGCGCATGTTGGTAGGTAGCGCGAGTGGAGAGTACATGGTTGCGGGGCACGACTGTACGTTGATGCCAGGCCTAGAAAAAGACTGTAACATAACCTCGTTTTTTTTTTAAAGGGGGGTAGCGATGTATTTACACATTGTAAGCCGAGTCTTGCCTATCAGAAGTGGCCATTGGCAACCTCCATATGGGAAAAAACAAGATGAGAAATACGCTTCTACTACACTATCTTCTCAAATCCTTTCTTTCTTTGGCGTAGTTGGGCTCGAAGGCCGCCGCGGATTATTGGCTTCGTTGCCAAAGTCTCCCCTAAGCACCCCCTCGGTCTCCCGACCCCCGGGGTGAGCCCAATACTTACTGTCCGAGGAATACCGTCGGCCGACAGAAGGTAGTCATGGCCAGACGAGGATTGGATAAGAACTTACACATCTCCATAAGCTAACAACGGAAACTAGTAGGCATGTATAGATATAAGTGAAGCCCTACGACATGGCTACATATATGTGGATGGTCTGTAGAATGGCTGTAACAAGATATTTAACGATTAATAACACATGCCAAGAACTAAGATGAATCGAGCCAACATGAAAGCACAAACATGCCTGCACCATTAGTATACCTTGAAAAAACGATGACATGAGGATAAAACGAGTATAGCTCACAAAGTAGGTGAAGATATGGCAAGCCATAGTGCGTACATGTCTCTTTGAGGCCATAAGCAGGGATTGGAGAACTTTATGTATTGATCAAGTGTGGAAGAAGATCAAGATCCATTAAGGCTCATGTTCTCCATATCCCAACGTCCTAGCAACAACCTACAACGGTAGACACATACGAACGTGTGTCTGGGTACTCCTACTTTGGGGTTAGAAAAGCAAAGTCTTTGCATCCAGTACTGAGACACTCATGTGGAAGTAGGAACAGCGTGCATGCGGTTAGCATGCAACACAGCAAAGAAACAAACCTACGCCTCTTCCTAAATCTGTCTCGCCGAGGAGGACGCCTATCGAAAAGGGAAAACTAATGGACCATTTCCAACGAACGAAGACGGCGAACATGCTCCAACTTGCGAGTCAATGATGGGATAGGTCCAAACAGAATCTTGAGAACCAATACCACATCATCTCTCTAAGCCAGTCAAAAGGGCCCTCAACTTATCCGTCTCGTAGGCGTGCATTAGAGGCACTCAATATAACCTCAACGAACGGTGGTCGCCTTTCGCATGAAAATGCCCTAAATGCCACGGGCACGACTGCGTTTATATTACGATGCTTTCTCTTTGATGCTATAGCTGTCACTTGCTTGCTTCTTATGCTATCTCTTCGAAAGTCCGGAGTCGTAAAAAAAGAAGAAAAAAAAAAATGAAGAGGAAAAAGGGAGCAAAAAAAGCAAGAAAATCCCCATCACAATCCTCCAAATCAAGGGCAATATGATGGCCCATACCTTTCTCCTCCACAAAAAATGAGCAATGGTAAAGAGGGAAGAGAGTGAAGGCCCTAACTCTAGAAATGCAGAAGTGTAAAGTCTGTGAGGATAAGGTAAACCCGCACAAATCCACCGCCGCGGAACCTCAACATCCTCAACCCCGCCCCACGACAGCCCTACTTTCCCACATCCCACGCCGGAGCCCAACACTTCTATCCCTCCACTCCCTACTATCTCCCCCAAACTCCTTCTTACTGCTGCAACTCTCGCATATGTTTTTATTGAGGAGTACTTGTTGTCTATTACAATTTATTACACCCTAAAAGCTGCTGTCCTACTTCTTTCGTCGTATCTGGGGATGGAACAACATCCATTGATGCCATCTCGCTGGTGCACGTTCTTCCGACGCTAGAGAACTTGATAAGCCACGGGTTAATCTTCCGTTGATATTCTTCTGGCTACCTTGGGCAATGGGCAGTCTTCTTGTGACATCTAACCGTTTAGGACCTATCGGGTCTTCCCTGTACTGGCTCCAAACACCTACGTCCGCTCCTACCACTCTCACTCTCACCCCAAATCTCACCTCTTCCCCCCTTCGTTACGCCTTCCTCTTTGGGACCCTCCAAGCCATACTCACCCCACCTGTTCCTTCTCCCTATGGGGGCTCCGAAAAAAAAATGGTCCCCAAAACGGACGGCGTCATGTGAGTGGGGCGTGGGGGGGGGGTTGGGATAGAAGGGGGTGGGGGTCTGGGGAGGGTTAGAGGACGCGACCCAGAACCACCAATTCCCTGCTTATCATGTTTTATGTTTTTTTTTCTAATCTTGCTCTCTCCCATAACGTTCTGGTCCCTCCCTTGTGCTTCTTACTTTTGGAGGGGGTTTGGCACTGTGTCCCTGCCACCCTCCCCGAATCTGCTTCCCCTTCTCTTTCCCACATTTCACTTATCCTTTTTTTTTTTTCTTGTGAGATACCGCTCCAAAACATAACAAGCACCCTTTACTCTTTTGGCCACTAGCTCTCCACCTACCCCTCTCTACTAGCACCGGCCATGAGTTGCCCCTCCCCACGTGACTCCCGCCGCCTTCACCCCCTCTTATTAGCAAAAGAAGAAAGTGCAACTCTCAAAGCATCAAGGAGATCTTGGAGTGAAAGAATAGACAAGAGGTCAACGACTTGGCGCTCATATCATTGCCAACTCTCCTCAAAGCCATCACTTCCTTTTGCTAACAAGATGCAAAGGTGCAAGGAAATTTACGAAGATGCAATCATGTCATAAATTTAGCAATATCTCACATGGTTAGAAGAAACATCAAAGAAATAATTGCAATCATCATTAACTTTTCTAGCACGATGCAAGCTCAGTGCCCTAGCATGTCGTCCTCAGACCCTCTCAACACTTTGTGGATAAAGCAAGTCTGAATTTTCATTTTTATTAATTAGCATTTTTAATTATGTAGCTCTCAACCATGTGGTGCAGCAAGACAAGTTCACTTTCTCATAGTTTCATTCATCTAGCATGCTAGTAAGCATAGACATCACAATCAAGACCTGCCATGACCACTAATGCCTATCTCTCCATACTTAGTCAAGCAAGCTTAGCATAAGTTTTTATCATTCACAACTCTAAGTGTTTTTATGGTCAATCTCATCATGTACAGGCAAACACAAGAGGGGTCACATGCATCAGACGCATTGAGATTGTATGTTGAATTTCGAGATTTTGTGGAGCATGCTAGAGACTTTTTTAAGGTTTTCAAATTTTTCTTTCCCCTATCCATTTCCAAATACCAAGCCACGCACATGGAGGGAGAAGTTGACTGCCACAAGTAGGTAATTCGCGCATATAAAGATCCCAAGACCTAGCAGAAGATCAGCTAGGTTCCAGAACTGAGATTTCGATCCAACTTTTTGGCTAATTCAGAATCTACCCAATCAAACCAAACCAAAATTTGCAGAGAGGTGTAGGAAGGTCTTGTGAGTCTAGATCAAGTGTTGATCTCCATAAAAACTTCTCAAATCAAGACCTTTACTCTTTTTCTTCAATCAGCTCTAGAAATGAAGAAAAAGAGGAATTTTGAAGGGAAAGGAAGCTCGTGAGGAATCTTGATCTCAAATCAATATGGTATCATCTCACATGTCCCAGCAACCTATTCCAAGCCCCAAATCACAGCATTAAACCCCCCTACAAAGATTAATTACAAAAATCCCATTTCTTGCTTATTTTCCAAGAAAACTCGAAATAGAGAAGAAAAAGGTTGAATCCTTGGGTATGCTTGGATGTAATCAGTATGGGGATGATCTTCCTATCATTTACTTGCCATACCACAGATCAATCCATAGGAGAAAACAAAAAAAAACAAAAATTCAAAAGAGCTAATGAAGGAGATAACTCAAGAACACAAAAGGATGGGGGAAATCTTTTTGTATTGCATTTTCGTAGATTTTTTTGCTATTTCAAAGACCTCTCATGAGTAGGCCAAAGCTCTCTTGAGCAGCCCCTAACTAGGGGTTTTACAATGCTTACAAAAGGGTTGAGGGATGAGCACCTCTTACCCCTCCTTTTATAGTGGTGGAGGCAAACCTCCCACCACTTGGGCCTTAAGCCCACTTAGATGGCATGAGCACTTAGCACGCATCACAAAGCATCTAAGTAAATCATCCTCTATCTATCTTTCCTTCTACCCTAAGCAACTAACCCTAAACCCTTCCCGGCCGCCGCCATAGTTTCTTGGTTATGCTTCGGTAGATTCCGCGTTTTTACCAAAACGCTCTCGCACTGACTTGGTCCTCACGTCTCGTCTCCACCCGCTTTCTTGTCCTCCGCGTACATGCTTTAAGCCGCACGATGTTGTCGCCACCTCCTTGACCGCATATCAGCCCTCCAAGCCTCATGCCGGTCCATATGACCAAAACCATCGCCGCACCCAACTCGCACCTGCACACAATAGACCAAGCAAAGCATTGCAAGCACAAGTTTTCCACTTGACCCTAGTCAGCCGAGAAAATTCTTCATCCACTCAATTTTTCCTTGAGACAAATTGAGAAACTCAAACTTATCAATCACACAATAAGTAGTTCAAACCTCAAATTCATGCAACCAAAAGAATCAACTCCACATATGGTGGTAAAATATTCATCACAAATATTGTCAAGTCCTCACATGACTCACAATCTGCCCCTTGATGAATATATTACCAACATCTCACAATCAAACAAAGTGGAGTTGGTTTAAAGATTTAAAAGCAATCAAGTTGCAAGAATTCACACTTGGCCAAAAGAAAGAGAAAGCAAGCACCGGGCCAAGTGAATGTCAAAAGGAATAAGATCCAAGAAATGTGAGTGAAGGCAAAACATAATCACTGAAACTCCCCCTCACTCCTATAACCCATATGTCTATGATCTACTCCAGAACAAGGCACTTTCTTCAAAAATACACACACATGCCTATCTTGCCAAAAACATGCCAAGAGTATGATTGATATCACTATTTCTCCCCCTTTGGCACTATAGTCATCAAGGGACCTCACGCCTCCCCCTTGACTATGCAATGATAGAATATCAAGAATAAGCATGTATGCATTGAATAGAATAATTTTTTTGATTTTTTAGTTTTAGCGAGCTTTGAAGATTATCTAAAATGAGACACACCAAATGCTAATATGCTAGATAGGTGCTCATCAAACCATAAAAAGACATGTATGTCAAGAAGAGCATCTAGCATTTCAAGTTCTTAGCATATTAGAGATTTCACAGCATCTAGCATTTCAAGTTCTTAGCATATTAGAGATTTCACTAGTGATGAGTTCTAGACTAGGTAGTTACAGTTGCAATGAATCGAAACATGAGTGAAGTATGACAACCTAGCGCTAAGCCATGACTAGGAGGACAACCGATCAAGATTAAGACCAAAATACTCTACCACATGCTGAATAAAGCAATCACATGATTAAATGGATTAGTCACAACCAAAATACAACCCCATGCATGAGGAAATATCTTGAGTGATTCATCCTGACTTTTTCACATTGAGTCCACATGATTATTTGGACTAGCCACAACCAAAGTGCTACATCCTGCACGAGCAAGTACCTTGAGTGAGTCATCCCTATTTTAGCATTTTTCACGTTAGCATATGATAGATTTCAAGCATGTAGAGCAAAAGTTAGTGACTTTTGATGACAATAAGCATTTTCTAACCCGAGACACAAAAGCCTAGGCATGTTAAGCCACTAGCAGTCCTAATCAAGATTACCATGAAGTCCTATCTTTGACCAATCATAAACAAAGATTATAGTTGCAATACTAGAGACATGAGTAGATTCAAAAGCAAAGGATTCCCTAGCAAGCAACTCATCAGTAGATCAAAGATTTAAGTTCAAGTTGTTGTCCAATTAAGCTAGCATCATAGATTCTTGAGAACACATGTCAAAACATGGTGAAATGAGCTAGACAATCAAAATATGGCATATAGCAGACTCGTAGAAATCATTGTTTCATCAAGGATAATAGACAAAACTCGTAAAAATGTAAAGTGCACTTGATATATCACAAATGATGCAAAATGCACTATGTTACACTATGACACAATGAGAAGACTCCCCCTCAAACCAGCCCTGGGGATGAACAATCCCTAACTCCCCTCTAAGTGCACAGAATCGTGTGGAATCTAAAGGCTTGGTAAAGATATCCGCGAGCTGATTTTCAAAATCAACAAACTTAAGCACTACATCACCCTTCTCAACATGGTCTCTAAGGAAATGAAACCGCACATCTATATGCTTAGTCCTAGAATGCTGCACTAGGTTCTTAGCAATGTTAATAGCACTAGTGTTATCACAGAAGAGTGGAACACTATCGAAAGATAACCCAAAATCCCGCAAAGTAGAAATCATCCAAAGAATTTGACTACAACAACTAGCGGCTGCAACATACTCAGCTTCAACAGTAGATTGTGCAATAGAAGATTGTTTTCTAGAAGACCATGAAACAAGAGAAGTGCCAAGAAAATGACAAGTTCCAGAAGTACTCTTGCGGTCTATCTTACACTCGGCAAAATCTGAATCAGAAAAACCCTGAATCCTGAGAACAGAAGAGCATGAATACCAAAGTCCAAACTCAAGGGATGATCGAAGGTACCTCATGATGCGCTTCATAGCTTGCCGGTGGGAGTCTCTCGGCGAGGCTTGAAACCTCACACACAGGCAAACAGCGAATTGGATATCTGGTCTTGTCGCCGTCAAGTAGAGGAGGGAGCCGATCATGCTCCTGAACTCCTTCTGGTCCACCGCCTCTTCTTGTTCATCAAGACCAAGTGACGTTGCAGTAGACATTGGGGTATTGATTGGCTTGGCATCACTCATCCCGAACTTCTTCAATAGATCCTTGGTGTACTTGGCCTGATGGACAATGGTGCCCTCCTTTGCCTGTTTGATTTATAACCCCAAGAAGTATTGGAGCTCACCCATCATGGACATCTCAAATTCCCTACTCATCATCTCAGAAAACTTGGACACAAGAGCATTAGAGGAGCCACCAAAGATTATGTCATCCACATAGATTTGTACTATCAGAAGGTCATTACCATGCCTAAGAAGAAACAAGGTTTTGTCTACCCTCCCCACTTCAAAACCATTTTGAATCAAAAAACTCTTAAGTCTATCATACCAAGCTCTAGGAGCTTGCTTAAGACCATAGAGAGCCTTGGATAGTTTGAACACATGGTTAGGGTATTTAGGGTTCTTAAATCCTGGAGGTTGTTTAACATAGACTTCTTCTTCAATGAAACCATTAAGAAATGCACTTTTCACATCCATTTGATAAAGCTTAAACTTCTTAGAAGCTGAAAACACAAGCAAAATGTGTATAGCCTCCAAGCGAGCTACTGGTGCAAAGGTCTCATCAAAATCAAAGCTCTCAATTTGACTAAACCCTTGGGCTACAAGCCTAGTCTTGTTGCAAACAACAATGCCATCCTCACTTTGCTTGTTCTTGAACACCCACTTAGTTCCAATGATATTGTGACCAAGTGGAGGCTCTACAAGTGCCCAAACCTTATTTCTCTCAAAATTTTCTAACTCCTCATGATGAGGACATCTCCCAGGCTATCATCCAAGGGACCAATCACCCGTTCCCGTGCCCGACGACTTAATCATGAGGTGCGTTCGTTTCTTGCTATCCATAATTATGTGGCTAAGGATGGGATGCTACTTAACGGTGATATTTTGATTCTTAGGAACATGGGAGAAGCACCACTGGACCAGCCACAAGAGGATGAGGCGCCACCCCAAGTCGAGTCGGACTCCACTTCAACTCCGAATTCGGTTCGGTTTTCAGCAGACAGCACCTACATAAATGGGGCGTAACTTTCTCATACGGAGTCCGATTGAAGAGTTCTTATATGCGTTGGAAAGATAACAACGACATCTTTCCAACGGATCTAATGCCACGTTGTGATTAATTATAGAGACTTTGGAATTGTCAGAATAAGTCATCAGGTGCTGCGACACCGTTTT
Organism: Stipa capillata; assembly: GCA_019208055.1. Classification (NCBI taxonomy): domain Eukaryota; kingdom Viridiplantae; phylum Streptophyta; class Magnoliopsida; order Poales; family Poaceae; genus Stipa; species Stipa capillata. The sequence goes on from JAGXJF010001896.1 coordinate 18,493, forward strand.
GGGCCACTTCGGGCCTTGTTTTCATTTCGGGTTTTAAGCCCAGGTTTAGGGCGAGACCCTCAGAAACCCTAGGTATAAATACTCTATAGCCGTCATTGTTTAGGGTGGGTTTTGCTTAAAATTATTCTGTCATCGCAGTCTCGCTGATTTCATCAGTTTGTAGAACCCCACTTCGAGTAATCAACAATCATCTCGTTTGTGAGATTGCTTCTACTGTGTTCTTGCTTGTGTTCTCGATTCGCATGCAGGGATAAGCCTTCTTGGCGAGGTCAACCACGTTCGCGCGTGGTTGATAACCAACGGAGCCGTGGTGTAGCGGTCGCAGGGTTCGGATCAGTTCTGATTGGAAGCCGGATCGTCAATGTTGAGTTCTCCACAATCGTGATTATCCCTTCCTGACGGAAGATCGGGCACCCCCGTGCGCATCAAGTGGTATCAGAGCTTCGGTTGCCCGTCAGGTATCATTGTATCCAATTAGTTTTGCCATCGTCCCAGAACTCCAGATATAGCCAAAAAAAATTGTAGTCCTCTAGGGCATATCACCTTCACGGTCCGAGAGCTCCGAGCTGTTGCAATTTCGTCACAGTGTCGTATTGCTGAGTTTTGATTCATAGTCAACATCCGGTTGCTGGTTTAGACTTGTGTTCTTAGTCGCGAGCCGTTACTTAGAGTTTGAGATATCCGAATACAACTCTGAACCCAAGTCGGAGTCGAATTCATAGTGCCTCGGTAAAACGGCCATAACTTTGTCATACGAACTCCGTTTGAGCTCTACCACCCGTCAAAACGACCGGAACGAAAAGTTACATCTGATCCCCACCCACTTTGTTGGTTTCGACAAAATCTTCGAGGCCAAATTCGCCTTGGAAAATAGAGTTCTGGAAGTTTTATTCCCACATAGTCTGTTTTTTCCCTTTCGCTTGATTCTTTGAGCAGTTTTGTGAAAAAAAAGGAAAAAAAGAAAAAAAATAGTGAAGAAAAAGAGAAGAAAAAAAAGAAGAAGAAGAAGAAAAAAAAATCTTGGTATACTTCTGTTTCTTGGTACTTCTGTGCCTATACTCGTTTCTAGGAACACGTTTAGGCCAGCAACTGAGACAAGTACCTTGAATTATTATTGAGCTTTACTAACTGTTGTCGAACTTTGCTAATCCTTGCTACCAAATTGACCTTCCAAGCTCCACTCTCTTCTGATCAGTACAGTTTCAACCCGGCAATCGCTACACTCACGTCTTCAACGGTATCACGAACAAGCCACCGGTTGTACCACTTGCTACGTTGGTAAGAACTTTGCAAGAGCATGGTTAGACGCTTGAGTGAGAGCGACTCCACATCCTAGTAGTTTGTAGGAGCTTTATACATTTGTGTGTTCCTTGTTTTCACTAACCATGACAGGATCACCAGCGGCACATCAAGATGATGGAGATGAATGTGTTTCTAAATTAGAGCTTCAAACGATGCTGCGAGATATCAATGCCAATATTAGCAAGAGCAACCAGGATAATGAGCATCGATTAGAGAGGATAGAGAGGAGTATCGCCACCCTCATCACCAGGATAGATAACCTAGAGAAGCAGCCACCTTCCGATAGAGCTGAATCGGAGGATCTCGAGGTGGATGACACTGATCAAGATGAGGATGAGTATGACCGAGCTGCCGCCAGAGCAGGACTTCCAGCTGGAGGTCGCCCCGCTCCTCACGCAGCACATCAAGAATGACGACAGCCACGCCGACAAGGTAGGGGAGGTAATGACACAAATCCTCGTCCTAGACGTGCACATGATGATTATTATGCTAATGTTAAGTTTAGTATACCATCTTTTTCTGGTTCCTATGATGCTGAAGTTTATTTAGATTGGGAGATGACAGCTGAACAAAAATTTAATTCCCATCTAGTTCCAGAAATTCATAGAGTTAGACAAGCCACTAGTGAGTTCACTGATTTTGCTATCATTTGGTGGAATGAATTAGTAAAAGCTGGTTTAGCACCGGATACATGGCCTAGGTTAAAGAGAGCTATGCGTAGTAGATTTGTTCCTCCCACCTATAAACGTGAAATGCGTAAAAAATTGCAGCACTTAAACCAAGGAAATAGATCTGTTGAGGAGTACTACCAAGAGCTACAAATAGGAATGTTACGTTGTGAAGTAGTTGAGGATGACGAGGATAAAATGGCAAGATTCTTTGGGGGATTAAGGCATGAGATACAAGACATAGTTGACTATAAGGATTATAATTCTCTCAATAGATTGTTTCAGCTTGCTATGTTGGCAGAAAAAGAATTGCAGGGAAGGCAGCAAAAGCCAAAGAGCAACTTCGGCGACACAAGATCGACGCCTGGAACGGTCAAGTCAGCTCCACCTCCTCCTGCACGGTCTGCTGCCCCCTACATGTCTAGGGCGCGTTCAGTAGCACCGGCATCGTCACAAGCACCAGAGGAGAAGAGTAAATCAGCAGGTTCCCCTGTCTCAGTAAAGAGCTCTTCATCGGTTGCTTCCACGGGCCGCTCCCCCGGGACTATCTGCCATAACTGCAAAGGGAAGGGCCACTTTATGAGGGACTGTCCAAGCCCGCGACGGACATTCCTTGCTACAGAGGACGGTGGGTATGTTAGTGCTACTGATGTTGAGGATGATTCTGCCATTGGGGCTAACCATGCAGGTGACGATGAGACGGGAAGTGATGGCGAGGAGATTCTAGGCACGGCCGCCACAGAGAAATATCAGGCCTTAATTATACAACGCGTGTTGAGCACTCAAGTGGAACAAGCGGAGACACTACAGTGGCATAACTTGTTCCAAATGTACCTCATTGTCAAGGATCGCCGCGTTCGCGTCATAATTGATGGAGGAAGCTGCAACAACTTGGTGAGATCAGACTTGGTCAACAAACTTGGCTTGACCACACGTCCACATCCTCATCCATACCATATTCAGTGGTTCAACAATAGCGGTAAGGTTAAGATAACACAATCTGCGAGAGTGCACTTTTTCATTGGTACATACCATGACTTTGCTGATTTCGATGTGGTACCTATGCAAGCATGCTCACTTTTATTAGGACGTCCATGGGAATTTGACACGATGCCACCCATCATGGTCGAAGTAATAAATACACATTTATGCATAAGGGAAACAAAATTACTTTACTTCCTATGACACCCACTGAAATTATGCAATGTGAGAAAGAGGGTGCTGAAAATAGTAAGAAGGAGAGTGCACTGCAATCTGAAAATCAGCAAGTTGCTAACACCGTTTTCCCAACTAAGAAAGAGAAGAAAGTAACTAGCTCTAAGTCTGAGGGAATTAAATTGAAGGGGGGTGTTATGCTTGCTACCAAATCTGATCTTATTGATATTAATGAGCTTGATTCTCCTTTCTATGCTTTGATATGCAAGGAAGCATTGTTTTCATTTGATGATACTTCAAGTTCTTTGCCTCCTACTGTCACTAACCTTTTGCAGGAGTATAAAGATGTGTTTCCAGCGGAGATACCCCCGGGGCTGCCACCTATTCAAGGTATTGAGCATCAAATCGACTTAATCCCAGGAGCAACATTGCCAAACCGTGCTGCATATAGAACAAATCCGGAGGAGACTAAAGAAATTCAGCGCCAAGTCCAAGACCTTCTGGACCGTGGGTATGTGCGTGAGAGCCTTAGCCCATGTGCTGTTCCTGTTCTTTTAGTTCCTAAGAAAGATGGTAGTTGGCGTATGTGTGTTGATTGTAGAGCCATTAACAACATTACGATAAGGTATCGTCATCCTATTCCTAGGTTAGACGACATGCTTGATGAGTTGAGTGGTTCTATCATTTTCACAAAGATCGACCTGCGTAGTGGGTACCACCAAATTAGAATGAAATTGGGGGATGAATGGAAAATATCTTTTAAAACTAAGTTCGGTTTATATGAGTGGTTAGTCATGCCTTTTGGATTAACTAATGCACCTAGCACTTTCATGCGTCTCATGAATGAAATTTTAAGAGTATTTATTGGGAAATTTGTGGTGGTCTACTTTGATGATATCTTGATATATAGCAAGTCTAATGATGAACACTTGAACCATTTGCGTGCTATTTTTAATGCATTGAGGGATGCACGTTTGTTTGGTAATCTTGAGAAGTGTGCCTTTTGCACGGACCGTGTCTCTTTTCTTGGCTATGTTGTCACTCCACAGGGTATTGAGGTGGATGAAGCAAAAATTGAAGCCATCAAGAGCTGGCCGACCCCTCAAACTGTCACACAGGTGAGAAGCTTTCATGGACTTGCAGGATTCTACCGGCGGTTTGTGAAGAATTTCAGCACCATCGCTGCCCCATTGAATGAGTTAACAAAGAAGGGAGTTTCCTTCCAATGGGGTCCAGCACAAGAACAAGCTTTTAACATGCTTAAGGAGAAGCTTACACATGCCCCTCTACTCCAACTCCCTGACTTTGGTAAGACTTTTGAGCTTGAATGTGATGCCAGTGGTATTGGGATAGGAGGAGTGCTGCTACAAGAAGGTAAACCCGTTGCTTATTTTAGTGAGAAATTGAATGGGCCAACTTTGAACTACTCTACTTATGATAAAGAGTTATATGCTTTAGTTCGGGTGTTAGAAACTTGGCAACATTATCTTTGGCCTAAGGAGTTTGTCATTCACTCTGATCATGAATCCTTGAAACATATTAGAAGCCAAGCAAAATTAAATAAACGACATGCAAAATGGGTCGAGTTTATAGAGTCATTCCCATATATTATTAAGCACAAACGGGGTAAAGACAATGTCATTGCTGATGCTTTATCTAGGCGATTTACTATGTTATCTCAACTTGATCATAAAATTTTTGGCCTAGAGACAATAAAAAAGTTATACGCCACTGATTTGGACTTTAAAGATGCTTTTGAAAACTGTAGAGAGGGTCGAACATGGAATAAGTATGTGTTGAATGAAGGATTATTATATCGTGCTAACAAGCTATGCATCCCAGCTAGCTCCATTCGCCTTTTGTTCTTATAGGAAGCTCATGGAGGTGGTTTGATGGGACACTTTGGAGTGAAGAAAACAGAAGATGTGCTGTCCACACACTTCTTTTGGCCCAAGATGCGGAGGGATGTCGAGCGCTATGTTTCACGCTGCACTACATGCAACAAAGCTAAGTCACGCTTAAACCCCTATGGTCTTTATATGCCCCTTCCTATTCCTAGTGTTCCTTGGGAGGATATATCGATGGATTTTGTCTTAGGATTACCTAGGACAAAGCGCGGGAGGGATAGTATATTTGTGGTGGTCGATTGATTTTCTAAAATGGCACATTTTATACCCTGTCATAAGAGCGATGATGCTACCAATATTGCTGATTTATTTTTCAGGGAAATCATTCGCCTACATGGAATTCCCAACACCATTGTTTCCGATCGAGATGTGAAGTTCTTGAGCCACTTTTGGAGAAGCTTATGGAGCAAGTTGGGGACTAAGTTGTTATTTTCTACTACATGCCACCCACAAACCGATGGACAAACGGAGGTTGTTAATCGTACCTTATCCACAATGTTGCGGGCTGTTTTGAAGACAAATTTAAAGATGTGGGAAGACTGTTTACCTCATGTGGAGTTTGCATATAATCGATCGGTACATTCTACCACCAAGGTGAGCCCTTTTCAGGTAGTGTATAGGTTTAATCCACGTGCACCCATTGATCTTTTGCCATTGCCTACTTCTGAACATGTGCATTTGGATGCTAAAACACGTGCTGATTTTATTCTGAAAATCCATGCAACAACTAAAGAGAACATTGAAAAGATGACTGAAAAGTATAAACTTGCTGGTAGTCAGGGTAGGCGCCATTTATCCTTTGAACCAGGCGATCTTGTTTGGTTACACTTGAGGAAGGATAGATTTCCAGAACTAAGAAAATCCAAATTGATGCCTCGAGCTGATGGTCCTTTTAAGATAGTTAGGAAGATTAACAATAATGCATACAAGCTTGAGTTGCCTGCAGGTTTTGGGGTTAGTCCCACTTTTAATGTTTCAGATTTGAAGCCTTACTTGGGAGAAGAAGATGAGTTTGAGTCGAGGACGACTCCAATTCAAGAGGGGGAGGATGATGAGGACATCTCCCAGGCTATCATCCAAGGACCAATCACCCGTTCCCGTGCCCGATGACTTAATCATGAGGTGCGTTCGTTTCTTGCTATCCATAATTATGTGGCTAAGGATGGGATGCTACTTAACGGTGATATTTTGATTCTTAGGAACATGGGAGAAGCACCACTGGACCAGCCACAAGAGGATGAGGCGCCACCCCAAGTCGAGTCGGACTCCACTTCAACTCCGAATTCGGTTCGGTTTTCAGCAGACAGCACCTACATAAATGGGGCGTAACTTTCTCATACGGAGTCCGATTGAAGAGTTCTTATATGCGTTGGAAAGATAACAACGACACCTTTCCAACGGATCTGATGCCACGTTGTGATTAATTATAGAGACTTTGGAATTGTCAGAATAAGTCATCAGGTGCTGCGACACCGTTTTGGGCCACTTCGGGCCTTGTTTTCGTTTCGGGTTTTAAGCCCAGGTTTAGGGCGAGACCCTCAGAAACCCTAGGTATAAATACTCTATAGCCGTCATTGTTTAGGGTGGGTTTTGCTTAGAATTATTCTGCCATCGCAGTCTCACTGATTTCATCAGTTTGTAGAACCCCACTTCGAGTAATCAACAATCATCTCGTTTGTGAGATTGCTTCTACTGTGTTCTTGCTTATGTTCTCGATTCGCATGCAGGGATAAGCCTTCTTGGCGAGGTCAACCGCGTTCGCGCGTGGTTGATAACCAACGGAGCCGTGGTGTAGCGGTCGCAGGGTTCGGATCAGTTCTGATTGGAAGCCGGATCGTCAACGTCGAGTTCTCCACAATCGTGATTATCCCTTCCTGACGGAAGATCGGGCACCCCCGTGCGCATCACTTCAAGGTGTAGAATTCTGCCCAATCTTCTTTGGAGACATCCGGGTATGCCTGGCAAGGTGACTTCTCTTGCTTGAGATAGTCCCTCACCAGTCTGTGCTTAAAATTCCTCCAGCACTTCCCAGTTGTCAATATAGTAGCTCGGAAGAAATCAGCTTCAACCTCTTCCGGGTACATGAAGGAGCCCTTCACTTCATCAAAGAGGGACCTCCGCTCCTCCCGTGTCAGCTCACCCCAATCGGCGAGGGTGATCCTAACCCTAGAACGGGTGACCACCCCGCATAACGTCCGCCACTTCTTTCGGGTTTCTTCTGGCTCAGGAACTCCGGTCACCGAATCCAATCTCTCAACTACCCATCTGCCCTTCGGCCTTCCCGATGGCTTCCTTGGTTTGCGAGAACCCTTTCCTGATGATCTTGACGGTCTTGGCGACCCCGACGGCGATATCGTAGGGGAGGACGGCGGGGAGTTCGTCTCCATTCTAATAAGGACGAAACACCATAACAATTTCATACTCACGAACTAGATTGGGTTGTTGGATTATAAATTCCTCTGTAATCATGTGTAAACGATATGTGGAATAAACAATATGCGAAGATAACCCTAATCATGTCAAGTATCAGTCTCAAATTACAATACAACGAGATGTGCTAGAACGTGCAATATTTAGACTATGATACATAAGGAAGCAAATGAAACAAATGGCAGAAGCTAAATGAGCAAACTTGGACTAAGTAACGTTATCCATGATGCTTAATTATTGGATGTAGCTAAACAAAGCATAACTCATATATGACCAGCAGCGAGCATAACACAGAGCATTACAGTTCATAGGTTCTGTGACCAAGGAAGCAAAACATGAGCAATATTTAGGTCGAAAGAAAGGAGCCATAGTTTGAGCAAGCACATGGTACATCTGCACACTAACATACCCAAGAAAAGATCAAGGGTAATAATTTAGGTTAACAACATCATAAAGGATGACAATACAATACAAGAGCATGCTGCTTCTATATCTCAAGCTGATTTCCTGTTGAAACTTGTAAATTCTATGTAGACTACTTTTATTATATTGATATGCTTCAGAAGAACTCTCCCTTACTATTATCCTCAAAAAAGATTCACAGTTACAAATAACCAGTTCAAAAGGTCTCTCCCTCGCATACACAATTTCATGAAATTTGGTTCAAGAATACTTGTTTTCTTACAATTCATACACCAAATAGCATACATCATTTAATACACCATATACCATTTGCTCAACATTTGTCCAAATCTGAAACACAACTGTGACCATATATACATACAAAAAAAAACTAAGTGTTCGGAGAGGCCGAAGCTTATTAAGCTTACAAATAAATTCCTCTGTACATGCATGCTTGCAATGTACCTTACTAAGGGCTCGGGGAAGACGAAGCTTGGGGAGGCCGGTGCTCGGGGAGGCGCTAGTGCTTAGGGAGGAGGCCACTGCCGGGGAGGCGCTGGTGCTCGGGGAGGAGGGTGCCATTCGGGGAAGGAGGCCGCCACTGGTCGGAGGAGGCGGTGTTGGTCGGGGCAGGCGGCGCTGGTCGGAGGCGGCGTTGGTCGGAGGAGGCGGCGCTGGTCGGGGGATTCTAGGGCTGTTTGTCCAGGGGATGAGCGCGCGCTTGGCAGTTTGATTTTATATACTGGAGATGTCGGAGGCAGTTAACCCGATCTAACTGCCTCGGATAAGGTTAAATGAGACGGTTGAACAGATCTAACCACCTCCGATTAGGAACATATCTGAGGCGGTTAACCGTATAACCACCTCCGATTAGGAACATATCCGAGGCGGTTAACCCGTATAACCGCCTCCGATTAGGAATATATCCGAGGCGGTTCCTTGGTTTCAACCGCCTCGGATATGTTTTCTGAACACAATTCAGTTCACAGTTTCAGAACTAATAGCACACAGATATCAACATCACAAATACATCACCATTTACACATACATTTTAAATAGCATGTTTAAACCAACAAAATTAACACTTCCTCTAAAAAGACATGAACATCTCAAAGGATTGCATTGCTTCTAACCATTTGCACATCCTTTACCATGAAAATCCCAAATATATATATCACCATTTGCACATAAATGTTTCTTGCATGTTTCAACCAACAAAATCAGCACTTCTCAAAAAGGTTCATCGGTAATCTCAAATTATTTTCACTTCCTCGTCCTTTTCTTTTTGCAAGGTATTTTCTCTTCGAACTCTAGTCCTTCTTGATGATCTTGGCGTGTGTACCATGCTTCGTTAGTTCATCGGTAATCGCATCTCTTATGCTATGTTGCATCGGAGGTGTATCTTCAAAGACCTTGTATTCGTCCTCATCCACGACACCCTGAACTCCCACAATCTTCCTTTTACCCTGTAGGGCAATATGAAGATTCTTCTTCGCCGGGTCGGTCACATAAAATACCTGGTGAGCTTGATTGGCTAGAATGAATGGGTCATCTTTGAATCCAACGCCTTTAAGGTCTACCATTGTGAAGCCATGGAGATCGACCTTCGTAAATTGCAGATTGACCCAACGGCACCGGAATAATGAAAATTTGAAGTACACATAGTCCAACTCCCAAATATCCTCGATGAACCCATAGTACCAGCTCCGCTTACCGCTCATGTCAGAAGCCTCTATGCGGGCTATTTTGAAATGTGATTTTCTTATCTTGATCTCTCGTGTAGAATGTGTATCAATTAATGTTATATCCTTGCCAAATGACGACTTCGAATGTTGGGCCTTTCGCATACCAGGTTAGCATGTCGCTAGAGGGACCTGAACGAAGACGCTCCTTGAACCATTTATTGAATTCTTTATTATGCTCTCTCGTCCTCCACGCATCGGTTCTATTTGGATGCTCTTGCCTTAACTTTGCATGTGCTCGTCCATGTACGGGGCAATGGCAGTCGTGTGCTGCAGCACCGTGAAATGGGCAAGAGCGTGTCCAGCTTGATCAGCCGTTATTGATTTCTTTCCGATGGTCCCAACACCGTCAAGCCTGTCTTCGTGCCGAGAGCGTGGCAGGCCAATCGGTTGGTTCGACTCCATGTAGTCAACACAGAGCTTGACAACCTCTTCCACAGCGTAACCTTCGACAATACTTCCCTCCGGTCGATACCTGTTTCGCACGTAGTGCTTCAAGATTCCCATGAATCTTTCGAACGGGTATATGCTTTGAAGGAAGACAGGCCCACATATCTTGATTTCGTGCACAATATGGACGATGAGATGCACCATTATATCGAAGAAAGACGGGGGGAAATACATCTCTAGCTGACAAACAGTCTCCGCCGCCGCTAACTCCAGATCATCTAGTTCGAACACGTCCATCACCTTCTGCGAAATCTTGTTTAAGAAGAAGCACAGGTTGGTGATTGATTCTCGGACGTTAGGCGGCAGAATATTTCTGATTGCAATTGGGAGCATCTGTGTCATCATAACATGGCAGTCATGAGACTTCATGCCGATTAGTTTCAAGTCCTGCATCAAGACGAGCCTCTTGATGTTGGCGGAGTAGCTAGACAGAACCTTCACACCATGCAAGAACTTGCAAAAATCGGTTCTCTCGGCCTTGGATAAAATGTAACAGGCAGGTGGGATGTATGTCTTCCCGTTAGGCAGAAGTACAGGCGCCAGCTCGGGCCTGATTCAGTATGATAGGTCCCAGAACACCGATCGCTTCTTCCAGTATGTGGACTCATCTGCGGCCTTTTTTTCCTACCCTTTCCAAGCACGACATTGACATCGTTAACCTTCTCAAATACCTCTACACCGCTTAATGGCCTTCACTTTGCACAGTTCTCCGTTCTCCCGTTGAACTGTGACTTCCACCTCTGGTAACGGTGCCTTATAGGCAGGAACCGCCGGTGACCCATGTACACGACTTTCCCGTAATTCTTGAGATTTAGGCTCACAGTATTCTCCATGTATATGACACAACCTTTGTGTCCTTTCACCGTCTGACCGGAGGTGTTGCCGAGAGCGAAAAAATCTTGGATTGTGCAGAACAGCATGGCCCGCAGAGTGAAGTATTCTCTTTTGTTCGCATCCCATACTTGCACTCCTGTGTTCCACAGTGTTTGTAGATCATCCATCAATAGTTGGAAATACACGTCGATGTCCTTACCAGGTTGCCTAGGCCCTTCGATAAGTATGGACATCATAACGTACTTCCGTTTCATACAAAGCCAGGGAGGTAGGTTGTACATACTGAGAAGTACGGGCCAGGTGTGGTGTCGGCTGCTCATGTTGCCAAATGGATTCATTCCATCCGTACTCAGCGCAAACCTTACGTTCCTAGATTCCGCAGCGAATCGAGGATACTTCCTATCGATGTTTCTCCACTGGATAGCATCGGCAGGGTGTATTAGCTTTCCATCGGATGTCTTCCGCTCGTCCGAATGCTAGAAACAGTTTTGCTTCCTTCGGGTTTGCAAACAAACGTTTCAGGCGTGGGATTACAGGCAGGTGCCAAGCAACCTTCGCAGGAATCCCCTTCGTTACCTCGACGAATTCATTAGCTCCTTCTGCTCAAATCTTACCCTTGTACCGAGAAGCTTTGCACACAGGGCATGAATGTAGCTTCGGAAACTCTTTCCGGTATAGGATACAGTTGTTCCGACATGCATGTATCTTTTCAACTTCCAGTCCCAAGGAACAAAGCACCTTCTTGGCTCTGTATGTGTTTATGGGTAACTCATTCCCCTCCGGAAGCATGTCACCTAGGAGGCCTAACAACTCGTTGAAGCTCTTGTCGGACCAGTTGTTGCTCGCCTTCAGCTTCAATAGTTCAAGCACGGCATATAACAAAGTGAACTTAGCCTTGCATCCTACGAATAGCATTTTCTCCGAGGCCCCCATCAAGCCTAGGAATTGTTGGTACTCTCTATCGGTTTTGTGCCCTTCGAAATCACGCAACATCTGTTCCAGCTCAGGCATCGAGTTGGGATCATCGGGGGAGGGGTCCTCGTGCTAGCCCGTTTTCAAAGATTTTTCCGCATCCGCCATCAACGACCAAACTGACGCCATCAAGGTCAGCCACGACGTTTGTCACTGTCAGGGTCTACGACGTCGCCGTCAAGATCTACTACGACGACGTCAAGGACTACCACGACGACGTCAAGGACTACCTCGACAACCTTAAGGGTAACCTCGGCTCCTGTCGTCATCAAGATCTACATCAATGCCATCAAGGACTGTCCCCGCGTCCGTCACCATCAGGGTCCACGACGACAAGCGTCAAGGGCCACCTCGATGTCTTTCACTGTCGAGAACTACATCGACGTCATCAAGGACCATCCCGACATCCGTCACCATCAAGGTCTGCGACGACATCGGCAAGGACAGTCTCGACGTGTTTAGGATTTCTTCCAAAGATGCCAAAGCATATTTCCTGAAGATGTCTGGGAATATTCTTCCAATATCCTCTGGGGATAAGAAAATGACCATAACGCGCTTGTAAAAGTCTCTGTCGTGTGAGGGCAAAATTGTAATCTCACATTTTTCATCCTCAAACCCTATAAATACCCCCTAGGGGTAGAGAGGAAGGAGAGGAAAATCTTGTAACCCTAGTTCAACACTTCAATAGAAGAGTGACGTTCACCTCATCGTACACGAGGGGAGTTTCGTCTCCTCATATACGGCTCGTGTTTCACCCTGTCGTACGTATTTCGTGCCTCAGCTCGACGGACGTTCGCTCGTACTCCTCGTGCACCATCGACGGTCGCTGTAGCCGTTCGGAGGTGCCACAAGTTTACTGTCTAGACTTGTATCTACGACAGTAGCATATGAATGATCTTTTCATAGAGTTAAAGATAGAAATAATGAATCACTTTCCAATTAATGCAGACACAAATTTCCCACAACCAAAAATTTTAATGCACACAATTTATATCCCAACTAATAGAGCAATCGAAATGATTTTCATATTCATTGGATCATTAATTTCTTTTAACATTAGTATATGGAATTACTACACGTGTGTATTGAGTCCTCAATTTTTGAGCCATCGGTTTTAGAATATGAAATAATTTCTTGAATGATAGTGGTGGGTCAGATGGAACAGGCATACCCTTTCATTTTAATTTACGAGATTCTGAGGATGTTTAACCGTCTGTATAGTTCATTGGAGGATATGCTAGAAGATGATACTTTCTTGCTGGTTCAAATGTGTGCAACGTTCCTAACATGTTGTTCCCTCCTCTTTCCCACTAGGCCCTCCCGCTAAATGTATTAAAATGTTGGGTGAAATATGAATGTAGTAATATATGAGATCTCTACAAAGAGTTAAAGTTAGAGTCAATATAAATGACTTCCAACTAATACATATATGAAAATCGCACACATTTAATACCACAAGTAGTACAAAAATCTAAAAGATTTTCACATTAATTATATCATTTATTTATTTTATCTATACTATATATCACAATAATAAGGCTTTTGTGAAATCCAAACAATCTGAACCGTCCATCCAACTATAATCCGATGGCTTACGATTTTAGTTGGACCCTTCCAAATTCATCCTTATTTTCACAATAACTCTCATAAATACCCTCCTAAATTCAACATTGGTTGTACATTAATTAGACTACTTGATAATATCATTTTCATATTATATTGCTCCGTGAACAGCTAAGGATATGATGGTTCGGTTGATTTTCTTACAATATTTCTAACCATGTATTCTGTAATTCCCATGATTCTGATGAACTTTTAAATAGTAGATATTTCCAACCCAACTAGTATTACATGTTTTACAATTTCGACAATTATGACGAATTTATTTAAATGCCAGAGGTAAGTTCATAGTGTTTTCTATGATTTGGTAACTTAACTGTTTTCTTATTGGAGTTAATAATGTCTTAGAGGTGAGCCAATGATCCATTGGATCAACATGTGTGTACAATGTGAAAATGTGCATTTCACATGCACGACAACTAGTACCATAAACAGTATGAGTTTGGTGGATTCTAGCGATCTTAAACATCCATGGAATTAGATCCGATGACTCCTAAATTAAGTAAGGCACTTGCAAATTACCTCTTAGTTATATATTTAAGACAGATTAAAGAAGAGTCAATTCTCACATAATAGTGTATTCTATTTCCCCCTGTCCAAAAATTCCTCATGCCAATGACCAATATAGTCAGGCACTTCGATGGATATATAATTAGATAGTACATAATTCATATAATATATACTTATAAAACGTGCATTACATGCGCTCAATTACTAGTATCAGTATAACAAGCGAGTTGGATCAATACACAATGTGCTCATTAATGGGCGCGGAACCCACGCTCAATATGCCAACTAATACAAAAGTCAAAAAAATTAATTTTCATATTCATGTATGATGACCACAGGCTAAAGACATCGGCAATATATGTCACGCATTTATACTAGCTAGAATGATAATCTTGAAATCTGCAATGACCCTTCTTTGTGTATAAAAGAGGACACACTCGCATAAAAATAAAGTACTGAGCACACAAGATTTCTACAATGAAACAACTACTATAGTTTGGTGCGACTATTTTTCTCTCATACCTTGTTCTAACTACAGGAATACAAGAGCCAACATACCACAAGAACAGGGAGAATGGTTATCAACATATCGTCAATCGTGATGCAAACAGGACCTTCGTGGTATGTTTCAGAAATCATTTCAGTATGTGCATTGACAACATAATTTTTGGCTAATAAGCAATTGAAAGTTCAAATTAGACTGAATTCGGAGAAGTCTTTGACTGCATTGACATAAATCAACAACCAGCTTTTGATCATCCATTGATGAAGAACCATGTGCTGCAGGTAAATTACTTTCCTTGCAAGTAATAGAGTATTAATAGCCTATGTAATGCTTATCATGTTATGCTCAAGTTTGCACATACAACACCAATTAATGCACCACCACCTTAATATGTTCTTTATCAAATAATTTAATTTGATATCAATAAGCATTTCTTTTATGTATGTATTTTAATACTAGTGTAGAGATATAATACGACTCTTATTTGAATTTTGCTCTGGTACCACCCTCTCCGAAAGTATGCATATTTCAAAACAAATAAAGGCCTAAGATTATCTAAGGGTTGAATCTAGTTAAGGACATCATTGTCATTTTCTCTCATTAGTAGATCTAGTTTGATTGGCGGCAAACAGTGCGCCCAGCTTAATTAATCTGGAATCCCCTACCCGTCATCCTTGAAGAATCTCGATGCCTTCTTGCTTCTTTTTCTTCAATCCCTTTACATGCATACCATAACTTTTTGTGTAATATGCTATGGAGAAATCATGGTTTCTTGTTCTCTAATTAATTTCGTTCCATGCATGCCATATCCTTAGCAATAGGCCACAGAGCCATCATGGATGACATGAGCGCGTTCGATCGGCTGCTAGTGCTCTATTCATGCAACAGGGTAGCATAAATCTACTAGGCCCTCTTCATCCTCAACCACTTTGACTAGTACTTCCTACGTGTCTAGAGGACAACTCTCCGGCGAGAACTTCCCGGTGTGGCTGGACAAAAATTCCCTGGTGGAAGCACCTTGGATATGAACCTCTTAGGATGAAGATAAATTTTGATGAACTTGTCTGAGAAATAGGACTCCATGGACGCGGACTGGTTATTGTAGAAGCCTGATTTTGACGAGTTAACTTTCCTGAAAGTTAGTTGATCTAATTTTCTTTTACTATTCGGCCCCAACTCATTAACGACCGTTTTTCTTTAAGATTCTTCCATGTATCAAGGAAAAACTCTTTTCGTTATAAGCCGAATAGAAGTACGTTAGAATTTTTTTTCACCAAATAGTTTATTACTTTATTAGTGCTCAACGTAGAAATAAGGTGCCGGAGAAAACTGATAGTTATATTTGCTTGCATGATCAGTAGGGTGGTTGTAACCATGCCATAAGGGTTCGAACCTAAGTTATGCTCTTATCAACACGAATTTTTCTTTAAGTATAGTAAATTCGTCGATCTTCTAGCACTCCGAATCTAGTCTTTAGCAGGTGCTTATACTCAGATGTGATTAGGTGCGTGTATGCATGTCTGGGTTTTACGGGTGTTTCACAAGATGAAATAAGTTTTCTTTATCTTGTTGCCCATTATTTATTATTTATTCATGCAAAAGAAATTCTTTGATGTAATCTCTCTTCCCTCGTTAAATAGATGAAGCCAAGCTCTTATCCAGAAGGTTTCCCCTTTAAATCTTCATCAGCAACTAATACTACACGGTCACAGCTAGCAAGGATTCCATGCCCAGCAAGAACTATTCCAATATTACGGAATAATAATGTCGAACTCATGCCACCGCTAGCATTTTCTGCTGACGATGGAGGCGAGGTACTCTCTACAGAATCGAATTATTTTAGCTTAGACATATTTACAAGAGCCAGCAACATGGTATAGAAAATGCCTTGGAACCATCAAAGAAATTGATAACATGAATTAGACCTCAAGTTAGAAGTTCCATACTTCAAAATTAATTGTATAGTTTCACATTCATGATTCATTTTAATTGCTTTTCATTCAAGGGTCCTCTATTCCACACATACACATTCGAGTTTGTATTTCTAGGTCCTTACAAATCTTTCAATTTTGTATTAATTCGTTTCAAACCGGCACAATCTTTAGCGCCCACTTCCCATCATATAAACATATTATTATTTTTTTAATGTGAACACCAAAACTATATGAGCTAATAAATGTACGATATTTGCAAGTAAAACTATTTTTACTAATGCACAATTAATTTTTATGAAATGTTTTGCCTGTTCACAGGTTGATGACTTGTTTTCCTAATTTTGTTTGGAGTTAGTCACTTAGCATTTATTAATTTATTAGTATTTAAAAAAAAGACAAATAGGGGATTTAATTTTACTATGGGCAATACATAGATAAGACATGAATATTAGACCACTATTTTCATCAACCTTCTTTAGGATAAGAGAGTAATTTATCTATTAATTAACAGCAGGATTACAATCTCTTTGTAAGTAGATAGCAAAAGATTTATTGTTTGATTTAGTCACGTACACCGCTACGTACCACTAGATACTTGTTTTGCAGATATGAGCCTCAAAATGCATTAGGTGAAACAACTATTACCAGAGAGCTCGGGGGTCTTGTTTTGCTTGTCTCCGTCTATGTTTCTATAGAAACAATTCACACCTTAAATTGTTCACTAAAACTCCAACAGTGGCCAATTGATTAACTTGGCATTCGTTGCAATATTATTTTTTGCAAAGATTTTACAATGCCATTTCATCAATTAATGCAAACTCATGTCAATAATAAATACATATATCATATACAGAAAATTTTGTTTTCCAGTTTACTTAAAATTTTCTGATTCATAAGTAACTCTTATTTTTCTAGTGTAGATGGCGATAGTCTCCACAATAGATGAACTGTATGGTGGACGAGTATCGCTTACTATCTATGAGCCAGAAGTGAAAGGAAATAAAGATGCTAGCGCATCAATCATGAATGTGTTAAATGGTCAGCCTGGAGGGGATCTTGAGGGGGTTGGTGCTGGTTCAATGGTAACATCCTGTCGCCACAGTGACATTTATATATTTAAGACCATTTTTTCTAGAAAATGCAAAATAAGGGATTCATTGTTCAGAATGATTTTATACCCTGAGGTATTCAAAACTTAGCCATCTTTCATAGGCTATGTGTCCCTTAAAATTTAGCTTTAATCTTTCACAGCTAAGTATTTCCTAGATCTTTTATAGAAATATTTAGTTTTCCAACACCATCTGCATATAGGTGCATCCAATAATATTACTTCTCTAAGTTCTTTTACGCAACATTGAAAAATGGAAAAGGTCCATTTTTCTCTCCCTGAACAACTTTTAGGCTCACTTAACCCCTGATCTATTTTAACTAGTCCACTAAACCCCTTGAGCTAGGATTGCAGCTATCCAAACAACGTTATTGCAATCCTTCAACACTACTTAGATTGCTTATGTGGCAGAGGTGTCTCGTCATCACCTATTTGGCTCCTCGCATTATCCGGCTTGCGTACGGCGTAGCCTCGCACTCGCGTTGCCATTCTTGCATATGCTGCTCGTACTTCCGCTGGATGCTAGCTCCGTCCTGCTGCAGGCTGGAAATTGGGCACTGATCGTCCCGCTCGTCTCCACCTGCTCAGTGTGGTCCATCTCGCCTCTGCTGCTCGCTGTGGTGAGAGAGATAGGGAGGAGCCTGTGCAGTTTTGCAATTTTTATGCGTATTGGAGAAAGGAACAAAATTACTCGACGTTCTTGCCGCCGTCGTCGAACCGTACCGTCCCCGCCCTCATCATCGAGCCTGAGCGTGATGTCGTCCGATTATGCCTTCCGTTGGTGCCACGAGGTAGCAGTCACACCACCGCGTTGACCTGGAGACGAACAACATCAGAGCGAGCACTAAGAAGAAGGAGGTGACAAAGGTGACTGACGTAGAGGAGGTGCTAGGGTGAATGGAAGAGCGCACCGGCACTAGCGAGCTTGGCGTCAACGTCGCTAAGGCCATGTATAATGCAGGGTGCTTATAGTCCAGTGCTTAAAGAGAGAGAGTAGCATGGCGTCCCAAAAAATATGTGACTTACAATGCAGAGTGCTTCATATGGGTGCTTAAGTTGCTTTAATATTCGTGTAGTACCTACTCTAGCACCTGTTGTCTCCAATGCAGCGCTGTATTGTGTGGAGTACTATTTGTGCTTCTTGGAGTACTATTTGCTAGGCATCGGTTGAAGCACCTGTCACCTATGTCACCCTAAGCACCAGCCTAGCACCGGGTGCTTAATTTTGCTTCCGTCGCCCTTCCTAAGCACCTGTCTAAGCAACTCTTACAAAAAAATCGAGTTTTTTTTTCCTGAGACACCTGTCTAAGCACCTGCATTGTACATGATCTAATGAGCCCCGTGGCGGGGACAAGGAGTAGAGGCTAGCTGATGCTCTCACGTCAACAGTCACATGGCGTTAAACCCTCTCAGGTGGTGTTTAAGGCATGCAAACCCAGCCACGTCAACATCAATTCTGGCTCAAAGAGTTAAGTGAACCAGTTAAAATAGTTCAAGGGTTTAAGTAAGTTAAAAAAACTATTTACCGGGGTAACAAAGCACTAACTGCATGTGAATTGGATATTTTACATATTATCAGAAGGTAGAGATAAATTTAGTGAATACGGACATGCATCAACCGTAGATACCACGGTAACTCTGATTTTTCTTTCTCAGGTATCACGGCTTTTCGGAGACAACTTTGCAAGGTTCCATATCTTTTGGGTAATTCTTAGCAAGTTCTTCAAACAGAGATTTCACGATGCAAACTTGTTGTAATATCAGCTGAGATATTAACAATAAAATTCTTTTAATACCTACGGTATGATTATTTTGATGACAGATCGAAAGCAGACAGAAATCTTGCTTTGATCTCCAATGCTCCGGTTTTGTGCAAATTGGTCAGAAAATTGGTCTTGGACAAAGAATAACGCCAGTTTCGACCTACAACGGAGAGCAAGTTGCAATAACTCTTATTTTGTTTCAGGTATTAGTATATACTAAAAAAATGAAGCATTAGTTAATTTAAGTGTATTTACTAAAAAAGTTATTGCAGCATTAGTTAATTTAAGTTAGATTACAATTTACCACACTCAACTATTACAAAAGTCTACCTTCTCCATGCTGCCTCACCATGAACACAATAGCAAATTATCTTGCCGCTACCTATACCCGACGTTTTCTGCTTACCAAATTGCTCACTGCTTACCAACTTTTTCATTATTAATAAACCTATTTACAACTTATTTCTGAAAACAAATGGGTTTAGATTCACTGTTCCAGTACGCTATTGGCATAAAAATTCAGTTTGTTTTATGTGAGTTTTTAGTTGAAAAAACATCAGGACAACTAAAAATAAGTAAAATTAACAGAAATAAAGCAAAATTGTAGGTAGTTCTGTCCATACTGTTATTGCTACATAATAGATGTTTGTACTTCATAGCCTATTAACTTTTTTAATATTACCATCCCTCGAAAAAGTCATCATTCAGTTTTTTTTTGGTAGGACCCAAGGAATAAAGATTGGTGGTTAATATACGACGACGCTGCCGTAGGATATTGGCCAAGTTATCTTTTTACAAACCTGCAAGACAAAGCGAATATGGCAATTTTTGGTGGATATGTTTATGGCCCAACGATTAGATCAAAGCCACCACAAATGGGAAGCGGACATTTTGCAGAGGAAGGAGAACTTAAAGCCGCCTACGTCAGGAATATTAAAATTGTAGACAAAGATAACCTACTCGTGGATGTGGACCTTGACAAGAGCAATGCTCGGTCTAGTAAACCATCATGCTACAGTATTGATGCATATGATCATAACAGCGATGGCGCACATGCCTTCTATGGTGGACCGGGAGGTCGTTGTTCGTACCATTGATGCTTCAATGTACAAACATGTATGTGTCTAATAAAGTTAATGTTTCGGGTAAGTAATAACCATCTCTGAGAAAGATTCTACAAATACAACGGGGTGATGTATCTAAGACTAATATCAGCCAAGTGGTTGCTATTCATGCTACTATGCTAGCAAATGGAAAGAATATAAAAGAAAGTAGATGAAAGACACTTTACTCCGTTAAACTTTGGCTGGCTCACATAATCACTACCTCAGAAAACATCTGTGCTACATAACCATCACTGACGGGCGCGACGACGCCCGTCGCTAATTATAGGAAACAATGATGGGTGAGTAGAAGCCCGTCAGTACTTGCAATGCAAAAGATGGGTCAGCCAACTTCTACTGACGGGCACAATATCCGCCCGTCAGTAGAAGTGGAACGGGAAGGTAAAATTTTCATCTGTACTGACGAAAATCTTCACTGACGGGCTCTCCGGACATGCCCGTCAGTGCTGTCGCTTTACCACTGACGGGCTAGAAAGTGGGCCCGTCAGCGGATATTTGGCGCGCTAAAACCCCACCCCGAGCCCGCAATATCTAACCTAACCGGTCCCTCCCTCTCCCCCCGCACCCCGCCCCTTTCTCCCCTAGCTAGCCCACTCGCCGCCCCCCATCTCCCCATCTCCCCGCCACCCCCCCATCTCCCCGCCCCCTCCCCGCCGCCCCTCTCCCCGCCGCCCCCCATCTCCCCATCTCCCCGCCGCCCCTCTCCCCGCCGCCCCCATCTCCCCATCTCCCCATCTCCCCGCCGCCCCCCCATCTCCCCATCTCCCTGCCGCCCCATCTCCCCGCCCCCTCCCCGCCGCCCCCATCTCCCCATCTCCCCGCCGCCCCTCTCCCCGCCGCCCCCATCTCCCCATCTCCCCGCCCCCTCCCCGCCGCCCCTCTCCCTGCCGCCCCCATCTCCCCATCTCCCCATCTCCCCGCCGCCCCCCCATCTCCCCGCCCCCTCCCCGCCGCCCCCATCTCCCCGCCCCCTCCCCCGCCGCCCCCATCTCCCCATCTACCTGCCGCCCCTCTCCCCCGCCGCCCTCCATCTCCCTGTCCCCTCCCCACCGCCCCCATCTCCCCATCTCCCTGCCGCCCATCTCCCCGCCCCCTCCCCGCCGCCCCTCTCCCCGCCGCCCCCATCTCCCCATCTCCCCGCCGCCCCTCTCTCCGCCGCCCCCATCTACCCATCTCTCTGCCGCCCCCCATCTCCCCATCTCCCTGCCGCCCCATCTCCCCGCCCCTCCCCCGCCGCCCCCATCTCCCCATCTACCCGCCGCCCCTCTCCCCGCCGCCCCACCATCTCCCCATCTCCCCGGTGACCAGGCGGGCAAGAAGAAGAAGAAGTACGTCGACATCGGGTGTATGGTCATCGACCGCAAGATCTTCATGTGGACCGTCGGCACCATCCTCGGCGTTGGCCTCTTCATCGGCTTCGTCATGATGATCGGCACCATCCCCGCCGCCGGACCAGTACACGCAGGCCCTACACAAGGCGCTCATGTTCTTCAACGCGCAGAGATGTGAGTCTTTTTTTTTGTGCTAAATCCTGCCTTTAATTTCCTCCTCCCGCAAGCAGCAACCAAAGCGGGGGAGGACGCCGAGCCCGCGCGCACGAGACAGAGGAGGATGTCGAAGTCGTGCAAGGGGCTGGCCATGGAGCTCGTCAAGTGCCTCAGCTAGACTGACTGCGTCAAGGTCCGTCGCCTCCCCCTCCCCCCTCTCTCTCCCCCTTTCACCCTTGCGTGGCGGCCACCACCGCCGCTTGTTTCGATTCGATTTGGCGTGTTTTAGCAGGTGCAGAAGTCCCCGTACAAGGAGTGCGCGGGGAAGAAGGCCTCAAACATCACCAGCGTCGGCCTGCGGGAGACCTTTGTTGTGTTATTAGATAATGTATGTGCACGTGTGTAGCTTGCTGATCTGTAGGTGATGAACATGTCTGTAATTTGTTGTCAATTAGGTGTTTGTCATTCGTCAGGACGCTATCGTTTTGTTTGCATTTAGCTTGCTGATCCGTTTTGTTTGCATTTAGCATGAAGCTTATCGTTTTGTTGTCAATTAGCTTGCTGATCCGTTTTGTTTGCATTTAGCATTGTTGTCAATTAGTGTACTGTTAATTGATATATGGTTTATTTTTTTAATCACCAAAAAAGAATCACTGACGGGCAGAAATTCGTGCCCGTCAGTGATGTTCAATCTCTTCTGACAGGTCATGCGCCCGTCAGTGGAAGTAGAACTTCCACTGACAGGAGGTTGCTGACGGGCCGACAACCCGTGAGAGATTTCAGTTTTGAGCCCGTCAGTGGTGATGTATTCTGAGGTAGTGAATACTCCAAACACTTAAACTATAGTTATCTTACATAACACTCCAAATAATTTCCCATCTTGCTTGACCCTCTAAACTTGTAGCAGTCGATGACTTTAGCCTCCAACCCAGTTCGACTGGGTGATTTTTCTTTGAAAGAAATAAGCAATACACAAAGTAGATCATGAACAGGGAGACAAGAATTTTACGTGAAAAACCTTGGCTCGGAAAAATTATGGGCGCGCAATGGTGATCTGCTTATATTGGGAGAGTGTTTACAAAACGCAAATATTTACAATGAGTCATGGTCGCTCCAGACCTCGGCCTCTCATTATAATACCGATCATATATCAACAATCTCCACCTTGAGAAAAATTTCCTCCTGTTGCATATTAAAGATCATCAATAGACTCCTTCAACAATAAGTAACCATGGTGCGCCGAAGGTCTTTTAGACTAAACTAATACCAACCAAGCTTGAGAAAAACTCAAACTTCGTAACAGGAATGGCTTTGTCATCATGTCAGTAGGAATTATGATAAGTATTTATCTTGCATACTTTAACATTGCCTAGAGCAATGGCATCTCGAATAGAATGATATCTCACATCAATGTGCTTTGTTCTTTATGAAACACATCTGCTTTTTGTAAGTTATATAACACTTTGACTATCACAAAATATAGTAACGCAAGAAGTATCTCCACAAAGCTCGGTATATAAACCTTTCAACCATGTAGCTTATGTGCATGCTTCAGAAACAACCATGTACTCTCCTTCAGTGGTAGATAAAGCCACAATAACCCGCAAACTTGCTTTCCAACTCAGAGATGTACAACCGCTTATGGTGAACACATAATTAACTTGTGAGTGACACTCTCTTATCCAAATCACAAGAATAATAAGGATCCACATGACCAATATGTCCATCTCTAAGTTTTACAAACTATGGACAAGCATTAGAAGTACCATGAAAGTATATGAAAATCCACTGAACTGTTGATCCCTCCAAAAAGTATCATATTATTTTAGGTTCACTGATGTGCTTTTGTAGTATTTCGATTATATATTTTAATTGTTTTCCTGTAGTATTTGTATAACTGCCAAACTGCAGTATTATCTTTTTTATTTCGTGCATGTAGGAAAAACACCATAAAAGTCAGGAAATCAGGAGAATTCGGGAATGTCTTGGAGGAGGAGTGCGATGCATGGAAGAGGGATGCAGCTGAGCCCTCCATGTTCCACACAGTAGAGGCCATAGCAGGCTCTGCCACCGCCCCTCCTACCATGAGGGGCCCACAGATCTCGGCCGCCTCCACCGTTTCGCATATGGATCTGTTGCGCCCATGAAAACCTTTCGCAAAAGTTCCCCTATTAATACAGAAGGCACCACGTCGTGAATAGGGGCACCACCATGAAATACAGAGAAATGAGAAGACCGCTGGCATCCATAATTTTCCATCTCCTCCATCACCACCCTTAGATCTAACCATACAACAAGCCTTCATAGATTAGAAACTCCTTGTAATTCATATTCATATTCAAGATTTTCAAGATTGGTTTGTATCTTGGTATTCTTCAAGTTATGGAATCAACATACTATTCATTTTCGATGATCTACATGATATGTGAGTAGTCCCTTCAAAGCCACAAGGTGTATAGTAGCAGTTATCTAGCATTCTCAATATTATGGTGATGGTCATCCATCTACAGTGCCATCAAGCTATTATATTACCATCCATTTTCGACATAATCACTTATTTGCATGGGATTAATCTACTTATTTGCTACTTCCGTACAATTTTATTTGATTATGTGTCTTGAATTGGTCACGTGAGACACTTAGAGATGCGTTTGTTGGTAAACATGGTGGATGGGGTAGAACAGCCAACCCTATGCCTACTTTCATATTTAGTAGTGAATTTATTAGTATTTTTCTGAGTCATGTTTGAAATATACACCTCAAATTGGTGGTTGGATAGATTATTTCTACATGATGCAAATAATACTAGCCTCTCATTTATTTCTTGTAAGTTCATAGTTGGTACCTCTGTAAGAGGAAATCACCATGTCTCAACATATTCTAGCATAATTTGATTCAACCATAATTCTCATTTATTTCATCTATTGTAGAGTGTTTTTCTCTTCTCTCTTTCTTCTATATTTAGTGTCCTCTCGATGTCCTCTTGGGAGAGAGCTAAAAATGCTTTTCTTGGTAAGTGTTATCATCCCACTCGGATAGTACAAATGAGAAATATCATTATATCTTTAAACAAGGTAATGATCACTACTACAGAACAGGCTATTATGGCCGGTTCAAAAATGCCATCTCAGTCGGTTCCGAGCACTAGTTGTATCAAAGGAGAGCTAATAATAAATATTATCTCAGTCTGTTCCCCAACTGGCTGGGATAATGCTACCTCAATCAGTTCAGCAAAAAAAACTGAGTGGGATACCCAATTATTTCAGGTGTAATATCCTAGTTTGTTTGTTATCCGGACTGGCTAGGATAGTGGATTATCCCATGCAGTTTCTCTCCTAGAACCGGTTAAGATTTTTTTGGTTTGCTGGGCAGAATTTGTTTCTGCCTTGCATTTCCCTGAAACTAAAAACAACAACTATATATATACCAGATTTCCTAGATTTCCCGGATCATCCCGACATCAAGATATCATATATTACATGGACATGTCATCATTTCAATTCACAAATGAACTCTCAGATGGATAAAAATTCAATATTAAACAAGTATATCACATTACAACCAAATCAATCCTCATTGCCATCGTGGGGGAACTCGCGATCAGTTTCATAATGACTTTGACAAAGAAACTAGCCAACTGCCCTTGTATCTTGGATAGGTCCACCTTTGTCAATTTCATCATGCCAATGGGTGTAACCTATCGACATGAAGATTATTCTGCAGTCATTTACAAGAAGATGAATATAACACAATTATCAAATTTTTTTGCATACGTAGTTGACCTCATCTTTGTTCGAGGCAAATCGAGCCATCATAAGATTCATGTGGTGGCAAACATAGTAGCCACACAATGTTGATAATTTGGGCTGCTGTTGGTACTGAAACATATAGACTTGCTTTCATTAGTTCTAGGGAATTTATATATGAAGTGTATTTAGTGTAAATGTGTGCAACTCGAAACATACTGGCAAGTTAGAGAAGTGCTAGCTTGTTAGGGCTGCCCTCCTTGCCTCTTTTCTCTCCGCATGAGATAAAAATTTGGTAACATCATAATCGTGATACAAAACTTTTAATTACACCAATGACCTAATACAATGGTTACATGAGGAAATTTGTTTACCTGTCGAGTAACCTGCCGACCCTTTTGAAGCTGGTTTTCTTATTCAAATAAGAATCAAAGTAATAGACTTTAGAATCTTTTAGTATAATATTGATAATAATCTAGTGGTAACTATATAGTCATTAATCCCAAGTTGATTGATGTTGCACCAAAGGTACGAAATGAACAAGTAGCACTTACGCTTTATTAAAAGGATAAAAGATGAATCTCCTATATTGGCTGGCCTCCATTATTTTGAAGACCTAATCCTTGACAACCATTTCACATCATCCATGGATTGCTCGGAGCCACGGTGTGGGTCAATGTATCCTATTGGTTCTTTTGCTTCTCTCACTTGAACAAGAGAGAACCTACATACACATGAGCAAAGAGTTTTATATGAATGACATGTGTAGTTTTATACTAATATACATGGACCGCGATTGTAAAGAGTTAAACTATTAAGCATCTCAGAAGTCCCACGTCAAAGGCGTCTAGATTTTAGAGAAGGAACAAGTCATCAAAAGTGACCTGGAATAGTTGAGACCCCGCATCATCCACATCGTGGAGGAAGTGCTCATATGTGAACTTGATCATGATAAATGAGGTCTGTTAGGACTTTGATTTCTTATAATTATCCATGTAATACTTGTGCAATTGTGCGCAAGCCCACCCAAGCTCGGAGGCGATATTCTTTGCATTCGCCATAGTGGTTGTCCTTCCTTGAATGTCTGGTGAATTGGAGCCTCCAGAGTCTCCTTCCACGGTTATATAATTCTTGCATTTGTGCAATGGTGAACTCCTCGCCACTAGGCATCACCATGACTTGCTTTCCTGCACCATGCGCTAGTGGTCCACCTTGGGCTACTTCTTGCCCTTGGACTTGGCCTTGGCACTAGTCTTTTGGGATGATTGTGGAGGTAGCTCTTACGCTTGTGGTGAATAGGCCGGCATTACCAGTGGGGAGTGTGTCAAAGGGACCAATGCCTCTAATGGTGGCACCAAAACCGTCGTAGTTGGCCGCGAGCACTCGAGGAAGATGTCTCTCTTGGGCCATTGGATAAATGTCCCCATGGCATCTTCTAGAGTTTTGATATCGTTGTTTGGGGGAATTGGAAGCTTAATGCCCTTGAAAGCATCATGGACCTTATCCATAATCACCCTAGCATACTTAGGGGCAAGGGGAACATTGTGTACCATGTGCTCTCGTGATGTTGGATAAATTAGTTCCCAAACGCTTCCACGGGCTCATCCAAGCCCAAGATCCTCACTTTAATCTTGCATTTTGTTGCAACCTACATATCAATGCAAATTTTAGCCAAGGAGTCTAAAACGTACATGTGTGGAGATTGCAAAGATATATCCATTTTACCCCAATCTCATTGCACGGAAATGTGGGATCCATATCTTCGCCAAGACATTAGTTGTTGATCGACGGATAGCTACTCTGACGGTTACCGGGGCTTACACCAACGAATTCTTCATGAAGTTCTTGAATCTCCTCTCTTACTTCCTTCTTATATTCTGGAGCTCACCTCTCATCTCCCGTTTTAGCTCTTCTTTAAGAGCTTTGCACTTTTTTGTTCTTGGAGCAATTTCCTAGCTTTCTTGCATACGCGCTTCACCTCCAAACTTGGCTGCATCCCTCTTTCTACGGATAGATGGCACCTCTAAATGGAGAAGATTCATCCAAGCCCAAGATCCTCACTTTAATCTTGCATTTTGTTGCAACCTACATATCAATGCAAAATTTTAGCCAAGGAGTCTAAAACGTACATGTGTGGAGATTGCAAAGATATATCCATTTTACCCCAATCTCATCGCAGGAAATGTGGGATCCATATCTTCGCCAAGACATTAGTTGTTGATCGACGGATAGCTACTCTGACGGTTACCGGGGCTTACACCAATGAATTCTTCATGAAGTTCTTGAATCTCCTCTCTTAGCTTCCTTCTTATATTCTGGAGCTCACCTCTCATCTCCCGTTTTAGCTCTTCTTTAAGAGCTTTGCACTTTTTGTTCTTGGAGCAATTTCCTAGCTTTCTTGCATACGCGCTTCGCCTCCAAACTTGGCTGCATCCCTCTTTCTACGGATAGATGGCGCCTCTAAATGGAGAAGATTTTGATCCGGGTCGGAAATGAAGGGCGAAAGCAGGAAGCTTGTTAAAGAGCGAGGTAAGGCCCAGCGTGGTTTTCGCTGCCTGTTTACGGGAGTGGTGTGGAGTCCCTCTCGGATCACCTAAGGACCGATCTTAAGTGCCGTTTGGCCAAGTCTTACCGTACGTCCACATGTCCTTTATGGGAAGGACTTGATCTAGTACCCAGCTTGAACTAGTATGAACCCGTAGGTAGTGTGTAGCGTGCAGATGAGGTTGTAATCTCTGTAGAGAAAAGTTTCCGTGGGAAAGCGATGGCTTGTTCGCCACAAAGTTGGAACACCAACCTCCTTGCAAGCGATGATACTGACTCAAGCTAGGTTTGGGACATGTCCTTCTGGCGGGTTCATGGCTGGGTTCACACCGGTGAAGAGTCTTGTTGTACTAGCTCTAGTAGCATGCGGCGCGCAGTATGCCCAGGGTGAACTACATCGTGTGGGTAAAGCCGTACCACCTCTGCAGAGGGTTAAAACTATTTGAATAGCCGTGTCCACGGTCAAGGATGAACTTGGTTAGGCCACACTAAAGTAGACTGAATTTTAAAGTCAAAAATGGGTTATGGGTTTAAGGACGCGATCCGCCGTGTTCGCAGGGTGATATGCAAATTTCCCGTTGTGTCAGGAAGAGTGAAGAAGGGATTTCCCCGTGGACTCGGGCAAACCCTAGTATCCCCGTAGGTACCGGGTAAGCTATGTCTCCCCGAGGAATCGGGCGGTTACCGTGTTTTCGTTGGTATCCCCGTACGTACTGGGTGAGCTATGTCTCCCCGAGGAATTGGACGATTACGTGTTTTCGTTGGTATCCCCGTATGTACCGGGTGAGCTATGTCTCCCTGAGGAATCGGGCGATTACCATGCTTTGCTGTTATAGCGGAAAGCACAGAGATGATCTCCCTGTTGTGACGGGAAGAGTGATAAAAGCAGGTACCTTATCTCGCTGCGCTGAGATACTTTGCGAAAGCTTTTTTCACTATCTATTTATGTATTTCAAATGCAAACTTACTTTCTCGCACAATATGAAACCTAGGATAGAGCCAGTTTCTTGATAAATCCTTGCATGCTCATATCCGTGATAAACTCCTTGGCGGAGTGCTTGCGAGTACATTCAATGTACTCACCTGACTTGTTGATTGGGCCAGACAGAAGGGCGACCGTTCGAAAGCGACGACGGTATCCACAATAACTAGGGCGAACCCCCAGTCAGTTGCCTGTCGGGTATGGCATACTGATGGGCCACATCACCGCTCGATTTTTCGCTGCAAGTTTTCTAGCCGTTGGGCTAAAGGTATAATTATTCGATCTCGAAGATCGATTTTATATCATATTCTAATAAGTGCGTGTATGACCTTGATATACAGGTTAACTTGTGTGTGCCAGCTACTGATCATGGGACCGGTACAGTGAACACAAGGGTTTATCCGGCCTAAAAACCTGGTACGCCACAATTCCCCTCCTCCACCACCCCCCGAGACCATCTCTTCTTCCTCCCTAGGTCCTCCTTCCACTGGACCTTGTTATGCTTAGGATGGAGCTTGGGGAGGCTGCTACCCCAATCTCACAGTGGAGCTCTGGTGGACACGCACGCCAATCCTTGAGTTGGAGCTCACAGAGGAGGTACCTTGACCTCGTGTTGGAGCTTCGGCCAACGCCGGTGGGCTCAATTTGGCTAGATCTGCCGCCGGTGAGGTCGGAGATGTGAGGCCAGGTGCTCACACGTTTGGTGGAGAGACGTAAGTGGGGTTTGAGATTTTGATGTTGAGACTGATTTTTTTTTCATCTTGTAGTGGGAGATTGATTTTGTTGCATACAACTGGACGATTTGTTGTAATATTTTTTTGGCTTTTTGCTGCATATGTTTCCACATGCTACACGCGTGAATTTTTTTATGTTGCATACATGAATTTTTTTTTATATTGCATAAGTTAATTTTGGATGTTGCATAAATCGCCTCTATTCTCGTATAATTTTGTTGTATTGGATGGTGATCTATCGCTAGGGGCATTCTAGGCAAGGAACTCCATGGCAAGCCGCCATTCGTGTTTGAAGAGACGCGCTAGAGAGCACAATGGAGGGAACAGTGTGGCAAACATGAGAGAGATGGCGACGATATTGAGAAAGGGGTGAAAAGGGGCGACAGCTGGAAGGTGGGGCTCGACAGCCGTGAGACACCTCGTCAGCCTCAACGGCCCGTTGGTAAAAAACATCAACTTATAAGATGGAACATATCACACTTCCGTATAAAATAGAAAAGAGACCATATATACATGTGCTCACCCATTCATATCACACGCACATGGCGTGGCCGTGGCCGTGGCCGGTCGATCGGTGTGGGTGCGTTGTGTACGTGCATGCACCTGGCATGTGCCGCCACATGCATACTAATGTTTTGGTGTGTGAGAGCGCGCATGGCGTGTGCTAGCACCTTCCCCTACCAACCTAAATTTGTAAGGCCACCTCCACCCCTCCTCAAAGCACACCAACGCAGAGAGTCTTGTCATCTCTTTTCTCTCCTCCTTCCCTCACGTGTGCTGAGTTGCCTACGGGAGCTACTCCATCGTGAAGTCTTGGAATTTGGGAACGCAGGTCTTCGGAAACATTCGTCCTTGGGATCATGCCAGGGAGAGGACTAATAAGGTTTTTGGGAAGCATCTTGTGGTATACTTGATTTTAAAGATCGGATAATCCCCTGTGTTTACTGTATTGGTCCAATGATCAATAGTTAGTACACACAAGATAACTTAAATACCATAGCCATACACGAATGTTACAGAGTCTGGTACATAAATAGACTGCCATGGTCATTATTTTATACATATAGCTAGTAGGTGAATAAAAGAGTGTAGCGGAAAGATACACATAACAAGTGCCCATTAATATGCCATACCCAACAGACAACTGACTGGGGTAACACCCTACTCCTCGGAGTAGTATTTCTCTTTGTCTGGCCATATCAACAAGTTAGGTGAGTACATTGAATGTACTCGCAAGTATCCTACACGGAGGGTGTAACGGCTATATTTATGCTAGGCTTAATTCAAGAAAATAGCTCTATGCTAGGTCGCATATTGTGTGAAAAATAAGTTTTCATTTTATAATACGAGTAATAGATTAACAAGCATTTTGACAGTGATAAACCTACTAAATGAGTACTTATGAAATGACAATAGCACTTGTTATCGTCTCATAAATTGAAACGCTGATAGCTCCTTCTATTAGCTCAACACATCATCAACAACCACTCGAGGTACAACCTTGTAGCACAGTTCCACTCAACTTCTGCAGTCCCGTTACGTACCTATAGCTTATACTGCACACTATGAATACATTATGTCTACGTTCTTAATCCCATATTCCCTCATTTTAAAAGAAACCACAGCCTAACTGTGAGAAACCTAGTTTCAGAGTTAGTCGTGGGAGGCGTGAGGTGGAAGTCAGGTCAACTCGTGCTGCTGAGTTGACTTGATTCTATCGAGTTACGTCGAGAGTTAGTTTGAGAAGGGGGTTTTGTTGTGCAATCATGGCATACATGTGATTCATTGCATTCATCGTTCATACACGTTAAATATGATTGAAATTGAAACTTTATTGATTAAAGGAATATCACAAATGTCATGATACAACAATTAAAGATTACAAAATGAATAAAGAAGAAGAAAATGAAAATTACATGATGAAATGTCTACCTATACAAATATCTAGCCCTAATCTTCGAGTCTTGTGCTGTAGAGGAACACCAAGAGTCGGAGGGGGGAGGTTTTCGGAAATGTTGGCGATATCCGAGGTCGTCGAGTATGTGAACTCGAGACCGTTGGAATTACGTCGTTGCTATAGGAGGCAAAGGTTTTTTGAAAACAGAATTTTGAAATATATGTGGTTCACCGGCACAGTTCTGCTGACATCCGCAGGTTTAGTTGCGGGGGCAAATTAGTGCCGAGTGAACCTAAATAGTTTTTAGTTTCAAAAATATTTTTGGAAAATATTTTGTTTTAAAAAATGTCCGAGGGCCACGTAGCTAAGACCCTCATCGGACAAACCTATATATGTGTATATATGTATTTAGAGAAAAGAGGTGAGATTATAAAAAAATAGTTTTATTTTTCTTACACTACTTGCATCCATGAGTTTGTTTTGAAAAGAGAAATTGGTTAAAAAGGGAAAGCAAATAATCAGATAAGGTAGCCATTCATTGAATAGTTATTCAACCAATTCACCCCAAATTGACCAAAGCCATTTCTTGAACCATAAGGTAGCAAGCCATCAAGGCAAATATCCAACAGCCACACATAATTGACCGAAGTCAATTTTCTTAGCAAGTAAGGCAACTAGAGATAAAAATATCTCTTAGGAGTATCCAGAATTGCAAGTTCCAGCGAAACAAGCAGGAGGTGGCCATTTTCACCACAGAAATGAGTGAAGCCATATATAGACTTCCATAGGGCTAAAGATAAAGGCAACCAGGTGAATAGTAGTGCATAGCAACAACCACCAAAGTGCTATCAGCAGACCACCATTTTCATCACATACACCACCGTAACATTAATCTCCTTCACGAGAGTCAAGCTATAGGAGCTCAACAAGAATAGCAGGACATGGTGTAGGGAGCAAGGGCTAGAAGATCAAGTTCTCAAGTTCTAGCAAGGAGCGTTAGGAGAAGGCCACCAAGAAGATCAAGCTTAGGAGGAGAAGTTCACCAAGACCTGAGGAGGAGGAGTATAGGAGAGAAGAAGAAAATCAGCAGCTTACCTGACCCATATTGAAACAAGGTAGGAAATATCTGAAAGCACATAAAAACCTCACATATGCAAACCTAATAGGTTAGCAGTAGTAAGGACCCTCAGAATATAGTTTTGGCATCAGGTTTTCGATTAGGCAGCTTGTGCAAATCTGTTCTTATCAGATTTCTATTTTTATACATTTCTCAAGTTCTCTCAGAGAGTATCATCACAGTTTATTCAAGGCAACTAATAGGCAGCATGGTAGTTTTTCTGTTCTTATCAGCCTTTCAAAAAAAATACCATTTGAAGCTAACATCTGTCCTTACCAACTTTGAATAAGAAAAATTCAAATGTTAACATCATCACTAAATAGCAAATGACCAAGTAGTAGCACTTGTTCTCTTCAGCAAATAAACTGATAGAGACACACACACATATGTCTAAGCAACATCATATATTCTCAAAAGGAGCCGAGTGCAGTAAACCTGTTCTTATCAGAATACCTTTCTCTAACCCTTTTTTTTCAAACAAACAAATTATCACAGAATTAAGACTAATGACCAAGTAAAGCATCTGTTCTTATCAGTTTTAGACATACTAACTCGAGCTAGCATATGTTCTTATCTAAATATGTTCTTTTCAGTTCAACGGTTTGATATAGACATGCATATATGGAAGAAACAGAAAACTACTAAGACCAAATTAGTATCTGTTCTCCAGTGTGAGTAGCTTATATGTAGACAAGGGAATCCACATATCGAGCATAAGTAGCTGGTAACACAACCATTCCTCAATTAGCCAAGACCAAAAATTGGCAAATTGCCGTTAAGCTCAAATTAGCCACACGGCCATAACCAAAGCCACAGGAGTCAAGGCTAGAACGGAGGAAGTTGGGAGAAGAGAAGAGTAGAGGGGACACTTACATAGGTAAGAGGCGGCTGAAGGCATGGCAACTAGGGCGCCACCGGCGAGGGACGGACCTAGCGGAGCGCCACCGGTGGTGGGCTACAATGCTAGGCCACGGCCATCCCGGGCAGCGCCGAAGGGAGTGATGGAGGCGACGACAGTAGGTGACCTCGGCGTGCTTTAGCAATGTCAGACTGAGACCAAGGGGGTGGCGCAGAGGAACCGCGCTAGGGTAACCATGGCGGCGGCCGAAGCACCAACCGAGCGGGGTCGGTAGGGATGAGCCCGAGCCCCAGACCAAGGCGGCGGCATGCATCAGGAGGTGGAGGAGCGCTGAGGAGAGACCGGCGGGAACCACGGGGAGCGACGGAGGAGGCCAAGAGCCGAGGAACCGGAGGCGACGTTAGGCGGCGGCGCAAAAGGGGAAAAGAGGAACCGGTCGGAAGAGTGGAGAGAGGAGGTGAGAGGGGAACCAGAATGGGCCTCATGGGCTGGCCGGAGAAAGAAAAGAAAAAATAACATGATGAAATAAAACAAAAATGGCATAAGGATTTAAAAATATTAAAATGTATATGTATGTATGTTTCTGTTTTCTTGAAAACAGAAAATGAAAAGAAGTAAATAAAAATGAAGATAATTTCACAAAGAGTAAATTGAAAATTTAAAGAAATTACTTAAGTTAATATAACTTCTTGGAAAGGAATTTAAGTTTATCTAAAATTGTAGATTATTTTAAATTGAACAAAATGAGTTATTCTTTAAAAAGAGGTTAAACCCTAAGTTAATTTTATTAAGATCTTAACTAATTTTCGTATTAAGGCTAATGGATTAAATAGAAATGTTAAATTTTGAGTGAAGTAATCAAAGATTAAATTGGTTAAATGCTATCGTGCGAAAAAATGAAGTGAGATTTAAATTATCTAACGCACGAGTTATTCTTAGGAAATCCTAAATCTTTAAGAGGTTGTTAAAAAGGTTTAAGTTTAAAGTCTTTGATGATAATTTTAATACACTTAGCATCTCATGCATTCAATGCCATGTCATTGCAATCACATTTGGAATTTTCAGATTAGTCCTTACCGGACTATATTGTTTTTCTTTCTTCAGAAACCGGAGTTTAGCCAGCAGACCAGTCGAAGTCCACTACCTATCCGTTACCAGACAAGTCCAGTTTATTGTTCATATCCGTTGAGAATGTTTTACAAAATTTCCTTCTCATCTATAACATGCACAAAATGAAAACCTATTTTCTAAAGATGAATCAATTGTTGTTTTAATTTGATCGCTGGTTTTTGGGCGTGATCATGGTGGGTGGTGAAATCCTGAAAAGGTGCCAGGGGCACATCGGAAGGTGGATTTCATCACACGGGTTTGTTATATAAGGTTAAAGCAACTAATGATCGATTGTGCTTAAGCGCCATAGTGATCGTGCATACCACATACCTTGCATGGGCGGGGCTGAGCCAAAGTACATTTGCCATAGGTCATACTCCCCCGGGAAAGGAAGACCTCAATTGTTGGATCTGGAGTATCAACTGTTGGGAAGGTGGTGTTAGCCGTTGGCTAACCACGATGCGTTGGATCTGTAGTATCAACGTGAGATCGGTAGTACCTGGCCTGTTGTGCGGGACTACGACATGGGGTATGACTGAGCGGGCAGTGAAACGGCTCTGTGACCTTACGGTCTGGTTGTGCATGTGACGACGTGAATGCCACGACTATTGGTCATTTGTGGGTACAGTTGCGCACCTCTGCAGAGTGTAAAGAAGTGTGGCTGAGTCACACCATGTTCCTGGTTGGAACTGCGAACGCGGCAGGAAAGGGGTCTATCGGGGATCCTAGCAGCCTGTAAGGCATGAGATCACAGTCTCTTAAATTAAAACTTGACTCTCTTACCTTACAAAATTATATTGCTTTTGGAAAGCATTCATGTTCTCAGTAAATAGTGCATCAAACACCTCTTTGCTATTCCTAGACTTGTTGAGTACCTTTTGTACTCATCCCCTTATTCTAATTCTTTTGATTAGACTGTGAGCCGATGATGGAGATGGAGGTGGTGTACGTCGAGGTCGACGAGGAAGTTTTCGAAGATCAGACGTCGACAAAGGAGGACGAAGGCGTCGACTACTACGTCGAGTTCTGCGACGAGAATACTATCGAATAGAAGTATAGGTCGGATGAGTCGAGAGTTGTAGATAAGGCTTTTGCTGTAACAAAGTGATAATGGTTTTAAATTCTTCGTACTTTTGGGAATAAGTTTGTAAGACTTTGTGTTGTATTTCGAGTTTGTAAATTAATTTTGTAATATATGGACTGCTGCAATGTTTCTGATGTGCTACTCTGTATGATATATTGTGGATGAGAAGGTATTTTGTCTACAATATGTCAAAGACTGGCATATTATCCAAGAGGGTAGTATGTGGGTCGCCGCACTAACCAATGTATGGCTTATCCAATTTATGTCCATGACCGCGGACGTAGCTATTCGAATAGACTTTAACACTCTACAGAGGTTGTACGGCTTTATTTATAAGATGTAAGTTCCCCTTGTTACTAAGTGCTAATGAGTACACTTCACGAGGTGTACCAACATGGTTATTACAACAAGACTTTTCCTCCAGCTAGCCCTATCGATGAACTCGCCAGATGGACTAGCTATCTCTAGTTTGAATCCACTACAATGGGGAAACCTCTCTACAGAAGCTACAACTTCATCTGCACATGTCACCTATCGCCTACGGGTCTATACGCCAGTTCTAAATTGAGTATTAGGTCAAGCCCTTCCCATTTAGGGCATGTGGACGTATGTTGTGAACTACGGTGATCGGCACTTAGGTTCGGTCCTTAGTTGATCCCAGCACGACCCCACTTCATGTTACCATAGCTCTACTACAACAGGCTACCATAGTCATGCTACAACAGGCTTTCTTATCTACACCAACATTCCCCAAACACCATCTTATATTTCCCACCGGGATCTAAATCATTTCCATTTTATTTTGAGTTTTGTCAATAAGCTTAGTTTTCAGAATCTCTTCCTCGGACAATGGAGACCTCCCATGGATTCATCTCCCAAAATGTCCAAGTGATATGTAATCCTTTATTGAAAAGTTTTGTACTACTACTGCGGTATAAGCGTAGTAAGCCCATATATATTTAAGTCTAGGTTTCCCAATGTTACTATATTAGTGGAAATCATTCCTAGGGCGACAAGGATTGGTTTATGAACTAAGTTGCATGCAATAATAGGTCATACTTATCATTAACATAAAATAGCAGTCTTAGCAACATAGCATGCAAGCTTTGTAAACAAACTAGTATGTTTGAAAATATGGGTTCAACATGATCAAAGTAGGGAAGTTTGCTTGACAATTTTTGGTACTGGTCTTGCTCTTGAACTTGATACGGTGAGAGTTCAGGATCCTCCTCGCAAGAATCTGGCACATCGATCGTAACTATACGTTAAAATGACGGTGAATAAATAACCGCATAGTTGAACTCCAGATAAAAACCACAAGATGCAATATGAAATGCCCATGATATGCTCTGGTTCTAAGAAGTTTATAGGGTTTCTAGGGTTTTAGTATGAATAAATATTACTTAAACAAGACATCAAGCATATAAGGGCAACGTGTTTCTTCTCCTTATCATGCTTAGAATAATCTTGATGCTTACTTTGGTTGGGTCCTGAGGTTAAAAGAAGTTGATAAGGTGATAAAAAGTTCATACGATTCTCTGAACTTATATTCAAATTTTGAGCCAAATTTGTATAGCAATAAAGATTCCAACATATAAGGGAATTCAAATTCATTAAGTTTTATTCAAAAGCAATTTGGTTCTTTAGTTTCTCTAGGTTACAGAGGTCATACAATGTTTGAAAATATTCATAAACTACCTTAATGATCTGGAAATATATTAAAAAACATTTGGTATTTAAAGAAAATTAAATTTTAAGCAAAACATGAGTTCTTCTCTGTTCTCGTATAAATAAATTTGAAATTTGAAACTTTGTTTGAATAGAAAGTTTTAAAATGCTTTTAGAACCCAGAACTAGAATTGGTTGTTAGAAAACCGGTTAAAATCGAGCCGAACTAGTTGAACCAGAGAACGGGATGGTTCTGCTTGAATCGAACTGGCTTTTTGCTGAAACAGGTAAAGTCGGAGGTGTATTAGAGGAGCACGTCTCCACTTAACCCGACACTAGGCTCGGCCGAAGGCCCAGGGCCTACTTGTTGGTGGCATGTGGTGGCTTACCGCTTCGGGTTATATTTCCCGGTGCGGGGCCCACTTGGCAGTTGGTCCGAGCGGTGCCTCCGCTCAGGACCAAACAGCAACGACGGCGACGGCCTTCTCCAGCGAGCTTTGGGGCTTTCTGGTATGGTGGAGCTCTCTGAAAATTGAGCGGGGATTCAACTTAGGAAGAGGAGATGAAGGGAATGGTATAGGTGATTTGGCTCGGGGAGGTCGGACTGGTAGGATTTGTGGGTGTAGAGGCGGTGGAGGGTTTGAACGGGGGAAGGGAAGAAGGGACTTCAAGTGAAATTGTAGGTGCTCTGTGACTTGTGGGGAAGGAGAAGTGCTGGTGAGTTGCTTGGGAGCTCGACATGGCCTTAAATAGGTGGAGATGGCACGGGGAGGGGGTCAGGTGGCTATGAGAGAGACAGGGCCTGGCGTTGCGTCAGGAGGAGTCAGACGGGGAAAGACGTCACCCCAAGAACCAGTCTCCCCGGGGGGAACCACTTGTCAACCTACACGACAAGATCAACGAGTGCCTGACTCAGAGGTGCCGTAAGGATCAATCTCCCCCCCGGAGAGACTACAAGTATCTCGCCAATGTTCGAGGACGATCTCCGACCCCGAACAGCGGCGAGAATGCGCCTTATCAGAGAACCTTCAACGGATGCCAGGCGCTATCACAAGAACTCCGACAAGTGCACTGGTGTGAGAACCCTAGATTTTAGGTCTAGTGGGAGTAACGTGAGACGGAAAAGGAAACTCAACTCATGCTGC
This sequence comes from Stipa capillata, assembly GCA_019208055.1. Classification (NCBI taxonomy): domain Eukaryota; kingdom Viridiplantae; phylum Streptophyta; class Magnoliopsida; order Poales; family Poaceae; genus Stipa; species Stipa capillata. The sequence goes on from JAGXJF010001896.1 coordinate 57,292, forward strand.
TGAGTTGAGCAATTCCGGTCGAATCATGTGGTCAAACTGGAATATGATGTGTACCGGGAGGAGTCTTCCAACATAACCAATGTGTACTGGGCGGAAGTGCATGTCTATCAAGCCGGCACCCTAGGTGTCGCAACTTTCTACTTCACCGGAAGATCCATGCCATCCTCCAACATGGCTATCTAGATGTCTGCCTGGGAAACCATTTCCCGGCTTCGCCACACGATTCCAGTATGAACCGGCGAGCTTTCCACTTCTACCCCAGCCGCGCTGTGGGTGAAAATGCCACCTTTGCCAGCACTCAATCGGAGCAGGACGTAGCAGTGATCCACCTGAACCGCTACCTTGTCGCCCAGCATGACATGTTCGTTCTAATGGCAAGTATTGAACAGCAAAACCCCATCATAACTTAACCAAAGAATCAAGAGTGATATCAGCTCTTGTCTTCAATATATGAATTAGCTATAAACTTGAAGAAGGTAACCAAAATGATATGTATAGCCACAAAGGGGTTAAGCCCAGGGGGAGAGCATCTCGTGATCAGATCTGAGTAGAGATGCATACAGAGTTGCATGCAGTAGTACATAACAAATACTCCCAGGAAAACATGTAGAAATAAGCAAACAATAGGTTACCTGATCATGTAAGAAGGTAACGAGCACTCAACCATTACATATACCTATAATCTTTTAGGTATATAAGAACTAATAACAACAACACATCCTTATCACAATCCATTTTAATTAGGAATCAAAGAACCTTTTCCTAAACAGATGGAAATTAGTATCTATAGCATTAACAACAGAGTCCAAGTTTTAGCTTCCTGAACAAGACATGCTGAGCACATAAGTAGGCCGATATCCATGTCACAAGCCAGTGCAGAATGCTTTAACTAAATCACATGGTTAAGCTAGTCGACCAGCGTAGTATCATGCTCATATCAGTTTTAAAACACTAAGTCAAGTTAGCATCTATTCTTCAATTGCTAATCCAGAGTAATAGCCATGTTCTGAATTCATCCACAATAATAAGCTAAGCACATCAATCACCAGTAGGTCACGTGTGAGTTTTGGCATCAATAACCAAAGATTAACCTAGAACCTATGGGGGAAAATTCGGCAGAACCTTAACCAAAGCAAATAAAAATTAGGGAACCACTAGATTAAGCATAGTAATTGGTCTAGTACCAAAGCAGGCTGAATCAAGCATCAACCAGATCAATTGAGTAGAACCCTAGTGCAAATTGGGGATCAGAAAGAGAGATTTTGGGGGAAAGGGGCACTCACCGTTGGACGAGATGGTGGCAGCAACCCACCGCACCACCGGCGAGGGGCGAGCCCAGTGGAGCGTCGCCGGTGGCGGGCTTCAACACCGGGCTGCAGCGGCCTCGGGCGGCGCGGCGAGGCGACCTAGGCGGCAACCTGGAGATAGCTTGGACGGAGCCGACGCAAGGGCCAGCACTGGACCGAGCCCAGGGCAGAGTGCCGAGGCGACGGGCGCAAGGAGCCGAGGAGGTGGCACAAAGGCCAGCGGACCGAGCGAAATGGTGAACCAAGGTGACGTTGAGTGGCGGCGCCGAGGAGAGCGGCAAAGGAGGAGGCGGCGGAGCCAAGGGAGGCCGCGGGGATCGGTAGAAAAGGTTTGGCGCGAGGCCGGAGAGCCGGCGGCATCCATGAAGGGAAGGACGGTGTTCGCACGAAATTGGATCCGTGAAACACCTAGGTAATGTGGAGTCGCCAACCGCACTTACGTGTACGATGAACGGTTGTTTTTCAGGCAAAACAACAAAGGATAACTATCGTACTTACGCGTACGACGAGCGATTGCTTTTCAAGCAAAGCAACAAAGATCTTCTTGCTTACGTGAAGAAGAACCGATCGTTTTTCAGCGCAAAACGATAAAGATCTAAACTAGAACAAAAAGGTAAAGGCAGAAGTAATAGATTGATTTGTGTTGATTGTTGGATGTCCCCCAATCGGCCATCACCCTTTATATTTATAGGGCGGCTGGTCTTCCCGAAGGAGATCAAAACTCCTAATCCTAATTGATTACAGATATGTCTCTTCCTTTGTTTAAAGGATCTTGATTCTATGTGATTTTCCATACAAACCAAGATAGCCTTTCAAACCTGATTGCCTCGAACGCTGCCATCCGGACTCCTCTTGGCGCATGGGATATCCCTTCCAGATAAACTGGATGGCCTTCTAAATCTTGTGGGATTCTCCTTGATTGCCATGATCTACTACGGTTTCTTGTATCCCAAGTTAAAGCTTCTGGCGTCGGGTAAGTCTTGAAAGTAGATGGCTTGCCGCATCAATCCATCCGCGGATCAACATGATATCGCCACGCCTTGGTTCTGCTAAGGATAACTTGGTAGCTAAAAGCCTTTGCGAGTACTCGGGGACGAACTCAGACCGCTCGGGAATCCTTTGAGTACTCGGGGCAAACTCATACTGCTCGGGAAACAGTCGAGTACTCGGGGCAAACTCATACTGCTCGGGAAACAGTCGAGTACTCGGGGCAAACTCATACTGCTCGGGAAACAGTCGAGTACTCGGGGAACATGCAAACTCTTCGGGACTGATGAGCTTCTCGGGGACTCGGTCACTCGGGATCACCAGTACTCGGGGTCGATTATGTTCGGGCTCGCGAGTGCTCGGGCTCGCCACTGTTGAACGCCCGGAGGTACTGCTCGCGACTTGATGACGTAGTACTCGGGACGTTAGCGCTCGGGGACACCTCCGACTGCTCGGGTCTTCGGGAACTTCTGCGAGCACCTTCGTACTCGGGATGTGACGAGTACTCGGGGAAGCTACGGACCGCTCGGGATGCGAGTACCCGGACCTGCATTTCAAGAGTTAATGCTAAATTCACAGCGAGTAAATCCATTATTCTAATTTGGCCAACCAAATGAATCCTTAGCCAAATTACGCTGTAAACACATGCCCCCTGCTTTTGGTATAATTGCATTTACCAAAAACACCGTGGACCACACCATTGCTTAGGGCGATACTTATAAAGGACATATCGGCCATAGGTTTTGTTAAGCTTCTTGTCACATACTCGGGTAATACCTTTTCAGATATTTCCCATTAAGAGCCTTAGGCAACCCTTCCCCTTGCAAAGACTCCACAAAATAAGAGTTCCCGGGGACGATCTCGACGACCCTATACGGACCCTCCCAACTCGGCGACCATTTGCCGAATTTGTTGTTCCGAGTTCCAATAGGCAAAATCGTCTTCCATACTAGATCTCCTATCTGAAACAATTTTTCCTTTACTCTTTTGTTGTAAGCTTTAGCAACTCTCAACTTCTCCTTTTCGATTTCTCGTAAGGCTTTCAACCTTTCTTCCGAAACATCGTCTATCCTATCTATCATCAAGTGGCTATAATCTTCAGCCGAAAAGTCATTTTGCCTGGCTATTCTAAGAGCTTGTAATCTAACTTCCACGGGTAACACTGCTTCCTGCACGTACACTAACTCGAATGGCGTCATTCGGGTTGCCCCATGCTTAGATATTCGATAGGCCCATAGTGCTTCCGAAAGGACTTCATGCCACCTTTTCGGATGTTCTTCAATTTTCTTCTTTATTAACTTGATCAAAGTCTTATTGCTAGACTCGGCCTGTCCATTAGCTTGCGCATAATAGGGCGACGAGTTCAACAATTTGACTCCAAAGGTTTCGGCAAACTCACTGAATTGGTGAGACATAAAGGATGCACCCTGATGAGTTGTCAGAGTTTGAGGGATATCGAACCTATGAATGATATGCTCTAGAACGAAGCCAATCACTTCCTTATGAGTCATATTTCTCAAAGGAACTGCTTCAGTCCACTTGGTAAAGTAATCTGTAGCCACAAGGACGAAGCGATGACCTTTAGACGAAGCAGGATGTCTTTGCCCAATGAAGTCTAAACCCCATCCTCTAAACGGCCACGGCTTTATAATAGGGTTCATCCTAGCCGCGGGTACCAATTGTATGTTCCCAAATTTCTGACATGCTTCGCATCCTCTATAATATCAAAAATAATCTTCTAACATCGTCGGCCAATAGAACCCTGCTCTTTTTAATAACCATTGCATCTTAAGGGCCGACTGATGTGTTCCACATATCCCTTCGTGTACTTCCCCCATAGCCATTCTCGACTGGTCGGGATCTAAGCATTTCAACAATACTCCATCTATTGTTCGGCGATACAACTCGTCATTAAACAAGGTGTATTTTATAGCTTGCCGCCGAATTTTCCTATCTCTTGTTCGACTCGGATCTTTCAGATAACTAACTAATGGTGCCCTCCAATCGCTGACTTCCAAACCGCTTAATGACTCGGCTGCTTGTGTTAAACTGTTGCCCCCCGAGTCGGTACTGGGTCTACACGAGTCGGCCTCGACTTCCAGCAAGTCGGCCTGGCCTTCGACAGCAACGAGCATCGGCTTTCTAGATATGAAAAATTTTCCTCTTCCGACTTGGTACCCGGATGCTTGCTGTGCCAAATAGTTGGCTCTAGAGTTCTCCTCTCTAGGCACATGGCTGATTTTAAAAGTATCTAAGAATTTGATTATGTCCAAACATCGGTCTAAGTAGCTATTCAGCAGACCATCAAAACATTGAAACTCACCATTGACTTGCTGAACTACTAGCAATGAATCCCCAAAAGCATCTATGTCTTTTATGCCCATATCTACTAAGTTTTGCAAGCCAAACAATAATGCCTCATACTCTGCCTGATTATTAGTGCAAGGGTATTCTAACCGGACCGATGACTCATAGATAACATTATGTGGTGAAACCAAAACATTACCAATGCCTTGCCCACTTCTGCAAACCGATCCATCAAAATAAAGCTTCCGTGGCCATATACCAACATAATTAACATCTTCTTCATCTTTAACTTGATGATCAACAATGAAGTCGGCGACGACTTGACCTTTCATAGCACGCAACGACTCCTATGTTAAATCATACTCTATTAAGGCATAGGCCCATTTTCCAATTCGTCCGCTAAGAATCGGTTGTTGCAGCATATACTTAATCACGTCAACTTGGCAAGACACTATACAGGTACTCGAAAGTAGATAATGCCAGAACTTGGTGCATGCGTAAAATAAGGATAAGCATAGCTTCTCAATGAATACATACCGACTTTCGGTGTCGAGTAATCGGCGACTTACATATGCGATGATGTACTCCTTCTTGTCGACCTCTTGAGTTAGCACTGCGCCGAGTACTTTATCCGGTGCCGCAATGTATAGTCGAAACGGAACTCCCGACTTGGGTGCCCGAAGCACTGGAGGACTTGACAAGTATCTCTTGATACTATTGAAAGCATCTCGCTGCTCTGCCCCCCAAGTGAACTCGGCTTCGTGTTTTAACCAAAGTAATGGAACAAACGATTCAATCTTCCCTGCCAGGTTAGATATAAATCGTCTTAGGTAATTTATCTTTCCTAACAAACTCTGCACATCTTTCTTCCATGTCGGCTCCTCTAACTTCTTGATGGCTTCTATCTTCTTAGGGTCGATCTCTATACCCTGCTCATGAATTATGAACCCTAAGAACTTACCAGCCGACACTCCAAAAGCACATTTGAGCGGGTTCATCTTTAACCCGTACTGACGCATCCTTTCAAAGGCTAGTCGTAAGTCGGCTAAATGGTGACTACAGCCGTCCGACTTGACGACGATGTCATCAATATAGACTTCTAACACAATGCCTAAGAGATCATGGAAGATTAAGTTCATAGCACGCTGATAAGTGGCGCCCGCATTCTTCAAACCGAATGTCATGACAACCCATTCAAATAGCCCGACAAAACCGGGGCAACGAAAGGCAGTTTTAAACATGTCCTCTTCGGCTATAAAGATTTGATTATACCCGGCGTTGCCATCTAAGAAACTGAGTACTTTGTGTCCAGAGGCGTCATTTATCAACATGTCAGCTATAGGCATAGGATACTCATCCTTAGGCGTAGCCTTATTCAAGTCCCTGAAGTCTATACATACCCTAATCTTCCCGGTATTCTTCTTCTCGACTGGCACAATATTTGAAATCCACTCGGCATACCTGCATGGCCGAATGAATCCTGCCTTCACCAGTCGGTCAACTTCTTCTTTGATGCGATCATACAAGTTAGGGTTGAAACGCCTAGGTGGTTGCTTGTGGGGTCTGAAACCAGACTTGATAGGCAGCTTATGCTCGACTAGGCTCTGACTTAACCCGGGCATCTCTGTATAATTCCAAGCAAAACAATCTACGAATTCTTTGAGTAGTGCACATACCTTGCCTTTCTGGCCTACTTCCATATTGGCGTTAATGAACGTTGGTCGAGGCATGCCTCCATCGCCAATATCAACTTCTTCAAGCGGGTCGGCCGATGAGAACCCTTGTCCGAGCTTCTCCATGTCAAAATCTTCGATAGTCTCATGCATATCGTTCCTGCCTGAACGATATTCCTCAGTGCGCTTTTGTAGCCACTTAATGCTATCTTCTTTGTCCATTTATAATGACAAATCGTTAAGCCGAGCCATACAAGCCAGCTGTGCCTGTATCGGTACGAAACCATCCTTACCGATACTGACATAGTCGTAGTCGGACAAATCCCTACCCGACAGGCATCTCATGTCGCCGTGTTGCCAATCGACCGTAGTTTCTGCCAACGCGATGCAGGCCGAGTTGTCTGCCTCGATGACTTCGACAACCTCGTCCACCCACTGGATTAAGCACTGATGCAGGGTAGAGGGGATGCAACAATTGGCATGAATCCAATCTCGCCCCAAGAGCACATTGTATCGGCCTTTGACATCGACTACAAACAATGCAGTTGGCAGAGTTTTGCTTCCGACTGTGAGCTCTACTGATAATATGCCTTTGGCCTCGGATAGCTCCCCTGAGAATCCACTGAGTCCCATGTTTGTCTTCATCAACTCGGACTCCTTTCGGCCTAACTTGGAGAACACCGAAAGTGGCATAATGTTGACTCCAGCGCCGCCGTCAACGAGCATGCGGCCGATAGGTCTCCCATTGATATGACCCTTGATGAATAGAGGCTTCAAATGCTGCCCGTGCCTCTCTGGCTTCTCAAATATGGCAGCACTAGGTCCAAGCAGAAGCTCCGCGACTTCCGACTCGGGAGCACGGAACTCGATAGGCAACTCGAACACCATATTGACGTCCATGTCGGCGGGTACCTCCCCGACATCATTGGTGGCAGCATCATCTTCTTCCTTTGCAATGCGCTTTTCCTTCCAAGTCATCTTCGCGGGTTTCATTGGCCTGGCTTGGTTGAACCATTCATCGCGCTTCTTCTCGTCGAGCTCCTCCCTGAGCTCGAGTGCTCGCAGCCACTGGACCCTCCGCTTCTGAGAGCGTGTGAGTCCGGTGGGGCACCATTGCGGCTTTGGTTTTGTTCCTGGTTCAACCGCCTTGATCTTCTTAGCCGGCTGACTCGGCGCAGGTTCAATGGTTGCTTTCTGAGCACCGGGTCCCGCTGCATTGCCAGACTCTGGTCTGTCCGAGTCATCTATTGTGCCAAACCGTACACGCCGGGTTCCTGCTGGTGGCGCCGAGTTAACTTGCGAACTCACCAACACGGCGGACCGTTGTGGTAGACTTCCTTCTGGGACTCGGATAGCTCCTGCCTTGTTTGACTCGGATTGGGTCGTTGTGCGGTTGCCGGGTTCGGACTTGGCGCGCTTGACTGGTACCCAGACCTGCTTAGTCAGCGAGTTGCTCCCCTGAGCCTTCCCTGGGGCTGCTAGCCGACTCGGTACATCGGGTTCCTTGCGCCGAATGGCGAGTCAGTTCCACGCTCGAGTTCCCGCCTCGAACCGAGTTCTTTTTCCGTGGGGCTGTTCTCTGAACCTGGACCTGGACGGGATCCAACTCGGCTGAAACATGCCGATTGGCCCAACCGGGTGTGGTGCCCACGGGCTGAAACCCCACGGAGGACACTGTGGGTAGAACGTGTGTGCGCCTCCCCAGTATGCCGGACCTGTCGCGAAGTATGGTGGTTGCACATATGTACCTTCCTGCCAGTACTCGGCACTACCGAAGCTTTGTCGAGGAGGAGACCTAGGACGCTTGGCCCCTCCAAGCCGAGTGAACACGTTGTTGATCGTGTATTTGTTCAGCAACTGTTTCGCCGTCGGTCTTGACTTCCCGGCTTGACCCTTTCCTCGATTGACCTTCCAAACTCCAACTTCTGGGTTCTTTGGCTTGATCATCTTTGGAGTCGAAAAAGACTTCGAGTTGACCATCTCTGGAGAAGAAACAGGCTTGATCATTCTTGGAGCCGCATCGTCATCAATGACGACGTTCTTCCCTTTTGTCGACTCGGCCTGATCCAACCGAATTAACACTTTCTTCTTCTCCAAGTCGATCATGTTGATTGGGAAAGGATCACTGTCGAGTTTCATCTTGGTGTTCTGGGCAAACGTCAATCGTCCGTCGTTAATGGCCGATTGCACCTGTCGACGAAACACGTTGCAGTCATTAGTAGCATGAGAAAAAGAGTTATGCCACTTACAATATGCTCTTTTGCCCAAGTCGTCCGCCGATGGAAATACGTGCCCTTCCCCTACTCTAATCAAATTTCCCTGTAGGAGCATATCAAAAATCTTGTCGCATTTGCTGATGTCAAAAGTGTATCTAATCTCCTCCTTCCGAGTAGGCGTAGGCTTTAGGGCTGGACAAACAAAAGGTTTCGACTTGGGCACTTGAACCCACTCGGCAACGCATATGTCAACGTCGTCCTCACTGTCCGAGTCGTTCTCGTACGCTATAACATTGACTGCCGATTTCTCTTTGGTTTTGCTCTTATTATCCCCAAACCGGCTATACTGCTTGACCTCCTTAGCGCGATTTTCCTGTGCTACGGCCCTCTGCACGACTTGACTAATATTTAAGAACTCTTGGCCCTCTAGTCTATCCCTAATCTGGGCAAGCAAACCTGAAAAAGCGAGGTCAGCTAGATCTTTTTCGGTAATATTCAAGCTAAAGCACCGGTTCTTAACCTCCCTGAATCTTCTAATGTAATCACAAACTGGTTCATTGTACTTTTGCTTAACCATCGTCAGATCTGAGAGTCTAAGTTCGGTTTCACCGCTGTAAAAGTACTCGTGGAACTGCCATTCTAATTGCGCCCAAGTCGTAACAAACTTGGGAGCAAGTGAGGTAAACCACGTGAAGGCTGTACCCGATAATGACAAAGGAAATAGCTTTATTCTGTAGATATCTGACGTGCCGACTTCACTACACTGTGCCAAGAATTGCCCTACATGTTCTAAAGTCGACCTACTATCCTCCCCGGTGAACTTGACAAAATCTGGAATCCTAAACCCTCGGGGGTATGGCGTTGTGTCGAAGCACTCAGGGTACGGCTTTTGATAAGCACGCGATCCATCCTTAGGTATTACGCCGAGTTCTCTGAGCACTCCGGCGAGTTGATCCTTAAAGCTCATATCGGCTAACGGAGTACGCGAAGTCGGCTCCGGCAACGCGGGTTGGACTTGTTGCGGGTTAACATACAACTCCGGAACCGGCCCATGAGGGACCCCGGTACCGAGAGGTGGGACAGGTGGTGTATTGTACGCGACTGTTCGGTAATATGGTTGTGGGATGTTCGCGCTAAGGCCGAGGCTTCGGTTGTCATGAGTAGAACCCTGGGAAACCGAAGTCGGAACGACAGAGGTCGTGATCACGGGAGCGGCTCCTACCCGATGATCGACTCTGTTATTATCAGGGTACATCGGCTGCTTACCCCGATGTTCATCATTAACCTACAAGACTGTGGATCTAACCTGCCCCTGCAGACTACTCTGTATGTCTTTAGCGAGTTGCTCCTTGAACTCGTCAAATCGGCTAGTCATTACTCGAGCGAATACTTGTGCCGATTTGTCCATCTCAGAGCATATTTGCTGGCTACCGACACATCAATCAGATGAGCAATCTCTTCAGAACAAGTCGGTTTACTTACCTCGGTATTGAGCGCAGCAGAAGGACTCGGCTCGACTACTTTTTTGATGACGCCGTTCCTCGTCTTCTGGTAGCCGGCCAACTTTTGCCGGAGTCGCTCCGCCTGCTCTTCCTCGAGTTGATGTTCAATCTCTCGCCGCTCATCTTCAGATAGATCATCGAGCGTGACGGCGATGATGTTGTCGGGGTTAACGATGCTTCCGTCCTTGGAATCGGAATTCATTGTGTAGACTTTTCTTCTGTCCCCAGCGGAGTCGCCAATTGTGTTCGCACGAAATTGGATCTGTGAAACACCTAGGTAATGTGGAGTCGCCAACCGCACTTACGTGTACGATGAACGGTTGTTTTTCAGGCAAAACAACAAAGGATAACTATCGTACTTACGCGTACGACGAGCGATTGCTTTTCAAGCAAAGCAACAAAGATCTTCTTGCTTACGTGAAGAAGAACCGATCGTTTTTTAGCGCAAAACGATAAAGATCTAAACTAGAACGAAAAGGTAAAGGCAGAAGTAATAGATTGATTTGTGTCGATTGTTGGATGTCCCCCAATCGGCCATCACCCTTTATATTTATAGGGCGGCTGGTCTTCCCGAAGGAGATCAAAACTCCTAATCCTAATTGATTATAGATATGTCTCTTCCTTTGTTTAAAGGATCTTGATTCTATGTGATTTTCCATACAAACCAAGATAGCCTTTCAAACCTGATTGCCTCGAACACTGCCATCCGGACTCCTCTTGGCGCACGGGATATCCCTTCCAGATAAACTGGATGGCCTTCTAAATCTTGTGGGACTCTCCTTGATCGCCATGATCTACTGCGGTTTCTTGTATCCCAAGTTAAAGCTTCTGGCGTCGGGTAAGTCTTGAAAGTAGATGGCTTGCCTCATCAATCCATCCGCGGATCAACATGATATCGCCGCGCCTTGGTTCTGCTAAGGATAACTTGGTAGCTGAAAGCCTTTGCGAGTACTCGGGGACGAACTCAGACCGCTCGGGAATCCTTTGAGTACTCGGGGCAAACTCATACTGCTCGGGAAACAGTCGAGTACTCGGGGCAAACTCATACTGCTCGGGAAACAGTCGAGTACTCAGGGAACATGCAAACTCTTCGGGACTAATGAGCTACTCGGGGACTCGGTCACTCGGGATCACCAGTACTCGGGGTCGATTATGTTCGGGCTCGCGAGTGCTCGGGCTCGCCACTGTTGAACGCCCGGACGTACTGCTCACGACTTGATGACGTAGTACTCAGGATGTTAGCGCTCGGGGACACCTCCGACTGCTCGGGTCTTCGGGAACTTCTGCGAGCACCTTCGTACTCGGGATGTGACGAGTACTCGGGGAAGCTACGGACCGCTCGGGATGCGAGTACCCGGACCTACATTTCAAGAGTTAATGCTAAATTCACAGCGAGTAAATCCATTATTCTAATTTGGCCAACCAAATGAATCCTTAAGCCAAATTACGCTGTAAACAGACGGCGGTGCATGGGGGATGTGTAGAGGGAAATGAGGAAATCGGGAATCTCAGGTGAGTTTAAGGCCAGAAAAGGAAAAGGAAAAAAATATAGAAATAAGAAGAGAAAGAAAAAGGATAGAAAGTAAATAATAATAATAATAAAATACGACGATTCCTCTGTTTTCTTTATAAGAGGCAATGGAGTTAAAAATTAGAGCATTCTTTTCCTTTTCTTTCCAGAAGAGATAGGAAGAAAAGGGAAAATATATATATAAGCTCCTCAAAGAACAATTCGGAAATTGAAGTAATCACTTAAATTAAAATGTTTCTTTCCTTCTTAAAAGGAAATTAAATTTTAAACGAAAATGATAAGTTATTGTAATAAAGCTAAACGTATACTCTTCCTTAGAAGAATGAAGTTGAACCTTAAATTGACCCTCTTAAAGATCTTATCCAATTCTTTAGATTAAATCAATGGATTAAATAAAAATGAAAAGGGATGAATGAAAAATAGAGGTAACTTCACAAAGAATAAATTGGGAATTTAAAAATTACCTAAGTTAACATAACCTCTTGAAAAGAACTTTTAAGTTCATCTAAAATTGTAGATTAACTTAAATTGAATAAAATGTGTTATTCCTTAAGAAGAGGTTAAATTCTAAGTTTATTTTCTTAAGATCTTGATCAATCTCCTTACTAAAATCAATAGTTTGAATAGAAATGTTAGGTTTTGAGTGAAGTAATCAAAAGTTAAAGTAGTTAAGTGGTATCATGCGAAGAATTAACATGAGGTTTAAAATACTTAGCGTTCAAATCATTCTTTTAAGAAATTCTAAAACTCTTAAGAAATATATAACTAAATTCCCTTCAACCAATTTGAATACACCATTCTCGTGTATATGCATACGATGCCATGTCATTGCATTCATTTTGGGATTTTTCTGGATTAGTCCTTATCAGACTATATTGTTTTTTCTTGAGAAGCCGGAGTTTCACAAGTAAACCCTTCGAACTCCATTTTAAATCTGATACCAGGAAAGTCTAGTTTCTTGTTCATATCCGTTGAGACCGTTTTCCAAAATTTCCTTCTTGTCTATAACATGCACAAAATGAAAACCTATTTTCTAAATTGAATCAACTTTGGAATTGTTTGATCACCGGTTTTTGGGCGTGATCATGGTGGGTGTTGAAATCCTGCGAAGGGTATCGGAGGCATATTGGAAGGTGGATTTCATCACACGGGAATGTTTCATATAAGGTTAACGCAACCAATGATCGAATGTGCTTAAGGGCCATAGTGATCGCGCATACCACATACCCTGCATGGGCGGGGCTGAGCTGAAGTACATTTGCCCTAGGTCATACTGCCCCCGGGAAAGGAAGCCCTCAAAGTTGAATCTATAAGATCAATTGTTGGGAAGGTGGTGTTAGCCGTTGGCTACCCACAAAGTGTTGAATCTGTAGGATCAACGGCATGGCTGGTAGTCCTTGGCCAGATTGTGCGGGACTGCGACGCGGAGTATGACCGAGCGGGTGGTGAAACGGCTCTGTGATCATAGATACGTGATTTGGGGGTCGCTCCCTCAGATACCTATTTATGATCGTTTGTGTGTACAGTTGCGCACCTCTGCAGAGTGTAAAAAGTGTGGCTAAGTCACTCTATGTTCATGGTTGGAACTGCGAACCCAGCAAGAAAGGGATTCATCGGGAATCCTAGCAGCTTGTGAGACATGAGGTCATTAGTCTCTTAATTAAAATCTGACTCTCTTACCTTACAAAATTGCATTGCTTTTGGAGAGCATTGCTGTTCTCAGTAGATAGTGCATCAAACACCACTTTGCTATTCCTGGACTTGTTGAGTACCTTCTATACGTATCCCTCTATTCTAATTCCTTTGATTAGAAGGTGAGCCGACAATAGATCATAATGTAGTCAACATCGGGGCTGAATATAAAGTCTCCAAGGGGCCGACAGCAACGAAGGAGGACGAAGGCATCGACCACTACTTCGACCACCGTGGTGAAGACCCTGAAGTGTAGAGTACAAGTATAGGATGTGGGAGAGAAGAGTATAGTTATGTCTTTTGCTGTAACCAACTGAAACGATTTTAAATTCCCCGTACTTTTGGGAATGTATTTGTATCTTGTTCTCTGAGTTTGTAATAAATAGACCACTGCAATGCTTCTGTCGTGCTACTCTGTGTGATATGCTGTAGACGAGAAGGCAGTTCGTCAGCAACATGTCAAAGACTAGCATATTAATCGAAAGGGTAATATGTGGGTCGCCGCAATCTTTCTCCCTTTGAAATTCGCAAGGGAAGGATTGTGTTGAAATGTTTCCTAAAATAGAAGAACAAGTTACTAAATATGGTATTGAGGTGATGGATTTACTGAGAGGCAGGTATTGTAAACAACATCTTACCAATCTTGAATAGACCTCCCGGGTTGCTTTGCTTGTGAATGAATGGGCGTTCGAAGACGTCGCACTTGGATTTCTCCTCGCGTACAACCAATTTTGTGCGCACCGTGATTCTACGTTGGGAAATGGCGAGAGCTGGTCATTTAGGCGTGCCATCTCCTACTCGTCCATCCATTTTTGTACTTTGGGCGCATACCCAGAACTACCTAACTTGTGATGGTGGGTGTTCTTGGCCGCCAGTGCCTTCGCCACTTCACTCTTCGTCTTGAATTCTTCTATTTCCCTTGACACCTTAAATTGAGCCCACATCTCCCGATCCATCCATTTGTGAACGTCGAACAGCTCCTCGTCCTTTGCGATGAAGTCACGGTGTAGAATGAACTTGAACTCCTTCCAAGCTTTATTAGCCACTTTCAGGGCGGCAGCATCGGCGCGGGCCTTTAGCTCTTGTGGGATCACGAAGTGAGTGTTGATATCTTCGACCAGAGCTAGTTGAAGATCTTGCCCCAGCTTCTTCCATGATTCTAGAGTCAACGGAACCTGTATCCATGCGATGATCCCGCATGTCGTTCTCTACTTCGCCGCGTTTTGCTCTAGAGGCGATCGGTGCCCCTGATGGCCCTAACTCCATTATGGGGAATTGGCCCTTCAACCTTAGAATAGGTCCTCTTGGAGCCCCTTTGAATTTTTTCATAGTTTTAGATGCGTTAGAATTGCCCCCGATAGCCTCCGAGGAAGGTGAGGGATCAGGACTCAACATCTTCTAAAAGACCCATAACATTAAGAAGAATTAGATGGCTCCCATTTCGAGTTGTATGAAATAATATAAATTGGAAATAAATGGAGCAGCAATACAGTAATTGAGGTGTCATATATATGCTGTATATGTGACGTCTCGAATACTATTTTACTGCTCCCTTTAAGTCACATGTATATCATTTCGTCATCTAAATACTAAGTCCTCATGGACTGGAACAAAGCTTTACTCTAGGATTTGTACGATCGTGTTAAGGGTCTTATGATATTTAGTTGAGGTGAAAGATAGCAGATAACTTCGAATCTGAAGCCACTACAAATGACAGGAAAAAGAGACTAGGGCATAACAGCAGTATGACAAGGAGAATGTCCATATTCCTTAGCTCATCTAACTAGGTTATAGAAGAAATATCGTAATCCTGATTTGATATTAACAACCTAAAAAGATGATGTGACTAGCATTTGTAAATGCAAAAAGGAGAAACACATCACAAATTATATCTGATTCAAATGAGCTAAGGAATACGGACATGCACTAATTCAGTACCATCAAGTCTTAACCAATTGTAGACCATGTCAATGTGAATAAGATTTGACCAGTAGCAGATGCTGATGTTGAAGTGGAAATTCAAATGTTATAAAATATTCTAACAGTATGTGTTATTCACTTGTGAATGGAAATATCGTGTATAGGTGCATGATGCTTCTTCATTTCGAAGTTGCAGTTTTAGATATTAATAGCTAGAGATCTCACCTGGACATAGCAGCCAATGAGAGCTAACTCAGTTTCACTACAAAGTACAAAGTGCAACTAAGCTAAGATGCAGGAAGCAAGCAAGTTCTTAATTACACAATATAAAGATACACACTCTCTTGCATGGAAAGCAAAACGATTAAATAGCCATAGCAAACTCTCTTGCCGTGGAACTCTTTCACAAAGGATGGCTCAAAGTGGCTTGCTGGAACATCAAGGAATGCTGGATGGTATAGTCGAAGATGCAGCTAGTGACTTCCTGATCATCTTTGTGAATGAATTTCTTTCGGTATTGCAGAGATACTAGTCGATTAAGCCTTACTGTTCATGCATTACTATAGTTTCTGTACTTAGATCAACCTAGACCCGATCTAACAGCAGCTCAGCAAGGTAAAAGTAGAGAGGCAGAGGAGCCCACCGTTGTGGCGTGGCGACAGAGTGGGGCAGAAGCGTGGCCGGAGATGGAGGGGGATGGAACTGGGGATGCCTCCGGAGCCTGGTGACGGCGACGTCGAGGGACGAGGCTCCAGGGGATGGTGGCGTCGGAGGAGAACGCTCCGGGCGTCAGGGGGAGGACGATCCCGGGACAGCCTGTCGGCGTGATGGAGAGCTGTGGCACTAAGGTCGGGGGGGTGGCGGCATGAAGGGCAGTGACGAAGGGCGGCCTGACTTAGGTATTGTGGGAGTTGGAAATGACTCGAGTATATAAAGGGGGGGTCATCGCAGGCGGTTCTTATATAGAACCGTCTGTGATATCTACTCATCGCAGGCGGTTCTATTTAATAACCGCCTGTGATGTCTATACATCGTAAACAGTTCAAATATATAAAGGGGGGTCACTGCAGGGGGTTCTTAAAGAGAACCATTTGTGATATCTACTCATCGTAGGTGGTTCTATTTAATAACCGTCTGTGATGTCTCCACATCACAGACGATTCTTAAATAGAACCACCTGCTATGTTGTTATTATCGCAGACAGTTCTGGGTAAGAAGCGCATGCGATATCTATTTTTTCCTTTTTGTTTTTAGTTTTATTCCTATTTTCAACTAGGGTTTGTACCTTATTTGCATATAGGTTCTGATTAGGGTTTATACTATATTAGGGTTTGACTCATGAGGGTTTGTAAGATGTATTCTTTTTTGTATTAATTTGAATAGGTTCTTAATTTTTTTATTTAATTTCCTTTTCCTTTCTTCAACGATTTTATTAAATAGAAAATATAAAATGTTCTTAATTAATATTCGATTCAATATAAAATATAGAATGTACTTAATCGATATATATTATACATCACATTATGGAATCCACACGATTCCATATATCTAATAACGATGACATGGCACCCAGGTATCGTTAAGAAGGACAAAGCCGGCTCTCTAGACATAGGGTGCGCCGGACTGACTACTCGAAATCCGACTTCTACACAGGGCACTTCATCAACTTGGAGTACAAGACATAAACATGTACCTACCCGATATTCTCGGGTTCTAGTTGTAACCGATTAGGAAATCTACTTGTAAACCGATCCGGATTCGTGTAACTCTACCCCTGTCGCCTATATAAGGCAGGGTAGGGATCCCCCGATCGGTAGATTCATACGAAAGCTTTCATATCTTAGATACACATAAATCCTAGCAACCTCGAGATCTACTCTCAAGGTCTTGCGGCATTCGGAACACAAGCAATATCATCCACCAAACACAGGACGTAAGGTATTACCTCTTCTCAAGGGCCTGAATCTGCCTAAACTCTGTGTCTCGTATGCACCCATCTAGATCTGCTACGCGCACGCCGTCCCATATTCATTATTGCTGGATCAAAACACCGACATCTAATTTGTTACAAATGTAAGTCCTTCGTGATGATCGTTGCATACGTACATAGTTTCATCGTGATTTGGTTCATCCTCGACCGTTATGCGATCTCGGGAAGAAAGCATTTCGTCAAACTGATTATCTGTCCAATAGTGTTTCTTTTCGAGTCCCTAACTACGTGCTACGTCTTATTTGAAGGATCCATTACGTAGAATATCTGTCCAACTTGATTTGCTAGGAACAAATGGTCTCCTATGAGAGATTTGTCCAACTGCAACGAAATAACATAATCTTAAACTTTACATAGTCTAGCTCCTAGATCTCTTCTATGCCCATAGTATGAGCTTTTCCTTCTAGCTGTATCTCGAGCATCTATGCGGGCATTGTTGTTTTGGTTTATGCTCTTCTAGTCCTGATTTCTCATATAAAATGTGTAGCCATTTATGTACATCCCTTGCCATGTCACAACTGTACATGATGATCTTTCTGCCAACCATGTGAGCATTGAGTCACATAATGATAACTCATGAGATTGCCCATATAATCATTTGTTGAACCGATGATTGTGCTATTTCATCACTCAAACTTCCATTGCTTTCAGATTGTCCTCACGTAGCATGGTCTTGTGTCGGTCGATGTATCGGCCCACTATGGCCATGCGTTGCAAGACTGTGAAGTACGCTTGATCAATAACCTTTTGTTCTAGAGTCTCATCTTTCTGGCTGATGGTTCTGATACCTCCAAGTTTCCCCTCGTGCTGAGATTTAGGTAGACCTATCGGTTTGACTACAACCATGTTGTCTATACAGAACTCGACGACCTCTTCACTTGCATAGCCTTCGACGATGCTTTCCTCCGAACGTGATCGGTTCTACATGAAATGCTTCAGGATTCCCGTTTATCTCTCGAAATGGTACATACTATGAAGGAACACAAGTCCACACCATTTTATCTCTCTCACAAGATGCACAGTGAGATGCATCATGATATCGAAGAAAAATAGGAGGAAATGCATCTCAAACTGACATAAAATTTTCACCAACTCCTCCTATAGAGCATCTAGTTCGATGGGATTGATAACCTTCTGAGATATTGTGTTAAAGAACGATCATAATCTCATGATCATAAGCTCATCCTTGGGAAGAGATTCAAGTTAATCATCGGACAAGGAAGATAAGGCAGCAAAAGATAGTCCATGGGAAGAGGAAATCATGCAAGTGTCGGAGTTGACACTAGGAGACACTATCATCGATGGATCCAAGGAAGTATTGCCAACAAGAGCCACATTCTTGGTCTTTGAACCATTTCTGTTCTCCGAAGTGATCTCATGAGTAGAGAGCTTGGAGAACCGGTGATCGAGTGTGAGAGTGGCAAGATTGGCGGACTCTTGGATGGCAATCTTCCGCACTTCAAAAGCAGGCTCTAATGTGTTCAACACATGCCTAGCCATCTCTGAGTCAGAATACCTCACTCCCACACTCCTGAGCTTGTTCACAATCCTTTCAAATCTCTCAAAAAGCTCAGAAATGGATTCCCCAGAGCGTTGCTCAAAACGATTGTATTCAACTCCGTATTGACCCGCTCGAGCAATCTTGACTTAGTCGGACCCCTCATGGTAGGTGATCAAGGTCGACCAAATCTTGTGAGCAGTATCAAGATGAGCAACCCACTCATGCTCCTTCCTATCCAACCCAGAGAGTAGGTAGTTGATCGCCTTGCAATTGTTTTCAACATCGACCAAATTTGCAGGCGTCACTACCTCAGGAAGAGCAAAATCCCTCTCGATGATTTGCCAAATAGCAAGCCCCTCTGACTGGATAAAGATTCTCATTTGATTTTTCCAGAACTCCCAGTTTGTGCCATTGAAGACAGGAGGAGAAGTCGAGTATCCGTGGGAAGCCATGGCTCGCAAAGCCGGTCAAAGCTTATGAAGAAGCGATATCGGGCTCTAATACCACTTGTTGGATCAGTGGCATCCCGACAGAGGGGGGGTGAATGTCGAGTTCAAATTTCTTTCACAAATTCTTCACATACGTAGTCATATTGAAGGACTAATATGATCCGATTGAAAATGCAGTGGAAGCACCCCCAAAATCCCTTGGTGACATGGAGCTCGTCGATAGCTTCGAAACAAGTCCAAAATCATCAAATTCTAGGTTCGAACGCAAAAGTTATGGCAGAAACAGTGAAACGATTCAGCCTGAAGAAAAGGAATCTCGGAAGTTCCGGGAATTTTTCCGGACACTCCGAGATTTCCTGTGAAAATCAGCAGATAAGAACAGTAGCGAATCTCGGAGGCTCCGAGATTGAAGAATCGGACACTCCGAGATTTCTGAAGAAACTAAAGAACTCAGTAGGCAAGCACAGAAGTGAATTTTGGAGGCTCTAAAATTGAAGAATTGGACATTCCAAGATTTCTGAAGAAATTGAAGAACTCAGCAAGTAAGAACAGTAGTGAATCTCCTAGGCTCCAAGATTGAAGAATCGGACACTCTGAGATTTCTGAAGAAACTGAAGAATTCAGCAGAAGATCAGCCAGGTTCCAGAACTGAGATTTCGATCCAACTTTTTGGCTAATTCATACCCAATCAAATCAAACCAAAATTTGCAGAGACGTGTAGGAAGGTCTTTTGAATCTAGATCAAGTATTGATCTCCATAAAAACTTCTCAAATCAAGACATTTTCCTTTTTTCTTCAATCAGCCCTTAGAAATGAGAAAAAAAGAATTTTGATGGGAAAGGAAGCTCGTGAGGAATCTTGATCTCAAATCAATATGGTATCATCTCACATGTCTCAGCAACCTATTCCAAGCCCCCAAATCACAGCATTAAACCCCCTACAAAGATTAATCACAAAAATCTCATTTCTTGCTTGTTTTCCAAGAAAACTCGAAATAGAAAAGAAAAAAGTTGAATCCTTGGTGTTGTTGGATGGAATCAGTATGGGGATGATCTTCTCATCATTTACGTGCCATACCACAGATCAATCCATAGAGGAAAACAAGAAAACAAAAATTCAAAAAGCTAATGAAGGAGATAACTCAAGAACACGAAGAAATGGGGGAAATCTTTTTGTATTGCATTTTCGTGGATTTTCTTGCTGTTTCAAAGACCTCTCATGAGTAGGCCAAAGCTCTGTTGAGGAGCCCCTAACTAGGGTTTTTACAATGCTTACAAAAGGGTTGAGGGATAAGCACCTCTTACCCCTCCTTTTATAGTGGTGGAGGCATACCTCCCACCACTTGGGCCTTAAGCCCATTTAGATGGCATGAGCACTTAGCACGCATCATAGAGCATCTAAGTGACTCATCCACCATCCATCTTTCCTTCTACCCTAAGCAACTAACTCTAAACCGTTTGCCGGCCGCCGCCGCAGTTTCTTGGTTATGCTTCGGTAGATTCCGCGTTTTTATCAAACGCCCTCGCACTGACTTAGTCCTCACGTCTCGTCTCCACCCGCTTTCTTGTCCTCCGCGTACATGCTTTTAATCCGCACGATGTCGTCGCCACCTCCTTGACCGCATCTCAGCCCTCCAAGCCTCATGCCAGTCCATATGACCGAACCATCGCTGCACCCAACTCGCACCTGCACACAATAGACCAAGCGAAGCATTGCGAGCGCAAGTTTTCCACTTGACCCAAGTCAGCCGAGAAAAATCCTTCAAACACTCAATTTTTCCTTGAGACAAATTGAGAAACTCAAACTTATCAATCACACAACAAGTAATTCAAACCTCGAATTCATGCAACCAAAAGAATCAACTCCACATATGGTGGCAAAATATTCATCACAAATATTGTCAAGTCTTCACATGACTCACAGAACTTGTAGTGCTCCCAATAGGGTAAGTTCCAGAATATCGACCTCTTCTTCCGCATAGCCTTCTGACATGTAGCCTTCACTTCGCTATCCTTCCCATACGTAACTTTTATATCATTTACCATATCATATACCGCCATACCGCTAAATTGCCTAGGAGGTGTACCGTTCTCGTCTTGTCCATTGTATTGTTTCTTCATTCGACGGTACGGATGATCTCTTCAAATAAACCTATGGTGACGCATGTATACGGTTTTCCCCGAATACTTAAGCCACACACTAGCCGCATCATCCAAGTAGTTAGTACATGCTTTTGACCATTTCGTACTCTATCCTAAAAGTTTAGCAAGGGCTGGATAATTATTTATGATGCAAAACAACAAGCTACACAGATTAAAATTCTCTCGCTTGTGAGCATCAGATACATCTTCCTCGTCGGTCCACAGTTTTATGAGATATTTCAACAATGGCTCCAGGTAAACATCTATATCGTTCACAGGTTGTTTTGGTCCTTGCACAAGTATCATCATCATAATATACTTCCACTTCATGCACAACCAAGGAGGAAGGTTATAGATACACAAATTCACAGGCCAAGTGTTATGACAGTTGCTCATGTTTTTGAAAGGGTTCATTCCATCCGTGCTCAACCCAAACCTTATGTTTCTTGGTTCCCTTCCAAAATCTTCTAATTTTGTTTCTCCACTGGATGGAATCAGCATGATGTCTAAGTTTTCCGTCATTCTTGCGCTTATTAGCATGCCAACGCAACAATTCTGCATCCTTTGGGTTTGTAAATATATGCTTCAGACGCAGAATTATAGGTAGATACCACATGAACTTAGTTGGAGTTCATTTCATCACCTCGTCCCCTCATCTTGGATGCCTTTCTCCTTACGCTTGTATCGGGATGACTTGCATATAGAACATGCATAGAGGTTTGCGAACTCCTTACGGAAGAGGATATAGTCCTTCAGACAAGCATATATTCGCTGTATTTCCATTCCCAACGAACAAATAACCTTTTTTGCTTGATATGTATTTCTAGGCAACTCGTTTCTCTTTGGAAGCATGTCCGCTATGGGACCTAACAACTCCGTTAAACTTTTGTCTAACCACCCGTTACTTGCCTTCAGTTTCAACAATTCAAGCACTGAGAACAATTTCGTGCACTTATTCTTGCATCCCTCAAACAAAGATTTCTCTAAGTCCCCCATCAAGACTCCCCCATCAAGACTTTGAATTTCTTGTACTCCCGCATATTACGGTTTCCTTCTGCATGGCTCAACATCTCATCCAAATGGTGACGATCGTCCGACGAATTTTCTTCATCTGAATCATAATCGGCATCATCTGTAATGTAATTATCTTCCTCCACGGTGTCCTCATTACCACCTTCCTGAATTGTCTGCTGCTCACCATGACTTGTCCGACATGTGTACCTCTCTCTATGAAACCCCTATGAATCAAGTGATCTTGGATCTACTCTGAGTTCTCAAACATGTGTACATTCTTGCAATCTTTGCATAGACAAGAAATATATTGTTCCCTTCTGTTCAACTTATGCTCTTTCGCAGCTCTTATGAAATCTGGCACGCAACTAAGGTATCGTTCACTTAAACGGTTACCATCGTACATCCAGTTTCGGCCCATCTGCAAGACAAATAAATTTTTTAATTAATTCTTGTTAAATATTGAGGTTCACAAAGTGCCTAGCAAGAGTTCATTAATCTATACAATATTAGTTAATATTATCGCTACTATGTCTGTTTTGACTATATGTAAACAATAAGTATAAATTAATATATCTGTATGGTTTTACTGTATGTCATGAATTATTACCAATATTATATTTCATTCCTGAAGATACAACCTACCAATAATTATAAATTTATTTATGACAAGTACAACTTCATATAATACTTACTTGATAAATAAAATTTTAAGTAATCATGTCTTAATTAACACATGGGTTCTTACTATATAAAATATTCTCAAAATTTCATTCCATGCAAATTTCCAACAATTAGAATACCTTTTTACGAGACAAGATAAAGCAATTTTAAAATAATAAATTTCTCATATATGCTATATATACGCATCTCTCTTTTCATAAAATGTAAACTATTTAAATCTATCATTTTTCCACCATAAAATAGCTAGCCACATCCTCAGCATAGTAATTATAACCAAGTTATGCCTCAAATTCAACAAAACCAAATACAATTTGCCATACCCTAACTAGATCTACATTCTCTCTCTTTACCATATTACATCTACAAAATTAATCAAAATTTTAAACCAATTACTAACCTTAGATCACTAATATATGCAATATCCTCTCCAAATCCATAATTTTTTGGCTCAATTCAATTTGCAAGCTGATAAGTCACAAGAGCTTCATCGCCATTGCTGCTGTGTGTAAGAATAGAATATTGAAGACAAAGAGCTCGAACTATCGACTTGTAATAAATGGGTGTCTTATCACAGAAAGCTTTCAAACAAAACCGTCCGTGATAAAGCCTTCAGCACGAGCGGTTTTAAAAAAGAACCGCCTGTGATATGGAATCACAAGCGGTTCTGTTTAAAAACCACCTGTGATATCTTTTTACCACAGGCGGTTTGCGTCTCTAAGAGTTAACCTAGGCGGTTCTTTTTGCGAACTGCATGTGACCTACTATAATGAAGGCGGGGTTTTGGAGAATCGCCTATGAGGAGGGGTCTTCCATGACCTATTCTGTAGTAGTGGAGGCAAGCTGATGTGAATCACCCTGACGGAGGATGATCAATCCCGAAGTTTGCCCGATTTTCACGACGTAGGATCCTAGATAACTAGCCTGTGAAGCCTGATGAATGATACAGCCAACCACCGTCTTGATTACGGAAGCCTGCAGCACTCGATTCACCCAACCACACACTTCGGCCCTTTGTTACTCACTAACGTGGAGCAACGTGTTCAAGCAATCCACGAAGAAATCACAAGAACGACGGAGAAACAATCTCAGATAAACTCCCAATCCCTGGTTGAGGTGGAAATAACTCATACTCTAGAGGAACAAGAGTTCTCTTCAATTCTGAAATTCTTCACTAGTCTTTACATGTGGAGAGGTCCTCATATTTATAGAGGATTAGATAACTTAATGGCTAAGTTACGCTACAGTAAGATGGTTGCTACAGTACATGTGCTACAGTACACAGTGCACGTGCTACAGTACATAGTCGGTTTGGAACAGTAAAAAGAAAACCTAAAATATCTGAGTTCAGAAAGACAAGTCGGTGATTCCGGATTTGGAAGTCGGCACCACCGGGATTAGCTTCTGTACTCGAAAGCTGCTTCGACTTGGGAACTCGGTATGTCCGGTTTTGGAAGTCGGAAGCACCGGGATCGTCTTCTAGACTTCTTCGATTTGAGAACCCGGCGCGTCCGGTTTAGGAAGTCGGCAGCACCGGGATCGTCTTCTAGACTTCTTCGATTTGAGAAGGTTTTGGAAGTCGGCAACACCGGGATTGTCTTCTGGACTTAGGAGCTGACTCCGGTTTTTCCTTTTGAGCTTTCTCCAAGTCTTTTTCCTCAAACCTGAGTGTGCAAATGATCAAGGTATTAGGTAGCACACCATTCAAGCTCAAATCCAGTGGGCATTTATTAAGGAAAAGATTCACCTGTTGGGCGATTTGTCGAGCTCTTGCCCTTGTCATGAGTCCTTGTTGAGCTTGGGGTATTGGAATGTCAATTGATGAGGATGGACTTGTGTGACTCCTAGGGCCATTCTCATCACAAGCAGCCGTGGTGAGTGTGACGTGACCTCATGGCAAGTAGTGACAGGGAGCTAAGGTGAGCACGGCCTTATCTCGCGCGACGGCGGAGACCTCCGCTTTAGGTGTTTTGTGGTCAGGTTTGTGACTATGGATAGATCCCCCCTTGCCCCCTCCTACTCCCACCCTATTGGGGTTGGACCGTGCAGCGGTTGGACGGGAGTAGACCATGGATGCTTTTTAGCACAGCATGCCTGTGGATGCTATGGAAAATAGCAGCTTTGTCTGGACGCCTGAAGATAGCGTCCATTCCTTCTTGGTTTTTTGAATTTCAAAAATATTAATAATTATTTATTAAAAACTGGCATCTTGGGTACCGCCTACCAAGGAGCTCTTGAGTCAAGTCAGTGAATTACTCCCTCCGTCCACAAATGTAAGGCGTGCACGGAATTTAAGGTCCAACTTTGACTCACAATTAAACCAATAATATTAAATTATATAATACAAAAGTGATACCATTTGAAAATACGTTTGAATATGAATCCAATGGTACCACTACTATGTCATATAAGTCAATAGTGTTGGTTTAATCATTAGTTAAAGTTAGATCTTAAATTCCATACATGCCTTATATTTGTGGACAGAGGGAGTATAATCGATTGTTAGTAAGGGACAAATTGTCATCACCACAGGGGGCATCGCCACATCATCAGGATGTCCGGATGACCCCCACCATTGGCCTAGCTCAATGCGCCTGCCTGAAGAAGAAAATTGCCAATTGTCACCCCATGCACCGTCACCATGACTCCGCCTCCTGGAACCACGACCATGCCACACGGTCCGAGGCTGGCGTCTCGGCCTCCGCCGTCCCGTTGAACTCAACGACCAAACAGTCCGGAGTTGCCACCTCGATTTCCACCGCTGCCCGCCATGCCTTACCAGGCGTTGCGAACAGGCGTCTCCGGCAACGGACGCGTCGGTTGATCAAATATTAGAACCGTCATTAGCAGCAACTACCGACTCTTGTAATCATATATATATGTAAAGAAGACTCAAGGAATGGATAAGAATCATTTGCTATTACATTGAATCTCTGTCCAAATTCTATTCGATTCTCAACACGTTATCCGCACTTGAAGTTCTACCGAGAGCACACACCAAAGAATCAGAAGCAAGAAGGAAGAACAGAGGTTAGATTCGAGATGCCCCATTTCTTCACCGCGCTTCTCCTTCGCCTCCTCAGGGATGTTCGCCGCCGCAACCGCTCCGTCGCTCGTCGTCGCCAGCGGTTTGCTCCCCGCCATGGACGCCGTGGCCCCGGCCTGGGCTTCCGTCGCCATGCTCACGGGAGGCACCGCCCACGTCAACCCACCATTGCAGCAAGGACCGGCGCGCCCTCCCGCCTCCTGGGCATGGCGCGCGCCTCCTCCGCGGCCTCTGCAAACGGTGCGGCCGCCCCTCCGCGGACCTCGTCGCCATGGCGCCCGTGGCCCGCCCCGGCCGCCGATCCAGTTGGTGTCCCAACGTGGTGCCCCATCCACGGTTATGCGCCATGCCCGAGTTCTCCACCGCCGCCGGTCGCCCTCCGAGTCCCTGCCTCCGAGCCCACGGGCGAGCTCGCCGAGCCCCCGCCTCCACCCGGCTTCGGCCTCGAGGCGCCCCCGGCGCCGCCGCAGCCGGCCCCGATGCCATCTCCCACCGCCGTCGCCGACGCGCCTCCGCGCGCAACCGCCCGCCGGCGGTTCATCGCCCCTTTCCCACCGTCGGCTTCGCTGCGGGCCGCTCGCGCCGGCTCCTGGGGGCCGGCCACCCTCGGGCTTGCCAATGGGTTGGCCAACGGAGGCGCCGACGCCGGCTACTCCTCCTCCTCCAACGAGGAGGAGTACCATCCTCGCTGAAAGCTCGCCGGCGTGGGGAGGCGCGCCACCAAGGGAGGTCGCCGGGGTTGCCTTGGTCGCCGGGTCGCCGAGTCCGAGCGCCGTCGCCATGGACTCGGCCGCTGCCGAGATCGGACGCCAATGCCGCCACCGAGACCGGCCGCCTTGGCCCCGCTGCCGCCCCGGCCTCGGGTCGCCGCCGGGTGGCCACCGCCTTGGCCCCGCTGCCGCCCCGGCCTCGGGCCGCCGCCGGTGGTCCTCGAGCCGCCGCCGGGTGGGGGTTAGGGTTGGAAACCCTAACCGCCCGTGTAATACCCACTTTACGATAAATAGGTATTTGCTCCACATTCATGCATACATGGCATTATCATCAACCACCCCTTATTTGAACGTAGTTGTATATCAACTTTACTTTATAGAATATGTTAATATCTCATCCTCGGTGGATGATTGTTGCAAACACCAATCAATTTATTTGAAATATTCAAAATAACAAAGTCATCCATAAGGGTGGTAGTGGTCATCGGACTCTTCGGTGAATCCCCCGCTAATCTTCTAACCTTCCCCCAACATTCACTTCTTAAGATTGTTCCAAAACCCCCATGAAATCATGGCTTGCTTAGGATTTCCGTGGCTAAACCCTAAAGTGTCGAGGAATTAGGGTTTGGTCGACAAGCAAGCTAGGGTGGATAAAAATGTATCAAACTTTGGGAAAGGGCATGAAATGGTGAATACTGAACCCAAGTAAAGCTTGAGAATTTTTGGAGAAACCAAAAACCTAGTCGCAGTGCTAATCGTCGATTAGGTCAAAACCTAGGTTTGTACTGGATCCCCCTTCAAATCAACACCAAACTGGTTCAAACTCCTACAGCAGCTCAATAATAATATATAAAAGCTCCTGTAAAAATTTCATCAAGTTTGGAGATTATTTGATGCATAAAATAATGAAGGGAGTAGCACTGGAATAAAGAAAAACAAAAAGGTAATAAAAACCCTAACTAAACCTGGGCCGAGACCCGCTTCCCGGCCCATTCGGTCGGCCCGTTCCATCCCGCCGGGACCTCCCCCCCCTGCACGCGGGCCCCGTCCGTCGGCCTCTCCCGCGCCCCCCCTTCTCTCTCTGATCTCCCGGCCCCACGCGTCAGCCCCTTTCCCTCCCATCTCTCTCCGCCCCCGCGCCCGGGCCCACCTGCCAGTGCTCGCCGTCCACGTCCCCGGCGCCGGTAGGCCGGGGTGGGCGGTGGATCTGCCGGCCGTTCCGACAGCCGCCCTATTTAAGCCCCCCCTTCGGACCGAGCTCCCCCATTTCCGCGAACCCTAGTCTCTCTCTCTCTCCTCCTCCAGTACCGAGCGCCCTTCCCCGCCGTGTGCTTCCCCGATTCCGGCCAGCCTCCGACGAGAAATTCCGAGCGCCTCGGTGAGTTATCGCCCCCCATTTCTTACTCCCAAGCCTTCCCATTTCCTGGCTCACCTTTCCCCCTCACACACTTTCCAGGACTGGACCGAGCACCGCCGCGTTACCCTCGTCTTCCCCACCTCCGGTGTTCCCTCCGGTGAACTCGTGCCACGGTTCCAGTACACCCCGAGCCCCATTTTCTAACTCCTGAGCATCTCCTCTCCGCCCTAACGCCTCCCCTCTACTCTGCCTTGCAGATCCACGCCCGAGGAGCCTCCCCGCCACAGCTCCGGTCATCCTCGCCGTCGGACATCGTCGCCAGCCACCTCCAGTGACCCCCTGCCCCTCTGCACCGACGCATTAGATCCGGGGTGAGGCCCTGATGCTCCTGCCCCTCTCCTCCCAGCCTCGGGTGCCCTAACTCGTGCCCGAGCTTCCTCCGGCGATGTTCCGGCGAGGGCACCGCCGCCGGCCTGTTCCCCGGTCGTGTCCAGAGAGAGAGAAGGAGAGAGTGCGAGAGAGAGAGAGGGAGGGGCCGCGTGTCACGGTTTGATTGGCTCCCGAGCGCTACACCGCATGACAGATGGGCCCCGACGCCTGCTGACGTGGTTTAGTGAGTAGGATCTGCGGGTTGGTTCTCGGGTGCACTTAAGAATTGAAGAGTGAGCTGGGTACGCTTCGGGTAAGCCTAGCAATTAGGGTTTGGTACTGTTTAGGGTTAATTTGGTATGAAATTTGAAATGTTCATAACTTTCAAACCACACGTCCAAATTGAATAAATTTTATATATTTGGAAAGCTTGTGAAAAACTCTACAAGATGGTTGAATCAGAAAGTAATTTTGAATACATGCACAGGTTGATAATTAGGGTAGAAGTTTAGCCTCTGTCGAGCGTCGATAAACCCTAGAATCTTCACCCTAGCTCCGATTTCGACGATCTTGGTAGTTCTGGAATCCTCACCAGGTATCCTACGACATGGAACCACTGAAATACCAGTGAGTATACATGCACGATAAGTTTCAGTCGTTAGCCCTATTTGTCGTCATACCCCGTTAAGCCCTAACTCGACGATAGCATAACTTCTTGCTCGTAACCCCAAATCGATTAATTCCAAATGTGTTAGTCAAGTAGTTCAGAACACTTCTAAGTTATGCAAATACCTATACATGCCACTTCCACATAAACAATCACCTTTAAAACCCTAACTCGTAATCGCGTGAATCTTGCATGCATATAGTCTAAAACAACCATTTAATCTAACATCGGTACATTATTAGAAACACATTCCTTGCATCAACCCTCATGCATACATGCTGGATTCATTGATTGCATTGTCACTTATTGTCGATGTCGGCTTGCTTGCACTAGACTACGAAGAAGGAGACCTGCAGGCCCACGACCAGACGCAAGAGCAGGAGCAGTTCTACGAAGGCAAGCAGAGCTTGTTGCATCCCCTTTTTGCGTGCAGTACTTGCTTATTTCGTTCATGTGTTGATGATTGTATTATCGTTCGTAGCTTGTCATTAATTTCGATTAAACTAGCATGTTAGGATGTGTTGTATTGTGTGCCTAGTGATGGTTGAAATTAATTGATGAGCTAAATATTTGAACCTAAGGTGAGATGTGAGAGCCGAAGGAAAAAGGGTCAGCTGGATAAAGTTGGTATCACTGGAGGAGCCTGGTGCGACTAGGTGAATGGGTGTATTGTCGCGATACCAACCTTGAGGTAACTCCAGCGTGGCTACTTCCCTTGTCACCACGTGGACGTTGCCGAGATCAACGCTAGGGTATGTCGAATGGTAAAGGCCGCTTGGAGCTTTGCAACCTCCAAGGGATAATGCTCTCGAATATCGCTAGCGGTTGTATCGTCGGAACGGTCCGAGAGATTGAATGAACTAGGTGTTGATGATTGAGATTGGGATTAATCTAAGGGGCTGCACCCTAAGTGATTGAAATGATGCAAGTAAATGTGTTAGTAATGGAAGTTGATTGGTTGGTTGCCTGAGTAGTATATGGATTAGTTGACCTCCCTCCATATTAATTATGCCTTGTTTTCATAATTAAGTATATTGTTACTCTGAGAAGCATTCATGTTTAATTATTGTTGCACTAGTATGAGTAGGACATTTAATCAAGCACGGATAAGTCTTGCGAGTACATTCGTACTCACCCAGGTTATCCCTGGAGCTTGCAGGTGAGCCGGTGGTCGAAGAGTTTTTCGACGATGTTTGACGTGTCTGGTTTCCTCGGTTGTGTTCGATGTATGGGATAGTTAGTGTTTTGTTCAGCGATCACTATGTCGCTGTGGGACTATTATTTTGCTTCCGCTGTTGTTAATTTTTCTCCGTACTCGGATATGTTTCCGGTGTTAACCGACTGATGTAATATGTAGTCCCTTCGTGGACTGTTGTTATTAATATCGTAATGTAGAGCTTTGTGACGATATCCGAGTTGTTAATCCAGGCTGCCCCTGCACAATGCGTGAATGGTATGAAGTGTATGGGTATGCCGTGAAAGATCGAGGCCGTACCATTTTCTACTAAGTCGGGCAGGAGTTGGTTGAGTGACCCGCTGGCTGAGATGCTGTGCCGGCCAGGCAGGGTGTGGGTGTTCTACCGGGCTTTCGAGCGACCCACTAGCTTCCGAGCTAGGTTAGGGTGTGGGTAGAATTGCCGGGCTCCTCCGACCTTGCTTGTCGTGGTAGGATTCGGGAACGACTCAGACTTTTCACCGGATTATGGAATCGTATGTGATTTTGGGAAGATTGGTCGCTTCCGGCCGGCTCGCATCTGGCGGGTGTCGGATCGTTCTACCTTGGTGCGTACGGCGCAGGTACCGTGCCACCGGGTGGACGAGTCCTTCGGTCCTTGGCGACTTCGCGTTCCCCTAATCATATGCAATTCCGGGTCCGTGACATAGCTTCTATTGACAAAGGTAAAATTTGCTTTCCGCAAAATAGTCCACAACTACCCCTTTATTGATACTTGGCACGTCTATTACTAATTTCCGCACTGTAAGTCTTGCTGAGTATAATTTTGTACTCACCCTGCTATTGTTGATATTTTTGTTGCAGAAGAAACTACCCCTCCTGAGGGTGGTTTCTATATAGAGATCGACGCCAACGACGATTAGTCGCTGAAAATCCCAGGCAGTGATCCTGCCCCGGGGTTTGGCAGCTTGGTTTGTTTCGCTGCCACTTTTGGCCTTACCGTTTGGCTTCGTAGCCATATATACTCTTCCGCTGTGTAGTTGGATCTTCGGATCCTTTATGTGGATATATGTTGTTAAGTTTCAAGAACTTATAATATTGCAGTTTCCGTCGTAGAGTTACTGCTGTGAAATCTGGTTGTTTTCGCCTGCTCATGTGCCGTGTGTGTATGTTGATGAAGCACATGTGGTGGGTAGGGTTTCAGAGTTTATATCATAGAGTTATTAGGTTTAATCACCCCTGTGAAGTGACTCTACTACTGAGAGGTTGGGAACTATATCATCCTACTCCAGCCGAGCATTAATTTGCCGGGACGAGTTTAGGGTTGATGTTCCGGCTCAGTAAGAAAAGAGTGAGGAGACCATATCACCCTACTTGATCTGTGCATTAGTTTGCCGGAGAAAGTTCGGGGTTGACGTCTCGGGCTATTCGGAGCCATATCACTCCACTCCTCTTGGGATTGATACCCAGAGGTTAAGGTCGGGGTTGACGTTTTGACTTAACGGGTGGTTTTACTTAAGACTCTCTGTTATGAATTCTGGGGTCCGGCACTGGCGTTCAATTACGGATTCAAACTAAATCGCAGAGAGACTGGGAATATAAATTCGCCGGCAGTAAGAGTTGGCGCGTAATTCTTTGCCGACATCTAATCTTTCCCACAACGTGAGAATTTCGCCAACAGATAATTGGCTACTGATACTTTGACCCTCGAACGTGAGTAATCTCCTCCGGCAGATACCTATCGGTGCATGGTGTTGTAGAAGTGGCGGCGTTGTAAGCATATATCCCCAGGATAGATTTTGACTGGGCGTGCGCAAATTAGCATTCCTGACATTATTTTTCACATGACCATCGAACATATATATGCAAGTGGATGCATGTAGAGAACAAAATATATCAGCATTGTCGTGCAAGATGTTGTTCGAGCATGTAGGTAGCTAGGTCAACAAAAGCATGCCGGGCTAGCCTGATATATTCGATCCAACCATGCATTCTGGCCCATACATATAGAGCAGATATTCCAGCACAAAATCTTCCTTTCAAGGGTCGACACACGTTTCCGTTTCGAAAGATGGAAGGCATGCATGGCCGTCGTACGTCCTCTACAACTACTTTATGTAAAAGAAAATTCAAGATAATCTGATAAAGTCGATCTTGCTCGGAAATGTGTGTACATGCATGTTGTCATTCACATGAATATATTCTCGATACATGGACAAAATGATGAGAGATTCTTGAGACATGGTTGACACCTGTCGTCCGAGAAAAATTAGGTCATTCTTGGCTTACAAGGTATTATAAATTGGGAAAGGCTGACAATCGGTGGGGGCGACGGACGCGCAGCGTCGGCCCCGCGCACTGCTGTCCGATCAGCCCCGCGTGCTGTCATCCGACGTCTAGCAGCCTAATATAGTATTTACAAAAATGCCACCCCACTCGACTTTCAGATATTTATAAAACTGCCACCACACTTAACTATATATATATTTACAAAAATACCACCACACATATTTGTACCAAATATTGTAACTTCATACATGTATACTTACATGCTGCAATTATCTGAAGTAAAAAACTATAACATTTTATTTTTATACTACAACTTCGTACACGCATACTTGCATGCTGCAACCTAGGAGGTAAACGTTGCAACCACATAACAATAGTGTTGCAACCATTCATCTTATATGCTGCAACTGTTTGTTTTTTTATGCTGCAACTTCGTACATGCATACTTGCATGCTACAACCATATGAGGTAAAAGCTGCAACCATAGAATTATAGAGCTTCAACTATTTATCTTACATGCTGCAACTGTTTGTTTTTTATGCTGCAACTCCGTACATGCATACTTGCATGTTGCAACCATCGGAGGTAAAAACTGCAGCCATTCATCTTACGTGATGCAATATTTTATTTTTTTATGCTACAACTTCGTACACTCACGCTGCAACCATGCCCCTACAATATTCTCATGTAGTAGGTTTTTTTAAAATTCAAATGCTGCAACCAGGCACATGCAAGAGTTTATATGTGCGGTAAATTGTTGTGATGCAATTAATATGGTTGCAGCATCTTATTGTGTCGGATGAAACAAATTACGTAAATGCTTGCAGCATGGCACAATTTTCTGGTAGCAGTGGCAATTCTGTAAATACCTAAAAATTATATTTAGTGGTGGCATTTTGTAAATATGTAAAATTATAAGTGCGGTGGTATTTTTAAAATTTCTCTGATTGGCTAATCGGACGGCGCGGAAGGGAGCCGATTTTTGCCTCCCGACGCCCCGCCGACGCCTAGCGCTGGCCTTATAAATTGGCCTGGAAGGAAGCATCGGAACACACAGAAAAATAGGAGAGGAGAGCTAGTGATACATATGCTGAGATCAGTAGATGAGATGAGAGTAGTACTAGTACGTGGAGAAGAGAGAGCAAGCCTTACATGGCGATAAGAGTTTCATCTCTGATAGCCAAGGATGACTTGCCTGTGTGTGTTCTTCCTCAAGGCTTGTCAATTAATGCACATGAGCCTTCTTGGGTGGTCTCACGGGCAGTCTCCTTGGCTAGCCTGAGTAGCTCTTATCGCTCATGCTAGGCTAAATTGTATCTCTCTTAATTAATTAGTTTCTGTGAATTCTCGCAAAAAAAAATAGTTTCTGTGAATGGATTTGCACAAAAGTTAGTATTGTTCTTCTTCGTTTAATCGTCTGGGCGTTGTGTATCTGTGTTGCGTGTGCGATTGATGTTTGGATTAATTATTGCTTAATCTTATGCGCATCTCTGCGTGTTTTGTTTACTCCCAACAGCTTGCATGCGCACGCTGTTCGCCTCCGTCGTCGCCGATCGAGCACGTCCGTACGCACGGCGCGCGCGCACGCATGTATTACTCACCGTTTACACGGAGACGCCACATGCATGCATGCACCTAAAGCTGGGACTTGGGCCGGGCTTCTCTAGCCAGCACGAGTACGGCCCGAAACAAAGAGGACCGGGTTGGCATGGCCCGAAGTTCAGGCCGGGCCAGGTCAGAGAAATAGGCATGACAGGCGGCCCAGCAAGACACAATGAGCGGGCGCCAAACACGATACAAGCCCTGTATAGGTCGAACCCGGCCTGATCCGACACGGCCCAAAGACTATCCGACATGCTGCGGGCCGGGTTTCGGCGTGGTCATCAGGCATCCAGGCTGGCGCAGCACGGCACGGTGGGCTGGCTGGGCCATCTGGCCTCGGGCCGTGCTGGCCCGACCCGGCCCAACTCCCAGCTTTACATGCACTAGTACGTGCTCCATGGATTAGCCGAATAAACTGAGAACGATTTTTTTGGTTAAGGAAGCAATTATATAAAGATATCTTTCGGCCTCTATACCTACACACAGTCATACGTTTATTACAAAAGTTTTACGAAAATCCTGCTAAACCTATCTAGCCGATCACAAAAGGAAGTAAACATATAGCAAAAGAACTGACAACCAGAAGATGCCACTTAGTCCGCACAAAGCCTGGTACCAAACCGTTAACCGTGTCCGCTGAAGATCTCTCTGGCACCACCTCCAGAGAACGGCAAGCAGACATAACAGTTTCTCGGGCCAGTAACTAGGGCCAAGATCAAATTCAATGTGTACACAAAAAAAATATAAAGAATTAAAAAATATTTTATTATTAAAATAATAATATTCTTGCATAATCAAAATCGACCAATACAAGACATCTATCCCCCACCAAAATGGTAAATTAAGCTCCTACCCCACCCTCAGCAGCCAATTTTCGAATATATTGGATATATAGCTTGGAGGGGACAGTCCAAAGGCTCTCGGACATGAATGATTCTTGAGAGCATCAATGTTATTTGGTCAGTCTTATAAATGTAAAACAACAAAATTAAGCTCTCCAAGCATGTACTATCTCTGTTCTTAAATGTATGTCAACGTGGGATGCATGCGATCACCTTTTCAAAATTTTGAACACCAATATATGCGAAAATATATCGATACACTATGAAAATAATGTCATTATATTTATCTTGCAAAATTCTTTAATACTATGCACCTTTTGTTATTTTTGGTAATATATCGTGACCCGGAATTGTAGTCAATATCTTGTATTGGAGAGTTAAAAAAAATCAAAAACTACATACATTTAAGAACGATGGAGTAATAGATTCAACCTTTGAGATAGTAATTCTGCCTCAATTGTTTGTTTGTCCATAGTAATTCTGCCTCAATTGTTTGTTTGTCCATACTTTGAAACTTTGGCCACTAAGAGAAGAAGTATTTCAATGGATTCTTGTACATTTTTACATTACTACTATCTCTGTTTAGAAATAGGAGACGTTTTAGAAGACGCGTAGTCAAACTTTTTTACTTTGACTTTTAGATATAGTAAACTCGACTAATTCTGTGTACTGATCTAATATCATGTACAAACGACCAACTGACTAGCATTCTGAATTTTAAATCCGCATACCGATATCACATACAAACGACTTGGCAACACACATAGAGACTACTGACGAACTACACGAACTTTAGTTATGCGTATTAATCTAATATTATGTACAATCAGCACAACCGACGGTAATTTGATGTTCTTGCAAATAGCATAATAATATATACCTATGTGAATCCAAAATTTAAAAATAATTATAGACGTTTACTATGAAATTGTGCAAGACACCCTACTAGTCGGGAGAAATAACAAAAAGAATTTATATTAAGCAGATAAAAAGTATTAGGAATTAACTAAAGTATCTATGTAAAAATTAGAAATTAACGGAGTGACAAGCTATACATCGATCTCACGTTGCATGTATCCGGGAGCTAGCATAAAATATATATATATATATATATATACGATGAAAATAGTACTTCTACATAATATATGATGTACTAGAAATTATGTACATTTAACAATAACTAGAGGCCGGGGTGCGCCTCCTGATGCGTAATTCTTTTTACCCCTATATATAAATGGCTCTTGGAACAATCATGGAAAGGTGGTAAATAAATGGTATAACCATTCAATCATTTCACAAAATATTTGAATTTAGTTTTGCGGGTTAACCAGATCGCAACTCTGTCTACTTCCATGTACGGCTAAAGCTGTAAACATTACTAAATTCCACTCAATTATGCACTTCCATGTAAAAATTGTTAATGAATTCATAGATGATATTGCAAGTACCATAGCTGGCCTTCTATCTTAAAAATAACGCGGCTCCTTGCTCACAGAGGCAACGAAAATTTCACTGACAACGCGACCAGAAAGGATATTGGCGGGAGAAAACAAGGATTATAAGTAGACAAAAGAACGTTGAGCCCTGTTAGCAAAAAGATGACTACAAAGTTAAGTAAGCATCACATTAGCTGGACAATTTTGACATCCTGACAAACATTTTTCTCGAGTGTAGATAGCTCAATCTGCAAAAGGAAATATCTGAGATCGTTATCATTGGATTCAGATAGGAAAATGTGTGTGAGTTTAGCCAGCTTGCTTACCGTGTAGTCAAGTCCAACGCAAGCTGGACCACAAGTTCGTATATGCAAGCTTTCCTTTTCATGTTCTTAATTAGATATTGTTTCAGTGTTCCTAGAGCGAAGAAAACAAAACAGTTAAGTAACTTTCAAGGATGTACCACAAGAAAGCCTCTACAGAAGACAGTAGTAGTACCTAAAATTGTCAGTTCTGAACTAACATTGCTAGAGAAGCTACATGAATGAGTAGCATACTGCTATACAGAAAACGCAAACGCATTCACAGTGACAATAACTGAGGGCAGAAATGTTCACCTTTGTAAAATTTGTGTGGTTGAGCTCATGCCAAACAGCAACCTCCTCCTTTAATAATCTGTGCAGAGCAGCAGTTTTAGATTCTGTTTGTAGAGCCATCTTCTCCCCAATCCACCAGTATACTACATACACCATGAAAAATCGGTATTATATACAATCAATTGGAGGATCTACATGTGGTGCTGGGAGGTTGGTAAAGTATCCCGACAGAACTTGGAAGTATATAATTCATTTCTGGTTGTTCATCAGAAATTTTTTGTCCATTCAATAAGATGCTATTCAGAACAGGTAATTATCTATTCACAAGAATTCAAAGATAGTATGCTGTGAATATCTACATGAATTAAGCCTCTCATGTATTATGTAACAGGTTAGAACATAGAAACATTACTCGGATCAGCTTAGGACATCACATATGCACCCAAGGCACATAACATAGATGAAGATATCATAGCTCATGCCCTCCTTCAATTTGCAAAACTAGGCTTAGGATTGCATAATTTGATCCTCTTATTAAGAAACAGAAGCGAGAAAAAATAAATTTTCATTCTAATGTACTCGGACACTTTGTTATGTTTATTCAATAAGTTAGAGCTCCCAGCCTTTCAAAGGTTTTAAACTAAAGCTATAGCTCTCTGTCCACTACAAAATTGGAAATATACTGAACAGAAACCAATAGGAGGGGCCTTTTACGCCACCATAATTTCCCAAGTATAAAAATGCACATTTGAAATCTTCAAACCACTGAGTTGTTTGGCAGAAACAGAACATACAAGAGCAAAGCAAAACCAATCATATAAGTCATATTTGTCATATATGCCATTTCTTCTTTTAACAGAATTATCAAATGGAAACAAAAAAGGTTAAATGTATGGAGCTGATCACTATATATAATAAAGTGCTAGATCTTTGTAAGGCTGACATGAACTATATAAATAAAACTTTAGTAATAATTTAACGGTTGCAAAACACTGTAGGCCTAACCAACACTCTTACAAACAAAACAAATTGCTGGCAATTAAGAGTAGTTACGAAAGAAGAAAAGGGAAGAATGGAAAACAATAATTCTTGGTGAATGAAGAAAGGCGGCATGAGGAAACGATAGTGCACCTAGCCGTTACACTTCAGGTAGCAACTGCTTCTGCTGGTATCATCAACTGTCACCACCATAGCACGAATATGATTGCCTCTCACATGAGCAGAATTTCAGTAAACAGGAAAACAAATTACACAACAAATGTCATAAAACAAAAAACGTGTGGACACGTTACATAATCAATTTAGTATCAACAATAATTCTGACAGAATCATATTTTTACAGTGACCTCAGGTTTTTATCATAAGAAATCTCATAGAAAGAAGGTGTAATGTGTCCCCAATATTAATTATGGCACTAAATTCCATTTGCGCCACATGAGCCAAGAACTCCATACAACTTACAGAAATAATATACAAACAACTCGGGAAAGATATATACAGACGATAGCACAAATTATTAATAAGATCGTTGATGTATCCTAACAGTGAGTTATCTTTCAGATCGGATAATCCTTCGCTCAGACAAAAACAGATGGAAAGGGAACCTACTTCATTGATTTTCTTCCCTAACACCTGAGCATAGTAATGTAAAAACCTTAGAATGCTACAATGAGGACGAATATTCCGCACCTGCAACTTATTCTTGTTCCTGTTATATAAACGATATAAGAAAAAGAAATGGCATCAGATCATTGATTTTATGAGAGTGGATATATATTTTACATGAAACCATTTGATTATCCATTCAAAGAGAACACATTCATGTAGAAAAACGCTTTATAAGCACATAATAAGCACTTCGTTTTGTGGAATCACAAAATAGAATAAAACAAATTCTGGAAATGAGTTAACTGCCCAGCTAGCAACTAATTTATGTAGTCGATGCAAGATGAGAATGCCACATAGAAAGCACAATGACTAAATCAGACATGCGGAAAACTTCAAATGGAGTCAAAAGGCATCTAATCGCCAATGCTGATCTCCCCCCTATCTCTGCTGTCAACTCAGACATTGTACAGAACTGATAATTACTGCGATAGCATGAACAACCCTTTTCCATCAAAACAAAAATTGCAACCATGATGATAGATAATAGCATGACCATGCTTACCTGAGTAAACAGACCAAGAAACTTTGTTACCTGGAGTAGCTATCCACTCAACAGTGCTGCCATTTTACATTGTAAGTGACATACTACCATCCTGCCAATGTGACACATCCATGAAAAAAAGGCAAGGATAGCAGTACATATCCCAAAAAAGTTGTGCTAAAGGTTGGGACGGGACTTGGGGGGGTGTTTGTTTGGGTTTTTCAGCAGCTTTTCACTGGAAAAAGCTACAACCCAACCAAATGGCCAGATTTTCAGCAGTTTTTGCCAACGGTAGCTGTGGGTTTTGCAGTACAAATTCAACTGTTTAGAAAAGCTATCTTCTACCAGCTTTTTGCAATGTGCTGAAACTTTTGTACTCATTTTTAAAATATTGTAAATGGTTTGGATCAACTAAAAACCATATATTCACTTTTCCACAGCCACAACAGTTTTTTCAGATAGCCAGCCAACGACAATTTTGTCAACAGCCACAGCCTAACCAAACAGGCCCTTGGATTTGTCGACCAAAAGCTAAGAAGAGCGGTGGAAAAGGTCCTTCTCTTTCCATAAAACATATATAGAGAATAATGGTCCAGCAAATTAACATGGATGATCCCACGAAGGGCTGCCATGGAGACAGCTCATGTTGCTTAAAACAGCTAGGCATTTATTAGAAAGTACACCAGTTAACGAAAGAAAAAGAGGAGTTCGCTGAGCTGAAGCTCTAAACTCCAACATTAGATATTTCTAGTAATTGTAATTTGCGAAAAAAATCATTCCAACTTCTTCTCTAACTTCTTCATATTCTCTTCTTTCCCAAATATGCAGAATTCATGTCTACATTAACCACAAATCATAAAATCAAAATCAGAGGACCGCATGAACAAAAATTTGTTCACAAGAGAAAATAACCACCACTTGTTCTTGCTCTTGTTAGGTCTGATTCTTTAGCATTAACTTGATGGAACTCTAATCTCAAACCAGAAACACCTAAACGTGAGTGCGGAAGCGTGATTTACCCGAGATGGGATTAGCCATTGTAGTCGATGCGAGGACCTTCGCCTGCTTGATGCAGGCGTGACGACGGCTTGGGGAAGATCGGTCGGGTCGGAGACGCAGTCGCCGGAGCAGCGGGTAGCGACGTCCCTCGGGCGCCACCGGCACTGTCCTAGCACGCCCGTCGTCGAGGGAGTCGGCGTCGGTCTTCCCGTCACTTCAGCGCCCCTTAGATCGGTTAGGGTTTTAGGGATTTCGGGTACGAGCTAAACCTCACGAGAACTAGTCACAGTAAGGATTTTGACTCACTTTCCCTTTTATATGTGCGCTGCGTGACAGGGGGACCTAAACCAAAGTTGGTTAGGTGCCCCCGATCAGGGCGGTCAGTTAGGGCATGCACGTTGGTGCAAAGTCCCCCTTAGTTCTCTCTCGTTAGTTCAAGCCGAGATCAATTCCAACATTCTCCCCCTTGATCGAAAGGCTAAAACGTCATAAACCCACTCTTGATGGAAACAATACACCAAAATATGTGTTGCAGTGGCCAATGAAATGCCACTGAACCTCAGTACTTATAGTATATCATTCCATCTCGATATGGAAAATCGTCATACTTAATGGGAGTTGGTTTATTTAACGGTCCTTATTTCCAGGATCAAAGGCTTTCCAGTAGTCCCATGCGGGCAACATGATCACAAAAATACTGGGTGGTAAGCCTTTAGTAAGCGGATCCGCAAGCATGTCTTTAGTACTTATATGTTCAACACTAATTGTTTGATCCTGGATTCTATCTTTCACAACATGATACTTAATGTCAATGTGTTTGGCAGCACCACTTGACTTGTTGTTACTCGCATAGAAAACTGCGGGTTCATTATCGCAGTATAGTGTTAGTGGTTCAGAAATGCTGTCTACCACTCTAAGTCCGGGAATAAAATTCTTTAGCCATACAGCCTGCCCGGTAGCCTCATAACACGCCACAAACTCAGCCTGCATCGTTGATGATGCAGTGAGTGTCTGTTTGGAGCTTTTCCACGAGATAGCTCCCCCTGCGAGGGTGAAAATGTAACCTGACGTGGATTTCTTAGTGTCAACACACCCCGCAAAGTCGGCGTCTGAATAACCCACAACTTCAAGATTATCAGACTTCTTATATGTGAGCATGAAATCTTAGTGCCTTGCATATATCGCAAAAACTTTCTTAGCGGCCTTCCAGTGGTCCGGTCCTGGATTTGACTGAAATCTGCCAAGCATCCCGGTAACAAAAGCTAAATCAGGGCAAGTACATACTTGAGCATACATGATGCTTCCGACAGCTGAAGCATAAGGAACCATCCTCATCTGATCAGTTTCCAATTGGTTCCTCGGACATTGAAATGTCCCAAACTTATCGCCCTTAACTATAGGAGCAGGCGAGGCAGAGCACTTATGCATATTGTATTTCTTCAGCACTCTGTCAATGTATGCCTTTTGAGATAAACCTAATACACCTTTGGACCTATCTCGGTGAATCTCAATACCAAGAACGTATGAGGCTTCACCGAGATCTTTCATATCAAAATTGAAGGATAGAAATCTCTTGGTTTCATACAACATATCTTTATTGCTGCTAGCCAATAAGATGTCATCCACATAAAGCACTAATATGTGAACTTGCTGCCCTTAAACTTGACATATATGCAGTTGTCCACTTCATTTTCTTTAAACCCAAATTCCCCTTATAATTTTATCGAACTTGAGGTACCACTGTCTTGACGCTTGTTTCAAGCCATAATTGATTTCTTTAAGCGACATGCCATATGTTCTTTGCCTTCCACAACAAAACCTTCCGGTTTGTGTCATGTAGACATCCTCATTCAAGTCGCCATTAAGGAATGCCGTCTTAACATCCATTTGATGTAGTTCAAGATCGAAATGTGCCACAAGTGCCATCACTATCCTAAAGAATCTTTAGTTGAGACTGGTGAGAAGGTCTCATTATAATCAATTCCTTCTCTTTGTGTGAACCCTTTCGCTACAAGTCTCGCTTTGAACCTTTCGACATTCCCTTTGGAGTCATACTTAGTTTTGTAGACCCACTTACAGCCTACCCTTTTGACTCCATCAGGAATTTCTACTAAGTCCCATACATCATTAGAGCTCATAGACTTTATTTCATCATTCATGGCATCTAGCCATTTAGATGAGTGTTCACTCATTATAGCTTGCTTATATGAGGTGGGGTCATCCACCTTCCCTATGTCATTCATATCCTCATTCATGTAGACGACATAGTCATCTGAAATGGCAGCTCTTCTTACCCGCTGCGACCTTCTCACAGGCTCATTTGGCATTTCATTAATAGGCACAACATCAGGAATTTCATGGTCTTCAACAGGAGGCGTGACAACAGCGTCATTAGCTGGAGGCACAATCTCCTGATGTACAACCTCCTGAAGCACAGGCTCCTGAAGCACAGGCTCCTGAGGCACAGGACCCTGAAACACAGGCTCCTGAGGCACAGGAACATAAAACTCAGGAATAATTGGTGAGGGAACATAAACCCGCTTTTCCTCAAGATCTATGTTCCTGGGCTTCAGGCTCCCCGTGACAACATTATCCTCAAAAAATACAGCGTGCCTTGTTTCTACAAACTTAGTGGTACGATCTGGACAATAGAATCTATGTCCCTT
Organism: Stipa capillata; assembly: GCA_019208055.1. Taxonomy (NCBI): domain Eukaryota; kingdom Viridiplantae; phylum Streptophyta; class Magnoliopsida; order Poales; family Poaceae; genus Stipa; species Stipa capillata. The sequence continues at coordinate 100,102 of JAGXJF010001896.1, forward strand.
TCCCCTATGAGGGTATCCGATAAAATAACAACTTACTGTCTTTGGATCTAATTTCTTAATTTGTGGATTGAAGATTTTAGCTTCAGCAGGACAGCCCCATACACGTAAATAGTTTAAACTAGCTTTTCGTCCCGTCCACAACTCATAAGGTGTTTTTGGTGCTGACTTAGTGGGAACGAGATTAAGCACGTGGGCAGCTGTCTTTAATGCTTCTATCCACAGACTGACTGGTAAGGTTGAGTGACTGAGCATGCTTCGCACCATATCCATAAGAGTGCGATTGCGACGTTCAGCTACTCCATTCTGCTGAGGTTCACCAGGCATTGAGTATTGGGCAATAATCCCATGTTCTGCTAAAAATTTGGCAAAAGGGCCAGGGATTTGTCCATAAGGAGCATGTCTTCCATAATATTCACCACCACGATCTGATCTCACTACTTTAATCTTTAGATTTAGCTGATTTTCTACTTCAGCCTTGAATATCTTAAACTTGTCAAGTGCTTCAGATCGATCATGAATGGGGTAAATATATCCATGACGTGAGAAGTCATCGGTGAATGTAATGAATGAATCAAAACCATCCACAGATTTCACAGGAAACGGTCCACAAATGTCAGTGTGGATTAATTCTAAAAGTCCTGTGCTTCTAATTGCTCCTTTCTTAATTGTTTTAACATATTTTCCTTTATGCAATCAATACATGGGTCTGAATCGGAGAAGTCTAAAGGATGAAGGGTTCCTTCCTTAATTAAGCGTTCCATTCTCCCCTCGAAATGTGGCTCAACCGACAATGCCACAATTTCGATGAAGGATTTTCGCTTCTCTTTTTCTTACAGCTACCGTTATCAACGCATATATTCACTTGCATAGGGGACTCACGCAAAGAGAGCATATAAAGTTTTCCTCGTCTGACACCGAGGCCAACATCATTATTATTATTGAACTTAATAACACATCTCTGTTCACCAAAATCACAATGATAGCCAACATCATCCAAACAAGAGACTGAAATTAAATTCCTGCTTAAAGTGGGAACTAAAACTACATTATTAAGCTGAAGACGAAAACCACTGAGTAACTCCAATTGAAGTGACCCAACAGCTTCAACGTCAGCTTCTTTTCCATTCGCTACCTTAAGGCTTCTTTCCCCCTTTCTTAGGGCTCTCTCTGTACTGAATCCCTGCAAGGAATTGGTAACATGCACAGTAGCTCCGGAATCAATCCACCAAGTATTAGGGGAATAATCAACATAAAGGGATTCATCAACAAAAGTAACTTCATCATTACCCTTTTTGCGAGCCACTTCAGGAAACCAGGACAATCTTTCTGGAAATGCCCCTCCTTTTTGGAGAAGTGGCAAACAATTTCACTTGCTCCCCGTGAACTACTAGCAACAGTGTAGGATTAACTTGAGTGGGAGCTTTGGAGCACTATATCCTGGCTTTCAGGCTGCTGAAATGAAGCTTCTTCTTAGCCTTATAATCTCCTTGGAACTTCCGCTTAGAAGGACCAACTTGATAAGCATGATCTTTACGTTCGGCCTTCAGCCTTTCCTCTTCTGAACACACATGGCAGTGAGTTCACTTAGACTCCATTTCTCCTTCTGAGTGTTATAATTTATCTTAAAAGGAGTAAACTCAGAAGGCAAAGAGGTCATAATGAAATGAACAAGAAAACCATCAGAAATGGCCATGTCCATAGTCTTGAGTTTGGCAGCAGCATCACTCATTCTCATTATATGTTCCCTTAGGCTGCCAGACCCATCATACTATCACTTAAAAGCCTGTGAATCAGAGTACTTGCATAAACTTTTGAGGAGCCTTGAAATTGCTCCTCAACTTTCCTTAGATATTCCTTAGCATTTTCGAAAGGGGGGATTGCTCCCCTGATTCCGACTGAGATAGTACTCTTCATCATCATGAGTGATAAGCGGTTAGACCGCTCCCACTTCTCAGCCTTTTCATCATAAGCCTTTTTCAACTCAGCATAATTTGCCGCACCAGTTGCGGGTGCGACAGGAGCATCCTCTCTCAACGCAAGGTCGAGATCATAACTCCAAGAACCATCTCAATCTTTTCTCTCCAAGCTGGTTCCCCGTAAGTTGGTCAATACTATCAATAGTACTGGCCACATTAGCAGCACCAGCAGCTGAAAATTATTCAAAATTACATAGTGAACAGCATAAAACAATATTTTGCATAAAATTAACCCTACGTTGGTCTGATTAATAATATGCAAAAGTTTCAAATTTGAATTCTAATTCGCATCACCGTTGGGGCAGAGGACGAAAAAGAATTTTAATCATACAATAATTGACTCATAATTATAAAACAACGTTGGTCAGAATTATAAATATGAGCCAAAGTTCCCAAAATTAATGTCAACATCAACATTCATCATCAAAAATTGACATAAAAATTGAGAGCGACATTTGAAAATGACATGAGGAAAGACATTAATATTGAATATGACATCAAAATTCTCTAAATAAAGTTTCCCGTTGGTTCCACTTTATTTAAAGAGTTAAAACACTATTTTAGTGTAAAGTATATGCACTGTAAATATCATGTATAATGCGAAGCAACAGTGCAAAAATATAAAACAACAGCAGCTGCAAAAAGCCCCTTGATACGGCCTGGCCCGCGTAAAACCCCGCAGCCCACTAAAATGCCACGGCCCAAAAACAGCAGCTGCAGCCCATTAAACAGCCGGCCCCTTAATTTTTTTTAATTCCCTCAAAAGGGGCAGCACAGCCCGTGCTCCCATTTCCTGCTGCACCCGGGCTCTTCAAGGTGGCAAGGCCGGCGGCGGCGACCCGAGCGGGCTCGGCAAGGTGGCGGCGCCTCGGCGCGAGCGCCGGCGCCGGAGCAGCGGAGGCGCGGGGCGGCATGCGGGAGGGCCGGCGGCCAGGCTGCGAGGCTGGGCAGCGTCGGCGCAAGAGGCGAGCAGCGGCGGCGGCGGCGCCGAGCCGCGCAGCGGCGGCGACGGCGGGAACCGGCGGCGGTGCGGCATAAGGGGGCGACGGCGGCGAGCATGCCGCCGTCCTAAGGTGGTGCCGGCTCCATAAGAGGTAAAAAAAATGGGGATTTGGGGATCCTTTGCTTTAGGGTTCTTCAAAAATTGGGGATTTTTCTTCCTTTAGGGTTCTTCGTGATTGGTTCATCCCCTCCTTCTTGATTCTAATCCCAAGCTAATATGGTTCTAACCCAGCCATAAGGAGTGCTAATGCACCTAACAGAGGGACTAATTGGGATCTTAACATGAGCATTAACTAGGGTTCTAGATGAGATTAGTAAGCTCTGATACCATTGTTAGGTCTGATTCTTTAGCATTAACTTGATGGAACTCTAATCTCAAACCAGAACACCTAAACGTGAGTGCGGAAGCGTGATTTACCCGAGATGGGATTAGCCATTGTAGTCGATGCGAGGACCTCCGCCTGCTTGATGCAGGTGTGACGACGGCTTGGGGAAGATCGGTCGGGTCGGAGACGCAGTCGCCGGAGCAGCGGGTAGCGACGTCCCTCCGGGCGCCACCGGCACTGTCCTAGCACGCCCGTCGTCGAGGGAGTCGGCGTCGGTCTTCCCGTCACTTCAGCGCCCCTTAGATCGGTTAGGGTTTTAGGGATTTCGGGTACGAGCTAAACCTCACGAGAACTAGTCACAGTAAGGATTTTGACTCACTTTCCCTTTTATATGTGCGCTGCGTGACAGGGGACCTAAACCAAAGTTGGTTAGGTACCCCCGATCAGGGCGGTCAGTTAGGGCATGCACGTTGGTGCAAAGTCCCCCTTAGTTCTCTCTCGGTTAGTTCAAGCCGAGATCAATTCCAACACTCTTCACCAAACTTCTCTCCTAGCTTCTTTCTCTTCTCTTCTTTCTCATATCTACACACATCATGTTTAGAGAAACCACAAATCAGGATATCAAAATCAGAGGATGGGAGGATGCAAGAAGCAAAGAGAGAGGAGCACCTCTTAAAGATTTGTGGTTCCAGGTCGCTGCTGGCCGGTCGTCTCGGACTAGCTCTTTGCGCTACGCCATGTCCACCTTGGCGATTCAACGCCTTGCTTCCGCCGACAGCCGCGGCCCACCTCCGGCCACTGCGCCCCCAAGTAGGTCACCCCCGGCCGTGCTCTCCCGTCTTGCCACCGGCGGCTCGCCCTCCTCGGCGTGACGCCGTGCACCGAGAAGCATACCGGGGGCAACAGCAGCTCGAGAGGCGATGGCGGTGGCAGCGGCTCAGGCGTGCCGAGGGTGAGGGGTGGCGGCGTTGTGGAGGAGAAGGGTCTTGCCAACCCGTCACCTGCTAAGCCACGGCGGCCGCCACTCGCTTCCCATCGCGCAGCGGCCAGCGGAGAGGCCGCACCGCCGGGGAAGGAGGGAGGAGCGGGTGGAGGCGGAACCCTGCTGCCAACGCCTTAGGCGCCGCCGGTTGACGTGCCATGGAGGACGCGCAACCCCGGAGGGAGGACTCGCCGCCAACGCCTCAAGCGCCGCCTTGGAGGACGGAGGGCCTGCCGTGGTGGAAACGGGCCCCGCGGGGCCTCAATGGGGCTTCTCAGGGCCCAAGCAGGCTTTGCAGGGCTGCTGACTTGGCGTTCTCCTTTATTGCACCCTTAATGGTATCAATTAAGGGAATGTGAGGCTCGATCTGTACCATACATATTGCTATTGCACAGGGAAACTTTCCTAGGTAGGCTGATGAAAGGCAGTCCATCGACTCTTCATTCAACCGTTGATTCCTGCATATTTTATTTAACGGTTCATATACTATAAAATCTCATAATCCATATCTCCCTAAGTTAGGGTTTTATATATCCCTTTTTTGTCGTCGCTGCTGCCATGATCAAATCCAACCATCATCCTCGCTGTCAGTGAGCGCCACGTCGTGCTCGGTTTCTTCCTCCACAGCCACGATGGCGGCATTGAGGGAGGGTTATCGTCACTCCGGTTTGTCACGGAGGCATCATCGCAGCCGGCGAGCACCGTCTCGTGCTCGGCTTCTTCCTCCACGGCCACGATGGTGGTACCAAGGGAGGGTCATTGCTGCCCCAGTTCGTTGCGGAAGCATGCGTCGCTGCCAGTGGAGTCAGGTTCTTGAGGAGATGCGGCAACCCTGTTGCCACCTCATCGTCTACTGCAACTGCTTGGAGGTCGAGGCCCAGCTACGGATCTTCCCACTCCTCACCGAGATCTTTCCCAGGCCCGCTGTCCCTGCCGGCCTCCTCTTGCCTGACGACGCCGACGACAACGACGAACCTGATCAGTCCTTCGCGCCTGCCATGCAGTGGCTCGACGAGCAGCCGGGGAGGTTGGTCATCTACGTGGCGTTCAAGAGTGAGGCACCTATGATGGCGGAGCTCGTAGGTGAGCTTGTGGTCAGGCTAAAACTCTCCGGCACTTGCGCACATGGAAGATTGTTATGTAGGAAACAAGTTAGTGTTGTATAGGAGACAAATTATTATTGTGTATGAAACAAAATAAACTGTTCAGAAAACAATATATGATGTTTCCATCGCATGGAATTGTTTCCACTTTATAATGATTTTGTTGCAACATTAGCGATGCAACAACTAAATCTAGAGTTTATTTCCTAAAATTCCAGAATTAGTTTTCTCAAAAATCAGATCTACATTATGTGTTGCATGCATGTTCTTGTTGCATTGGTTTAACTAGTTTGCTGCCTATGTTTTAACTATATGTTTTCGTATCACGACAACAATGTTTCTATCACACAAAAAATAGATGTTTTCTGTCACACCGAATTTGTCATTGCACAATGAATTTTTTGTAGCATTGCCAATGCAACAACTAAATCCAGAGTTTGTTTCTTGAAATTTTGGGATTGGTTTTCTTAAAAAATGAATCTACGTAGTATGTTGCATGCATATTGTTTTTGTATTTTTTCAATAAAGTTTGTTGTCTACATTTTAACTATATGTTTCTATATCACGACAATGGACATCCGATTTTCTATATATAAATTTAAAATTTTTAGTCAATCTAACTGTCCATCGAACCAACATCTGACGGCTACGAAGCGTAACTACATATTCTAATATCAGCAAGTCAATTTGTAGTTGTTTCCTATTGCATATTGATGGACATGTACATGAAACTGCCGCCAATATTGTCCAATCGATGTTACCTTTCAAGGTCAGCTTTTCTTTTTGCAAGAAAAGCAAGAAATATTCCAGTGCCCATCCTCCCCAGATCAATCACGTGTCATATATTTGGTCAGCCCCCGGCCCCATGCATATCTTTTCTTCTCCTTCTTTTTCCTTCTTTCTAAAGAATAACAGCTAGCTCTCTGTTAGCATTTCCTTCAAAGAAGGAGAAAACAATGGACAAGGTTTCAGAAAACTGAGACCAGCAAATTCTCTACATTTCGCGGCCAATTAAAACTTAGGAACAAGATTAAAGTGAGCCTCCAAGGCATGTATCAACTAATCATATGATCATATATATGAGAGTCGTGGCTGTGTGCATTTTATAATATAAAGACAGTGAGTGCATTCTTTTTTGTTATCTAAAAATATAGACATGATAGCTTGGTAGATTCTCTTGCTAAGGTCAACGTGCATATATACGGGTGCGATGATAAGTAGGAAATATTCCCAACTTTGCGACCACAAATGCCAAAAGCCTCCAATCATTACAACATATTCGATCTGCATGTATGTTCCTGAAGCAAAGCTAAGAGATGAAAAGATGAGACTGTGAAGCTATAAATAGCCGTCCATGGGCCAGAAGAACATAAACCAAGCCAAGTCGGCAGATGGAGAAGAGGAAGGAGGAAGATCGAGGAGACGGCGCCTTACATGGTGATAAGAGCTGGTCCTGATAGCCAAGGATGACTTGCCTGTGGCCTCGATCGCTCTCATATGTGATCTCACAGGCAGTCACCTTGGCTAGCCTGGGTGGCTCTCGTCCTCCATGCTAGGCGGCTGTCTCTATTTTCATAATCTATCTTAATCTACCACGCATATCATAATTAAATGATTTTAGGTTTCGCTTCGATCGACTTCTCAATGAATTTACTGTCTTTAGTCTTTAATTACTTGGTTTATTAGTACTAGCTACCTCTGTTCCAAGACAGGTGACTTCTAAAAAACATGGAATCAAACTTCACTAATATTGATTATCGATATTTAAGAATATTATTGAGATTGGTTAAACGAAAATAGTACTCCGTCTGTCCAGAAAACGCTTTCCAAGATTTAACTTTGACCAATGATTAGTCCAACTATTACGTGATTACCTAATACAAAATCAATACCAATAAAAATGTTTTTAATACAAATCAATGATATTAATTTTATATTACGTAACCTATATATTGTTGAACAACAACTTGATTAAAGATAAATCTTGGGAAGCGAGTGCGCCTTATAGTTTTAAATGGAGGGAGTATTAGTGAAACTGTTATGAAACATATTCATCATTCTATAATTTTTTAATTTTTAGTAACATATTCGTATAAAAAATAACGGTCAAAGTGCATCTTTGAGACTGTATCTATGTCTAATATGTCATATATTTTGAAACAGAGGAGAAATAATTAGCATTATCTTATGTATATGCGAGTACTGACTCTTGAGATGATCGACATTTTGTGTTTCTGAAACACATTCTGTTGCTGCTATCTAAGGCAAATGAGTGAAGAGTATGTCAGAAGTTCATGTGTTCAAATTTTGTACTTGCTATATATACTTTCCCATATATCTCATTTTGTGTGCTTGAAGGCAGCAGGGGAAAGAAACAGTTTCTCATTTGCTCCTAGCTTGCAATAGTACTTGGGCCAGTGAATTAATCCAAGAACATGCCAGTGAATTCAAGAACAAGTGCGTTGATTCGAACGGCGAATATATATATGACACAAACTGGAAGTGCAAATCAGCATGAATACTAGATGCATTACCAGCATTAGCAGCATGATCCTAATTAACCAAGGAGACTTTAGTTTTTGCTCTACTAGTACTGTGTAGCATCTACCTAGCTTGTAATACAGCTGAAGTAGCATACTAGCACTATTGTATATATTCTGCAACTCTGTACAAAATCTTCGGTGTAATGCATATACTGAACACAGCTGCATTTGTATCTGAATCTTTTCGAGTTCTGAAGCTCCCTTGGTCATATATAATTAACTTGAAGTTGGTTAATTTCGCTCTGAAGATCTCGTTTTGTCGTGTCAGGCTTACGCAGTTACATGCATGCATGCATGCGTGGTCTCCTGATTGAGGTGTAGAGTGATCTGAATCTGAAAGACTGAAACTGCATGGAACTGTCAGACTAGAACGCGTACGTGTGACCTCGGCCTCGATTGATCGATTTGGCGACGCTTGCAGATTGATCTATCCATCCATTCTCGAGCATGATTTGCATGAACGTGAAAGCTGCAGAGACCCATCTGTAGATCGATCGAGCATACTTCTCATGGAGGAGAAAGAAAATTAACCGTATCAGGATTCAGGGCTGGATAAAATATTGCTGAAGCTTCTTTGGGAGAACAAAACTGAAGCTAGTACTGAATTTAAAATGCGTGTCTGTACTCTGTAGAACAAAACTTGGTCATGCCATGCATATGCATGACACATCTGCAAGCGAAAACCAAAACTAAACGCAATTGCCCATGGAAGAATTAAAGCTCATGCATATATACTACTAGTTCTAAAAAAGAGGTAGAAAACAGGGGGAAAAAACTCATACACATCATTGTAGTACTATAGTTTTCTTTAGACGACTTAGGGGGACCAATGCCGACTTTTTTTTATAAATATTATTTTTAAAATTAGAAATTCCAAATCTGGACGTCCGGATTCAAAATTTACAAAACTATACGTCTGTCGGCCAACGGTTAGCCGACAACGCGCTTGTCAGCTAACCGGAGGCCGAAATGAGCGTTGTTGGCCAACCGTTGGCTAACAACGGTGTTGTCGGCCAACGGTTGGCCGACTGCGCACCGAAAGCACGCGGGGCGCCGTAGTTGGCCGACGGGGATCCGCTGTCGGCCGACCGTTGGCCGACAAGGGCAAACGCCATCGACACTGGCGTTTGGGAACATGATGCAAACGCCAGCACCTCCGGCGTTAGCCCCCGAAGGGTTTAAAGCAGCCGAACCGACCCACTCAACCCCCCAGCCTTCGGGAATTTGATTGATTTTTCGAGGGATAAACTTGTACAGAACTAGTAGGGTTTCATGTCAAAAATGGATCATACATGGACAGAGGATGCTCCACAATAATTATGAAAATTTTGGGAGGTATAAATCAGAGAAAAGAGCTGGATTCAAATTTGGCTGAAATTCATTCTATAAATTATTCAAAACTTTTGAAAAGGACATAGATGTCCAAGAATATATTGAGATATATATAGTGAGTGGCACCACTCATAATTTTTAGGAAATTTTCTGAAGTTTAAAACTTAGGGCATTAGCCAAATCTTAAAAATAGCTCAAACTCAAATTTGATATAGTTTGAGAATTTTGTACTGTAGGTCAATTTTTTTATTTATAAATCACTAGTATTGATTTAGGATTTTTCACAAATTTATGGGAACTTTTGGAGATCAAATTCCCTGATGAAATAATATATTAGGGTTTCAACCCTAATTTTTATTTTGCAAAAGAATTGGAAAACAAATTGAGGAATAGGGTTTTCTATTTATAAAGGGGGAGAGAAATTAGCCTACGGTTGAGTGGGTCGGTGGGGCCCACCCGCGGCCGACCAGGCGCTTTAAACCCTTCGGGGGCTAACGCCGGAGGTGCTGGCGTTTGCATCACATTCCCAAACGCCAGCGACGATGGCGTTTTCGACAGCGGTTGCCGGTCGGCCGACTACGGCGCCCGCGTGCTTTCGGCGCGCAGTCGGCCAACCGTTGGCCGACAACGCCGTTGTTAGCCAACGGTTGGCCGACAACGCCCATTTCGGCCTCCGGTTAGCTGACAAGCGCGTTGTCGGCTAACCGTTGGCCGACAGACGTATAGTTTTGTAAATTTTGAATCCGGACAATCAGATTTGGAATTTCTGATTTTAAAAATAATATTTATAAAAAAAAGTCGACCAATGCCATATATACCTGCTGTTATGCACCAAACTCAGTCTTCACATAGACCAGGAGACCGGGAGCAAAGATAATTGAGTAATATTTAAAGAGTTCTACATGAGAGCACAGATATCAAGATTTTATTTATGAACAACTAGTTTTACAAAGTGCTAGGACACAGCTAAATATTTTGGAAAAAAAAGAAGACGAATTCAATTGAACTACAGTAAGCATGTGTGCTTCCCCTTCCCATGTGTGCTTGTCCATTTCCACTAGAGAAAATACCAGTGGAAAAAGATGAGACTCAAACATCTTGTCATTCAGCAACGATATCCGCAGATTGATTGGTATCTTCAATTAATTGTCAACCTTGCATGAAAACTACTACTGATATAGATAGCCAAATGAAATTCAACATCTTGTCATTTTTGGCGAATGCTAGCCAGCTGTAAGCAGATTTCGTAAGCATCATATCAGAAATCGTTTCCAGAGGGTCAAAATGTCCTCATTTAGCAAAATCCAGGGAAAAACCCCCATTCCCTACACATGCAATACAAAACTGTACCTAAAATCATATTTGACATCTCCACATGCATATAAGTTGACAAATCTGGAATATAGCCTTCCAATCTGCTTCATACACTCAAATGAGGCTCTAGGCATAGTAGGTTGTAAAGCAGTTGCTATATAGAAAGAATGACTGTACCGTAAACGTGAACGAGAGTAAAGAAAGAAGGTTATTTACCCGGGAGTGGGATCAAGCTTTTTGAAAGTGCCTTACGTAGGCCAGTTTGAAAGCATATCCTATTTTTGACTTTTCGAAGGTTTAGTTACGGAAGCTCTACCCAACGGAATGTTCCGCGTTCGCCTAGAGAATGACACCATCATCCTGGGCTATATTTCAGGAAAGATCCGATCTAGTAATGATAAGATACTCTGGTAGAGCCTACATGCACCAAGGATATATTAGATCTGGTTCTCTACGATTTATATATAAATAGATGTTGAATGGAAGCAGTACTTCAAACCAAGAACTGAACCAAAGTTCAGTAGTGATAATGAGCAGAGAAGAAGCCTTACATGGCGGCAAGGGCCTCATCTCTGATAGCCAAGGATGACTTGACTGTGTGTTCTTCCTCCCTCAAGGCTTGGCAATGCATGAGCCTTGGTATGGACCCATGGGCAGTCTCCTTGGCTAGCCTGAGTGGCTCTTGTTGCTCATGCTAGGCTGAAATTGCATCTCTTCTATGTACCAATGCATGTTGATGCCCATGTTCCAATGGGAAAATTAGCTCAGTCGGTGCCATCGCAGAGATGTATATATTTGAAGTTACCATATATATGTGAGGCTGACAAGTAGGCTTTGGTGCCATGACACGGTGATGGTATTTTCCAACTCGAGTGAGGAGAGAATAATATGCTAGCTAGGAAGGTTGTGCATATTGTTCTTGAGTGACGTGACACAATGACATCTAGCTTTACAAAGCATCATCAGCATAAAATCCAACTTTTGGCCAGCTGATTTTCCAATGTGCAGTACAGTTCCTCAGTTAATTAGTAGCAGTACAAAAGGGAGAAGTCTAGCACGTAGTGTACTATACACCGGTATTAACTGGAGTAGTATTTCTTTCTTGGTTTCTTATTTGCAAGATTCATTGACATGAATGGTTGGATATATGCAGGACAAACATAGAAAATAACAGCCAAGGCTCTTGATATACAGTTTGTTTGGGCCGTGGCTATTTTTCTTTATTTCTTTTTGGGTGAGGAGGGAGGAGGCCGGGTGAAGCCAGAAAAAAGCTCGAACAAAGAGAGCCATGTGTTCTCCAAAAAGATCTAGGAAGTCGTTTTCTTCTTCTTTTCAGAGAGACTATTCCTAAAAAAGGGCAAAAAGAAAAGAACAGTTATCTTCATGGCATGGCCGATGTTAGGCCCCGTTTGCAGCACTGGAACTTCTTCCCTGTTCATAAGGAAATGAACCGATTTTTATAAAATTTCCGTAAAATTCATACATTACAAACAAGCTTACTCTTGCATGTCCTAGTGTTCGACCAAATAATTATCTGTTAGGCTGTGATGTAACAGCTTTCGCTTTAGGCCTAGCTAACTTTCACAAAAAAAAAGATGATTGGATTTAAGCTCCAAATTCTTCTGCTTGCCATGAGTAGAGACCCAAAAATAAAATAAAATAAATAAAGAGAAGAAAACATCTCCAACCAACTGAGATACTCCAACTGCTATAATCTTTTTCATCCTACCACTTGAAGATTTAATATCCTTTAGTTTCCATTGACTGTTTTTTCCCACAGAGCGAAAAGAAATATCAGCACACAAATATCATCAGCTGCTGTGAACTTTTTTTATCCTAGTGTTCTGTGACTGTTTTTCTAACAAGGGAAAAGAAATATTTATGTCAACATTCTGCAGCTATTCGGTTTCCAAACTCACAAGAAACAGCGCACCAAAATCTCCAAGAACGAGAAGGTTCGTACCAAGGCAAGGAAGAAACTTGGAAAGCAAATGAGTTATCAGAGAGTCCCTCCCGAGGAACCCTACCCTCCACCAGGCAGATTCTTCATCTCTTCTTCTCATGAATCATGATGTTTTTAATTCGTTTTTAATCACAAGTATCGGGTTTACTAGGTAGGTCCGTTCCACTGCCATCTTCAAGTCATAAATCCAGCAGCAAATTAAGCAAAACAAGTAGAGTCTACCGTTCTTGTTTGTTAGGGTTCTTTTGCCGAATCCTAGAGCTAGCCAAGCCTAGACGGATCATCTTAGTTTTCTTGTAGTTCTTGTATGGGGAAGTTTCTTTTCTTCTGATGGTTGGGAACATGTGTTCTGCCATGAACTGAATTTTCTCTTCGCTGTATCCTCGAATAAGAAAAAGGCAGAATTTTTCTCTAGATTGCAGATCGATGTTGAACCCATAGATTTCTGAAAAGTGATGGTTAATCCGGTCTTGTTCATGCATGCAATTGCAGGGTATTCTCGATCTCAGCCATACCCATACCCACCTCCGTCGGGTGTCTACCCTCCTCCTCAGGCTCATGCTCATCATCCACCTCCACCACAGGGACCTCACCCCAGACCTCCACCAGGGTACCAGGGCTACTTCAATCAGGGGCAGCGCCCTTATTACCCGCCACCGCCACCCCCGCCGCAGCGATATGGGAACCACCACCACCACTACCAGCACCACCACCAGCATGGTGAGGAGGGCAGCAGCTCTGGGTTCCTCAAAGGATGGTAAGATGGGTTGGATACACGCACATATGTATAGTATAATTATCTAGGACTCTATGGTGACTTGGCTCCATGATTTCAAACGCGCAAATTCAAAGCAAACTTGAATACTTTTTTAGAAAATTTCAGATTTAGAGTATGTACCTAGAGATATATTCAAATAAAATACATATCTTTCAAAAAATACTCAAATTCAAACATGTTGAGGTATATATATGTATGTATGGATGTGTGTGCTAAGTACAATTGTATGATTTCCTCCTAGAATTAAGGTATGTAGGTGTTTGTCTACTCGAGTCTTGTGGTGCATACTGACAATAACTGTTTGTATGAAGCTATCTTCTGACCTTTTGCATGCCTAAACCTTACTTTTAATTTGCGTGACAACATTGATAAATCAAATATGATATATAATTCAGTGTTTTTATGAAGCCATCTTAATTTGTTAGCACAAATATAATCTTAGATCTCATGCATAACAGGTTGATATTTCATCTGTCCGTTTTTTCAGTTTGGCCGCTCTTTGCTGCTGCTGCGTGCTGGAGGAATGCTGCTTCTAAGATATCAGTCCATGTACGCTAGTATCATCTACGTACCCCCAATTAAGCTATCGCTTCTAGCAATCTGGAACATCGAAATATTAATTCTACATGATATCTGGAGGCTGTATTAATGAACTTGTAGCATATTTCTTACTACCGGATACAGATCTCCTTGTGCTTGTGGATGCATGTATAAAAAGTTAGCAACGTGTTCGCGTGTACATATCTAGAAGTGAAATTTCGGTATTGCCTCCAAGATGGTTTCGTGGTGTAGTTGGTTATCACGTCAGTCTAACACACTGAAGGTCTCCGGTTCAACCCCGGGCGAAACCAATCAATTTTTTTAAAATTTTCTTTTCTGTCCTTTTTGGCCATGCCGACGAAAAGTTGATTCAGTCAGTCAGTGCATGGTAATTTAACAGGGATTTGTTGGCAATACATGCGTAAATATAAATCTCTTCCTCTACTCCGGTTCAGAAAGTTACCTCACTCACTTGATCAAAGGACCAATGGTTTGGCTAGCTGCCTCTGCCATGCATGCATAGTCCTGACATAGCATTTTCAATCTTAGCTTGATCAAAGGTTCCTAATATATCCTACCTCCGTACCAGGTGAACGAACATGCATGTAAGAGCAAATTGCATGCGTCATTATAGTTCATCTGGATTCTATCTACAAGCAAGCCGTATATGTAGCTGCTGTCCTCGTAGCCGTTCAATGACAAGTACGTAGGTCTAGAGAGATTAGATGCTGGAGCTCGGATCGATCGATGACATCAGCCCAGGCTCGTCATGCTTGATGCAATGTTACTGCTGCCAGAAACAAATCGGCATCGTACGTACAAGTCAGCATACATGCAGGTGTGACGGGACAAAAATATCAAGATTGTGGTGGTATTTAATCGTCGTCACAAGGTACGTACGCTCAACAGTGGTAAGTCTAGCTATCAGGGTTCTGCATTCTTAATTTTGCCTTGTAGCTTAACTAGCAGCAGATCGAGTGTGCCTGACGAACATTAAAGACGATGAAGAAACTGTTCGCTTGCCGTCGATCTGTTCCAGTGATTTTTTTTAGAGACCGTACTGTTGTAGTAAACAATCCGAGACAGGAAGGATCACATGACACATTTCGTGAACGGACATGGTGGCTGTGTGTCCCTGCATGCATGCATGGGGTAAATTGCAGATAGTTGACAGACCTGCTGCTAAGATTCGGTGTCAGTGGCAGTCTCGGAGGTCATGATTTGACAAATGGCCTATAGGCTGCGCTCAGAGGCCGGCTCCAATACGCGCGTCGGTGTACCGTACCGATTAGTGCTGAGAAGAGATACGCTACACCGTGCCATGGGAAAGTAACGTTTATCGGACTAGTAAGACGTATCATCTCTGAGTTAACACTTTAGTTAAGTTAGAATGAAATCCTAAGCGAGGCAAATTAACCTATAAATCTAGACCGTGGGCTTTGTTAAGGCATCTATAAAAACATGACATCAACTCATTTTTTATCCTATCACGTAAAATAATTATTGATATAGAGGATAGATAATAAAGAGAAAGAGTAAAACTGACTCTATACGCTGCAGAGTTACGCTAGCTCTACAAAGAATAAAATTTCAACTGCGTTTAATACTAACGGGGTGTTTGCAGCCCAACCAAACGACCAGCTTTTTAGCAGCTTTTGCCAAAGGTAGCTGTGTGCTTTGCAGTGCAAATTTAGCTGTTTGGAAAAGCTGTCTTTTGCAAGCTTTTTACAATGTGCTGAAGTTTCAGTGCTCATTTTTCAAAACGATGTAGATGGTTTGGATCAACCAAAAGTCATATATTTATTTTTCCACAGCCACAGCAGCTTTTCCAAACGGCCAACCAACAGCAGCTTTGTCAACAACCGCAGCCCAACCAAACAGGCCCTAACTATTTGTGTAGACTCAAGTTAAGATATTTTCAACATCCACTTTAGATGACATAGAGGAGTCAAAAGAATCGACTGCTGACTCTATCTTTGTATATCCCCCTGGGCTCCAAGTTAATCTCGATCATCACTCTCTCAAATAATAAGCCAATCTAGTCCCTCTTGTCAGTTTATGCATGCACCGATGCCCTTGAGCCTTGGCACATCCATCCCTTGCTCTAACTACTACCTGCATATGTGTATATATATATATACACACACACACTACTACAGAAAACAACATCACACTTCAGAATCATCATCAGAGACAATTTTTTGAACTATCTATGTCAAAAGGTCAATAATAATCAGAGAGAATCACGGAGAGTCCCCAAAACCTTTGTGGTTCTTATTAGAAACAATTTTAAAATGATGCCGACCACCTGCACCACAAGCTACATTGCCACGCTCCTTCCTAACCATCGGCGCCACCAGACCGGCGCACCTGACCACCGGCGTGTCGAACCGGCAATGGATGTCTGCCACCATCCTACTAAGGCCCTGGAGGTCACATCCACGATGCACATAGTCCATGATGTTGAAGGCGCCGACC
Organism: Stipa capillata; assembly: GCA_019208055.1. Classification (NCBI taxonomy): domain Eukaryota; kingdom Viridiplantae; phylum Streptophyta; class Magnoliopsida; order Poales; family Poaceae; genus Stipa; species Stipa capillata. Next base: position 116,439 of record JAGXJF010001896.1, read on the forward strand.
AGCTCCACCACTGCCTCGTGCTCAGGTGCCAACGACACTCAGATGCCGTGCAGTCGCGACACCAACCCGGCCTCAACCTCTGGGACGACAGCACCGCCGGCGGCTCGCCGTCGCCGAAGAGTGGCAGCTTGAAGTACAAGGGTGTGGTAGAGGTGCAAAAGGCCATGGACTGGAGGGAGGAGGAGGCAGTGATCGGCATGAAGAACCAGAGGTAGTGCCGCGGCTACTGGGCATTCTCGACGATGACGGCGGCAGAGCAAGAGCTGAGGGGCGGAGGAAGGGGGATCAAGGGCAGCGGTGAAGAAGAGGAGGAGAGGATTGGGTCTGAAGGGGAGGCAGTGAAGAAAGATGTGGTGCAGGAGATAGGAGGAGATGAGGAAGTAGGGAGTGAGAGGTGAGGTGGCGATGGTGGTTTGGCTAGGATTGAGGTCATAACTTTTATATCGCTAATAGATGGGGACTAACTGTAAGGAGGGATTTAACATAAACTTTTCTATAATCTACCCCTAATATTAAAGGACGGAGCGTTTCTTCGTCCGTCTCCCGTTTCACCCCTCCCCCCCCCCTCTTCCCCTCCCCGACAGCCTCCTCCGCCCCCGTCACCCCCAACCTCCTCCGCCCCCGTCCTCCTCCAGGACCTCGGAGACCACAGCGACGCGCTGCCCCTCCTCCCACCCCGACTCCGGCGTCACCGTTGTCCCAGCGCCGCCTCGAGTACTGCCGGCGCCGCGACCCGAGCAGCAGGACAGCGCCGGCGCCACCGTTAGTCTCCGCTCCCTCTCATCCCCTCTCCGCCGCGCTCGTCCCGCCATTCCCCACCACGCTCGCTCCTCCCCCTTGTTCCCCGCCGCGCGTCGCTGGAAGAGCAGATCCGGAGGAGCAGCGCGCCGTGCCGCCTCCGCCCCCTCCTTCTCCTCCCGCTGCCGCCCTGAGGTACTTCTATGGAGGGAAGGCCGTGGTCCGCGGGCGCGAAGGGGAGCGCGTGGAGGCGGACGGGATGGGAGGTGGCCGGAAGAGAGAGGGAGCCGAGGAGGCGAGGGGTGGAGACGAGGGTGACGACGAGGCCCGGGCGGAGCTCGTGGAGGAGGCCGGCGAGGCGGAGGAAGGCCGGGATGTGGCCGCGCGCGAGGAAGGAGAAGAGCACGACGTGCGGGCTGGCCGATTCCTCTGCCGCCATGGCGGATGTCCCGATGGGGACGCGGGACCTCCTCTCGCCCGAGGCCGCCTCCGCGCGGAGGTGCTTTGCCGCGGCTGCGAGGGAGTGGAGACCCGGGTCGCGCCCGCTCTTCCTCGGTGGCGGAAAGCCGCCGCCGCCCAAGGATTTGTTTCTTCCGGTGCAACGCACGGGCACATTTACTAGTAATGATATTAACTTGGCATGAATTAATTTTGACACCGGACCACGTACTGACTGTGAATTGATGCGGAGCAGGCAGAGTATCGATGGAGTTAGTTGCGTGTTCATCGCTGAACGTATAGTACGTAGTAGGTGCTCAAGTATGAATCGAGTATGATGAGTTGGAGCAGGAGGAAGGTCGAGCTAGCGTACGTGTGGGGACCCGAGGGACCAGTGACAGATGAATGCTGTGCTTGGCCCGCGCCGGCAGCGCGCTCATGCATGCATGCCCAGAGCCCAGAGCGCGTGCCTCGTACGCCTGCGCCGTTAGCTAGCTGTGTGTTATGTACGTAGAGGCCGTCATGGCCTGGGTACTCATGGGTGACTGTCTCTCTCTCTTCGTTATTGCAGTGGGAGCTGCATGCATGCATGTGGGTAGATGCATGAATGCACTGGCCCCTACCTCGATCATGTCTCTCTGCATGCTAATATCTGCCTTGGCTCCGGCCGGCTGGTCAAGACGTACGTACGTTGACGACCGCCGGCCCGGCCAGGTCGGTTACCGTTGCGCCTGTCGCGGCGTGCCGCGTTGGAGTATCTGTGGGTCGCCCGCGCACCATATGTATGCGTCAATGCGTACGTGTGTGTCTCGGACGTCCCAAGAATCCAGGACTACCTTAATTTCTGTATCCCGTGAAATACGTACATATGCATGCGTGTACGTGTTCCATTTCCAAACAATACTCTTTCGGGACTTCTTTTTCTTTTTCCAAACATACACAATTAACTAGAAACAAGTTAACTACTACATATGTACATGTAGATATCAACATTGTTTTTAAAATTATATTTTAACCATCAATCTCTATAAAAACATGTTGTCTCGTATGAAACTAAGCATACATTATAAAATATATTTCATAACAAAATCTAGTAATTAAGCTCAGAGTTACAGATGATGTTAAGTTCTTCTATATAATTAATCAAGTCTAAACTGACCACGTATCCTAAAACGACCAATGGTGGAGGAGGGGAAGTACGTAGGAGCCGTGGCTCCCCCTAACATGCACAAAAATTCTTTTTACATCTCTTACTTTTTTTTCTTTCAAATAAGATAAAACTGATACTTCCTCTATTCCATAATGTTAGACGTATTTTGATTTGTTAAGACAACCAATAATTACTCTATTAATATATAGTTTACATGATATAAAATTAATAACATTAGATTCGTATTTAAAAATACTTATTTATACTTGTGACTTTGTATCACATAAACTATATATTAATATAGTAATTGTTGATTAAATTTTTGTTTTAACTAACTAAATCTGTTTAATTTCCTGGTGTTCAATTTCCCTCGGTTAATCATGGCTAAAAGTAAAAAGGATTACGATTGGTTCTTTTTACAAGAAGAAAGTTAGAGTTGACGGAGTATCGGGATAATTCAATCGGAATTCACGCCGTGTACGATTTGACTGAAAAGTTTTAGTTCCTATCAACACTTAACGGGTATAATAATAACTATCGCTACAGTCTCTGTCAAACTCTATATTTTGTATTAGTTTTTGTGCATCAAACTAAGAGTTGTGCTCTATATGGTGGGCCCCCCTTGTCTGTATTTCCTGGATCTGCCACTGAATACGACCTACATTATTGTAACATAGAGGGTTAACTAGTTAGGCTGGGTAGTTTCAGTTAGGCACACGTCACTGATCAACTCGACGTGGTGGTGCCGGCAGGATCGATATATGGGCCAGCCAGCACTTACAGAACCCCCCGGTCAGCTTGCATTATCTAGGGCAGGTCCAGCCTCACCGGCCAGAAATACATAGACGTACGTGCGTACGCCGTGACCAGCTGCATACGATCGAGCGAGATCTCCCTCGATCTCCATCCTGTTGGGGGAGTCCGGCCGAGGCCTCGGGCCGAGGTACCCCCTATTTTCTGTACGTATTATGTTTAACAAGCGTGTTCTGTAGGGATCTTCGGAGGGTTTCGGACGGCGCAAAGTCGTCCCGGTTGGGCGACATAGGTACAGGAGCAGGGAGCAAGTCGGCCGTCGAGGACAAGGTGGGGGGACGCCTCGGCCAGGACGAGAAGGAAGGGAAGGCGAGGCCGTCCGGCACGGACGGCGCGCGGGCACAGAGGACGGCGAGGGCGGAGGCGCACCGTACCGGCGAGGCGAATCTAGGAATATGCCGGCGCATATAGTAGGTAGCGGCGAGGTGGAGAGTACATGTTCGGCCGATGTACGGTGACACAGGTTAGAGAAAGACTGTAACCTTTTGAGGGGCAGCGATGTATTTACACTTGTAAACCGGTTTTACCTATATAAGGGCAAGTTGGCACCCATATGAACACGAGAGAGAGATATACGCATCGCTACGCTTTCGCCCGAATCCCTGTGTTCTCGGTGGTAGTTGGATAGTCCCCGTGAATATTTGGCTTCGTTCCCCAAGTCTTCCCCTAGCACCTCGGTCTCCCGACCCGGGGTGCCCATACTTACTGTCCGAGGTACTACTCGTCCACACATCCTTTTGAGGCAAGTTAATTTAATTTGCGCCAAATGCAGTGTACGTATAATGCATGCATGCATGGGCTGGGGCCTGGGGCGACAACCACAACGCTGACATATACTGCCTGGTAACGTACTAACGTGCATGCATGTCTTCTGTAGAGAGAGAGAGAGAGGGAGAGAGAGAGAGAGAGAGAGGAGTGAAGAGCGGAGATCTGCCAAGCTTCGATTGCAATGCAGGAGCTGCTCTGAATTAAAATGCAATCTTATGGTAGCAGGTTGTGTACGTTGGGTTTGCTTCCTACGTGAGTATGTGTCTTGAATCCTGTACAAATACATGGGAAAGCTAGCTAGCTGTGGCCTGTGGGACCTAATGTACTAATGGCAAACGGCACGTAAGAACAAAAAGATAATGCATCATTAGGCTGGCATGTGATTAGTATAAAAGCAAGGCATCATATATAGGAGTAGCTATATATTCTCATCATGCTGTAGGGCAGGCAGCGCATCGATCTACCCCGTCATTCTATCATGGGAGGATGGTCACACCAGCTGGTCACGGTCCATATGATTTGCCAATTGCAACACGACTGTGTCTGTCAGTTAAAGAGGCCAGCGCACGTATCTGGCTGGCTATCTACCTAACTATACTGCTAGCTGCTACTAGCTACCGGTAGCCGGCGTCACTGGCAGATATAGGATTTTTCCGCCGGGTGCCACATTTTACTCGATTATCAAGTACGGACGTCACAAATCTAGCATATAAATTTAAATTTTATCAAAATTAGAACACAAAAGATTTAAAACGTTCTTACAGTATAAAACACAAACGACTTAATACGGTCTTACAGTATAATAATGTCAATAAATAGGTTCAAAATACATATTAGATAGTTGAACAACTCGATTAAGATATAAACAATCTATGGCATCAAAAAGTTCAACACTTTTTTAGGGGTGCCATGGCACCCTCCCCAGATCCGCCATGGCTAGAGTGAGTAGCATCGTCGCTTCCTCACATTAAATTTCTGAATCAGACCCGGCCTCTTGCCCTGTAGTCTCTAGTCTCAAGGTGATCAAGGAGGTTGATGCCAAATGAATGCTTCACAGTAAATGCCACTGGATCCATTTTCAGCAAATACAACTTCAGTAGTGTCCAAAAGGAACTTCCTGAAGCTCTCACTGTATCAGCAATTCAGCATGCTGGATATGATATTTTTCATTTAGTTGAGCAGCCCCTTTTAATTAGTTGCTCAACTGAGCTTTCCAGGAAAACAATAGCTGGTCTAGCTTACTCTTATGTGTGTGACTATGATTGATGGAGAGGATGTGCACTTGCCAGAAAGATGAAACCTGGCCTTAATGAAGACATGTACACACAGGGGATCAATTCAGGGAGAAAAGTTGAAGTTTGAGACATGGCCTGCTAATGCTAGGTGCACTATCTATCTATAGACTTCACAGGAACCTTTTAGTTGGTCAAAACACAGTATTACACTATGCTCTGTATTTTCTGCGGTCATCAGAACATATAAAATTAACTACTCCAATTAGATTGTTGCTTGAATTATTTAATTAAGCGTGCATCATCTTATGCACTTTCAGAAACATGGCAAGCATGGCTAGTTCTATGCTTTCAAACCTATATGTCAGTACACTGACTGTTTTCTTTGACGTTTCACAATTCATGCTACTATTCTACCGTGCTAAATTAGTACTTTGCGAATATTAAATGTCAAATCACCACAACTAAAGAAGATTTGAGTTTTCAAAGCTAAATTAGTGCACTCTGAAGAGTTCATAGTACAGAATCAGTACAAGAGCCATCAAAAGTCAGTTATATCGTCATATTTTAGTATCAAAGATTTCGCGGCTCATCATTCTAGGAAGAAAAAAGATTGTTCTAATCATACTACTAAGGAAATTCAGCATCCTAATCATTAGTTAGTGAATAACTAAGATTGGGTAAACAGATCTCAACTTTTTTCAGTGATGGATGTGCAAATTTGAGCCATCTTTATGCCATCACTTTCTGCAAATCGCATCTATCATCAAAAGATAAGACATCTGTTCTTCGTTCCACAACAAATCAAGTTCAAGTTTCAAAAAATTTGGCGCGGTAACTTGCCTTACCAATGAGCGCGATTGGATTTTGAAGCCAGCAGTTTGTTCCCTGATGAGACCTAATTTGCTCCAATCAGTAGTGTCTACAAGGTAGGTTTCCTGAGGTCATCTTAGGATCATCACCCTTTGCCAGTTAGCTTGAACTAGAAGCAAGTGGATCCTAAGAAGCATCAGCGAAAGGATGGTCCAGGGAAACACAATTGCCACACATTTTCGGTGCACAAGGGGTTGCACACAATGAAAAGAACATTCTTTTGGGTTATTTTTGCTTGAAATGTTCTCCATTTTACCTAATCGTCCCACCCCTCTTGTTCTTTTCACAAATAGAGTTGCTGGTGAAGAATCTAAAAGATAAAATGTGGTTGATAGGATACATGGTAGGTACATTCTATAAATTGAAAAAAAAAGGCCTCTAACTGATTACACCGTCGCATACTTTTAGTTACCAAATAAGATAAGTATCTAATGATTACAAGTTTATGCTAATTGAGCATAACTGTTAGAGGGCTAACAACAAGATTGTGACTTGTGTGTTTTCATTTTGTTTTATCATGCATGCATTGTGCCAGTAGTGGGTCAATTTATATATAGTTTTATTTAGGTAATTATGTTGTAGACATACTTAACTAGACACCAGAAAGTTTCTGATCTCTATAATGTTGTCATCAGTGCATTTTTTGCTGATATAATTGAGATATAGTTCGGGGGCTTCGTCATAGCTATCCTAAATAAACTAAAATTGATACGACTTCTCAAGCAGTCATGACTCATGAGCCCCTCCTTCAACCAAAGCAGCTTTTTAAATCATGTTCATCTAGCATTTTTATACTTTTGCACGGAATTGGATGAATAGTATATGACATTAGCCATTGTGCACCAAATTAAATAATGAGCCTCTCTAAAAATTACAAGTCATGGAGACATTTTATACCCTTGTTAATTATAATGAATATTGTCATGAGATAGTCCGGCCACTGTAGCACTTTGATTTTCTGGCTGTCGGCCGAACTTGAATTCTCATTAATATTAGATAGATTATTTGGCCACACGGCAAGTGTGGTTAGCAATTTTAAAAGTGATGATATATAAGGTAGTATAGCTTAAATTCAGTTACAAGTTTACATAATAGTATAAGGATTCATTTGCGGATAGAATATCTACGTGGATTTTCCAGTGTAGTTCTCAAGCTTTGATCTCACCACCTGCGATTGTGAGCCCTACGATGGCTACAGAAGCCAATTGTTTCCACTGCACAATTTAAATAGTGAATTTCACGACAACTCTTAGGCAGAATTAACACAAAACCATAATTTTTTGATTTTTTCTAGCAAAAGATTTTAAAGAACCACACTTCCTTCACCCCTCCTCCACTTTTGTTATATGTCTAGTCAAGATAACTGGTGGGATCTAATTATTAGTGCGACAGACAAGTAGATCCCACCTATCAGCATCTTCGTCATCTTTCTTTATCTCTATATCCCCTGTTCCCCGTGCATTGGAGCTAACATTTCCCTCATCAGAGCACAATGCATGGTGCCATCCGCTGATCCATTGGACCAAGCCATCCCAATGTCCACTTCTATCGAATCTAGCCCCACCACCATCGGATCTGGCCACCCTGACAGTTGCATCTGCCAAATCGTCCGACTACTGCTTTAGGGAATGGTTATTGGAACAGTTGAGGTGGATCGCCAGCAGGCACCGCACCTCCACGACACAGAGCAACTTCATCGACAAGTGCTACCATGCACTCCCCACGCTGGACACCATCCTCATTATCTTTATCATACATGGACCCGACATCAAAACCAAATCAACATAATCGGGGTTGGATTTTTTCTAACCTGTACGCAAAGATTTCAGAGAGAAATCGAGATAAGAACAGATCAAGCAATGACCTTCTTTTTGGTTCTCCATGTTTCGTCTCTAGTGCCAAACTGAGAGGGACGGAAGGGGATGGTAAGAGGAGAGGAAGAAGATGGCCTGCTTAGCAGTCACAGTTACAAGTTAGTCCCATTTGCACATAGTAGAAACGGAGAGTGTGACGGAAGTGTACTTTGAAATATATGCCCCAGTGGTTGTATGGAAAAGAATATATCTAAAAGTGTGTTTTTGTGGAATCTTTACTCTAATCTAAATGAGTTTGCAATGTTTATCGCACCAAAACCAGTTTTAGATTCCTGCACTAAACCCATTTTATGTGCAACCTGTAATCAAGAAGCTCCGAGAATCCCATTGGCTGCAATGGGCGTAGGAAACCAGTAGAAGATTTGATCTGGAGAATTTCTCAGATCGGTTCTGGTTGTCGATCATGGGGACAAGATAAATATCTACTGGAAAAGCCGATTAAAGAAGGGCGATCAATAAACACATGAAGTAATAATTTTGACAGTGCTATAGCAAGCTGCCGTGTCCTCGGATTCGTTCCTTCACATGCACCCTAAGCCATTATCATCAATCCTCATGGTGCGTGAAGCCCTTTTCTTTTCATTTTTTTTCCTTTCCCCGCTCTATTTTGCATTGAGATCTGCGTTCTAATTACCAAGACATGTGAATCTAATTATCTTGTAAACCTAATAGGTACCTTCTAAATAACTGCAAAATGAGTTTGAAATTATCGCAAGCTAGAATTCTTCCAGAATCATGATCTCTATTTACCTTGTGGTTTACGACTAGGAACCAAAAGAAACGAGATAGAGCAACAGACAACGATTGCATCGTGGCAATGATCCAAACATACACTTCCACAAATGATGTCAGATGCATATCCAGATGCGAGAAAAAAAAAGGCAAATTAGGCCATTGCTAATACAATAAACAGGCAGACGTAAGGCACCTATAGCATGCATCTCATTTTATTTTCAACTGTTGCGATCTGAAATTTGAGTACACCGCAGTTCGATCAGGCGGTAGATCGAGCAAAGCCGTAAACGAAGCAAGCTACGATTCATTTCGCAGCCTTGCAGATGTCAACACGTATGACTTCTTTGTTTCGACATCCCTGTCATTGGAGCAAAGATAAGAGCCCATGGAAAAATTCTCAGGAAACTAAGATATCTAGCTTAGAAGAAGAGGTCCTTTACACATATCTCAATTATCTCATTTGATTCATCTCACCTTGCAACCTATGCAGCGCGAGCCATAGCTTCTGACCCATCCATCTCTTCAGGACTGCTGAGCAAAAAAACTGTGGTTAATAGTTGATCATATGAACAAACAAAATGCAATGATGAAGAACTAAGGAGTAAGGATGAGTTGTGTCAAAATAAACTCATGTGATAAAATTAGTAAAGTAGGTCATAAATCCCGTTTCCATAAAACAATTGCTGTCTGAAAGAACAGAAATTATTTTCTTTCCATGTGCATATGCTATTAAGTATACTGAGGTCAATATGCAGGACAGCTAGGGATTAGTCAACCATAATCACCATCCTACCCACCAACCCCAATGGCTCAAGCCAACAAAAACCACTAGTTGTTAGATGACACACGACAAATATATTGTACAGTACCTCTCAATTCCTTCTCCAACTTCCATTCTGACAAAATTGGTTATTGTTACTTTAGAACCAACCTCCTTTGACAAATCGTTCAGCACGGTCTGAAAAGGATGACATCAAGAAGCAAAGCTGTTAAGAGATCACAATTCACAGCACTACATCATCAAAGAAGGAAAATATTAACCAGCTTACCTTAATGTTTGTGCTGTCGTTGACAACATATTTTTGCTCCAAAAGCACAACTTCTTCGAAGTACTTCCTCAATCGGCCTTCCACCATTTTCTCCATGGCCATTTGAGATTTCCCTGAACTTTCAGCCTAAAATGTTACAGAACAGCATTTCATTTCATTTCTCAAGTAATTCAACATGCACAACAAAGGTTCACCCTTATATCACGGATGGATGCAGTCCATGTCGCTAGAAGATATAAAACCAAAAAATATTCAACTCATCGAAAATAAGCAGTGCAAATGCTATCACAAACTTCTAAAACTGAAACCAACAATTCGCCGGATGCTAGTTTACATCCAGAAATCACCCTACTATGATCAGGATGCCTTCCATTTCATGATCTCTCATCTTTGAAACCTGTCCTGCTCTTCTTTACATAAGCAAAACATGATGCATTCTTAGTTGTTTATTCCATATAGCAGAACCAAATGTTTGCCATTTCTTTTAATCCTAACGACTTATTTCAATGCATGCATTTTCTTTTATTCTTAGTCATTCTCTACTTAATCATTTAGTTTTGTTCTGTCAAGATAGCAGGAGAGCACTTAAATCACATTTAATCTGTATGTGCATATCCATTTCTTCTGTCTAAGTGACTGAACATATAGAACTACTCAGCCAGATGTATGACAGCAAATCGTTCTAGTGCAGCAGGAAATTAATATTTATCGGAACAAGGTACCTGAGTTCGAAGTATGTCACGCTCATTTTCTACAGCTGCAGCAGAAACCAGTTCTTTTGATAAGAATAATGGCTTTGCTGCAACAATATGCATTGCAATAGATGATCCAACTCTCTTGAGAGCATCAAGGGGAGCATTGCTATCTTCGGCTTCCAATGTGACCAATCCAGCAATGCGACCCAAACCTGAAGTAAAAAAAAGATTGTATCATTTAAGTGAATGAGCAAATGCATCGTCTGTGAGGAACATAATGTGAAAAACCATATTTTTAGAAGAAAATAGAAGATGGAGTACTGACAGGAATCAAATTAACAACACGAGTTTGGCTAGTTCAGGGAAGAGATCATAAGTAGGACTAATCTAATGTGCTAATTTATTGTATTATCAGGAGCACAGAAACAAGGGCTTCTACATTTTAGGTGAAATTTCAATGTTCTCTTTTTCTTAATGTCGTATTGCTAATTAACATTCAAGAGTGGCTGTCAAAATTGCAATTCATCAGAAGTATGATTGTAATAGCTTGACCCCTGCTACTAATTAAAAGCATGCAAGCAACCTCAGGACAGATTAATAATTACGATTGGGGGGGGTGGGGGGGGTAGAGTAGAAAATCTAGTATGATTCCCAGTTGTCCACAAAATTTTAGATTAAAATGATGATAAAAATAAGCAGGACACACACGTGCTCCATAATTAGTAGAAAATTTTTGTTGATTATGTTTAATCAAACTTAGCAAAAGAATGGAGAATAAAATCCATGGATGGAGAACATATATTATTGGTAAAATTCGAAGAGCTGAGATCTTATTATTCACGAACCTGGCTGAGGACAGGTATGCAGATAAGATGAAACGACACCATGCGCACTTGTGGACAACATGAAACCTCTTCTAAGTTTTACGTTCTCCCCTACCATGGCAGCAACTTCTGTAACAGCACTTTGAGCAGTTGTTTCCCCACGGAGTTTAGGATGATCAAGATTGATAATCATGTTCTGCAAGATAGGGAGAAATGTATATTTTCTTATACACGGAAAACCAGAAAAAAAAGAGACAAACATATCATATTAAGCTGTATACCATTTCTGATTTCTCTAACAAAATATGAATTTGGGATACTCAGGCACATAAGTCTACAGATCTGACATTATCCGTTTAAAAGCTCAGTATGAAAAATTTACTATCAGCCTATGTCAAACAGATGCAAGTAATGCATGGCACTGCAACATGAGAAACAGGTCCAAATCGTTCCACAAGTAATGTAACAGAAGTAAAACAGGAAACCCAATCAAAAACCCCAGAAGTCATTTTCCTCCATTTCACATGCTTGACCCTCAAAAGCATTTCATCCAGCCATTCCTTACCACTATACTTAAACTAAATATTGAATTGCATGCACCGAACCAATTCACCCAAAAGCTTAAACTGATGGGGAAAGGAGAGCAATATATTTCAACACTCCCCCTCACGTCTAGCCTCCTCTAGGCCTTAGACGTGGGATCGATATAGGCCGCAAATATTTTTATAAATCCTGCGTTAACCGGGTCTTGAAGTCGAGACCTCTTGGCTCTGATACTATATTGAATTGCATGCACCGAACCAATTCACCCAAAAGTTTAAGCTGATGGGGAAAAGAGGGCAATATATTTCAACATTAAACCTCTGACAAACTCATCTTCTCAGCATATATTCAAGTCAAGACAATGCAAGACATAAATGTCTTATTTGCATTGCAAATGCATAGGACAAGCATGCAGCAGAGTTGTGTCGCATGCTGCGGTGGAGCTAGGCCAAATGTGATGGCGGAGCCATGGGCGTGCAGTAGGCTGAGCATGGCAATGAAACCACGATGCAAGCAGGGGAACAGCACAACAGGGCACTATGGCCAAGCCGAGGGCATCGCACAGGTTGAGGTATAATGGCTCGACATGCTGAGGTAATCTGATTCCCTTTATTAAACTAGTTTATGAAAGCTGATGCAGATCCTAATAGATCACTACAACACTGAACATAAATTTGATCACAAAGCCTGTTTAAATGGAATCCAAGTCAATATGGAAATTCATCTAACGAAATATAATGGGAATTCATATGATGATGAATCCAAATGAATTTCTGGTAGAATTGGTCGAACTTCTGTTAACTACACAAATTAATTACATTTAAGATCGAGTATTGGAACTGCTCCTGTGGGGTTAAGAATATAGAAACAATCAATAATGGATAATTGCATACCTCCAAATATTCAGGACCAAAAGGAAAAACCACTTCACCAGGACTCTGAGCCGATAAAGCCATCTTCGCCAAAGATGAAGCCTGCATAGTGAATTGAAAAAGAAAACTTGGAAGTTAGCAAACCTCTATCCATGTGAGACCACAGATGAGATGATCAATAGAGGCATAAAATTAAGTATACTATGGTGCTGTGTCCAATACAATACCAAGTATCAACATCCTACAAGATAACATAGTGAGGACAAAAAACTTCAAGAATCAATTTCAAAAGAGTTTGAGGTTGCATCTCCTCAAATAAAGGTACACGAAAACCTACAAACTGATTGACACATGGGTAGAAGTTCTTATTTATTCTTGATATAACAGAGGTCAGAACTGACATGACATATCTACATGCTAAAATACACAATAAATATAGCTCTTAGCATATCCAGCAAAAAGGAGTCAGAAATGGCCCTGAGAAATCCTAAAACTCCCTTGAAGAAGAAATCACGAAGCAAAATTTGCAAGAAAAAATAACAGTAAATCAGGGGACTAACGGTCAACATATTGAAGAACCAGCATGCAATATGATGACTACACAACTAAAAATGAGGCATGATGCAGCAAGTTTGCCAACAAAGGATGGAAACAACATGCTGGCACTAGTAGTTGATAACCTTACTTTTGCATCTGACCATCCTTTTCCTAAAATAAACTGATACCCTTCAGGTCTTGAAGAAATGATTTATTTAATGGTAATAAGCAAATTTTCTAATTTCCATGCATCCAAATTTTCTAGTTGAGGATATGAATCCAAAAGAACCTTGGCTGATGTCTCTAACTCACTAATACAGTTCGATGTAAAAATAACCCAAAAAAAGCAGTTCAGCTCCAATTATTCAGATGGAATACAAATCATGTTACTGAGAGAGAAACCAACCAGAGACTGGAAAACATCATTTCTTGCCACAAAATCAGTCTCACAGTTAAGCTCAACCACAGCAGCCTTTTTCTCATCTTGTGCAATAGCTAGCAAACCTTCCGCAGCAGTCCGTGAAGACTTTTTGGCAGCAAGAGCAACCCCTCTCTTCCTTAGGTCCTTTTGTGCAGCCTCTGAAAGAAATCAACAAACTGGGATGGGAACAGAGGACATAAACAAATATGTTAATTAAGTTGCTGATGCAATGAGAAAGAAGAGCTAACCAATATCCCAGTTACAACTAGCTAGGGAAGCCTTGACATCTTTGATTGGAGCACTGGTCCTTTCTCGGAGTTGTTTAATAAGATTCATTTGGTCTGAAACAGGCACTTCAGAGCTGAATCTCCTAAGAAGCATGGCACTTTGTGGAACATGGCTGTTCAACAGATGAGTCTGGGATGTCACGGAAGAGTATCCCTGAGCAGCTTGTTGTTGAGCACGAAACAGAAGCCCTATTATGGGCCTTCTAGCACCTTGACCCCAAGCCATCATCAGATTGTACTGCAGCACATAGCAGATAAATGCATATTACCTTTAATAAACTAAACATCAATGGATATTGTAACACCCCAGATATCAGCCCTACCTGGAATGCCACCACACTATACCAAAAACTACCCAATTCTGGGAAAAAATTTATAAATTTCGATGGAGTCTCCCTTGTTTATAAGGGCATCACGACAGGCAGACAATAGCATAACACAAGTAATGTCCATATAACTCAAATAAGTCATCCACGTAGTTCATATAACACATTAAGACCTAAGTTACCCCGATACGGCGATACCGATACCGGTACGCGATACGGCGATACCCCGATACGGCATTTTTCCAAAAACACCGATACGGCGATACGTTTGTATATATATAATAAATAATAAATATACTGAAATTGCGGTTGCGGTTGCAGAGCTAGCAGAGGCTCCAGAGCTCCCACATCCAGTAGCCATCTCCAGAAAACAAAACAAAATGACAGATATGATAGCAATATACCATGAATAAGCAAATTCAGACCCTAGTTCTTGCCTGGTTTAGTGATTCATGTCTGCCATCCATGTGGACAAATGAAACAAAATTAATACTGGTTTCAACAAAACCTATTGTTAAGAATAGACATCAACAACCAGTAGGTTGAGATGAACATTGTCTCAAAAGAAGAAAAATTGAGATTGTTCATATGAATTCAATGTACGATCTAACTGGAGTACTTAGAAATGTACAGGATTAAGAGACGCGCAAACCATGTATCATGAATTTCTCCAGAAAAACAACATTCATGTTAGCATCTCTTGTTTTTTTTCAGCAGCAGGACTTCAAGTCGTTTTTACCTGCGCTTGAGGGGAGCGACGGCTGCAGCGAGAGGCCGGGAAGGGAGCAGCGGCGGCGAAAGCAGGGCCGGGAGGGGAGCGGCGGCGAGCCGGCGACGAGCTGCAGCGGAAGCAAGGCCGGGAGGGGAACGGCGGCGAGCCGGCGCTTGCAGGGGCGGCCGGGCGGGCAGCGACGGCTGCAGCAGCCACCAGCCAGCAGGAGCAGGGGAGGGGAGCGCCTGAGCGGCGCCGAGCCGCCGGCGGTGGGAGCAGGGGAGGGAGCGGCGGCGGCGGCGACTGCAGGGGTGACGGCGACGGCGGGAGCAGAGGAGGCGAGCGGCGGCGAGGGCGACCGCAGGCGCAGGGGCTTGGAGCGGCGGCGGCGGCGGGAGCAGGGCCGGGGAGCAGGGGCGGCAGCGGCGGGAGCAGGGGCTCGGAGCGGCGGCCGGCGGCGGCGGCGGGAGCAGGGGCGGGAAGCGGCGGCGGCGGGAGGGAGCGGGAGCGCAGATCGGGAAAAGGATTTGGAGGCCGGCCTCTCACGGCCTCACGGGCACGGGTGATTTACAGCCCGTTTGGATTGTTGGAAATATGAGATGGGAAAGGGATAGGGATATATACTGGGATAAGGAAATGTAATGCCATTTCTCTGTTTGGTATAGATGGGATAGGGGTAACAATAACCCCGTTCAAATTGCTCGCTCGCTCCCTGTTTCCCTTTCTCCCCGAGCCCCCTTTCTCCCTTTTCCCGAGGCCGCCGCAGTCCCCTCCCCCGCCCGGGCCGCGCCGCACCGCACCACTCCCCTCTTCTCTGGTCGGATCGCGGCGGCTCGGCGGCCGGAGCTCGGATCGCGGCGTGTGAAGCTTGGATCCGGCGGCGCACGGCGTCATCCGAGCCCGGGACGACCGGATCCAGTCGGTGGCGGCTCGGATCGCGGCGGCTCGGAGCTTGGTGGCCGGAGCTCGGGCGGACGCGGTGGCGGACCGGGGCTAGAGCGGCGCGACGAGCGGCGGCGGGCCCGAGCGGCGCGGCAAGCGGCAACGCAAGCGGCGGCGGGCCCGAGCAGCGCGGAGAGCGGCGGCGACTCGGATCTGGGCACAGGCGGCGGCGGCTCGGGTCCCGGCGGCGTTCTCCCTCCCTCTCGCCGGTTCCTCTCTCTCACCGTCTCACGAAGAACGAGTACGGCGGCGACAGCCGACGCAAGCACGGGAGAGACCAAATCAACAGGGCAGAGCTATTTTCCCCCGTATCCCAGGCCCTCCACCGGGATTAGAACGCTGGGAAATGCAGGTGCCATATCCCATTCCCCATCCTACCTCATTTCCCAATCCTGAAATCCAAACATTGGAATGAGCTAATCCCTCCTAACATTTCCCTATCCCACCTCTCATTTCCATATATCCAAACGGGCCCTTAGGGTTTGAAGTATCGGTACGTATCGGTGGAGTATCGGGAATTATTTTTTTATTTTAAAATTAGAAAATTATCGATACTTCTTGGATACGGTATCCGGGAGTATCCGATACGTATCAGTATCCGATACGGTATCTGATACCGGTACGATATTTTTGGGCTGTATCCGCGTAATGTAGATTAAGACTCCACGACATAAGCTATACTAATTAGAGCAACGGCAGGCTCACCCTAAGAGGTTCTATAAATCAAAACGTCTCCAACTAGCAATAATAATATGAGTGACTCCATGACTAAGCAAGGATGTAATGAGCAAATGAACTAGCATGTGAAAATTATGTGAAGTGTGCATATGAAGGTGTCCTACTCCCTTCCGGGTACCTGAAAACCAAATAAAACCAACAAAAGACAGGAAACAACTTTTCCTTATAGAACTCATCTCCCAATTCATCACGGTTTAAGAGCAGTTTTCAAATTACTCTCACTGATCCAAATTTTAAAACCCCAAATCAAACACCGGCATGACTTCTTCCAATTCCATCCATCCAATCTCATCTAGTGACTAATTAGAGATTACCTTTGGCAGTGGGAAACTTGAATTTGAGATGAATTCGTCGAATTTTGCAAGATACCCCGAAATCCTCCTCTTTTTCTCTTCTTCTTCCTCCTCTCTTCTCCCTCTCCTTCTCCCTCCTTTCCTCTTCTTCTTTCCTCTCCTCCTTCTCTTCTTCCCAAGCTCTTCTCCCTCTCCTCTTGGCTGGTGGCGGCGGCTGTTGTCCTGGGCACGGGTAGGGCTCGGGTAGGGTTAGGGTGAGGGAAGAGGGAGGGGGTTTGGGTGGGTTTTTATTTGCCTTTTTTTTTCCTCGCTTGAACAAGTGAAGAAGATAAAACCTGCAACTCAAGTCAACAAACATATGAATTGTAGCTCGGTTGTGTGCTATGATGGATAGTCCTATGTCCTGGGGTTCAAGCCTGAAACCCTAACCTTGCATATTTTCCTGTCACTCTTCCCTATTTTTGTCCTTACCTTCAAATATCAGAATACAGCTCTTTATGTCCTTACCTTCAAAGATCAGCTCCTTCTTCCATTTTTTTTCATTTCGAAACACATTTGGAGTTTCACCCTATATTGAAATCCAATGACCCAGACTCAATGGGCTCTTCCAAAATCCAACCAAACTCCAATTTGGCAATATTTATAGTCTATTTTCATCAATTCGACGAGATGAACAAAATGACAGCCTCTGATCGTCCATCCAAACTATGGTTTAAAAGTTTTGAATTTTTGCCTTTTCTATAGATGGGTTATTCCCATCTTTAAAATTCTGAGGTATTACCAATAATACAGCAGCATTATTTCATTTCATATATGATCGGCTCCTTTCTTTTTGGCTTAGGTTTATGTAGAAATCGACTTAAGCTTAACCGCCCACATAAACTTCGGTGGGAGGAAGCCCTAATAAACTCCGATCCCCTTCTTTTCAGTTTCTGAAATGTGATCTTATTTTTATAGAGTTGTTTGTGCTCTGCTTAATTGTTAATATTGTTCTTTTGAACTATTTTAACGCGCAATTGATGAAAAAAAATTAAAAAAAGTACTAAATTATAATAGTTTTGAAGGGCCACATCAAATAAAGGCAATGTTTAGCTATTAGTATTTTCTATATATCAACATGTGACAGAGACCAAAAAAAAAGCATATCACTTGAATAAGAAATCGTGCATTAAGAAAAAACCCTAACCATGCAAATGTATATTTTATGTTATATAAACCTTGCAAATAAATAGTGGTTGTTATGTGTAGGAATAGATGAACGAACAAGTAGCATCAAAAGTAAATTAAGCCTTGAAAGTTAAAGAATATGCTCATTTGCTAGTTAGTCTAACCATCAGTTTGTATATATCAAGTACGAATAGAAACACACACTCTTGTTCAGTCATTGTTAAGAACTAGCATGCCACCGGTCTACTGATATACTAAACAGTACAACTATGATCAGGTGTAAATATCAAGAGAACCAATTGAAGCCCCTCTAAATTATGCTTTAGTATTTCTAACTCGGAAATTAGAGCTTATGGTAGCCTAAAACCAATAGGATATTGGGTTAACTATGAATTTACAAGGATCATCGGCAAGATTTCAGCCATGACTGTTTAACTGAACCACAAATTTACATCAGCACATCGTCAGGTTCACAAGAACGGCATCAGGAGCACAAATGCTAGCACAAACACTAGCGCATCACACATTACATGGCTAATGGCAAGTGCGGCAACGGTGGAGGCTGGCGGTGACGGTGGAGGATTGGAGGACGACGGCGCTTCGGATCTGGAGGACAGTAGCATGTGGCGAAGGTGGATCTGCACGGTGGCTAACAGGGAGAAAGGTGGCAGTGCGAGCGGATGGGGGTGGGGCTGGTGGCGGGCCCGGGGTGGTGGCACGCTCGGCGAGTGTCGGAGTATTATTCTGAAAATACTGAATATGGGGCGACGTGAGCACAACAAATCAGGATGGGTGCACACAGGAGACAGGATTTAGACAGGTTCAGGCCCTCACGGAGAGGTAATACCCTACGTCCTATGTTTGGTGGCTAGTATAGCTTGAATCCCGAGTGCCGCAAGCTCTGGAGAGTCGATCTCGAGGTGGCTTGAGCGACGAAACAATGGAGATTGTCTATGACTAGAGGCTTAAAGACTTACCGATCGGAGGCCCCCCTACCGAGCCTTATATAGGTGACCGTGATAGAGTTACAAGAGTCCGAGTCGGTTAACAGATTGGTTTCCTAATTAGTTACAACAGAACCCGGGTATGCTGGACAGGTATCGATCCATGTCTTGTACTCCACGCTGATGAGGCGTCCCCGTGTAGAAGTCGGACTCCGAGTAGTCGGCCCGGCCCGCCCTGTGGCCAGAGGGCCGGATTCGTCCTCCTTGATGATACCCGGGTGCCATGTCATCATCAGCGAGGGAGGACAAGGCAGGGCCGGCAGGGAGGAGGAGGGCAGGGCTGGCGGGGGAGGAGGCGGGCGGGGCCGGCGGGGGTAGAGGAGGAAGGGGCCGGAGAGCTCGGGAGGGCAGGACAAGGGAGCTGGTGACGTTGGTGAGGCACTTGGCAAGGATGAGAGCTGGTGTCGTTGGCGGGCGTGGGCCAGCAGGGGAGGAGGAGCTCGAGGCCGGTGGGGAAGCTCGAGCAGATCTGGAAGGCAGAAAGGGCAATGGTGCGGGAGGGAGTGAGGGCGAAGGGTGAGTGCAGCGAGGAGGGTGCGGGGAGGGCAAAAAAGGGAGTCTTTAGATATTTATACGAATGACATTTGCGGGTAAAATTTATCAATTTTGAGGGCAAAGTCAGAATGTGTATTCGCATAAGCTCGAGAAGCTTCAAAATTGGAGCTTCGGGCTGGCAACATGATTTTTGAGGGGCTTAACCATATAGCAGCCCCTTCTTTTCAGCTTGTGGCTTCCTAGAGCCATAAACCTGCCAAGAAGCCGAAAAGAAGGTGGCATTATTCGCCCCTGGCTAAATGGGTCAACTAAAATAATGCAAGCCCTAGTCTTGGTTGGAGCATCTATTATGTGTTGATCCATTTGGCTGTGCAGAAATGATGTAATTTTTTATAAAAATATATTCTATAATCCTCTACAGGTGATTTAGATATGTACGCACGGACTTCGCTCTTGGTTGCCATTGCAACGTCTAGAAGAGCGAGAATGGTACAAGCGACAAACAGATTGCTTGAGACTGTGTTGAGAGACCCCTTCTCTACGCATAGATGGAGTTTAGTCACCATTTGAACACTTCTTGAGGATTCGTAATTTTTGTTTTACCAAATCTAGTCTTTTCATTATTTTGGGAAGTCCACGTAACTACCAATTTTTGGTTGTGTAGTTGATTTTTACTTACTTTCCTGTTATATTTATGGAGCTATGTGCACGAAAATGCATAGGCTAGAAGATACTTTCTGTACGTTATATTACCTTGATGCTAGTTTAGAGAAATAAAAAATTCCTATGTTTAAGAAATTTGTCCGTTACATTAAATGGATTTTTTTTGTGGGGCACACAAGAAACCCCGTTACCACGGACACACAGAGAAGGCAAGAAAACCTTACCTTGCTTTGGCAAAAGAATTTCCTCGGAGCCCAAGATGGCATCGAAATTGGGGGAAGTCGCTTGCAGGCGGAGAGAAGGGTTTAGAAACTTGTTGGAGCGAGAAGAAGGCCAGTTACGACACTGATTGTATCTAATTAAGCGAGTGTAAGCAACTAAAGGAGAGCTAGGAGTAGAAAAGGAAGATCAATCGGTAGGAAGAAGACTAGTTTGCTTGCGATGGCAATTAGAACATAAAACGGGGCAAAAGTACACGAGAAGTATGGCGGGTATTGCTAACATCTGTATGTCTATCATTCGTCTCCTGGTTCCGGTCAAACTTGGGATATTGCCGGACCCAAACTTTTATTTTACCATGAACTGTAGGGGCCACAGGGAATTTCATCAAAAAATAGAGTTTATGTACATGTGAGCTAAGAGCTAGGAATGTACAAAGTTTAAGCTAAGCTATCTACTCTGTTTTTACGTGAGTCTTTCGTCCTATGCACATGCACCATGATGTCGTGAATAAAAGCTCTACGCTAGGATATGAAGGAGGGAGGAGTGCCTTCAAAGACCTTGCCATTTCGCTGTTTTCATATGTTGCATGCTAAGATAGCCACCTCCATAAAGAAAGTCACCCAAAACTCAGTCCAGCCTGAGTATGGTGGATACGTCTTGTCCTTGACCCCAATTGATTTGGAGATAATTCCAGCAATGCACACTGAAGTTGCATGAAAAGAATAGATGTTACCGGTCTTCGGTCAGATGAGTGGGACAGAGAACACAATAAAATTCATTAATGACATTGCATTGGCAACATCTTAGCATATCCTTGACAAAGTCATGGCTCCTACAGATACACCCGTAACTATCCCTACTTTCACTAAGTTCCCTGCTCAAGCTATAAAGAACAAGAGAAGATTCATCAAGATCTTCAAGAGTTGGAGAGGATTCAAGTTCAAACTCTCAGGAGGAGGAACGATAAGTGATGACTTCCGAACCATCTCAAAAGTAAACACAAAAACAATAGTGAAAACATTATAAAAACATTGAGATGGCAGCCCATACCATCTCCCAAAAGCTATACGAGTCTACAGGATCACCAGCCGGGGAAACCAAACAAGTTGCATGACAGTTTCAGCATGGACAGACCATATAACTCCTCTAGCTTAGAATACCTATAGAAATGGAATTCCGACTGGGTAATTTCGTACTCATATAATGCTAATATGCATATTCTAAGTTAATCTTAAGCATGATATGAAATAAAAAATGATAAGATCAGCAATTCATCTTAAATCAATCCTATCATACTAAAGAGAGCTATAAAAATCATTTATATCATGTTACATGCTTAATTAAACAAGGAAACACTGACATTATTATTTGCCCCACTACTGTTGTTAAGGAGTGGCCGTGTTTGCAACCCACATCTTTGTAGACATGGGCACGCCATGCCCCATGCTCCACCGGCCAGGGCGGCTCCAGCGACCTGTCGGCTAGCCGGCCGGACCTACACCTACACCAGCATAGTGCCGCCCGCCATCCATGCACGTCGACATGTCACGGGCAGCCATGCATGTATCAAGTGAGCAGTACACTGACAGGAAGGCCCCGGTATATCACGTCGTCTCAGCAAGGCCCGCGTGTCGGCGACTGTTCGCGACGGTTGGGACCGGCGAGGCGGCGATCGTGGACGTCAACGTTGATGTCATCCTCGACGGTTCTATTGATCTGATCCGGTCCCAAGGCTGGTTATTCCATGATTCGTTCAACGATTGAACATACTGATCGATGCATACATGCATCGTCCGATACGTTGTGATGCCTCCGGGGCTTACACGGTTTTCCTTCATGTGTCGTAATGGCGACATGTTCGTTGTTCGTATATACGTCGAAAAAGCGCGTGTAGAGTATGGATGGGCACGATGTGCTTTAATTAATCAGACTATAGGTGTCTTAGATCTATGTACACCACAGAGCCACGAGTTTGCTCACCATACAGAACGTCAAAGAGGGAGAACCGCATGATGCACAACGCTATTACAGATTTTGCTTGGATGAGACCTCTGACTTACGACAAATGCCACAGCCGAGCACATGTCCGAGTTTATCGACCTCTGGGGATCCACCTGCAGCCGCCAGACATTCAGGATTGTATCAGCAAATGAGGAATAATCTGCTAGCTCGGCCTCTCACCGGCTTGCCCTTCGGACCTCCAAAAAATGAACGTGGTACTGCTGGGCCCATCAAAATGCAAGTTCTTCACCTGGCTAGCCATCCAGAGCAGATTATGGATTCAGAACGTCTTGCTTCCACGGGTTGGCTCCTCTTAGCCGTCGGGTGCCAGAGTCGGTTGCGCACCTGCTATTCAATTGTCGCTTCTCCAAGCGAATCTGGTTGGCCGTTGAGGCATGGATCGGTTCTCAAATTCTAGTGCTCAGTGTCGCACTTGGCACTTCGATCATTGCTAATCAGTGGGCTTCCTCTGCATCTTCCTGTGGGCTGCATGTGCTCCCTTGTCACCCTTATAGCTTTTACGAAGAGTTCAAAAAACCGGCAGAGTCACTTTGTATTACTGCTGATGTTGAACATTTTAGTAAATTTTTAGTCCAAAGTACGGGTTAAGACGGTTTGAAAAAACCTGGTTTGAACACCCCTACTTACCGCCTGCGAAATCTGGAAAGAACGCAACGCGATGATTTTTGAGAAAAGAATCATCTTTCCCCGGTCACAATCTCCAAAATTAAATACGAAGCTGCGGTTTGGATCAACGTGAGGATTAGTTTGGCTTGTAAATATAAACTCATTTTTGCTATATTAATATAACGAGCAAAGCTTTTGCCGTTTCTTAAAAAGATAACCACTGCACAACTCTTGTGCACTAGCAGCAACAGCATGGTCTGGTCACCAGCCTTTCTAGTGCTGTATACATCAGATCAGAGTAACTTCTCTTCGTGTTCAGCTCATACATGTTCGACCTCTCATCTGAACCTCTGAAAGTTACATGCCAGCACCAAATCGGCACATATGATCGACGCATATATCTGATTAACTAGGCATCTCACTCGATCGTTTAATCGATCTATCGCTGTCGTAAAACAAGGCGATAAAATGAGCAAGTCGTTTCAGCCATCCTTACATAAGGATTGGTTTTTCTGTCAACCTCGACCTTGCACTGTAAGAGCTACCTACCAACGTATCTCTGATCCTAGATGCAATGGTAAAAATAGAATCCATTAGAACATTGACAGGAATAGGATGGCTCCTACGTGTGGTACTAGTACTAGATAGTGGCCAGGTACATGAATGATCAGGTTCCAGAAGCAACAATGTTTCCTATGGCAGGCACAGCAATTCTCAACAAGGCACATGACATGGTGGTTATAGGTAACTTGGATCTAGAGGAAACCTAACATACATAATCTTATCATCATCGCTAAGGAGTACAGACGATATCATATATCGATCTGACTTATCTTTCTTCAGAATGTTCATCACCAAATTGGAAGATGCAGTGTATGGTTGTATACTTAATTGTATCTGTATCTCATTACTTAAGGTTCAGAGTTCGGACAGTAGACATGTTTGCATGTGGATGGATGTTGCTGAAGTACAGTAGTAGTTTGCCGATTGGCAGGTGCAACCAACGTGATGGTTGGTGCGTTCGCTTTTGCGGACAAGTTCATTCAATGGCGCCAAGAACCAAACCGATTGGTGGATCAGAAATGGTACGTAGGTGTATGTGCTGTGTCTAGGCATTTAGGAAGGAGCAAGCTGTTCCCATGGTACAAAACAAATCTCAAGATGAATCATGACATGCTTAATGTGCAGGGTCCACTGGATAATTGCACGGAGAGTTTTGTTAATTCACTGTAGAAAAAATCACAACCATTTGTTCATGAGGATTAGCTTGCTTGGGACATTGTTTCATCCTATTATTTTTCTGTTCCACTGCATTCTGAACTCTGAATTTTTTTTATACTCTCTTTCATGAGAAATGACATAGGACAAACATCGTGTACAGAATCTATGCTAATGATACAGTTTATCACACTTCATGTTCATTGCTTTGCAATTGCAAATGATTCAAGAGCACTCGTGATTCAAAGGCCATATCCAGCTAGTCAAAGAGAGCTGCAGGACGCGAAGTCAATCCACAGGTTGTTCACGGCCTGCTCTGCCCATAACTGATGCAGGAGAGAGCAAAGGAACAAACGAAGCATCCACTGAAGCTGCCATTTCTCGTTTCCCTTTGAAATTATTGAACTGCATCAGTAGAAGAATCCCCATTATCAAATTTTGAAGATATGCAAATCTGAGACTGGAATAGTCACTGTTTTTTTTTCTCGAAAGGAGAACGGTCACTGTTTTGAACAGCAGAACTAAAGAGCTCTCTTTATATTAACAGCTGATCGCTCAAAAGAGGACTACAATATATGGTGATGACAGTGAAACCATAGAGAAAATGTTCATGGACAATGCCTAATTAAGGTACTGCTCGCTACAAATATTACAAGTCTCTGAAAATCTGTAGCAAACTCTACTTGTTGTAGACTGCATCCAAACAAGGGGATGGATCACTAGATCCAACATCTCAAACTCATCTGGTGCTGATCCTACCAATCTTACAGCATTATTTCATCCTGTTCAGGTACAGAAATTAAAGAAAAGATTAGGATAAACAATCAAGAGTAAGTTCAGATAGTGTTTAGATATAAGATTACACAAGCCAGTGGCAACTTTAATAGGCTTCTAATTAATGAACCTTGCTTGCATGCACTACCTATCGTCAATGTGGGGTCCTTTTCTTGCTTTCTCTCTCACTCACTCTTCCCCTACTGGAAAGAGCACATGTTGTTGAACACCAATTGATTGAGTAGCTCCTGTCTTTGCTCCCCCATTGATTGCATCAGGTAACTGCCATTGTCCTGAAAAAGGATGCACACAGTTGGGTAAAAATGTTCGGTTAACTTGAGGTCATGCATTACTAACTTGGGGTTTTGCATGCGAACTGCACAGAAAGTAAGGAAATGCCAACCTGAGAGAAAGAGATGCCCCCCTGGCCTTGCATTGAGTAGGATGCGCTGTCCATGATGGCTTGAGATGGAGCTGGGCTAGCTTGGCTCAGCACTGGAGCAGGCACTGCTAGTGCTTCTTGGAACATGCCTCCAATCTTCTGAAGAAGCAATATTTTACACAAGTTTTAAACATCTTGATACCAAGCTAGGTATAAACACACACACACACACACACACACACACACACACACACACACACACATACACACATATATATAATGTAAGTGATTTTAGTTGCCCCATACTTGTGTCTGGTCATGGAGGCCATCACTGTCCAGTCCAAAGCCATACAATACTGGGCTCATGGAAGCAATCCTCATGGAAAGGAACTGCACCACAGGTACAATACGGAACTTGTTATTATATTATTTGGTCAGAAACTCTTAAAGCAAATTGTTTGGGCCCTTTGACTTACCTCAACTTGGTTTTGCAGGGACTGCACATAATTGATGATCTCATCCAAAATGAGGGCTTTTCCAGTAACCTGCACAAAAGCAACATTTGTTTCCTCTCAAAGTTAGAGCCAGCCATGCATGCATGAAGCAAGATGTTACTACAAGCAATGAAGCAGAAACAGACTAATTTGACCTTGTCACAGCCAGGGACCAGTGTTTGCAGCAGCCTCATCCTCTCACTGATCCTTTCCCTCCTTACCTAAAGAGACAGAGAGAGAGAGAAAGAGATGCCACCAAGAAGAGGTGGGGACAAACTGTGAGCCAAACTACACATGCAACCAAGGGTAAGAGTATGTGTGCACTGCATACCCTCTCTGCAAGGCTGTGGCTATCTGTTGCTTGGCCTCTCCTTGCCCTCACATGGATGTACCCCTTGGGTGCCTCCTCCTGATCAGTTTCAGTGGTGCTCTTCTCCTCCACCTCCTTATTGCTGGCCCTCTTCCCTCTCCTGCTCCTGCCATCCTTGCAGTCCTAGTTGCCACATTAAAGAAACAAATGCACACCACGTGAAACAAAGTTCTTGCAAAGTTAATTACAAACAAATTAAGTTGCAATGCTGGCTATGTTAGTCACTTGTTTGTTGGTAGTTTAGTTAATACCTTGGAGTGAGCAGAGCTAAGTGTAGCACCGTCTTCTGTGGCCC
The DNA here is from genome assembly GCA_019208055.1 of Stipa capillata. NCBI lineage: Eukaryota > Viridiplantae > Streptophyta > Magnoliopsida > Poales > Poaceae > Stipa > Stipa capillata. Next base: position 143,011 of record JAGXJF010001896.1, read on the forward strand.
TCCTCTTCCTGTCCACAGATGCACTGCCCTGTGGGGAGGTGTCAAGGACTGCAGAAGAGCTCTCCAATGAGGCATCCTCTACCATGGCTGAATTTGCATTTGCAGTTGCAGGTGCTGCTTGGGCTTGGCTCTGGTTGTAGAGTAAAAAGCTTGAGATGTTGGGAGAGGAGGGGTCATTGGTGGTGAAGGCTGCAGGCATCTTGAGGAGAGAGTGGTGAGATGAGAAGTCTGCCATTGTTGGTCTCTATGTCTGAAGCTTTTTGCTGTGTTGAATGGAAAGCTTGGTTTCTTCAGAGGAGAGGACTACTTGTTGGCAGTGTGGAGAGTGGAGAAAGTTGGCTCCCTGGTGAATGCTCATGTTGGCTTATATAAAAGCTGAGGAGGCCAGGAGAGATAGAGAGAGTGTGTACTGTGTAAAGAGAAAAAGATGATAAGACCAAATCATTAATCTCTATTGATGTATAAGTTGGCAGTGGGCAGTGGGCAGTGTTAAGAGAGGGACCCTGTGTCTTGGGCCAGCTTGTGGTAATAATTTTCAATTTTTTGCAAATTAAATTCTAGAATTAATTCGTAGTTAGTAACCATATGTCCACGGTTAACAACATAGTCATAAGAAACACTGCTCAGCACACTGCAAACTAACTGAATCCTGCATCAAGAACTCAACAGAAGTCTTTGCCAACTCGATGCTACAAAGGTAACATAGTTCTGATTATTTTTTATGCATACAACAACTTCATTCAGAAGTAAATGTTTACCCTTACAAACACTGCAATGGAACAGTAGAAAATCTCTACCTAGGTCATGCATGCATTAACTGAACCTTGAAGACTAGGAAGCAAATTTCTTTGTGGGGGGAGCACCAGCTAGTAGTACCACTGGAAAAATGGCGCTGCTACAGTACATTCCCTCTCTAGGCCCGTTTATTTCACTGCAAGTATACCATGTGGAGCAGCTATCACTACCACTGAATAACTGCACGGTATAATTTGGAATTTTCTCAATGCACTGACGATGCAAAAGGCTTCATCTCTAAATGGTTGAACACAAGGTACTAGTACCTCTGAGCGAAGAGAAGTTATATGAGAATTAAGGCCCCTGCATAATTAACTGCAAATTACGACCTTCTGGCAGTGGATAATCACTGCAAATTAAGTTACTAGTATCCAAATGCTAAAATAATTCATGTCAGTGGTCACTGCTCAGTCTTTACCATGCCAGCAGCTAGCAGGGAAAAGGGGCCAGTCATGTCAGCCTCCTGTTCCAGTCGTAGGGCAAGCTAGCTAGGCAAAACATGACAGGATATGCATGGTTTGGTAACTAGAATCCTAGCATTAATTGCTTGCTTCTTCTGAAGAACAAGTGAGTAGATCCTGGAAGTAATTGCAATCACTGGTGATTAGTTCGAAATTGAGAGAACCAAACAGGTGGCAGGAAGGATCCAAGATCTAGTTAACCTTCTGAAGTCTGAACTTTTCTGAACTAGGCATGCACATTAGCACATACATATGTATGTGTATATAAACACTTGATTATGCCATTCTTTACATACTGGTGCCTCAAGACTGGTCTAACCACATTTCTGGTAAACTATACTAGCATGCAGACACAGGATTTCAGCAGTACATTGTATGTGAATTAATTGTAAGGTATTTTTAATTGAAAATCAAGGCTGGAGTTCGCGCACTACATGCACACAAGACTGAGACAAGAGAAACTGTACATGTACCAGAGATGTGGTGGGCTGGTAGGCAATGCGTGCTCACCTAATCAATAACTTCCCCACCACCAAGCCACCAACCAACCATGGAGGCTGGAGTTAGCTAGCTAGATAGGATCAACTCATGTAGTTCTCTAATTTTTTTTAAATATGTTGTTTCAAATAAAATAATTATATATCATGAAAGTACATTTCATGATGGACCTAGAAATATCAATTTGTTGATGTCGATGTTGATAATTATTTCTATATAGTCGTTGGTCAAACCTAATAATGTTTGACATTTTAAGATTCTAAAACTACTTACATCATTCAGTTCTCGAAAAAAATATATAATTTCTATAAAGAGAAGAAGGAGGAGAGCGAAGTAAAATATGATAAATAAAAGTATTACCAGATTAAATATCTGAAAAAATTAAAATGCAAAGCTCGATTCGATGTAGCATTTATGATATGGCCGGCCTAGCAACTTCTGAAACAATAGAATCATGATGGAATTTCTGGCTGCTAGTTGAATTGGCCATACAAGGTTAATCAACCTTAATTTAATTTCTTCATGTATATGACTAGCCTGTATGGAGTGCATATATGTGAAGCTAAATTTTCAACTCTGCCCAATTAGTCTGCTAAGGTTTGGGCATATTACTCTATGCTAAGTTTAGGGGGATCGAGCTAAACTGCACTCGACTGCAAATTAACTTGGATTAATAAACTAGCTAGACTACTAGTTTGCATTTGCTTTTAGAATTTGTGTGATTCTCCTCTTGGTAGAGCGCATCCAGGCATCAATTAAATCTTCTAGCGCTTTATCCATTGGACCGACACAATATGCCTTATCTTCTCATCAAATACACGTGCACATGTGCGTTCAGCGTGTGTATAGCGTGAGTGTGGTGCGTATCCTCCACGTGCATTACTCTTTGAAAGAGAAAACTATTGTCACACAAATTACAGATACAATACTCTTTGAAAGAAAACTATCTATCACACAAATTACAGAAGCAATTAAATTAAACGCAAATGCCATTGGCGGTGGAGTACACGTACGTACATATATAGGAATTGGGCTGGACACTGCAGCGTTTCTAGTTTCTATCGTTGCTCGTACGTACTGTCAGATACTGGGATCAGCTCGCTAGCTATAGCTCTAACTCTAGGTAATTAGTGCAATCTCGCGTAAGTCAAGATGCTACGTACTGTAGCCTAGTTTTCACCCAAAATTATTAAGGCCTTGAGCCCATGCATCATGCACGCGTAGTGCGCGTACGTACGCTATAGGTTGATTAGCTGCATGCTGCTGCGAGAGAGAAAAAAGCCGGCGACGCTTCCTTTTTAATTCGATCCATCCATCTCGCCCGGGACCGGCCTGTGTTCTGTGTTACGTGCATGTGTACGTGATTGTAGAGCGGTACATATATGCATGCATGCGTACGTGCTATATATGATAGCTGGCTGATTAGGGTTCTCCATTTCCTTCCCGGGTTCCAGGTAGTGGAGGATCCAGAAAGAAAGTCATTGAGGTCGCCATAACTCTATTTGGTGGCTGGCTGATTAGAGTTCCATGCATTTGCAGGGTTCTAGTCAGTGGCGGATCCAGAAAGGAAGGTCACCATGACCCTATGTGTCATTGTTATGGCTGTTTTATTTGCTTGGAGAAGTACTATGTCCTGCACTCCTGCAGTTCTTCTTGTTATTTTGAAGTTATTTTGCTTTTTGTTTTTGTTCAAAACAGAAATATGTTAGCAGCTCTGTCTTCCACTTAAAGAGGTAGAAAACAAGTAAAGCCCGATCGACAGGCTACTGGCCAGTTCCTTTGTATTTTTCTGCCATGAAAAAAATCAAAGCAACTAAATTGCTCAAGTAAATTGTGCAGTTTGCACAACATGACGATGACGAAATCAATCTCCAGCTCTTCTCTCTCTCCCATCAGTGTAAGGTCTTGTCGTACGATGGGCACTGATCGATGCATGCATATATGCATGTCTAGCTGTTTTTCTCCCCTCATGCAAAGCTGCTTCCGGCCAAGCTACATAGATAGCTAGCTAGGTAGTCATGTCCAGGCCAGAGATGGAGACTCAAGAGGCCTAGCTTCTCTTGCTTTGGACTGCACCCATCAGCCTGGGTTGCTGAAGTATAGTACGTAGCATGTCCATCATCTCATATAGTAGCATGTATATGTTGCATGGAGTTGGCCACTCGATCAATCGATGCCATGCATGTGGCCGGCCGATGAATGGATCGAAAAGCTGGACTCTAGCTCCTCTAGGTTTGGCCATGCACAGCAAACCAACAAAGCTGCATATATAGGCTACGTCCAAAGTGCGCGCAGTTAGTTCTCGATCATGAATTAGGATCCCTTTAGCATTGCGGCGCAGCACGGTAGCATGCATGTAGGGTACAACGGTTACAAAATAAGTTCGCCGCTAACAGACGTCCAAAATAATAATGGCATGCGTGCCTTAGTAGGAGAGACGCATGTCTGACTAACAATGTCCACCAAAACAGTTTTTTTTTATGAACCGGGCAGGCGCTCATAGAAAGAGAACAAAGTCGACATTTACATGGGACCTGAAAAACGCAAAAAAGCTACATTATAAAGTTGTTTCCCAATCTACGTAAGGGGAGATCCTCTTTCACTAGGATTCGCCATCAAGGCTTTGGTGTGCAATAACAACCAGACGAATATTTTGCATTTCGGTTCAGCCACACCCGTCGGAACCTTCGGCGCCTGAAAAGGTGGAACCGCGCCTGCAATTGGAACTTGTATGTCAAACACGCCAAGTAGGCACCGTCGGCAATCCATCACCAAGAGATCGAGTCCAGCACACATTGGGGGCAACGGTGACCTTGAATGATGGTCCACAGCTTGACAAACTCTCTAATAAATCTGAGTATTGGTCGTAGGAAGCCGATCTACAAGTCGTCCTGGAGCTCAATGTGGACCGAGCAAGTTTTCGTCTTGGTGAGGCCAAACAAGTCCAGGGCAATCTCACAGGGAGTCCTCCCCTCAAGGCTCAAGCCACCTATCACTCCGGAACTCCGCCCGCTTCCCGGTGCCGAATGAAATCACCGTGCGGTGCTGAACAATTACATGGTCACACGGGTCTACGGGGATGTCCATTGAAGCCAAGATCATCAAAGGCGAAGAATACTCTCAAATTTGTCAAGGTCAGGAATCTCGAACCCACCGCGATCCTTAGTTCTGTATACCATCTGCTTGTTGACGAGTGAATGTCCCCTCGTGGAGAACGTGCCATCGTCTCCCTTCCAAGTGAAGCCTCGCCACCTTATGGTTTTGCCATCGTCAAATGTATGGTTTTTGGTAGTGACCCCCTCTTACACGAGCACATTGTCCACCATTTGCAGTTTGATATATACCTAGCAAACTCGGAAAATAATAGAGTAAAAAAAGCTCGTTGTCATAAAGGAAACATGCCCACGGGGTCGTCGAACGGATACTTAATTTCTGTGATAAGTTACTACGAAGACCACTCCAATGCTATACCTAATGTATATTGTACATGTGTACGTACATACCACGTAGGCGTATCTAGCATGGTATTTAGGGTAGTCATATACTGTGGTGTCCTCTTGGATTCGAGTTTTACACGTACGATGATTCAGGTTTGACAAGGATGGTACGCCCATGTCACGCAGAGGCATGCAGAGCTAGCTTAGCTTAGCTTAGCTAGGACGGGGCCGGGTTCCATCGCCGTCGCTTCTACTTTCCTGGGAATTTCTTCTCATCATCATAATGGCGTTGCAGAGTTTCACGAGTACGTACTAGGTCATTCTAGGACAACAGTATGGGTTGCGAGGTTTGGGGCAGGGCCTCATGAGCCCGGTTTCTGGATGGACAGGCTTGGACCGACAAAGAAAAAGCCCAAGACCAATTGTCTGGGCATTAGCTAGTTTCCGGGCATCCACGGTGCTCAGCGGTAGTGTCGCCTCTAAGCTGGGACTCGCAACCATTCTTTAACCTTAGCATAATTCTCTGCGGTGTGTTGGTTCAAAACAAAAGCATTTCCATATTCTCTAAATTCTTTCTCTTGCAGGTGGATCCAACCGTAAGTCAATAGCGCTTGGAGAAAAGTAAATGTTACATCGCGCAAGAAACTTAATTCTCATACGAGATCGATCGATGGATGGGTCAATCAAGACCCGATGGGTCGAAGTGATCCATGACAAGAGGTAGAAATTTAGGCCTAGCTAGCTCTTGTAACCATCCTGCCGTTACTTGTCAATACATTTACATACATGCACGATCATCCTTGCCTGGCCTGTACGTGCGTCTCCTGCACACGTGCACCTATATGTTATGCACCTAATTTAGTGACTGCGATCGCACGTAACGTACGTACGCACACCTTCTCCAATCGCACGGCATGACTCGACCGTTCGATTCCAATCGGTGCTTCCCCAACCAACTCACGCATTCATTTGACTAGATATATCCTAGGCAGAATACTCCTCCTATTTCACAATTTTCAATCAAAATAATTATAGAAGTTTATAGTATGAAAGAATTTGCCAGACAAATACGCTCTTAGTTTTGTATTTCTTGCATGGAATTACTGACGCAAGTAAGTAAGATACGGACAGAAACAAATAAAGTCGAAGTAGATATATAGCTGGACGAATTCATGTCTGTGCGTGTGAGTACTCGTGCAGGTATCATCGATCTCTGTCCGTTATGGGTAGGGATTTTCGCCTTCAATTCGCATTTACTCGATTACGAATTACGCCGGCCGGCCTTCGTATATATCATATACGCAGCACTATATATATGTGTACTGAGTAGGAATATGACCACGTACGTCGTATCGTCCTAGCAGAGTTTATTCGCTTTTGCCAACCTGAACTGTTCGTCCTTTGGGATATATATAATCCACCGTTGACGTTAGTGTCAGTATATTAAAGGACACAATCATACCACATGCAAATATTAGCTTATGGGTCATTTAGAATGCAAGAAAAAATATCGATCAAATGAGATTGAGTTATCTTGAAATTTTATACAACGTACACCACCTCTCCTCCATCACCTCCCCTACATATACATTGCATTTTTTTTAGATCTTTTTGATGACTTTTAAACAAAGTTTCCGCGGAGTTTACACGAGCATGATATTTAACCTACAACAAAAAGCAACACACATGAATTTAATGCCATATATATCTTAAATCCAACGGGAACAAATATCACAGGGAAAAAAAGGCTTTTTATGTAATTGGCAGCTTGATCTACAGGTGGCTTTAGTCCTTGGGATCCATCTCATCTAATAATCGAATTGATGTAGATGAAGCACCAGCCACACAATGCCTTTGTCTTCATACAATTCTTCTACTACAAATGATAGCAGCAGATATCAAGTGTGACAACTGACATGAGCGTGTTGAGTAAATTTGTTAGCACCATTGTAATAGTAGCACTATTACATAGGGGAGACAGTCCACCAATGTTGTTTAAAATGTTCCATTGCAACAATTGAATCCAAGCATCCAGTTAGTACGTATCTTTCAGCAAGCTAGTTAGTATTTCATATTACATAAATCACAATGGCACATCTCGATATGTACAATCATCTTACATCACAAGGGGCAGCTACCCTTGGATCGATATGTGACGAGAATAAAGAGAAGCAACTCGATCGATATACAAACTTACTATGCACAATCAGCAAACATTATCAAGACCGTTTGCGAGATGAATAAAGAAAAGAAACCACGCAGGCACATCATGTTGCAGGATCTACAGAAAAAGAATAAGCTTCGGACTATCAACAAGACAAGCCGGGGCTATGAGAGCCTGCAGCTGTGTTAGCCGACCGCGCCACAGCTTAATCTGTGTTTTACTGGGCGACATACTCCTGAAGCGAAGGCATACCTGCAGGATTATCTACAGTGGTCTTCTAACAACATTTGAATCTCTTCGTCGTTCGTTCCACAGTCCATTGCGTACTGTAGTGCTGTTCTACCATCTTGGTCGATGGCTTGTGCGTTAGCCCCCCTGTATAGAAATGGAGCAGAAATAAACGGTGAGAGATGTATATGGGCACAAAGAGATGCTGCAAATAAGCGCAAAATTCAGTTTCCAGTACCCACAAACTATATCCCGGCCCTCACGGAGCAACCAGGTGGCTTCCCACCCATGTTGACAAAACAAACATACCGAGCAATATAAAATGCTTAAGTTAAGGCACCGACATACCTGGAGAGCAGAAGCTTAGCATGCAGATGTCTTCCTTTCAAAATACAGTGATGAAGGGGTGTCCGACCTCTTGAATCAGACACATTTACATTGGCACCGTACTGCAAAAGTAATTCAACCATCCCGATATCCGCAACACGGCATGCAAGATGCAGCAAGGAGAAACCTTCATATCTATCCTCCAAGTCATCTACGTGTGAACTTGTGCTGGCAGGAGAAAACGGCTCTCTAGGAGAAAGCTTCTCATGTGAACTACAATCGAAAAATCTAGGGCTTCCCTCAGATGGTGAGGATGGCTGCTCTTGTACAGGCACTTTTCCGAGAGTCAAAAACAAACCAGAAGCCATCTGTCCATAAATTAAATTTACGTTGGCGTGTGATGCCACGATGAGACTGTATACGCCTTTCTTGTCATTTGCAGTTACACTATCCCACATCTGCTGAGCTACCTGAATCTCATCTTTGCTATGCCTCCGTACAAATTCCTTGTCAGCATACTGAAACATTTGCACCATAAAAAACTCAATATACTACAACAGGATATATGAAATTAAAGGATAGATCTTGGCTTCACAATAGGGTTACAAAATACATTCTAAACCACCTTACAAGCTATATAAATTCTAGTACATGCATTGTAATTTTTCAGTTAGTTTCATGGGAAACTCAAACCTAAGTTCAATGATAAGGAACTGATAGTGCATAAAGAAACTTATCCTCAGATTCGCTGCTTATGAAACTACAAGCTTACTGCCCAGTATATATGATGAAGTATACCCAGAAAATACTGATGAGTACGTAAAATGCGAGAAACTTGCAGGATGAGAAACAACTAAAATCTTTTAAAATATTTGCAAGGGATTAATCAACACAGGATCGCTGATTAGAGATCCACAAAGTTCTATCTGGCAACATATTCTGACAGATAATGGTTGTGTTTAGAGTAAGAAGTGTCAGAGTAATAAACTACCACGAATCATGTCTATTCAATCATTTTTCCATGGAGATAATTGGAGATCACTTGTTTCTCGACACTTATTTGCTAATGGGACAAATGCAGAGAAGCAATTGCAAAAGGTTAAGTAGCAAGCACCTTGGCATGAATAAACTTCTCTTTGGCAGAGAAAGGATCTGAGTGTTTAGGCTTGCTGACAGTGAAGTATTGTGCTGTACCAGATCCATTAACACTGCAAAACAACGAAGTTAATTTACTGGAAAGCAATAAAAAAGACAGTGAAGTTTTATAAAGAAATTCATATCACCTTATATTATCACCAGAATAACCATTGCTTGATGAAGTTAATGTTTCTTCCCAAATTCTGTTGACAAACATGTTGCCTAATGATTGAAAGAGATTGATTACAGATGGCTCCCAGACTCTGACATCGAGGGTCAGAGATCTTACCTGCCAATATGATGTATTTATTTTAAAGTTATGTTCAGTTCATTAGTCATTAGTGATGCTACTGACACCATTAAATACAAATTGCCATCTATGTAACCAAATTTGACTGCAAAATATCCATTGAAATAGGCAGACTGCAGAGACTTGTAGAAATCTAGGTGGCAGTGTACACATATATATCGGGATGCCCAATGGGAGAAAATTACTTGTGTCATCTGCAAGGAAAATCAGTGTACCCTAAGGTTGAATCTCAGTAGTCTCCAAGAGAGGATAGTGCAGGCAAGTCATTGTATCAATGCTTTAAATCACAGTAACCGAAGCATTGCCCAGGAAAAAAGCTACTGCAGATCATCAAAGCTATCTTACGCCACAGTTGAAAAAGAGAGAGAAAGATTCTATTATATTTAGTATCATGTAAAATACTGCAAAACTATATCCAAATCAAAATGGTACGCTGCAACATTTACTAAATCAAATTTGCATACGAATTATTCTGCGTCACAGCTAATCCATATTTTATGAAATAGCTATAGGAAAAAATAAGATAACTAAAGGCTTTACAGATTCCAAGTGTTCAGAATTACTTGTTTTGGACTTTGGGTTTATATTTTAGTCTTAAATTGTTTTAATCATCTTACGGGTAAATGATGGCTCAGCACCAAATAGCAGATGTGTAACAGTTCTAGCTGTAAGAGTATGTTTCAGACCACCAAATCTTGTGAGATCATGCACAGGCAGGAATCTATGTGCTGTGCCCCATCAAGAGATAGGGGCCTTCAATAAGCATAAACTATAGATAAATTTTCTTAATTACCTTTGATATATGCACTCCAAGATTTCTGTGTACCCCAGAACACTCTATGCACAGAAGAGCACCGAGGTTTAACGACGCCCAATCAGGTTCTGGAGCACCACAATCAGCACAAAGACTATTACCATCAACCCTCCTAAGCAAGTCAATTGGTTTTTCGGATTTGATGCTGGTCCTGTGATGGTGTGTGCTTCTGACATCATGCTGCCCATTTCCAGTGTTCTTTTCCAGTGTCAAATCTTCGCTGATGGAAGTTTCGAATTCCACTGAACTAGTATAGGAGCTACTCTCACTGGCGCTACGATCATGGCCACAGCTCTTAGGGCTTTGCATAAGACACTGAAACAGAGCATTATAATTATTGTAAATGGAATTCAACTATTAATAATCCAACCAGAATCATCTACCAGACCATTATTAACCTGTTCGGGGGATTGTGAGCTCAGTAAAGATGCGATTACACCAGTTATCTTTTCAATCCAATCCATCTGATCTATAGCGCTCTCTGCCTGTATAAATACCAGATGACGTCACTAAAGCAGGAAACTCTTATATTCAACATGAAGAAAATATTGTCTGCAATCATTTTGCTTTCTACCTGCAATGTGTAGATCTTCATGGGTGAAATAATTCTGAAGCAGAACCTCAGATCTGATTGTTCTGCATCAACTTTGATGGTTGATGTCAGCAAATTTACAGTATGCCGTGCAACAGATTTCTCATCATGTATAATACCATGGTAATGAGAAGAGAACAGTCTGCTCAGCAAACCAGAACCATGTTCAGTGGGGTTGTTGGTTCTTTGGACAGGACAAACACCCTAGAAGATCAAAAGTGAAAGATTGAGGAAAGGAGGCGAATTGAAGTGATACAGATATGAACAAAATCATGCCGGCTGAATGAGTATTTCACTGGAAAATGTTATGAGGGGGACCTACAGGTGGCCTATTAATTTGCTTGCGATAATAGTACAACATTCCTCGACTGTCAAGAACAAAAAACCTTCTTTCCAGTCGCCTCTCAAGTTCGAAGATCTCTTTGAGAGGTACCCTTGACGAATCGTCTGAACCTGAAAATAGTACATCATAATATAAACCCCACCTTGGAATTATAGGACCTGCATGAATGCATGAAGCTTCAACTTCCAGTCAAGCAGAAAGTGTTACCTTGCCTTTTGAGGATGACTGCATCACTTGCTCAATCATTTTATGCGAACTTCTACCAATCGTTTGTATACCATCAATATTATGGTCATTCAAACCATTTGCAGAAGACCGACTTTCACGATCTATCTGCTTTTTGTACTCATGCATCCTCTCTACAAGAGAAGCTTGTTCCTTGTTTGCCCTTTCTCTTGATTGCTGTGAATAGGCAAGAACCTGCAGGACAGTCCAAACAGCAAGTTCAAGATAAAATTCTTGGACAACTTCATAATATGAGCACTTTGCAAAGGAAGCATTGAAGAATCAGGTAAACAAACTGAAATGCTTCAACCTAATCAATCAGAAATAAATAAACTACAGTAGAATGAAATTCCCACTTTACCACTCAGCATGAGCGATTAACATAACAAAACGAATTACCAAAGGTTATCTAACAATATAAACATACCAGTGGGAAAAAAAAAGCATTACCAATTAATAAACCTCTTAGATAACACAAGCATTTGCCCATCTTTACATATAAATATTTTTTTGGTTATAAAATTGATCCGAGTAAAAAAACTGTTCCTAGTGTTCCAAGAATATTTTTCTTAAGAAAAAGATGGCACGTGTATTGTGATCATGTTTTTTCATAACCAACAGTAATACCACTATACCAGTATAGACAAGCTTCTAAAAAGGTGCACAAAACACAAGCGAATGGACTGCAATATTTCATCACGAAGATGGATTCGATGGACACGTTTGCCCAATATAGAGCAGAAGTGTATGCATCGTTCTCTCAGAACTCCTTGGCATATCCATTGACCACCAAATAGGTCCATTATTTGCATCATCTGAATCAGGAGAGTCGTAAGCAGAATTCAAGACAGCATTATTTGCATCGACAATGGCATGTCATGTATACATTCACCGCCACCTACTATCACCGATGTTCAAAGTGCTTCAAGATTCGTGCTAGAAAATAGCTGGGGGTGCGTACAGAATGCATTTATGGCTGTGAGACCCAATCAAAATACTGAGCTGATCCGGTAGCATGTGATCCTGGGTAGAAAAATATGAAGCAAGTTTCAAAAAAAAATCCCTACATATACATTGTGGAATATTATGTGTGTGATCTGTAGCACACGGACCTCAAAGTGCACCATGGGCTGGGATAGATGGTGTACTCACACTTATGTGTGGAAACACCGCACTCTTTGCATGTCAGCATTATGTAAGTACAGCCAGAAATAATTCATATACCAAAGACTAGGAAAATTATATTAGGGAGGAGCCATGATTTAAGAGATACCTGATTAATATACGGTTCCATCTGATGCAATAGTTCATATCCCTGAATGAATAGCAACAGATAAGATTAATCTCATTTAGTGGCATAATGTAACATCACCAAAAGGCAAAATATACAAGACGCTACTTGTTTGAAATATCGAAGATGTGAATCCATCGTCGCACTAACAGCCTCCAAAAATTCAAATCTCTTCTTCGCTTCGACATGAGAAATTGCAGTGACCTAAAAATTAACACAGGTATGGCACACATGGTGTCATACATATATAAACACACAGTAAGAACTACAATAGGAAAGTTAGGGCCAACTGTTTTTTCTTTCTTTCTTTTTCTAATCCCGGAAGGGCCAACAGTTCACATACCAGGTTGAAACGAGCTTGCTCAAATGAAGATCTAGCACTGTGGAGCTCCTGGTTACGGCCAAGTGTAAGTCAGTTTGGGGGGAAACACTGTATTACATCTTATTCGTAAAAGGTTGATTAAGAAAGGGAAAGGTCTTTACATCTTCAATGGCAGTTGTTATGTCTGCTCTTGTACCTTTCCTCAATGATAAGTATTTCTCACGAACCTAACCACACGGTTAACAAGTCAGTAACATACGGTCTACAAATATTAACTAAGTAGCAAAGTACTGTAAAGGTGCAAGTGTGGCAGAAAAATCAAGAAAATTGAAAATCACAAATGAAATGACAGTAAAATTAGCTAAGAGAAGAGAAGATGTAGAACCATGCCAACATTGATTAACTAGAAATAGCAAACAGATATTATTGGCTGATCGAGACAGGAAACTTGTTATATCCCAGCAGAAATATTGACGGGTGAAATAAAGTCCCAAGACAACAGAAAGAAAACCCTTCACCATTTTGATCACTAGGGGGCGAAAAAAACAGAATTACATTACAAATTAGCTTTAGAAACACACACTTTTCCTTTCCCTCTTTCTTTTCATATTTTTGGGCAATAGATACATGAATTAACTTACCTGATCATACAAGAGGCTAGCCTTGTCAAAACGCTTCCGGGCATCCTGAGTAAATGTATGAAGCAGGAAACTATTCACAGAATTATTCTCGGTGTGAAATTTTAAGATTTGATGTTCATAGCAAACAATACTGGTACCTTAACATCATGCAAATCCATGTCCACAAAATTCAGCAACCTGTCATTTAGCATATGCTCAACCTGCCAGGAAACTGAATCAGAAATTATACCATCCCAGGTACTCCAAGTGCATTATACCATGAAATGAGAGCAGTTGGAATTTCAGCAAAGAAGCATCAAATTTGATATGGACTTCCAAACAAAGTTCTTTATAGTAGCAGCTTGCGATGATGCTTGGGAGACCAAGTTCTAACATCAAGTGCATGTCAGACAAGTAAAAAAGGGAACAGGAAAGAATGCATGTAGTCGTTCCAATAACCAGATAAGTAATATAATAGCCATTGTCCAGTAATATCATCAAGTGCATGTTTGACCAACTGTCCTTGTTTATTTTGTGGCAAATTCCAACCAGAATACCACAACTAAAATGGAAGTTAGGATCGCAAAATAATGCACAATTAAAAAGTCTTACAAATGCAGTTTATGTTGTTCATGGATAAAAAAATCTCAAATATTGGAGAAAGACAAAAGGCTAGTAATGTAAGAACACATCCAAAAAAGCCAATCTCAACCAATGTAAATCCTAGTCACTTCGACAAGCGCTGCATGAAGAATTGAAGAGCAAACATAATAATTTGGCCGAAAACCTCAAAAGATGCATATATAATATAAAAAATGCAGTACCTGGGAGCGCAGGACTTCCTTATATGTTCCTATTTCTCTCAAGGCAATTGTAAATTTGTTCATAACAGGTCCTGGAAAGGAGATGAATTCAGTGTTCTTAGTCAATGAAGTGACCATACTCAGCTCCATGCAATTCCTATATGAAGGGGGGAAATGGAACCATGGAATGCCGAATATGCGAAATAAGCTATTTGAGTGGCCTCTTACTTGAGTGACATTCAATTAATCGAGATGGCTTGGTTAGAACATGCCCACTTTCTTTGTAAAGTTCAAAACATAACTTAAAATAAAAGGAAATAGCATGGAGATAAAAACAAAGGATGGCGTGAGTGATAACGACAAAGAATTGAGCATACAGACGAACTCCAAAAGCAATAAGGAAAGCAAAGCATCAGTGAGTACTGCTAATAAAGAAGTTTTTTCATGCATACAAACATATCTTCCAGAACTAAGCAAAACATGATAAAATGAAAAGATCATCATGTATACTCATATGAAAGTTTAAACAAAATGAGTGCCATGATTAAAAATATGCGAGAGAAAACATGACTAACCACCGAAAGCAACACTTATTGGGTCATTGTGACCTCCTCCAAATGTTTCAAGTGAGCTAGCAAATGCAATATCTCCATCATATGCTTCCCCTAGTCCTTCACTGAAACAAAACACAGTTGTATATATTAATGTACCCCAAGCAGGCACATACTGGGGGTGGAATGGGTTAAATAGCAGTGTGTAAGATGAATTACAGTTCAAGTGTTCAACCATATTCTGTGCCAGATAGAGTGAACAAAAAGAAACTAATGAGCTGCAAATGAACACTCACGTATACTTGCGGCAACCTTTATGAAACTTCAAACACCTCTCTCTCAGCAATTCAGCACTTTCTTCAAGTGATTGTATCTGTTTATCACAAGGCCGAGAGAAGGAAAACAGTTGGTCATGAATCAGAGGAATTCAAAAGGAGATCAAGGTTTCATGCAACCAGTGAAACAACCATTAGGGTACTGGGGCATTCTACCCTTCATATGAATTATTTGGATCCAAATGTTAAAGATATTAGCAGTTCCTACGACGAGAGTTTGTCGAATTGGAGGACAGTCAAATCATCACATCTCTTTGACGAAGCAAAGCTTTTTTCTAATGTTCGTCAATATATTCAAGAGTGTTTTCGATGTTCCTTAATCCATTAACTAACTGGGAGACCTGTTTTTTCTTCAAATGGCTTCAAAACAAATAACAATTCTATTATAGGAACTGATATATGTCCAACTAGCAAACCTTTCAGGCTGACATAGACTGCACATCTGGGAAACGAAAAAAAAACATCTCTCACAATTTCATGCCAATCTAGTAATGAGACCAATTATGAAATCCATTTATCTAAATAAAAGCCGCAGCTCCACCAACAAAATCACCATGTCTAGTTCGACAAAAAGGTTAGTAATTTTGCGACGGCTTAAGAGTGATTTATATCGAAGAAACAACTCCATCATGTAAATTCATTTACGGAAATATATCTGTTCGGCGAAAAATTTCAGTAAATTTAGATTGCCCTGAACACGAACCAACTTAATAAAATAAATTAACTGCCTTAGAGCACATATTATTTACGGCAGTTCACACTCCACATGAAGATAGAGCCATCTATACTAAAAAAAATATGCACCTCAATAGAAAGCGCAATGTTTCGTCTAAAAATCAAGGTAACCCGAAACCATTCACTGCAGAAAAAACAAATAGAACTGATGAATGACCATGGAAATTCCGAAAAAATGAAATCAGAACACACACGCGCCAACCTGGTAATCTCAAACCTCAATTCCATCTAAAGAAGCTTTTTTATAGAAAAAACCCAGCTCTTTCTTCTTCTGAAGATGAAGACTAAGAAGCAAATTGCTTGACCATGCCATCAGAATAACGTTTTCAGACCCATGTCCCCATGAAATTATCGTATTAAAATCGGTGACATACGGCAATACACCTCACGTCGCAGAGAAATTAGTGGCATACGACAACACAGACCCGCGGAAGCCAAATCGCAAGAAAAGGAGCAGCCTTTCCTCGTGCATTCGCACAAAAAGAAGAACAAGGGAAGAACAAACTCTGAAGAGGAAGACATGCGCCACCTCCTCTAACAATGCAGCCTCGAAACCCCAGAAACCGAGATCCGCCGGCGGCGCTCACCTGCGTCCGGAACATGGGCGAGTCATCGAGCTTGGTGAAATACATGTCTGCAAGCCTGCAACTGCCGGTGCCACCACCACGTCCAAGTCCAACGCCACCTCCTACCTCCTCATGCACGCCGCCAATGCCGACGCCTCAGCCCCTAGCCTCCGTGGCTTCGCTTCGTGGCCGCGCACGCCCACCGCCGTGTCGCCGCTCGGGGGAGGGGGAGAGAAGAGGAGGGGAGTGTCCGCGCCGCGAGAGTCGCCGGGATCGGCGAAATGGCGGCGATTTGGGTGGGGGGAGAGGGAGGAAGGAATTGGTCGGGTGGCTCGGCGAGAAGGGAGGGAATAGGAAGGAAGGAAGGGAGAGTGAGTGGAGCGAGCGAACCATCGAAATAACGGTGCGCCTTTCTTTTCTTTTCTTCTCTTCTCTTCCCTTCTTTCTTGTTTTCCTATTTTTCTTCTTTTCTTCTCTTTGAGGACAGAGAAGAGAGGAGGAGGAGAGAGGTGGTGAGGTGGACTGCTTCTTGAGTTAATTAGTAGTTAAAAAATTCTCATTAGTACTATGCAGTGGCGGAGCCAGGATCGGGCCGGGCCCCGGGCCACGCCCCGGGTCTACAAGTACTATAGTGCCAAAAATGCTACAGTAAATGCTACAGTACTAACGAATTCTAGCGTCACGCCCCGGGCCTGGGCTCTGGGTGCCTGGGGCCTGTCTCCGCCCCTGGTACTATGTAATTTTACGATGAGAGAGAAGATAAATGACATGTAGTATGTATAATGAGATGAAATCAAGCCTTAAGATTATTGATGGTATGAAAGAGCGAGGTGTCGTAGACAACCTTGTGCAAGAACTAATGCGGTATGATGAACATGGGTATCGACTATGAAAGAGGTTATATAATGATTAGAAGCTGTTGTCCAACATTAATACAAGATAATGTGTAGACATGCTGTGACAATTGTCCATATTAGAAATGCCTTAACAGCAGAGTGTGTGTAGAGTGGCACAGCCCAAATGTTGCAAGATGTATTATTACAATATGTGTGCCTCCTTTCTAAAATGTAAACATGCTTATATTTATAGAAACCATATACAAACGTTATATTCCAAACATGACTTTAAACTGTGTTGTCTATATTTTTAGTCCTATGGGTCTTTCAGTTTAGGGCCTCCACGTGGAACTTCGGATTTTTCCTGATTCCTAGACAATTAGATTGTTTCCTGTGAAATCTGAGTATTCAAGTAGTGCTTAATTCTTAACATGAACCTTTTATTTTTTGCAGGTGTTCTCGTTGTCCATGGCTGTTGGGTACCCTATTTTCAAATGTTTGGTACCCATAGTTGATATCTAGGAATCGACGAACGGTTGTTCAGAAATGAAGCGTTTGTCCTGCCAATTAACGGCCATGTCTGACCAAGGAGTAGCTAGCTAATAGCTTGTTTATTATATTTGTCTTTTGGACGATGGAAGAAATCTGTTCATTTCACTTGGTGCAGATATTATCATATTGGTACTCTGCTCTAGCTAGTGGCAGTCGTTGTACCGTGCCTGATCTTCCGTAGATGATTCTCTTGTTGGGCAAAGAAACACTCCATGGCCTCGTTGTTTACTTAATCGCTAAAACATGAGCTCTCACAGTTCCGCTGAGATTAACGTTGTTGTTTCACGTATACGGTAGAAGGACACGTTCGGAGCACAGGTCCACAAGATACTGGTGAAGTGTGTTGGTTGCCTGCACCGTCTCTCGGGTTAGACTCGTATGGTACTCAAAGCACTCCTTAGACAAGCTCCGAATAAATAAAACTATCGGTCGTTTCTCTATGGCTAGGTCGCTAGTGGCTACACAGGTGCAGGCTGGAGATGGTGGGGGATTTTAGGGTTATCGCCACCACTTTGTGTCATTCCAATCCTCACCGCTCCCTCTCCTCGCTCAAGAATAGTAGTGCCGCTCTCCACTTCGTTCTGGTGAGAGTTGGTCATGGGCTTCATCTTTGGCGTGCAATGGTTGTCTCCGTCCTCTCCGACAAGCAGGTAAAGCCTACTCTCTATGTCCCTTCTCCTCGGTGGTGCTCCCTCTGACTTGTCCCCTTTCTTCGTTCAGCGGTGGTCGTCAGCTTCCTCTCCATTTAGCAATGCTCCTCAGCTTCCTCTCCAGTAAGCAGTGTTTGTCGGCTTCCTCTCCATTCAGCAGTGGTTGTTGGCTTCCTCTTTGTTCAGCGGTGCTCATCGGCTTCCTCTCCGTTTAGTGATGCTCATCATCCTCTCCGGCTTGATGGTAAACCCTAACTTGCATGCACGTTCTTCGTGTTTAGCCATGGCAGTAAGGATCATACGCCGTATATCTTGCTTACCCCTTTAATATGCTTGATTTTGTGACCATTATGTTGGATTGGAACTTAGATCTTGTTGATTTGGATTGGAACTTAGATCTTGTTGATTTGTACTTATTATTCTATATGCTTATTGCTCAAATATCGATATGTAGCTCGTTGTCTAGTAGACGGTGATTTATGAGGGGACTATCTCTCAGTGGTGCTTATGCACTTATGATGTCCCAAACGAGGCAAACTGGAAAGTACATAGGACTATAAGGTTTTATTTTCTTGTGCATTTTGTGCCTTATGCATGTTCATATTGCTAGGATCGTCTAAGAAACCTTATCATCAAGGACTAGCACTTGTAGCCGTCAGTCAAGCGTATTTTCTTTCTATTCATAGAAAGGTTGTTGCATGCTTGGTACCTGCAATATCATATGGTCCAATATTGTGGTATGATATTGAGCGATAGACAAACCTAAATCAAATCTACAATTGTGGTAATGTAGAGGTTGTCAACATGCTTCGCATGAGAAGAGCCCCTTTTTTCCACCTCTGCAAATTGCTTAGGGAGAGGAAGTTGCTGACCAATAGCGTCGACACGTGTGGAAGAGCAAGTTGCAATGTTTCTTCATGTAGTTGATCATAACCAAAGGTTTAGAGTGATTTACAATACCTTCAGGAAGTTCATTGAAACAATCAGTAGATATTTCAAGCAAGTGTTTTATGCAATTGAAGAGCTTAGAGGCTGGTCAGATGTGAGCAAACAACAGAATCTGAAGTGTTACAATATGTTTATCAATTTTTCATTCATGCAACGAGTTGAGAGATGATACTGTTATTTTCGTTGGTTTGAGAACTGTAATAATTTAATTTGTTATATTCATTTATTCATGTTGATGATTTTTCATTCACGTTGTATATATGTATAAAGAACTAAACAAACAAGTAGACAGATATTGTAACTGATGAGTTGTGACTGTATGGTAAGTTCACTAAAACTGGCGCAAAGTCTTCACAATTAGTAAGATAAAAGCAACTAAATACGTTCCCTGTACTCCAACCAGCTCATAAAAGTAAAACCAAACTCTCATAAAAGTAAAACCAAACTAAGAGGATAAAAAGCAATCAAAGAAGAATATCCACACGGCGCGAACCTATCCCGAACGATCCTGTACCAAGAGCCAGGCTCCAAAACGCGTGCAGCCAACAAAACATGCCACCGTGCACTGAGCATGAGCTGCTCCCAGATACCACACTGCCACCGTGCATTGCAAATTTGCCACACAGGAAAGGCAGAAAAGCTGCTGCAAACTGTACTGTCACTAAGAGTAGTCGTGCCCACTAATGCGGCACTGATCATGACACCAGCACTGCATCTAAACCTATCTAATTGAAAATGTTTATGGAAAACCAAGAATACTAGCTAGTAGATGAGAGGTTTACTAAATAAAATTAAGGTGAGGAGAGAGAGAGAGAGAGAGAGAGAATAGTGGGCCCGGCGATTGAGTTTTGGCTTTCCAGAGTGCCGCTCCGCTGTGCTTGACGGATGGACGGATCCTTCATTATGCTAGAGTATTAATTGACAGATGCTAGTACTAGTACTAGTTGACAGCAAATTAACAAACATTTGGTACCATGTTAACATTTATAAATTGATAGCAGTAAGACGCCTTCTTGATTTCCGGAGGATTTTAGGATTGATCCCTTGTCGGCAGCTCATGAAAAAATCCTGTCATCCAGAACATCAAAGCATCCCTTCTTTTTTCTTCCTCTTCTGTCTTTTACGAAACATATATATAAACAGACTCTGTCATGTTGCAAGTAAGATGAGACAGGAAGCTGGCAGGTAGTGCAGAGCAAAGAAACAAGAACAACGATCCCACCCCTTGCATGGGAACAAAAAGATGAAGCCAACAAGCAAATGAGGTTTTTGATCGACGTGCAGGAACTGAGAAAGTGATTGGTTGATAGCGGTGTAATACTGTCACCGACACATTTCAATCACTCCGTAGGCTCCGTTTGGAAGCAAGGTGTTCTTTCCGATTTTTGGTGAAATTGAACTGTTTTCATTCCAAATGCCAAACAGGGTTTAGAAGTTTTAAACAGGATGATAGTTTTAATTAGACGTATCATATCCTACACCGAGCATCTAACTTGTCTCTAGGATATATATATCTTATCTAAAATACGCCCGAAGAACGCGTCTTTTTGTATTAGGAGAAAACGCTAAGAAAGCGCAGTAGCTACAACATCACCCAAGCTGACCAAAACCAAAAACGAACGACAAAAACCTATAAAGCTAAAAGAGAAAAAGAGTAGCAGGTAGCCAGAAAAGAAAAGAAAGAACTACACAAGAAAGACTAAAACAGCCGAAATTAAGCCTCGGCGGTGGCTGAGCTTGTGTCAGTATGTCTATATATATATTATAATTATTGGGGCTCCATAATGTCTATATCCTAAAATATTTATATTCTTTAAAGTTATGTTTTTCATTTGAATTGTTATAATCAGGTATATACCTAGAAATAAAACTTTCAAAAATTATACCTAAATTTGCTTGAATTTATGATTATGAAATCACGAAGACCAAGCTTCATGAAACAGCTTTTTATATAGTATTATATATATATATATATATATATATACATATATATAAGGAGCAATAGAAGCTTTACCAGATGAAGATTTAATTAGTCGACCAAGGAAATAGTGACAGATGTAGTCTCCTATCCACCGATATCACACTTGCGGCTTGTTAACCTTTTTCTCGAGAATCGGATGCAGCATGCATTCAATTGATTGATTGGTTCAAAGATAAGAAGTCACCATGAAATGCAAATGTCTTCCCACTTTGCTCTGTTACCACAAAGGTTAATTTTGACCTAGCACTCAAACTTCGTGTCACTTCATGCCCGGGCTAAGTGTAGGAGTAGTACTCCCCTCCCCGTGCATTATGGATACTACTTTCCATTTTCTAGAGGAACAAAAGCTGCACGCACGGCCAAACGGGAGCCAGATTATACCAGAAAGTCTGAGCAATAGACTATGGGTCTGTTTGGTTGGACTGTGGCTGTTGACAAAGCTACTATTGGCTCTGTCTGGAAAAGCTGCTATAGCTGTGGAAAAGTGAACATATAGCTTTTGATTGATCCAAATAATTTACAACATTTTGGAAAATGAGCACTAAAGTGTCAGCACATTGTAAAAAGCTGGCAGAAGGTAGCTTTTCCAAACAGCTGAATTTACACTGCAAAGCCCACAGCTACCGTTGGCAAAACCTGCTGAAAAACTGGCCGTTTGGTTGAGCTGTAGCTTTTTCCAATGAAAAGATGCTGAAAAGCCCAACCAAACACCCCATACATCTCCACTGGCTCCAGAAAGCATGAACAAAAATAGATATGTGCAAAACAGAAGATAAAATTGCAATTCGCGAACCATCTCTGATTTGAACCTGGACCAGAAGTAGAACTAAAATTGACTATGAAAGTTGTCGGGCAGGCACACGATAAAATATTGTTGTCACCGAAACACAGAACCCAATTATCAGGATCCCCAGATTTATTCCAATAAACTAACAAAGCAATATACTATAGTCGGTGATTCGACCTGTTAATCATATGAGACATCGTCTGTATACACTATAACAATCAGGGGTTCAAACCAAACCTATTCTACATATAATAAAGGTTGTATGACTCACAGTAGTTCATGGCTCTCACTTACCTAGCTCAACATATGAACCCGTCGTATGACTCATAACTGGTGTAAGACCAAACAACAGTTTGTCTCTCAATGAACCAAAATAAATTCTGATATCCTGTAAAGACTTAGTGTTTGTCTCAAGCAGATTAAACAAAATCATTTTAGAGGAGCCCGGAACATAGTTCCCACACCCTAACCTAGCCAACGAATGCATCTCTCGAGCTGGTGGGTCACTCAACCTCAAAGAGTAGGAGCCTAGAATGGGAGTCCCCAAACCCCAGCCAAGTCAATTAATGCATCGGCCTTAGCGGGTCACTCAACCTCGGTGATCACACTTAACGAACACGAGGCCGACCCTAACTCTTTACGGCTGCCCCCATACAATTTAAAATCATGCACGCACGGTGTATGTGGTGTCGCATAAATAACTTGATCATCACAGCACAAACTCTAAAAAAAGAGTTACAGATAATTAGTCCACATTGCATACACAGAAGCAGTAAATAGGTTCCAACAAAGCGACTCAAGAGTTGCAAGAGATCCAAAAGATATAACAGTTTAGTAGCGAAAATAAACATAAAACACCTGAGATGGTAGCAACCGCCATCTCACAAAAACCACATAAACCTACAAGTCTACCAACCAAGCAAATTGAGTAAACTAGTTCGAGATTATAGCATTCACCTACACTAGGATCACCTGCAAATTTTAGAGGAATGAGTTTAAGAGTACTTTCGTACTCGCAAAGCTTAATCGTGTTCATTACAATTAATATAAACATGGCATAATACAATAAATAAATAACTACACAAGTAATTCATTTCCAAGTTAAACTAACATGCATAGGAGTCAAAATAAAGCATGAACTAATTGAATCAAGCTAACCACTTGATTCACCAATCAATTATTCAAAATTCTATATCTGAACATAAGTGAAAACCACCACTAATTTTTTTTCTTTAGCATCTTTAATTCATTCCCAACTAAAAGAAAATTCGGGGTGGAGTTACACCACCAAATCCCGACTTTAATGTAGAGTTGGGAAAGGGTTACACGACCCAAATCTCAAATGCAAGTATTTTCGTGAGTTGTTAGTTCATGGTTGGTTGACCATAACTATGAAATTCCAACACTAACACTCCCACGGCGGGTGAAAATCCCAACACTAACACTCCCAACACATCCAGTATCGTGTCAATCACGCAATAAACCAATCCGTATGTTGGCATCGATCCCCGACTCTCACATCTCACTTATTAAATATTATATATATTGTTAATTAGTTGATTTAAATAACGTGCCCTTCTGGACAACCAATAATTAACCCTATTCATGCTAGTCCAAAACCCATAAGCATGATCATCAACAATTAACACCATAAAGCACGCAATGTTGCATAAATAAACATAGGAAACTTCATTGCAAAATGAACCATAAAAACTCAGTGAGCTGCTACGTCTTGCTGCTCAAACTCCTGAACCTGAGAGGGATCACACTCGTACAAGGCCTCGTTGCTGGGCTCTACCGATAAGAAGCAAGAAATTCCCGGAAACACCGAAAAGAGGGAATAAATCAATGAATGAAATTTTAAAAAAAAGTGCAGCATAGAACATGGATAATGGAATTATAAAACTAATGGAATTGGTTTCACTCCGTTTGAATTCATAGAATTAAAGTTATGAATTTTCTAAGTTTTATATGACATTTTTATGGTGTATTATCATATAAATTTTGACAACAACGACATGCATGAAAATGATACCATGTGAAAGTATATAATAAATCACGAATTTACATAAAAGGTTCATCCCATTTGGAGTTCATATGAATTTTATAAGTTTTAACAATTTTAGCATTTTCTTTGTCTTTTCCTCAACTTAGTTAGACCAAGAAAAACAATTTATACTCAAGGCCATCTAGCCACGAGGATGACTTGCGGGACCACCGGTCAAGTTTGACTGGTCATGGATTGACTGGTCAAGTTAGCTCTTAGACCCACCTGTCATTCTTCGTTGCCTTTCATTTCTACATTTTATGTCTGTGAGCCACTGAGAACCGGGCCCTACGTGGCATATTAACTTCTTTTAACATTTTTATTAATTTGGCTACTTAAGTGGTGGGGCCGACCGTCATACACACTGAGGTTAAACATTAGATTAAATATATTCTTAAGCATGCAAGGTCAACACGTCATACACAAGAACTAACTACACTTAGCCCTTAAGCCCGTCGGGCCTGCACATTAGATTCGTTGCTGACTCGATTTTTTACCTGGGAGGTCGAGAATGCAAACGCGATAGCACAAGGTCGAAACGGAGCTACATAGGGTCCTAGCACGTGAAAGTTGGCATGTTGGGCTCCTGGCAACACCACGAAGATGACCATACTGACGTGGGGACTAATGGTTGCTGACAGCAGCGGCTGGAGGTAGAGCATCAATGGCACCGACATCACGAAGGGAGGAAGGACAAGGGAGAAGCGATGTTCAGAACCCGAGCTCATCGTGAACAAGTGTGCGAGCTCAGTCGAGGTAGAGGTGGACGAGGCATGGTCGTGGTGGTCACTGGTGGTGAGGAAAAGATGAGGTTTTTGGCGAGAGAGTGGAGAGGCCCCGCGGCGTGGTGCTTTATTGTGCAAGCTTCGGGGGGAGGTGCTGAACACGCTGTGACCACTCGTTGGTCTCCGGAAGGATGATGGCAAAGGGTTCCACAGCGAGTGTTTTTGACTTTTATTTAAATTCAAGTTCAATTTGCCTCAAAAGTAGGTTTGAACTATGAGTCGGAGAAATATAAATTCTAAATTTATGAAAGAAATTATATTAGGGTTCCGGGTAAAACATGAGCCACCAATATAAACGTTGGAGAATATAGGAAGGATATTTCATCTCCATATTAATTATTTACGGTTCTGTTTTTAGAACTTGAACAAATAACATTTAGTTCAAATACCAAATCATCTCCAAAATTCTTTTAAAAATTCAGAGGCCTTCTTTGAGGTGTACGAGAGCTATGAAAATTACAAGGCTTTTGAAGTATTTATTTTTGTTCACAAGTTTTATTTAGGGTCTGATTTTAGGTCAAAATTGCAAGCTTTAAGCTGAGGACATTTTAATTAGCTAAAATGCGGAAATTTCATGAGATGAGATACACTTTATTTTAGAGTTAATTGCACTGGCAGTCTTTAAACTTGGGAGGTACGTACAGTTTAGTACAATTTTCTCAAAAACACTCGATCGGGCCCTTAAACTTGGTTTGCGGGTGCAAATACGGTCCAATCCAAGCCACGTCGCCGTATTTCGCTTATGTGGTATGCTGATCTGGATACGTCGCTGTATTTCGCCTATGTGGCATGCTGATCTGGATAAAAAAAATTAAAAAAATAGCTACTGCCACGTGGGTCCCACAAAGAGCTCCCTTGCCCATTTTTGTAACAGCCCAATGGAAAAAAAATTAATTAAACAAAAAAATCCTAACCCTAAAAGGGCCCGGGGGCCACGGGCTGGCCACCCCAGCCCATTCCGCCGCCGCTGCCTCCCTCGATAGGCTCCCCTCCCCTTGCTGCCCCGGCGATCGCCGCCGGCGGCCGGCCGTCGCCCTCCGCCCCGCGCCTCCCTTCTCCGCCCGCGCTCCGCCGCCCCCCCTAGCCCCTTCCCTCGACGCCTCCTCCTCCTACCACACCTCGCCCCCGAGCGCGGCTCGCCGCCGCAGCCTCGCGACGGTGCTCGTCGGCAGGGCAGGCCGCCAACCTTCCCCAGCTCCTTCGCCTCCTCGCGCCGGCCACCTCCCCCAGCTCCTCCACCACCCGGCCACATCCAGCACCCGCCCACGCCTCCCTTGCCTTCCGGCGTCTCCGCTCCCTCGGCTCCGCCGCCCAAGCTCGCCACCGCCGGCGAGCTCGCCCCGGTCGCGCCCCTCCATCGCCTCCCGCAGCCCCCTCTGCGCCTCCTCTTCGCACCGCCTGCCCCCGTCGCCGCTCAAGGCAGTGGCCGGCGAGCCACTGCCGGTCACTCTGGCCGGCCACCTCCCGTGCGCCGCCACGCCCCGCCGCCTCTCCTTCCCCTGCTCCGGTCGCCGGCCTTGGCCCGCCCCATCTCCCCCGCGCGCCGATCTCCTCCTCCCTCCTCAGCCCTGGCTCTCCTTCCCCCGCTCTTCCCCCGTGCTTCTCCACTGCGCCCCAAGCTCGCGCCTCCCTCGTGCTTCTCCACGGCGGTGCGAGCTTGTCGGATAGTAGCAGTTCCGGCAGCCGAATGGGGAAGTGAGCTTGGGAGGTTGGCCGGCGGCGGGAAGCGAACGATGGCTTGGAGCTGGGCGACGCGGGGGAATGCGGAGGGTTGGGGGAGCGGCGGAGCAGGCCACCAGCCGGCGGTGGCGGAGGAGATCAGTGGCCATGGAGTGCTCGGCGGCAGAGGTTGCCTTGGGGAAATCGGCATGGGGAAATCGGCAGGGGGAGAGAAAAGACTCGCCGGCTATTTTTTTAATTTTTTTTATCCAGATCAGCATGCCACATAGGTGAAATACAGCAACGTGTCCAGATCAGCATGCCACATAGGCGAAATACGGCGACGTGGCCTGGATTGGACCGTATTTGCACCCGCAAACCAAGTTTTAAGAGCCCGATCGAGCGTTTTTGAGAAAATTGTACTAAACTGCACGCACCTCCTAAGTTTAAGGACTGCCAGTGCAATTAATTCTTTATTTTATGCTGATTATCAAGGGTCCTATGTGCACAAGTTTACATACTTGGATTATCACACCAATCAACAGAATTCAGGACCTTGGGTTATCACACCAATCAACGGAATTCAAGATTACCAGCCCCTTCACATAGCTGCTAGAACCAACAACACTCGCACACATCATCCATTGCATCACGAGATCTCCCAAAATATTGCTCAGGTACGAACAGATGGTACTAGCAGATCCAAAAAAGCTAACTTTCATGAGCAAGATGAGACATGCCGGCTCCGAGGAAGCGCAAGGCAGGCGGCGAAAAAGGTGCGGTTAACTGTGGACAAAAATTACATAGAAGGCAAAGATATATGTCATAAAGCATTTCAAAGTTGTGGAGGATAATTGTTCTATACTAGTGGCGCGGTCATAAGGCGCAAAAGTGCCAACCAATTATAGAACAGATCAATACTACCGTGATCAAATAACTAGCTAACAATGTCAAAATAGTGCCAGTCCATTGCAAGAAGACAACCTTGTGAGACTCGTATTTTGTCTAGAGATCAAATCATGGGGGTTCGACTCCATAGGCAGAATTTATTCCGTCCCTGTATCTCGGTCGTTCTCCTTTAAACAATGTCACCTGGTGCTAATGCCTGGTAGGTCCAGTTTTTTTTAAAAGAATTATGGGACGGATTCCAACTGAGACCATGATGCTTTACAAGAAACTCTGGTGTCATGTTTGTAACACCTGATCTATAAACTACATGTATAGGCATCATGAATGTTGTGTAATATAAGCAAGAAATTAGTCCTCAAAAGGACGAAATTAGTACTATAGAAGTAAATACTATAGCTACATGATTGATAGCTCGGCTCGGCTAGCGGTATCTGAGTCTTTTCCCATGGCTTGTCTAGTGTTAAGAATAAAGAAAACGAATACATTATGTGAGCAGCGCATATTGTGGGCAAAGTAACAAACGGAGGTAGAGCTAAAAGGACTCTTTCAGGCACGCACACGATCAAAACTCGTTCTAAAATGGAAGTGTAGTAGTCACTGAAAGACAGAACCCAAGCAGCAGAATTTAAGAGCAGGATTATCTGACACTTCATACAGCTGGTAAATTGCATTAATCTTCTGAAAAGAACAACATTCGTACATCATCCGTTGCACCTCGCGAAACCCAAAATATTCCTCGGGTCATATCGTGCTGTCAAAGCCACAAAGCTAGCGAAATTTCATGAGCAAGATGAGACATGAGTACCTACATGCTAGCTACACCATCCAGGAATGAACATGAACCATGTCCCAACAAGTTCTCAACAAACCAAACAGGCATTACAATGCAGAGAAGTAGATAATTCAGCCACGACTAGTAACCATATCCACAGGATCTTTCTCAACGGTCAATACAATGTTAAATCAATGTACCAGGTAGGCTTACAGCAAGGAGAAACTACTGATTTGGGATAGACGGCAGTGGCAAGCAAAGCATGTTCTCATAGCCTCCCAAGGACACGAAGTTCCCTCTCGTGAGGCCGCGGCCTTTGGCAGCATGCAGGAGCAACACAACTACACACTTCTCGGCAGTGCTTTCTCGTAAAATTTCATGAGAAACCAACATTGCTTCACCAGCCAGAAATCACTTTGGGTAGAGAATATCGTAGTGACCAGGCCGGTAGAGCAGAGTAATGTAAGGTTTCTCATCAGCAGGAGTTGATGTCATTGCAGCATCACCCTCAGACGAATTGACTGCAGGGATGAAATCGTGGTGGTTCACACTTACATTGCCAGGATCACAAGAGCTTCGGTCTAGGTACATCACGCGGATTGGCACACCTAATGCATCTGACAGAGCAATAATGTGCACATGATCACTTTCCTCACCCATTGGCTCCACGGAAGATTTGCAAAACTGCAAAGCAAATTCCAAATAAGGGTCAGTCCCTTGGCTGCATATCTATGGAAATAGAGTGCACAAAAACAAGCATGGAAATAACACGGGGCAACTCGATCAAATTCTTGGAAAATACTTCATTGATTATAGAGCTGCTAATTCCGTCTCCTACTCTCATGATATCTAGTGTTAGCTTTTATCTGATCTTTCTAAAGGAAGACTGGCCCTGTAGGAATATTTGCTATGCGCACAAACCAAGGAGGCACCAAATCTAACAAATAGTTAAATACTCCTATTAAATGACATAGTACGATCTCATCAGTCAACCTGTTTACAGCATTTAAAGCTCCGGTAGAGAGTGAAACTGTTGCAAGAACAACACTCTTGATTTCCACAGTTGACATGCAATATAAAACGACAATACCCGATAAAATGGACTTACACTGCGAGCATGAGGGAGTACTATATATTGACATGGGAAAAACCAACAGAGTAACCAGTTAACACCTCAATATTTAATGTATATGCTGACATACATGACTACTGGTTTAATGTCTTTATTCATTGTGTTACATATACAAACGAAACTAAGAAGCTAACCTGAACCACAGTCGAATTTGTCAAGCCAGATATAAATGGTTCAAAGAACTCAGCCCTCCTTTGAATTTCACCAGAGGTAACAAACCTAAAGAACATGACAACTAAAGAAAATACAATTAGATAACAATGACAACATAGTCAAGAAAGACACAGTATAAATATCTGGTTGTACAAACCATAATCAGAAATCATTTGATCCCTGGTTCTTTCTAGAAGTTCTTCAGGCCTAAAGATACAGGAAAACAAAATAGATTCACTACCAAAGCAAAACACTGATAACGGCCATGCCATACTATGTGAACAGTTAAAAAATCCCTCTGCCATCAACACTTCTTTTCTTCTGTTCATATGCAATTATGCATTTAGGAGACAAATACAACTCTAGAATATTTACCCTATAGAAGTTTCGTGTCCCTGCAGAACATTTTCCAGCTGCTCAATGAATATCTGAGGATAATGAGGGAGGGAAAATCAGTAAGACGGCAGGTTTTGACAGCCCTGGTGAGTATTCAACAAAAAATATTGTATATTCAAATATAGATCACTCAGCAAGGTTCAAATTCTTGTAACTCCCAACACAACTATAAAACAGACTGAAGATCATCTAGCTGGATTGCTCCGCTACACTGATATTTTTGTGCAGCTAGCTGATAAGACATGGCATTCAGAAAGACGGCTTGGTTAATATCCATGACTAAGACAACTGTTTATATCTCAGCCGATTTTTCCTCATAATGGGCAACAAACCAATGCATTTCGTCAAAGAAATGAAAAATAGTGCTACCTAGATCAACCATTTTGGTAGTTATTAAAATGCTCAGGGGTTGTAGCAGGCACTTAAAAAGAAAAAACACAAGTTCCTGATTATCAATGAGTCATCTAAGCAAATATCCCAGATACATCTAGAATAAATTGCAAATAAGCGTACTCAGATAGAAGCAGACACATCTACAAACTACTCAGAGGAGCCCTAGCAGACAAATTGGAATAACAGCAATATGGAACAGGATAACTCAGTGCTCAGTAGAGATGCAAAAATAACCACTGTATAGACTTACAGAGAAGAAGTCCTCAAAAGTAAACTCAATGTATCCAAGACCTTTAAGCGTCTCCTTGCACTGTTCAATGTCTTTTAGAATGCGCTCAACCTCAGGTTTATCTTGTGTCTCCAGGATATGTTCCTAGCAGCAAACCATAAGACCGTCAAATTATGAATAGACGTACTTTGTGTGAAAAATAACACCAAAAATACTACCAGGTAGGAAAACATGAAGCTTCGATAAAAGCAGTTTCCGTCTCCTCGAGTCCGTCTCAAAGCACCATATTGTTCACCGAGCAACTGCGGGTCAAACAAGAAAACATAAGAACAAACTGAAGCACCAGAAATGGACACGCTGGATCAACATAAAATACAGCTATTGAGTATCTGAATTGTCAAACAAATAAGGACCTTTATTTTCTCCTGTAAAATGGGGCTGCCAGACTGGAACTCGGCTGCTAAAGTGGAGAGAGGTTCCTGCAGCATTCAGAAGATACCAGTCACGTACATAAATTGGTAGACACAACAGTAGTTAGTATGGAAGGCAGAATAAAAGCAGGAGAAGAAAGTTATAGATTAATCCAAACAACTCTATAGACATACCGATAATCATAACAGTGCACTACTGTCTTCGGTTGAGAAAATGTCCGTGGCATTCACCAGTACAGCCAGACGCACTTGAGATATCCAACTAACTGACCCAAATAAAGAGTTCAATCTCAATATCTTATTTCATCTATATATGGAACTGTGTGGATGCCGTGTGGCTCCCCAGCCTCCCATAAGGACTTGTATATTGTCGAAACATAGCAGCACATGTTAGAGGAAACCCCGGTGTAGACTTCGGTCCAACTTCTGGGATACATTTCACCTTACTTAAGCAAATTTGTGCTCCAGGTTCTGTGCTCAGTTGCAGCTAGCTTCTCATAGGTTATTTCTATATGGACAAGTTGGGTCGAACTCGCTCGGCTATTTATCTTTACTATTCTAGATGAGAAGATTAAGCAGAGAGCTCAGCCAGCCCATGAGAACCCCTTTAATCAATCCTAGAACAGAACATGATAAGGTGTGATTGCTCCCTATCTATCCTAATTCCAATCCCTTACGCTACCTTGGGCATCTTAACGTCAATTGAACAGCGAAATTGAACTCGAGTACAAGAGCTACCAGTACCGACACTCGCATCAACAGGATCGATCTCCAGAAGCTGACGGCCACACATTGGGCAACGCATTTGCAACACTACGTGTGATGATTCCGATCCGTTCTACCACATGAAAAAATCTACAGCGATCGCGGAAGGGGGGAGAGAGAGAGAGAGAGAGGGAAAGGAGATGCGCCTCACCTTGTTACCGATGTACGGCACCTGGGGCCCCTCGGGCTTGGGCATGTCGGGGTCGGGGTCGCCGCAGCAGGCGCGGTAGTAGTCCCCGCCCATGGAGAGCTCCACCGACACCGGGCTAGGGTTAGGGTCCGCCGTCCCCTCCCCTACTCCCTCGACGTGTGGCGGGGGCGGGGCGTCGCCCATGGCCGCCTGCTCGTCGGGGGGCGGAGCCGCGACTTCAGCGTGGGTGTCGCCGCCGTCCGCCGCGGCCGCCTTGCGCTTGCGGGCGCTCGCGTCGGCGGGCGCCTCCCTCGCCAGCTTGGCGAGTGGGTGTGGGGTCGGAGTTGGAGACGACGGCGGCTTGGATCGATTCGGGTGGAGAGTTTCTTCTCTTGTGTGGTCCGAGATCTCGGCGCAGGTGGGAAATAACCTCCGGAAGGGCCACTGACATGTGGGGCAGAGGAGCTATGGGCCCACCTGTCATTCTCACGAGGTGAAAGGCGTTCTTCCTTACCATATTCCTGCACGCCACTGCTCGATCTGGATAAGTATCGATGACATGTGGGGCCAACACTCCAGTGCCCCGTGCGCCGGCGACCAGATCCACCTCGCTGCGGCGCCGGACATGTCGTCTTCGGCGGCTGCGTCGTCGGCCCACCACCGCCTCCGCCTCCTTCTCCCGGCCCTCTTCCTCGCCCCCGTCCTCTTCTTCTTCCTCGCCTCCCCCCACTCCTCCCCGTCCTTCTTCGCCCTACCCGCCTCCAGGTACGCGCCCCGACCTGCTATCCCGGATTCTTCTGGGCTACTGTTCCGGTAATCACAGATCCTCCCCGCATTGGGTTTCCTGCAGGGTCATATGGGCGCAGCGGCGGGTGGTCGAGTGGCGCCCGTGCGGGTGGTGGCGGACGGCAATTCCCGGTGAGGCTTCGCGTGGTTTATGCTTTGCTTGACATGCGGTGAACTGTTGATGATTGGTTGTTATCGGCTCTCTCTCCTTGTGCAGCTCCGGCGGTGAGGAACGGCTACATCCGGATAGACTGCTACGGCGGGCTCAACCAGCTGCGACGCGATGTATGTTAACAAATCTCGTTTAGAGTTTCGTCTTTCCTGTAATGGAACAATATTCCCTTTCTGGGTTGTGCTGTTAGATAGTTTGGTCATCCACAAGTAGTAGGCTAGTAGCGTGAATAAGAGGGATCATATGATTTAGCTGCCACATGCTTTAGGATTTAGTGTCATGGAAACGGACAGGTAGCATGGTATAGAAAATTGCACGGTGGTGTGCCATGTTGTGAAAAAAAGCTTCCAATTGGCTATATTCTGTGCTCCTCAGTTTTAATTACTCCGGTGCAATGGCTCTGCAGCTATGCGATGGAATTGCGGTTGCACGTCTTCTGAACGCGACAATGGTTCTGCCCAAGTTTGAGGTTGCCGCCTATTGGAATGAGTCTAGGTATGAGAATCACTCAAGGATATGAAGGCTTGTACCACCTGTGGCTATGTAGTTCATTTCTGTTCAAGAAGTACTTCAGTGCTTATTGAAATGCTCTATCAGTGGTTTTGCAGATGTTTTTGATGTTGATTACTTCATTGACCAGACTAGAGGTTATGTGGAAGTTGTGAAGGACATGCCTGAGGAGATAGCGTCGAAAGAGCCATTTAAGGTTGATTGCAGAAAACGGAAAGGGCATTTTGATTATGTGGAAACAGTGCTTCCAGCTCTTTTAGAGCATAACTATATTTCACTGACACCTGCCATGAGCCAAAGAAGGGATAGGTATTGCCCAATCATCTATCTAATCCCTGAAATGTGCTGGCCATTTTCATAATACAATATCTCTTAGTTATGCTTTCAAGTAGTTTCTTTCCGAAGTTATGGTGGTCATTATTCACACAAGATGCCTTGAATGTATCTGCTATCTTACCGTATTGTAAAGGACGGATGAAGTAATAAAGCAGGCGATGAAGTACTATAGGACTAAAATTCTTGTGTAATTGGAAGGCGCACATTATACCTTATAAATAGGAATTCGTTATATGAAATAGATTCATGGTAGCAATGCCTGCATTCCTAAGTGGCATACATGTGAATAGATATAGTACCATCAAGCAGTGTTGAAAATCATATGTATTAGCTTTATTTTTGTATGCTTAGATGTTGGTGCCTGATGTGACCATGTAAATTATAGCTTTTTATGAATACCGTTTCGTGATGCTCCTTGAAAATGCTGGCAGTGGATGTTTATCAACCTTCGAATTCAGCATGTTGGCTTGCTTTCCCCAATTGTACATACTGATGTAAAAGTGCTCTCAGTATCTTTATACTCCCCCCATCCTTTTGCACTGATCCTGGTATCAAATAATTGTGATACAGACAACGATGCACTATATTCTGGCAAAATCCCTTTGTTTAATTAAGATGCCTACCCATGTAATGCAAGACTTCGTGTACTGTGATTTGGTGGTTACATGACTTCTTTACTAACAGCAACCACTTCAACTTACCTACTCTAGATTTCTTGTTGTCTGTTTTGTGATATGATGACCTACTGGTAAATTTATGGTGAGTTCCGCTCATAATGATTGTCATCTGCCCTAGAATATAATCCGCATGATGCAGATTGAGTGAGAAAAACTCATTAAGATAACTATTAATATAATCCTAGTTAGTGTTTGTCTGCGTGCATACCTGTAGCTATTCGTAATGTGATAATGATCTTATGGTTAGTCTCATTTCATTTTTGTATGTACGTAAAAGTTTTATCATTAACTCTTCTGTCCTTCCTATTGTGCCAATAACTTTTATTCTGGACTTTATTGTGTTGTTTATTCCAAACTATTTGCTATGGTAGTTATTCACCTTGTGGCTACCTCTTTCCCAGACTGATGTGTATGCCTGTGTTTTCTCAGAAATCCTTCATATGTGAAAGCTTCTTACTGCCAAGGTTGCTACAATGCACTCCAGTTGAATAAGAAGGTGGAAGCCAAAGCTATTGAGCTTCTCCAAGCCATACCAAAACCTTTCTTATCCCTCCACCTTAGATTTGAACCAGATATGGTTGCCTACAGTCGATGTGCATACGGTGGCCTTTCTTCCAAATCACTGGACGCAATTGAAGCTGCACGTGGGGAGGATAGGAAGGTATTGGCTGGTGATGCTGCCCGTCTGTTGAGGAACCGTGGAAAGTGCCCTCTAACGCCAAGTGAAACAGCCTTTATCCTCCAAGCATTAGGCATTCCTACAGAGACAAACATTTATTTAGCTGCTGGCGATGGGCTAATGGAACTTGAGGGCTTCACTTCAGTCTACAAAAATATGTATACTAAATCGTCTCTCCTGAATCGTGAAGATTTTGAGAGGATGCATGGCAACACGAAAGCTGCTCTCGACTACTATGTTTCAGTCAACAGTGATGCTTATGTCGCTACATTCTTTGGAAATATGGATAAGATGGTAACTGCAATGAGAACAATGCAAGGGCTCCGGAAGACATTGGTCTTGAGTAGGAGGGCCTTTGCAAACTACACGGCTATTGGACTGGCAGGGGACCAACTAGCTAAGGCCATGTGGGATGCTCATCGAGAGGACTATATCATGGGGAGGGGATCAGCTCTGCCTGAGCATTGCTTCTGTGAGTTCAACTTGTAGCACAAATGAGCGCATATAACACAAGGGCTACTCTAGACAGCCAACTTTTGATTAACAGCAGCTAATACATCAAGGTGAATGTGTAAACATGGTTGAGTTGCTACTGCAACAAGAGTAATGCCCAGGCTTTGGAAGAAATTGTTCTTGATCAGAGTGGATTTCGCAAGCCACACAGTAGCTTGGTTCAGAGAAGGGCAGCTGTCACTCATACAGGGATGCACCCTGTCCTCCTTCCCCTGGATACCTTTTCCGGTGAGTTCAAATAGAAGCACAAACATGTACACGCACACTTACTTTCAGTTTACTCTTAGTTTGCTTCGAGGATCATGTCAGATATAGAGACCTAGAGAATCGCTCTGAGATGTCATTTTGCAACTAAGTATATCCCCAAGGCCCCAACTCTTAACAATTGAGGTATATATAGGTTGAAATTTGTATTCCTAGATAACCAACAAGAGGGGAGAAAATTCAGGGGTGTATGTACAATGCTGAAAAAAATTCTGCAGTGCTCAGGAAGTAGGTACTGTGGAGTGGTGTAGTGACTCGGTGATTGATCTCATCTGCCACTAGGCCTTACATCATATTAACCAATTTCATTGTTAGAGCTGGGTTCGGGAACCAAAAGAAGTCTTGATGCTTATTGCATGTCACATTGGCTATGTGCTTAATCGCTTATTC
Organism: Stipa capillata; assembly: GCA_019208055.1. Classification (NCBI taxonomy): domain Eukaryota; kingdom Viridiplantae; phylum Streptophyta; class Magnoliopsida; order Poales; family Poaceae; genus Stipa; species Stipa capillata. The sequence goes on from JAGXJF010001896.1 coordinate 179,447, forward strand.
ATCAACTGTTGGATAAGGGAGCTTCATTTGTTTGTTGTATTTCTTTGACTAGAGAGTTGTTTGGTTCTTGATGCCCAAGTCATTTTGGTTTCCAGAAGGAGAATCCTATTCCAACTACTGTCGATCGTTACAAGTCAATAAGAATTATGTTTAACAAAAAACTGCCAAAGGCAAGCATGACACATTCCATACCAATGAGCTGAGTGTGCATCAATCATTAAACAAGACTTCCAATTGCACGGGTCTTATTCGTCATCACTCCATGCTTGAGGCACTAATCTATGGGACTAGTGCCTGTCTCCAATTTCACATTATGGCCAGTAGGCTAAATTAATCGGAAGATAAATTGGTCGGTAGCTGGGCATGTGGGCTTTAAACTACCCCTGAAATGAAAGAGTAGATGACAATTGGCAGTTCAGTTGCTCATCCATTCAGTTATTAGGCAGTTAAAGAAGTAGATGGAAGTATTATCTCCGTTCATTGAGTTAGGCACGGTGCTGAATCCTACTGTTCCTTTTCCATTAAGAGGAATGTTACTGAAGTATGAACTGTGTATTGCATCTGGTATGGGTTCCGTTTCTATGAAATGGAACCGGGGAGATGGTCTCGCTGTGAATAGAAAAGGGAACATTACTGGACCCATTTGAGATGTAGTACCTCTGTTCCTTTTTTCTTTTTGGTTTTTCCTTGTCATTTTGGACATTGATACTATCCAGTATACACCATTGCTTCTCTATTTACATGTTATTGGAAATTACGAAAAGTTTTTTGATGAGAAATCTAGTTATAACATTTCCAAATGAAAATTCCACATACTTTGCACATTATACCGGTAAAAGTTTTACGTTGTTTAGTGCATTGCACACCTTGTAAAACGACATCTTAAAAAGAACAGTGGGAGTGTTTATGTTTCTTCTTGCTTTGGAGGAAAACGAGTCATTACACGTTTTGACCAGGTGTGAACGTTGAGGACTCCCAAGTCAATGACTTGACATGAGAAGACGTGCTGAAACTTCCTTGTAGTTTCCTCGGTTCTACTTTTATGATTTTGTTGAAGGCAGTTGCTTTCTGAGTGAGTTTGATACACGGCCTCCTATGGAATCCAATATTTGCTACATTCAGAAAATGTTAACAAGGAAATACTACAAGTTTAAAGTATATCATTAAGCGTTAGTTACGCAAATTGCAAATATCATTTTGAAGGAAACCTAGAGGAAGTAGAATTGGGCTAATTTAGATACGTTATCTAGCTAATTGTATATGCAAGTAGAAGAAGCAATTAACATGACACTTAATTTGCACGAGATGTACTATACGATCGAGTATTCACTCATACCTTCCGTGCATGTACATCTGGTGTTAAGGATGGGCCATACATATAATTAAGTTCTGTGAATTAATGGCGCCCAACCTCATCTATCACCCAGGGCCATGGAGCGTCTACATACGTTGTATCCACACAGACCGACTACATATACACGAGTAGTATGTATTTAGTACTCCCACCATTTCAAAATATAGTGCATATTAGGTTTTTTAAAGTCAAACTTTGTAAACTTTGATCAAGTTTATAGAAAAATTTATCAACATCTAGAATACCAAATCAATACCATTAGATTCATTATGAAATATAGAATACCAAATCAATACCATTAGATTCATTATGAAATATATTTTCATATGGTATATATTTGATATTGTAGATGTTGATAATTTTCTTTATAAACTTGGTCAAAATTTATGAAGCTTGACTTTTGAGAAAACCAATGCGCGCTATATTATGAAATGGAGGGAGTATTTATTTATAGACTCGGGTACGGTATATACTCAACAACAGTTCTGAGATATTCCCCTTTGATTCCTATTGCTTTATTATTTCGAGATTGAGACTTTATAGTGCTTGACGAACAATTAGCTCGACACCTTACAGTGAAGTTTTAGCTGAAATTACTTCCATATGATCATGATTTTGTGATTATTGATAACATATGACATAAATTTGCTGATCTTGAAGACCATGCTAAGTCAAACCTTGTCTTAGAGAGTACTCTCTTCATTTCAAAATAGATTTTTTTTTCAAATTAGACATAAGAATTAAGGATGTGAATGAAATGTCAATAATACCCTTCAATCATTTTCATGTTCATCTTTTTTTCCTCCCTAAGACAATAAATATTAGTACTACTAGTATTACTCTCATGAGTTACTTTTTTTATGACATTGATGAAGGACAAAATAGGAACAAATAATTAAGATTGTGTTGAAAGTGTAAAAGGATAAGTATTTTAAGAAAAATTAAAAAGAGTAAAAAACCTCTATTTTAAAACAGATAAAGTATATTTCAACTATCACTAATACTTGTCACTCCTAATCAATGGAGAACTGCCGAGACAGTCACATTCTTTATCCAACATGATCAAGCTACTTGATAAAAAGAATCATTGCCTTCTTGCTGTTCGCGAAAGTGCACGGCTAAACGAGATTAATAAAGTTAGACCAAATTCATCGAGAATATCTCTAATAAGCTATTTCTTAACTTATTACTAAAATAAGAGAGCACAGATTCATATAAGATATACATAAAGGTTGTAATAAATAATTTCTTCACCTTGTTATCAAGATCCCTCAAGCTTTGACATATTTTCAGTAGACTGCAATTTAAGAAAAAATTATAGCTTCTAACAACAATTTTGTTTGGATGGTTATATGACACCAAGACGGATTCCTTAATTGCTAAGCAAGGTATCCGTCAATAGCAATGTACATGTCATGACTTGTTGTTAATCTTTAAGCTCCATAACTTCAGTCTTAGTAACATTGTATGAATACATATACGTGGTGGTTTATATTGAATATCTCTGAAATACAAGACCATTTATTATTTAAGAAACAATTTTATATGACAACTTCACAAATGGCTCTATATGAAATGCTCTAAGACGATGATATTTCTGTAAAAGGTCAAATGACAATTCTACCTCGGGCAGTCGGGCGTCTGTGAGACGATAAATACAGATAAAATGGTCAACAAAGCGAACGGAGGGATCAAAAACCGGTGACAATTACAATAGCTGTGCGTATCATTGGCATGAGGTGGTGGTGGTTGCCTATAAATTGAAGCTTCTTGAAGTGCCCCACTGAGTCGAGCAGCAGCTCAGTCCCATCCTTATCACCTCTCCCCCAATATGTTAGTTAGCTACAGTTTAAGCCAGCAGCAACTAGTAGGCGAAAGACACAAATCGGACCCTGTCTTGTTTCGTGACAACACAGGCAGCAAGCGTGGATCATCCGAGCGGAAGCCGAAGCGCTCGCACTCCTCCGGCTCCGGCTCCGGCGCACCGTCGCGAGAAGACAGAGGCGCCGTCTCCTCCTCCTGCTGCTCCGCAGGCGCGACGAGGTGACGTCGATCATGGCGAGCCAGAGCAGGTCGAGGCGGTGGGAGCAGCTGGCTGCGGTGCGAGCTACGCCGAGTACGAGCTCGCCGTCATGGTGGAGGCGCTCACGCACGTCATCAGCTCCACGCAGCCGGTGGCCGTCGCGCAGCCGGCGGCTGCCGGTGCAGCCATGTCCGGCGGGCAGCAAGGTACGCTCGTGTAGTGCATGCTGGTACACTTTCTTTGTGTGTAATTTAGATGATTCTTTCTGATTCTGCCTGCTTGATCCTTCTCTCTTTTATCTCCTGCTTTGTGACCTTATTCTGTCTAGATAAGGCAATCAGTAAAAGCAAAAAATAAAAATAATAAGCCAACAGGTAGGAAAGAAAATGAGATTTCGTGGAGGAGGCACACGTGTCTATCTTTGTTTCCAAAAATATTGGACTCTTAGACTCTGCACTTCAAAAATCATAATAGACGGTTGACCGTGGGCACGGTCAACTTCGATGGCTGATTTAATGTTAATTATTTGTGGTTGATGGCTGGTATTTCTAGGGTTGGAAGTTGATTATGTTATAGTTGAAACCTGATTGTGTTGTAGTTGAAACCTGACCGTTCCGATAGCTTTACTGTAGCTGTTGAAATTGACCGTTCGGCATGGTACAGGAACCCCAACATTTATACCAGGTCGCCTACCACCAGACCTCGAGTATGCATCTTCTATGTCCATGCCTCTAAACAGCCTTAGCGATTGAATGGCCCAGTAGTGGACATTACCACCAGTACCCAAGTTTAAGTCATAATCAGGTGTCTATATCTCTTCTCTATGCATATGATAAAAAAGGTACGGCAACTTGTACGATGACTTATTTCACGTGACAGCCCAAGTGGCAAGACATTTTACGTCACTCTATGTGATGGTCAAACCACCTCTAAACAGCCGAGCTAGGTTCTCTTTGATTAGGCTAGGGCTCAGTTAAATTACTCACGTCTAAATATCATTGGATTGGATGGATTAAATTAATCCGATCAAAATCATTTAACCATATTAATTAAGATTAAATTAAGTCATCAAAAAATGTAAAATAATTTTCTCTTCTAAATTAGTTTTTTCTACTGCTAACCCAACTAATATGTTTAATCTAGTTAAACAGTAATTTAGATTAATTAGATCAGTTGTTAAACACAAAATTAAAATTAAGATTAGTTAATCAAGTTATCTTAACCTCAAACCAAACACGGTCTAAGTGATTAGATGATCCAAGAGCTTAGCTAACTATGGTGGGAGTGTATATATAATCCAATCATCCAGTTCCTCATAACTATACTTCGGTGTCTGTTCTTCTCAATTAAAAAGAGATATGTAGTTTCTCGTGCATATTGCTCTAGTATTTATGTAAAAAAATAAATGATCCGGCTTCGACAGTTCATTTATGTTTTTAAAAAACAGTTTTGAAGATGAGGATCAGTTAATCAAACGTCTCCGCTAAAAAAGGACTTATTTTGGAGTGGAACTAAAATAGAATTATTTCATTATTATTCGAGGTAAAACGAACCACGCTTTGCATGCATTACGTATGATCTGAATTTTCTGATTTGATCTTGACGTTGTGTGCCAACATGTATGCATGAACGATGAACGAATCCAGTGAGGAATCCTCACGCCGTTCCTCTGGCGGCGACGTCGTCCACGGGGCCGGAGCAGCAGGGTGGGGAGCGGCCGCGGTACCGTGGCGTGCGGCAGCGGCCGTGGGGCAAGTGGGCGGCGGAGATCCGGGATCCCGTGAAGGCGGCGCGCGTGTGGCTCGGGACCTTCGACACGGCCGAGGACGCCGCCCGCGCCTACGACGCCGCCGCGCTCCGCTTCAAGGGCTCCAAGGCCAAGCTCAACTTCCCCGGCAGCGTCGTCGGCGCGGCCCCCCGCCACCATGCCCACCAGCTCCGTGGCCAGGCCGCCGCAGCACCTGCAATGTCCTCGTGGGCGCCGCGCCGGCGACCAGTACGGGCGGCCCGTCCACAGGGCACCACGCCGGCGGCTGCGAGGACCAGCACGGGCGTCGTCCAGGAGGAGTTCCCGGATCTCGGCCGGTACGCGCACATACTGCAGAGCGGCGACGTGGACATGCGGGCTTTTGCTGCCGGCGGCGGGTTAACGACGCGAGGGCAGTCGTCGTCGACGCCGTCGGAGGATCAGCACGGTGAGACAAGTGCAGGCCCTAGCTGCTAGCTAGATGTAGTCAATAATATATGTCAGGTTAATTCATTAACTAGGAATCTGGTCAAGTTAATTAGCTACATGTGCATGCATGCATAGGACGGTAGAACTAGCACTACGTGCATCACACAGAAGGAATCACTTGTCTCTTTTTGACAAAGTTAATCCGTGTAAATTGTGCAGTCGATCGTTTCTAACACCATCAGCGTTCATCAGTAACAAGCCATCGGTAATCGGTGTCTGGGAGAGAATTTCCTATTCCCCCTATATATATATATCAAAGTATTTATTTCCCGTGTGTTACTAGATAAGGTGTTTTAGTTTTCTCTCTGCCGTTTCTTAACTTCTAACAAGGATCTCCGTTAAAAAAAAAGTGCAATTCCTTCTACGAAAAAACTAAGTATACACGATATACCACTAAGTCTTTGTGCAAAAAATGAATATTTGACAATATATTTGTAGAAAATATCATAGTTTTTCTTCGAGTTGAGATTTCTCCTTAGGAGTAATTTCGACGATTTTGAAAAGGACGCGACTGTCTGGCGACCGTGCGCCAATTAGCTTAACTGTTGAACGGGCCGACAGCTCAGCTCTGCGCTTTTTTCGACAGCCCACTACTGCGTGCTTCCAACGGGCCGAGCGCGAGAGCACGAGACATTTTCCCGCGTGTGATTGCTTACTGCGCATCTCCCTTGCATGCATGCATATATAAGAGTAGATAATGCTGACATCATCAAGATTCTCTTAAATTCTAAAAATTTAAAATGTTTTTCCTCTCAAACTATTTATCTGATTTGAGATCCGTTTTCATTGTTGGGTTCCTCACGAGGAGAGCTTCAAAACTAGATCCTATGTTGATATGTTTTGACGATATATTTTTTGCAGCATCAGTTACCATGCCTATAATACACAGTTATCACCATGTACTGATGTAATTACCATGGGCGGTAACTGCATACTAATAGACTGGTAACTGGCATATTACTACTTGGTAACTAGTAGCGCCGGAAAAAAATTCGTTAAAACATATCCAAATGTGATCTAGTCTTAAAGTTCTCGTCGAGATGAACCCAGCCATAAAAACGGATCATGAATCGAATTAACGATTTGAGAGACAAAACATTTTGAAAATTTTGAATTGAGAGAATCTCGCTGACATTAGCAATTTCATTTTGTTGTTATTTGCATGCTTGCTGATATCAACAAATTTATTTCCTTGCTATTTTGCATGCCGAGTACCATCTCCACGGTGAAAACTTTTAAACGCAGTAGATCAAACGGCACGCGCTATGTTCCTTGCTATTTCACGCTGCATATTCTTTTCTCTGTCTACTTATCACGCGATGGAACATTTGATCAAGCAAACACAACAAATCAGACGGCGCGCGCAGTGTTCGCCCGTTAAGACTAATGGCTACACGTTCGCCCATTAGAATTTCTGTTTTGAAAAACCTAACAACTAATATGTGAGATAACGGAGCTTCTCTAACGAGGAACTAAAACGTCTTATCTAGTGTGGTACAGAGAGAATTGTGCTCTTTATATCAGAGCCAAGAGATCACGAGTTCAACATTCAACCAAAAAAATATTAATAAAATATTTGTGGCCTATATCAATCCTACATGTTAGGTCTGGAGGAGCCTAGATGTGAGGTGGAGTGTTAAAATATATCGTCCGCTTTTTCTTAACAACCTGAACTTTTAAGTGAATTGGTCGGTACATTTAATTTAATAATTCTCTCTAGGTAAAAAAATTTTTAAAATTTACTTCATTCAGAAACCAAAACAGCAAATATCTCTGAATATCATAGATATGATTGAGTTGATGCGTACATGTGTCAGTTAAGATAGACTTGCTACATGTGCATCCTTATCTCTCCGACCAGCGCACGAGCCATAATAAGGTCCAGCTCTATCCAAGAACCCTGGCTCTATCTCGTGCGTGCTTATCTCGAACGTACCCGCAAGCTAATTAAGTTCCACGTATTAAGAGATGCGCACTGGTGTATATATGCTGTGGAACTTCTATAACTCCCTACTCTAAATATAAATTGTACGGTGGGTACATGACACCTACTGATCTTACATTGATCCAAAGATCATACCGAAAGACATTAGCGCACGAAGGTCATCTTCAGAGTTTCGATCCTAGCATCGAAGAGTCAATTTATTCGTCAAGAATTAATAGCTAGCTAGTGCTAGTACCAGGTTGTCTCGTCTTCCTTAACATGAAGAGCTACCCAAGCAACAGGTACCTTGGCAGGACCGCGATCCTTTCCATTTTTCTTTCTAGATAAAGAGAGATTTATTGAACAAGAACTGTGTTTATATCTCACAGAACACGAAGAAATACAGGCTGGTGCACACAAATTTCAAACAATGCACTTGTAGCCTGCTCCTCGTCACAAGCTGCGTAAACGCATGAACGACCTTATTACCATCTCTCTTAACCTCGTACGCCGTTCGGTGTGCAAACAATACATTGCTTTTCAAATGAAATTCGTGCGAAGTGCCAACAAACAAGATCAAGTGTGAGCTGCATCTCGACAAGAGGAGAAACAAAATAAAACACCGAATCGGATTGTATTCGGATCAGATCCCCTCTTCGCACCACTCCTACTCCCGGCGACCCCTGTATCTTCTTCCCTCAGACTTATATCCTCGCCGTCCAATCCTACAGCTCGAACGGCCCAGATCACGCCCTCAGCACACTACAACTCTTCCGAAAACAACCTTCAAATATCCAAATACTACGTAAGAGACACCTAACCAAGCACTCGTTTCTCCTCGCAGTAATAAAGACAAAACACGAGGGCAGAAACGCATAACCGCCATGATCTCTTTGGCTTGCTCGATTCCGCCCCCAGCTTATCGCTTCCTCCCTCTCCCGATCCTCTAAACCCACCAGAACCCTAGCGCCGCCACCCCTCGCCGCCGCATCCTCGCAGCAGCCATCTCCTCCTCCTCCATGGCCGCATCAGCAGCGCCCTCGGAGGATGCTCTCCGCCGGGCGCTCGCGGACCGGCAGGCGGCCGTGGACGCGCAGGCGGAGGCCGTGCGGGCGCTCAAGGCCGCGGGGGCCAAGGCTGACGTGGACGCAGCGGTCGAGGCGCTCAAGGCGCTCAAGGTGGAGGCTGGCGCCGCCGCGCGGAGGCTGCAGGCCGCCGTCGGGTCCGGCGCCGGCGGGGGCGGCGCCGCGCGGGAGGAGATGCGGCAGGCGGTGGTGAACACGCTGGAGCGGAAGCTGTTCTACATACCCTCGTTCAAGATCTACCGCGGCGTCGCAGGGCTCTACGACTACGGGCCGCCCGGGTGCGCCGTCAAGGCCAACGTCCTAGCCTTCTGGAGGCAGGTGAGTGAGGCCGCCAGCCATCTCAGAACGTTGTGATTTTTTTTTCATACTCGTTTGCTTCTTAGGTGATTAAAGACGTCGCTCCGAATTGATGGAAGAATAGTGCTGTTTTACTGCTTTTGCATTGTGGTTTATGTGGCCTTCTCATGCAGAAAGATGGTTCCTTTTATCGGTTCATGCGTAGGGAATTATATTTGTTTTAAGGAACGCAAGTTCTTTTAGCTTTTCATTGTACCGGGTACTGTTGATTCGATATGGAACTGGCATCTAGAATCTAGATGTGGATCAAACAACATGGTTGCCCCCGTTTTCACTAAGAAGCACAAGAGTGCTCTTACAGCTGCGAGCTTCCAAGAGCGATCCAAGAGGTTTTTTTTAACAGACGACTTGCATCTGGACGTGGTTTGGTGGTTTCTGTTAGACCAAACAGTTTGCTTTTTTAGTATAGATGTGTAATAAGTTTTTAAAGATGATCAGGTGCCATCTTCTGTCGCTACAGCACCCTAATTGGAAATGTGGCGATTTATTTGTGACAAAACGTTTCTTATATCAGTTAATGAGTACTAATTGGCAAATGTGGAGAGGGAAAATAATAAAGCTGTAACCTTCCTTGGTGCAGAGCATGTTCTTGATTAGGGGTTTACTCTTGGATGTGAGTTGTTAGTTTGTAGTGGGAAGATATCTGCATTTTTTACTTCTTCTCTGCGTTTGATATTGGTGTGGTTCAGCTAATATTTTTCAGAGAGCTGTATTTGATGATATCTTCTGGTCCATTTTTGTTTCGGCAATATATTAATTACTTCGTTTCTTTCCAGCATTTTGTTTTGGAGGAGAACATGTTGGAGGTTGACTGCCCTTGTGTGACGCCTGAGGTTGTCTTGAAGGCATCAGGGCATGTCGAGAAGTTTACTGACCTCATGGTTAAAGATGAGAAGACGGGCACATGCTACCGTGCTGATCACTTGTTGAAAGATTTCTGCAAGGAGAAGCTTGAGAAGGACCTCACCTTGTCCCCAGAGAAGGCTGCCGAGTTTAAGCATGTCCTCGCCCTGTTAGATGACCTCTCACCGGAGGAACTCGGCGCAAAGATCAAGGAATACGGCATTGTTGCCCCTGATACAAAGAAACCCTCTCTCTGATCCGTACCCATTCAATCTTATGTTCCAGACATCTATTGGCCCTACTGGTCTTAGCGTGGGGTAAGAAGATTAACGATCACCACCTAATCATGTATTTTGGTGTTGATTGGCCATACATGTTCAATTTTGTGTGAACAAACAGGTATATGAGACCGGAGACTGCACAGGGTATTTTTGTCAACTTCAAGGACTTGTACTATTACAATGGCCAAAAGCTCCCCTTTGCAGCAGCTCAGATCGGGCAAGCGTTCCGTAATGAGGTAAAAAATATATTTGGCACTTACTATGATGTTAAAGAAACTTTCCAGAGAAGTTAATTGCTTGCAACAGTTGCTTAGATAGTGCTCCTTTCTTCTTCTTTTTATCTATTCACGATGTCTACAACTTGATAATCAGATCTCTCCACGCCAAGGTCTTTTACGAGTGCGTGAATTCACATTGGCTGAGATTGAGCACTTTGTTGATCCTGAGGATAAATCACATCCAAAATTTGCTGATGTTGCTGATTTGGAGTTTTTGATGTTTCCAAGAGAGCTGCAACTCTCAGGCGACTCGGCCAAGTTAATGAAGCTTGGGGAAGCAGTTTCAAAGTATGGACTTGATGGCTATTTTTTCTCTCTGTTGAATTGGTCTATTTTTTTGTTTGCTTCCTTGTTGATTAGAGGTGGTTTCTTATCTGAGCTTTCATTTTTAAAACTCCCATATTTGTTCGCTACAGGGAACTGTTAATAATGAGACACTTGGTTACTTCATTGGAGGGTCTATATTTTCCTGACACGTTGGGAATTGATAAGGGCCGACTGCGGTTCAGGCAGCATCTACCTAATGAGATGGCTCACTATGCTGCTGACTGTTGGGATGCAGAGATCGAGTGCTCTTACGGATGGATTGAGTGCGTGGGCATTGCTGACAGATCAGCATATGATTTACGAGCTCACTCAGTAAGCCTACCACATCTCATGAATAGTTTTGCAGATATTAATTTTAGTCCCTTGGATATGTTGCGATTGGAATTCAAGTTGCTCATCTCATGTGTTAACTGCACATGCTAACGGCATATTATATTTCGTGTCCACTGTGTTTGGTGTCCAACTAATGTTGATTGTGCTTGCCTGATTGCTGTTCGGCAGGAGAAAGCAGTGTTCCACTTGTTGCTCATGAAAAGTTTTCCAAGCCTAGAGAAGTCGAGGTGAGTTATCTATTGCATTTGGTTCTTCATATTATTTTGTAGTCATTAATAATGTATTGAGTTATGCATGCTAGTAGATATGCTCTCTTTTCACCCTAATAGTATATCATAAGTTCTTTAAAAAAATCAAGAACACACTTAAGATAAGTCAATTAGTTCAGGTGTTAATGTGTTTGTTTTCACATTTGCTTGTTGCTGCTACTACAGAAACTTGTTATAGTGCCCTCAAAGAAAGACCTAGGGCTTGCTTTCAAGGGCAATCAAAAGATGGTGGTTGAAGCATTGGAGGTAACACATTGTGTGCTCTGTTTTTGGCGAGTTTTTCTCATGTCTACCTAAGTGGAAACTTGTTGTTGACTTTACGCTAGTACTGACAGGCTATGGAGTGAGAAGGAAGCATGGACATGAAAGCTGCATTGGAATCTAAGGGGGAGATGAACTTCCAAGTCTGCACGCTTGGGAAGGAAGTGATGATTACCAAGAAAATGGTATCTATCAGTATGGAAAAGAAGATGGAGCACCAGCGAGTCTTCACCCCTTCAGTTGTTGAACCTTCATTTGGCATAGGGAGGATAATCTATTGTCTGTTTGAACATTCCTTCTACACAAGACCTAGCAAATCAGAAGAGGAACAGCTGAATGTCTTCCGATTCCCTCCTATTGTGGCTCCTATCAAGTGCACTGTGTTCCCCTGTAAAGAACCAAGAGTTTGATGATGCTGCCAAAGTGATTGCTAAAGAATTAACAGCTGCAGGCATCTCACATATTATGACACGGCTGGTATGTGCTATATAATATCAAATAGTTTCTCCAACCATTACTATTAGATGATATTAGCATCTTGAAGGAATTGAACGCAATATTTACCATAGTGTGAAGTATATTGTGCAATTTCATGATGAAAGTTCATATGCTTGAATACCTGATATTGGGACATTATAAATCCCCATACTACATAACACTGCGATTTATGTGAAGTCCATAAGCTCATATTATGTATTCACTTTCTGCAGGTATTTCCATTGGGAGGAGGTATGCAAGGACTGACGAGATCGGCGTTCTTTTGCGGTAACGGTTTGATTCTGCAACGGCGTGACGATCCGGGAGAGGGACAGCAAACAACAGATCCGGCTGGACATCAGCGAGGTGGCATCTGTGGTGAGGCAGCTGACAGAAGGCCAAAGCACCTGGGCTGACGTTTCATTCAAGTACCCCAGCCATGTTGGTCCCCAAGGTGATCAGGAGTGAGTTATCCGGTGACAGTTTGCACCCTTCACAGGCCATATGACCAAAAGGCGCCACGGCTTCTTTCCGTCCTTCAGTTGCCCACTTCAATAGAGTATACATCGCTGTTACTGGTATTGGTGTTGATGCAATTTGGTAAGGCAAGATTCGCATGCATACATGCCAAGCACTCTGACGCCCTTTACAGTTCCCCTTCTCAACTTCTTTTCCTATACAGATAATAGCATTTGAGTTACTTCTGAACTAATATTTCGTGGTCATACAATGGAATTGAAATGAAATCATTTACTGGTATCAGTTGCTTTCAGTCTGCCCCTGCGCTGCCTGTGCTGTTCACTGCCATGGCTTGGTGTTGAAGCAGACAAGTCACTAGCTGTATTGTTGTCGGTAAAAGAAAACCATTTGTACTTCCTTCAGGATTAAGGTGAAGTGGTTGTCAAGCTATTGAGTTTTCAATCTCCATGATTAAATCAAATGTACCGTGCACCTAGTCCATTGAAACGATTCTGGGGGATCACTAGTCAACGGTCAAAGTTTTATTTTCCATGGCATGGCCTATCGGAGACATTGCGTAACCACCAGTGTCGAGAATGGTCTTGTAAGGCGGCCTGCTCCGGTTTTCCACGCTTGTTTAACCCGACCTGGTGCACTATATTGCCATTCCTGCCCGAAGTGCCTGGATGATGGATGCTCCTCAGATGGACCCAGTCTCTGGCCGCCGCCACGGCGCACGACGGTGACCCTGCTGCCGACGAGAGCAGCACAGTGGCTGCCAATCCACATGCCAAGGGAGACTTCACCGATGCCGACGAGAGCAGCACCGTCGTGGCCAGCAACAAGAAACACGCCGAGGAAGCGGACGAGATCCCCGCGTCGGTGCCACGCCGGCTGGAGCCGAGCGGCACCGTCGAGGACGAGGCAGCTTGCACGGATGCAGATGCCGAGGAGATGGCGGCGCGCATGCAGCGGCGGCTGGACGCGCTGCAGGGTCGGCCGCACGAGAGCGAGCCGTTCACCATCTTCCGGGTGGCGGGGCCGATGCGCGACCGCAACCGCCACCTCTACGAGCCTCAGATGATCTCCGTCGGGCCCTTCCACCGCGGCGCGCCCCGCCTCCGCGCCATGGAGGAGCACAAGTGGCGCTACCTCCGCGACCTCCTCGCGCGCAGCGACGCCCCGCTCGCGTCCTACGCCCGCGCCGCCCGGGAGCTCGAGCCCCTCGCGCGCCGCCGGTACGCCGAGCCCGTGCCGCTCCTTCCGGCTCCGGACTTCGCCGAGATGCTCCTCCTCGACGGCTGCTTCATCGTGGAGTTCTTCCTCAAGGGCGAGGACCGCGCCGCCGACGCGCTCATCGACGCGGCATGGGCCATGCAGAACGTGTACAGCGACCTCTTCCTCCTCGAGAACCAGCTCCCCTTCTTCGTCCTCGAGCGCTTCTACGATATCGCCACCGGCGGCCTCGGCCGCGACTACCTCGTCACCAACCTCCTCGCCAAGTACCTCACCGTCGACACCCCGCAGGACGCCGCCACGGCCAGACCCCCGGCCGACGGCGAGATCCTCCACCTGCTGCACCTCTACTACCACTGGTTCCTGCCACCGGAGGACGGCGCCCCTCCCGCCGGCGGCCGCAAGGACGAGGAAGAGGCGTTCGACGAGTGGCTGGCGAAGCCGATGGACGAGCGGATGCCGTGGCTGCTGCCGTCGGCGTCGGAGCTGGAGGACGCCGGCGTCACGTTCAAGACCAAGAAATCCCCCGCAGCCTGGTGGACGTGACGTTCCGCAGCCGCGACGGCGTGCTGGAGATCCCGGCCGTGGAGAGCTACACGAACCGCGCCATATTCGCCAACCTGCTGGCGTACGAGCAGAGCCGGGGGCGGTGGGAGCTGCAGCGGCTGATGAGCTACGTGGTGCTGATGGCGTCGGTGGCGAGGGACGGGCGGCGCGACGTGGAGATCCTGCAGCGCGCGGGGGTGTTCGTCAAGGGGGACGAGGAGACGGCGGCCTTCTACGCGCACCTCGGCGAGCTGTGCGGGCCCCATACGCCGGACGTGGCCAATAACTACTACGCCGACATGTTCCGGGAAGTCAGGGAGTACTGCGGCCGCAGCTGGAACCGGCACCGCGCCGTGCTCGCGCACGACTACTTCAGCAATCCCTGGACGAGCATGTCCGCCGCCGCCGCCGTGCTCCTGCTCGTCCTCACCGTCGTGCAGACGGTGTACACCGTGCTACCCTACTACCATCCCAATCAGTGAAGGGATTAACCGGCCGGTATAAGCAATCATCCACACCGAGCAGACGATCAATCAATAAATTAATGAACTACTACTAGTAATAATAACAGTTGTTCGTCACTATGGATGTGGATCAATTCCTCGCAAAAAAAGAAAGTGTCTTTGAGATGACAAGGCACAATCGGCTGCAGAGTCTGAAACCCTAATGCGGAAAGAAAGTGAGGTCACCGGAGGAGGGTAGGCGAGGCGATCACGGGGAATTTGGTGGAGAGCGCGCCAAAAGTCACCGGCCGGAGGCAGTATATACCTTGATGAGTCGAGTAGATCGATATATGCTCTTGTGTTATTCTAATATAATCCAGAGACAAACGTCCAATCAGAATATACAAATACTGCGGATTAGTGGCTAAGCTCGCGATTAGTAGTCTAATGAGTACGCGTGAATGAATGGGGACAACACCCCGTGCCCACCAAAATTAATTTGTACGCTCCCTTCCTTTGACCTCCCCCCTGTTGTTCGCTTCTCTCGAGCCGGCAGCAGCCCAGTTAATCGCCGCCTCCATACGACCATCTGCCTAGGGCCCCGTTTGTTTAGACTCAGGACTTAATTCGTCCAACAGCTTTAAATTAGCCTCTTTAGTTTAAGATTAAATTATCCACTAAAAAATTTAACACAATACAACAAATTTTTTTAGTAAACTCTACACATCGGTATGCTGATGGGAGCAATTCCATCAGCATAGCATCCAACAGTTTATTCTTAGACTATTCATGCAACCATCCGATTCATCCTATATAAGTCCCTCAACTCAGCTAGGGTTTCATTTTTTCTCATCCCCAAGCCCCCACCGTCCTCACCGACAGCGGCAAGGACATCATCTTCGCGCCGTACAGGATGCGCGCGCTGCTGTCCACCCAAGGCGGCTACGGTGGCGAGCGTGGGCAGCAGCACCGTGGAGTCGTCCTCGTCTTCATCCGGCCGGGAGGACTTGCCGGCGGTATTCATCACGGGAGCGGCGCCCGCAGCCGCGTCGTCGCTGGACCTGAGGCTGGTGATCGTCTTCGTCCGGCCGGGAGGACTCTCCGGCGGGATTCATCACGAGAGTGGCGCCCGCAGCCGCGTCGTCGCTGGACCTGAGGCTGGTGACCGTCCCGGCGGCGATGGTGGCCGCGCAGCCGTACCAGTTCCTGGGCGCGAGGCAGCAGGCGGCCGTCACGGCTCCGTAAGGAAAGCCATCCGCTGCCGTACTGGGCTGTGGAAGCGGCATGCTTCCGGCCAGAAGGGTGGCCTCGCTGCGACAATGGCATGTTCGGCACGGAGCAACGGCACCCACGGATGGAGACGTTCTTCCGCCGACGTCGTCGTCATCAGCAGGGATTCGGCGAGCAACTCCATTAGTTGTTTAGTAAAGTGTTTCTCTCTCATTATACAAATGTTTCCATATTGACAGAAAGAGCCCACGTACGTATTGCATACAGACAGTTGTCCATGTTTCATATTGTCACTACAATTGTTTCCTATAGTTACTAAAAATGTTTCGTGTAAATTTAGCTAATCATGTTTATTGCTAATCTTGCTGTCAAATCCGACGGCTGTGCACTGTGCCGATGGAATGCACAAATCAGCATGCCGATTTGTAGCGGTCGCCATTTTTTTATATTCGATTCTTGTATTGCTAACCTCTTCATGTGGCTAAATAGTAATTTAAGTTAATCAGGTAACTACCAAACACAAAATTAGGTTAGCTAACCTAGTTAACTTAACTTGAACCAAATAAAACCTAAGGGTGAAAAATGGCAGCAAGTAATCTGTATTATTTGGTATTTATGTTCGAAAAAACATGAATGTAATAAGTAAAACCAGCATCCAGAGCAAAAAGGATATAGATATGGATAGTATCCGAATTATTTTTGCGGATACAGATATGATATTCTAGATTGGGTTGAATACGGATATGAATAACATCTAGATTCTGAGTGAAATTAACCTGTAATTTTGCCATCCAACTTTTGCTTTGGATAAACTAGATATCTATGTTGATTATCTCGATGAGACGGACATCAAATGTCTCTAATTTTTTATTAAATGAAGATCATTTTAATATGAACACATTTGATCTATATACATATTTAACAACATTTATATTCATATCCGGATTGACTTTAAAAAGGAACTGGCAAGGCCACCTCATCCTACCGCGGTAATCAAACAAACTCCCCGACGCGTCGCCGTCTTCTTCCCTCACCTCCTATTCGCTAATGGCTCCAAGCTTCTTCCACGTCTAGGGTTCCGCGCCGCCTCCTCGGCGCCAGCGATCCATGGCAGCTCCGCCCCTGCTCCTCTCAGTAGTACTCCTAGCTGCCGCGTGCGCGACCACCACTCCAGCGGCGGCGGCGGGCGACGGCTGCAGCGCCGGCTGCGACCTCGCGTTGGCTTCCTACCCCATCTCTCAGAACGAGAACGTCACCTACATCGCGCAGCTCTTCGGCGTCGCCGACTACCGCACCCTCGGCCAGTACAACCCCGGGAACCCCAACCTCGACTTCATCGCCTCCGGGGAGCGCGTCAACGTCTCCTTCCGCTGCGACTGCCTCTCGCTCCCCTCCAACACCGCCGCCACCTACCTCGCCGGCTCCATCCCCTACCGCGTCACCCGCGGCGACACCTATGCCACCATCGCCGGCCACTACAACAACCTCACCACAGCCGACTGGCTGCAGGCCACTAACGCCTACACGCTCAACAACATCTCCAACACCGCCACCGTCAACGTCACCGTCAACTGCTCCTGCGGCGACCTGCGAGTCTCTCAGGACTACGGGCTCTTCCTGACATACCCGCTCGGGGACAGGGAGACGCTCGCCTCCGTCGCCGCCAGTAATGGCTTCTCATCGCCGGAGCAGCAGGACCTGCTCAGGAAGTATAACCCAGGGATGGACGGTGTCACGGGGAGAGGCATCGTGTATATCCCGGTCAAAGGTGAGGCATCGCGGGGTTTCAGTATTATGCTCAATTGTAGAGTGCTGTTGGTGTTTTGTGCATACTTTGTTATGGGGTTTCAGATTGGGTGCCTGAAACTGATTTCGAATTTTTAATTTGAAGAAGGGAAACTTGCGTTAGAAAACTGTCCTTAGTCGTTCCAGCTATCTTGATTGTGTTTGTGAGTACACAATGAACTGATTGAACTCAGGTTATGGCGCTCTATGTAGCTGATTCCATGGGTTGCTTGATGGCAATTCTGCATGCATGGTAACTTCATAAGTAAAAATTGCCTGAAATATTTGCGGGCTCAAACAATCTTGGCATGTTGTTAACTAAATTTGGAGAGAGAAATTCAAGTGCAATCCTCAAGTCATTTGTTGATACATATGTGGTTTCATTTTGGAGGCTTAACTCAATTTACTTCATCTTTTTTTTTCCTGAGCAGAACAGTTACCATCAATTATATGTTCCATAGAATTGATCACATCTTGCTAAAATATTTAACTCTGGTTGTTTGGTTTTCCAGATCCCAGTGGAAGTTACCGTCCTCTAAAATCGTCAGGGTAAGTGCTGGTATATTATCTTGTAGTCTTATCCACTTGAATTGCATTACTGTTGTTCCTGTTATGTTTGTTCCTGTGCAGTCCTACTGATAACTATCCTCATCTTGTGCAGTACAGGCAGCTTCTGTCCTTTTGCGAGCTAATTATTCCTCTGCGTTAATGTTTTGGAAAACTGGATGTCGTTGACTCTTGTGAGAGAACTGTAATGTTTATTCATGTTCAACTATTCGGACCAGGAAACAGATCTTCCGTAGGACCAATAGCAGGAGGTGTTGTGGCTGGTGTAGTTGCACTAGTCCTGGCTGTCTTGTTGTTCATGTTTTATAGGCGCAGAAAGGCAAAACAGGCCGCCCTGCTTCCATCATCTGAAGATTCTACCCGACTTGGTAATAATAAGTTCTTACGAATTTCTGTCTGTATCTCTGACCCTGCATAGAGAGAAATAGAGAACTTTGAATATGACTCCAATTTTCCCCTTCTTTTCTGCTTCCCTGAGCAGCCGTTCTTCTTGACAAATACAACATAATGTAGCTAATACTATTTCTGAACTATTATTCTCTTTATTCCAGCCAGTAGAGTATCCATGGACAAAACGACACCATCGACCACTCAAGCTGATGGCGCATCACCAGTTACTGGCATTACAGTTGACAAATCAGTGGAGTTCTCATATGAAGAACTTTTTAATGCTACAGAGGGCTTTAGCATGAGTAATAAAATCGGGCAAGGTGGTTTTGGCGCTGTCTATTATGCTGAGCTTAGAGGCGAGGTTAGTTTTAACATTTTCTCAGTTGCATGGATAACACACGTAGCATAGTCCATTTCGCAAACCCACAAACATGTATGTAACTACATGGGGTTGAGCAATAGTATAAGAAGATAAACCTGTGATGGTCCATGCATTCTGATCATGCAACATTATGATCTGTTCTTTATTTGAAAAGGCTTGCTTTGTTTCTCTTGTGTGTCCACTCTCCAGAGAGCTGCCATAAAAAAATGGATATGCAGGCTACTCAGGAGTTCCTTGCAGAGCTAAAGGTTTTGACCCATGTTCATCATCTGAATCTGGTTAGTTAGTCTTTGAATAATTTTTTTTTGAGCAAGCATATTAAAGATTGATATTTGCACAAGTTAGCTTTGCATTTTCCCTTACTTTCTCACAATAGAACAATCAATTGCCATTTATGTTTAGAGATGTAAGTCGCTATTTCATGAACCTTTTTTACAGGAAGTGTCAACTGTGAAATACATCTTATTCTGATGTAGTGCGCAGCAACACACTCATACATTTGTCTTGTTATTACTTGTACTAATTGTTTTTAGGAAAATGCTATAAATCTGTAGTCTGATCCATGCTTTTGGTAGGATGAGTTTCCATCGCGTGAAAAAAATGTTTCCATGGGGAAAAATGTTTCTATCTCACGAAATCTGTTACCTGAAAACGTCTCAGAAAATAATGTTGTGATAGTGGGCTGCAAAGTGGGCTCCTTTCCCTTCACTTATTTGGGTCTTCCTATGGGTCTCACTCGCCCTCGCATTGGAGATTTTGCCCCTTTGATGGGTCGCATTGAACGCCGTCTTGCGTCATGTTCCTCCTTCCTCTCCTTGGGAGGGAAAATTCAGGTTGTTTGCTCAGTTCTCAGCTAAGTTGCCCGGATACGGCGATACGGATACGGATACGGATACTACGATACTGCGATATGGCATTTTTGCAAAATTGCAGATACGGGGATACGTCTATATATATATAATAAATATTAAAAAGTATAGAAATTAATGATATTTTATAACAAAATAGAAAAAGTGAGAGTTTAGGAATACCTTGTTACCCTCTTCTCAATCTCCATTAGCTCATACTTCGACAATCCAACACCAATATAGCAGCCCTACGAAGGCAAGAACTGAGTAAATTAGTATATTACTACAGATCAATGAAAGCATAATGGATAGATACATCATGCTTACATTTCCAAGTATAGGTGGACTGTTGGAGCACTCCAAATCTGCAAGATTGCAAGACTGCAACTAAACAAGTGTTCCAAACAGCAGCAAATGCGCAAACAAATCAGAAAATAATAGTTCACACATTACATAATTTGTTAGTCTGAGTATCTAACACATCACCACAAGTTCACAAAATCACAAGCGGTCCACATGCAGCAAATAACACAATAAGCTAATAAGCTCCTCCAGGACTTCCACCGCTTATTCCGTAACCTGTGCCTACGTTTGAGCTCGAGCTTCCAACTCCAGAACCACTGCCACTGCCACTGCCACTGCCAGTACGAGAACCACTAGCCATTGCTCAGATTTCTGACCTTAAAAGGATACAACTGAACCTGTGAATAATGAGTACAGCAATTGCTCACAACTTCACACAATTCCTAACAACTCCAACATTTTTTACTCACATCAAGCTTTCAAATAAATGAAACTAACACAAAATCTATATACATTCTTCATCTGACGAATGCATAATTGGGTCACTAGAACACGACCCATCCCAAGCAAAATCTACACTCAGTGCACAATACACAATACCTTATTGCATTGAAGGCTGGAGAGCAGACAGAGCACCGCAGCAGTGAAGCTTCAGGCCGAAGGGGAGGGAGGAGTGGCAACCGGGACTCCAGGAGGAAGAACTGGTGGGCCAGCGCGGGGAGAGAGGAGGTGGAGCAGACGCGCGAGCTGCCGGCCGATGGCTGCGCGATGCGGAGCGGCGGCCGCGCGATGGCTGCATGATGCAGCGGTGGCCTACTGGCCGCGCGGCGTGATGCAGGGGAGGGGGAGGCGGCACGGTGCAGGGCAAGCAGCGGCGGGCCGATGGCGTGGTGCGATGCAGCGGGCCGGCGGCGATGCAGGGGAGGGCCGGAGGGGGAGGCGGCGGCGCGATGCAGGGGAGGCGGCAGCGGCGAGGGCGGCGGCGGTGGCGAGATCAGGAGGCGGCGGCGGCGGCGAGATCAGAGGGTAGCGGCGGCGGCACGATGGAAAGGGGAGTGAGGCGCAGCGTGATGGACTGATGGGGATTGGGGAAACGGTGATATGGTTTAGGGCTACGTATCCGAAAAGTATCTGGGCGTATCCCCGATGTATCCGTTAATTTTATTTTTCTAAAAATAGGAAAATCAGCGGATACGTATCCGGCCGTATCCGGACGTATCCGAGTATCCGAACGTACCGTACGCCTGATACGGCGATTTTGAGCCGTATCCGCGTTTCGTAGGTTCTCAGCTTGCTGCCTACGTACTACCTCTGTTTGCTCAAACTCACCGAAGGCGCTAAAGAAAATATTGATCGAGCGCGACGTCGTTGCCTGTGGGGCAAGTCAGATACTACCGGGAGATGTAAATCCCTCGCTGCTTGGGATAGAGTTTGTAAGCCAAAGTATAAAGGAGGCTTAGGCATCATCAATCTTACTGTCCAAAATGAGGTCTTACTCCCCATGTTTCTACACAAGTTCTATAGTAAGGAAGACATTCCCTGGGTCAAGTTAGTTTGGAGTTACTACACCAATCAAGTCCCACTCCCACATGCCTGTGGCCCTGTGGGCTCTTTTTGGTGGCGCGATGTTATGAAGCTCAATGACAAATCTAGGCTTATCGCCCACTGTAACGCGTCTAAAGGAGACACTGCCCTTCTCCGGTCTGATCATTGGTCTGATGGCTTGCTCAAAGATCGCTTTGGTAGACTTCAATCTTTTGCGCTGGACGACTCTGTATTGATCCCCTTGACCTCTTCCATGTCCCGCTATCCCAGCAAGCTTTTGATGAGCTTCAGGATCTTAAACTCTTGCTCCAGGAAGCGCCCAGCGATAACCTTGTAAAGGACACCTGGCTCTATATTTGAGGCAGCTCGGTTTACTCCTCGAAGAATTTCTATGCTTTGAGTTTCAGCAATGCTCATATCGATATCTCCTTAAAATGGATTTGGAAGAGCAAATGCTTCCCCAAGCTGAAAGCCTTCGCCTGGCTTCTTCTTAATGACAGGCTTAATACTAAGGATATGCTCCTCAGAAGGCATTGCAGCTCCTGTGTCCTCTTCCGGCAACACCTCATGGCGAGGTGTGACCATCTCTTCTTCGATTGCAACTTCAGTCTCAATTGTTGGCAGCGCCTTGGGATTCAATGGTCCCTGTAAGACAACGTTGATCTAAGGATCCAAAACGCTCGTGCCAGCTGTCAAAGGCCTTTCTTCATGGAGTCTTTATCACAGCTGCTTGGGATATCTGGAAACAAAGAAATGCTAAGATCTTTGAGAATGTGACCCCCTCCCTCTCCTCTTGGAAGGTGCTCTTTAGGCAGGATTTCGTTTTGTGATCCTTTAGGATCAAGGAAGAATCTAAGACTTATTTCCTCCTTTGGCTTGATTATATCACTTCGATCAGTTGTAGACTGTCATGCTGCTATCCCCCCTCTCTTGTACATTCTGACCCCTTTTCTTGTAAATATGTTTCTTTGTATATAAATAAAATATATACTGGCAGAGCCTCCCCTACAGTTTTCCCTAAAAAAGTATATTGCGATAGTACAATTTTTATGTTGCCATATGTAGAAAAACAATGTTACAATAGTTTAATTTTTATGTTTCCACGGTAGTCTGATCCTATGCTAGGATCAGGCTATTTGTAACTGATGGCGTCTTCCTTATATATATGTAGATTATGCATATTAACATTTCCATATCAGTTAAATGGTTTTTTTTTGGCTCATGAAGCCTGAGTATACTTCCTATGATCTTCCATTGTGAGTTGATGAAATAATATAGATTTTCCATAGGAATATTCTCGTAATTTCCCACTAATGTTTATTCAGGTAAATCCCACTTCTTTTTTGGCTGTCATTCTCAATGTCTCAATGTTTGAATTCACGCAGGTGCGCTTGATCGGTTATTGCACGGAGAGTTCTTTGTTCCTTGTCTATGAATTTATTGAGAACGGCAACTTAAGTCAGCATTTGCGTGGAACTGGTAATGTGTTGCTTCTCAATTGATCTGGCTATGCCTTCTGTTGCTTCCTGCAAATTAATCTGCGCACGCATTTGTATAGGTTACGAGCCTCTGTCTTGGGCTGAAAGGGTTCAAATTGCACTAGATTCAGCAAGAGGTCTTGAGTACATTCATGAACATACTGTTCCAGTATATATACATCGGGATATCAAATCCGCAAACATCTTGATAGACAAGAATACCCGTGCAAAGGTAGGAATGATTAATGTTTGCTTTAATGCTCTGTCCATCCTTCATGTAATAATTATGTGTATCGTCTAGGTTGCAGATTTGGTTTAACAAAGCTTACAGAAGTTGGCGGTACATCTCTTCCCACACGTGTTGTTGGTACATTCGGTTACATGCCTCCAGAGTATGTGTATTGGACATCTATTTGTCATTGTATATTTCTGCTAACTTCGAAGTGCCCCCCATCTGGGATGAGCATTGACATCCATGGAAAATGATGTTTGCAGATATGCTCGATATGGTGATGTTTCTCCCAAGGTTGACGTCTATGCCTTTGGTGTTGTCCTCTATGAACTTATTTCAGCCAAAGAAGCCATTGTCAGATCAACTGAATCTGCTAGTGATTCAAAGGGATTGGTTTATCTGGTAATTGTGCTACTCAGCCAAGTTGTTACTTCCTGCTCTTGTGCTTCACAGTACTGTCACGGTACTTGTTTCCAGTGTCAATCTGCTCAGTTTCTTTCTTATTATTAAATCTATTAGTTTCAGAAGTTCTGAATAAGGCTATTGATCTCATCATCTGTCATCAGTACCCTCACGTCCTCGCTGTTTAGATATTAGACAACAGAGAATCGAGCAGATTTTGTTATTGTACACGAACGTGTGCCACTTATGCTTTTGAAGCCAGATACAGGCTTTTGGATGCTTTGCTGATGTTCATTTTTGTCTCTATGTGATAACTTACAATACTGAAAACTGCAGTTTGAGGAGGCTCTCAACGCACCGGACCCAAAGGAAGGCCTTCAGAGGCTGATCGATCCAAAGCTAGGAGATGATTATCCCATGGAATCCATTCTCAAGGTTAGAACCACACACAGGAAGCAGAGCAATGCTTTTGCCCTGGCTGTTTCTAAAACACTGACAGGCTATCATCTCTCTTGCCTTGTTGCAGATGACACACCTCGCCAAGGCATGCACACAGGAGGACCCCAAGCTGAGGCCTACAATGAGATCCGTGGTCGTCGCGCTGATGACGCTCTCCTCCACGAGCGAATTCTGGGACATGAACTCCCTCTACGAGAGCCCAGGTCTGGTCAACCTCATGTCCGGGAGATGACCTTGCAGCAGCCTGCCCTCACCGGGATTGTACATTTGGACTCATTGCTGCTGTCTAATGGTGGTGAGTGGTGACAGCTTGATTTTGGCTACCTACATGTAATTTTTTTCCCATGGATCTAGAGTTTCTTGCCCCCTCCCCCCCTCTCTATATGTATCTCCGGCTCTTTTGGTTTCGCGGAGACCCTAGTGCTACTGTATATCAGCAAGGTACGTGTGAGTTATGTGTAACTGTAAAGATGTTTGTTTTTACATGGCAATGAAAATAGGCTCTCTTCTCCTGTAGATTAAAAAAAAACCGTGCCACAGGAAAAGGATGCGTCGAGTCTCCGTACGTTGTAGGTCTTTGTCACTATGGATGACAGCAAGCTGAAACAGTAGTCGATCTGCTCGAGGTTGCAGTACTAGGCTGATAGCTAGCACGTCGTGAAGACGGCTGATATTTTGGCTGTGTCGAGAGAGTCAAACGTTAGGACGGTATTTGGCCTGGGAATGGATAGCAGCAGCTTACCAAACCAACGGAAGTGATATATTTTAAGAAAAATCGAACCGGAGTGATATATCATATAACAAATGAGAAAGGCAGCCGCGGCCGCCGATGAACTCGTCCAGACCGTGACCCGCATGTTTGGCGTCGACGACGACCGCTGCAAGCTGCCGGCCGTCCATTGTAAGCTGGCCGACGCCGAAGTGAAGAGCGAGACAGCCCGTACATCAAGAGGTGGATGAAGGAACTTCAAGACCGACGCCATAATGTGCCATTACATACGATATATTGAACAATTATTCAGGTATTCAAATGACACATTATTTATAAGTCGAATGTAATTTCTGGGTGCTGACAGCGCCGCTGCACAGCAATTATCCATCCGGCCGCGGGCGACGCGTTGGCACTTGGCCCCTTCTCGCCTGCCACTGCTCAGCTTTCGTTTTTTTTCTTTCCCATCCCACCGAGTCAATGCCTTGAACCTTCTTCCATTCTCTCGTACAAACCATCCCCTGCTTCTGAGAAGAGAACAAGACACCCAGAAATTTCCCCCACCACACACGAGAGAACCTGACCAAACCCATCGCAGTTCGCAAGCACGACCCATGGCCGAGTCGCTGCTTCTTCCCATGGTGCGTGCCGTCGCAGGCAAGGCCGGCGACGCGCTCGTCCAGAGCGTTGCCGGCATGTGGGGCCTCGACGACGACCGCGGAAAGCTGGAGCGTCAGCTGCTGGCCGTCCAGTGCAAGCTGGCTGACGCCGAAGTGAAGAGCGAAACCAGCCCGTACGTCAAGAGGTGGATGAAGGACTTCAGCACCGTCGCCTACGAGGCCGACAACGTCCTTGACGACTTCCAGTACGAGGCGCTGCGCCGCGAGGCCCAGATCGGCAAGTCCCAAGACACGCAAGGTACTCAGCCACTTCACGTCGCACAGCCCGCTTCTCTTCCGTCTTACCATGAGCAGGAAGCTGAGCAACGTCCTCGAGAAGATCAATAAGCTTGTTGAGGAGATGAACACGTTTAGCCTGGTGGAGAACCGTGCGGAGGCACCGCAGGTTCTTTATCGGCAGACGCACGCAGCACTGGATGAATCTGCACAGATCTTTGGCAGAGGGGAAGACAAGGAAACGGTGGTGAAGATGTTGCTCGACCAGCAAGACCAGAAGAATGTGCATGTGCTGCCCATCTTTGGGATGGGAGGTCTGGGCAAGACGACTCTTGCCAAGATGGTGTACAACGACCCTAGGGTCCAGCAACATTTCCAGTTGAACATGTGGCACTGTGTCTCAGAAAACTTTGAAGCCACGGCTATTGTCAAATCAGTCATTGAATTGGCTATGAATGATAGATGCAACTTGCCAGATACCATCGAGCTGCTGCGACAGCGACTTCAAGAAGTCATTGGTCAGAAAAGGTATCTGCTTGTTCTTGATGATGTGTGGAATGAAGAGGAGAGGAAGTGGGAGGATGAGGTGAAGCCATTGTTGTGTTCTGTTGGTGGACCAGGAAGTATTATAGTTGTCACATGTCGAAGCCAGCAGGTGACATCCATAATGGGCACGTTAGGACCCCACAAACTAGCATGTCTGAGTAAAGATGATTCATGGGAACTATTCTCAAAGAAAGCATTTAGTAATGGTGTAGAGGAGCAAGCAGAGTTGGTCACCATCGGCAGACGTATTGTCAAGAAATGCAACGGGCTGCCTCTTGCTCTGAAGACGATGGGTGGCTTGATGAGTTTTAAACAACAAGTGTGGGAATGGAAGGCCATAGAAGAAAGCAACATTGGGGATAATGTCAGAGGCAAAGATGAGATCCTACCCATACTGAAGTTGAGTTACCGACACTTGACATCTGAAATGAAGCGATGTTTGCCTTCTGTGCTGTCTTCCCCAAGGACTACGAGCTGGAGAAGGAAGTATTGATCCAACTATGGATGGCAAACGGTTTTACTCAAGAAGATGGAACAATGGATTTGGCACAGAAAGGAGAATCCATTTTCCATTACTTGGTTTGGAGGTCCTTCCTCCAAGATGTGCAAGCCAAGAAATTTTATTATGATGGCGCTCCATATGAGTCAACTGTTTGTAAAATGCATGATTTAATGCATGACCTAGCGAAAGATGTGACAGACGAATGTGCAACTACAGAAGAGTTGATTCAGCAGAAAGCATCAGTAAAATATGCCCGTCATATGCAGATTGCAGAGCACATGTCAAGTTCGGAATTGGAACAAATCAATGGACTACTCAAAGGCACAACATCTCTCCGTACTTTGTTAGCACCAGAATACATGGATCTTAAGGAGTTAAATCTGATGTCATTGAGAGTGTTGCGATATTCTAGCAATTCTTTTAACAATAGCCAGGTCAAAAATCCAAAACATTTACGGTATCTTGACCTTTCTCGCTCTGACTTTGTTAGATTGCCAGATTCAGTATCTATGTTATACAATTTGCAAACACTAGGCTCAATGATTGCCGGAAGTTGCAGTGGTTACCTGAAAGTATAAGTGCAATGAGGAAGCTCATTCATATCTATCTTCTTGGATGTCATGCCTTGGAACAGACGCCTCCAAACATTAGTCTACTGAAGAACCTTCGCACACTGACAACATTTATTGTGGACACTGAAGCTGGTCGTGGAATCGAGGAGCTCAGAGACCTGCGGCACCTTGGCAACACATTGGAACTGTACAACTTGAGAAAAATAAAGTGTGTGTCAGATGCAAAGGAGGCCAATCTCCACCTGAAACCAAATCTAGGTGAATTGTTGTTGTGTTGGGGGTGCCATAGAGAGCACATGCCTGAAAATGAGGTCTGTAATGCAGAACAAGTATTGGAGTCTCTTGCACCTCATAGTAAGCTCCAACATTTGGAGGTGGATGGATATGCTGGGGTAGAAGTATCACAATGGATGAAAAACCCTCAGATGTTTCAGTGCTTAAGAAAATTCACAATTTCCAACTGCCCACAGTGTAAGGATCTACCTATAGTATGGTTGTCGGCTTCTCTTGAGTATTTGAAAGTAAAAAATATGGGTAGCCTAACCACATTATGTAAGAGTGTTGAGGTGGAAGTTGAAGGACAGAGTTCATGTCTGCAGTTCTTTCCGAAGTTGAAGAAAATGGAATTATGGGACTTGCCGAGCTTGGACAGATGGACGGATAACAGTGCAGTAGATCCCGATAGCTTGGTAATGTTCCCGGTGCTCGAACAACTGATAATATGTAGTTGCCCGAAACTTGCGAGTGTTCCAGGTAGCCCTGTTCTCCAAAACCTGTTCATACGGGAATGCCGTAGTCTTCCAATCAGTTCACTCGCACATCTAACAACGTTGTCTGAGCTTGATTACGATGGAACTGGTTCTGTGTCTGCAATTATGCCTTTGCGCTCTTGGCCATCTTTGGTGAATTTAAAGATTCGGTCGCTGACAAACATGACGATGGTGCCTCTAGAGGACCAGCAAACCCAAAGCCAAAGAAGACCTCTGGAAAAACTTCGGAAATTGAGTCTTGATCGCTCCAGCTGCTTTGTAACACCATCTAGTTTGTCCAGATCGCACCTTATGCTCTGGGAATGCTTTGCCTTTGTGGAAGAATTGGAAATCATAGGATGCAACGAACTTGTCCGCTGGCCAGTGGAGGAGCTGCGAAGCTTGGTCCGCCTCCGTTCTCTGTGTATTAGGAGCTGTGAGAAGCTGGAGGGGAAGGGTTCATCGTCTGAGCAGACCCTTCCGCTGCCCCAGCTAAAGAGGTTATCTGTCCGCATTTGTTGCAGTTTGCTGGAGATTCCCGAGCTGCCTGCATCGCTCGAGAAATTGGAGATTATAGATTGCGACAGATTGGTGTTGCTGCCTTCAAACCTTGGGGATCTGGCCAAGCTGAGGGATCTCGTGATCGATATCTGCAGTGGCCTGAAAGTGCTGCCTGATGGGATGGATGGCCTCACTTCCCTTGAGCAATTGCGGATTACTCATTGTCGAGGGATAGAGGAATTCCCGCAGGGTCTCCTCCAGCGGCTCCCAGCCCTCAAATCCCTAAACATAGAGTACAGCCACGCCGAGTTGGAAAGACGATGCAGAGAAGGCGGGGAGTATTTCCGCTTGCTCTCCGCTATCCCGGAGAAATATATTTATTCTTCCAATCGCTTCTCAAAGGGAGGAGGTAGAGGGAAGAAGAAAGAGGTGTTCATCTACGGAAACTAGTACGGCTACCGAGTGAGTTAAACCCTCCATTCTGGCTTCTCTGTTCGTCGGTTGTGTTGTGCGTGTCGTGGAGTTGTTTGATGAAATGATTTGCTGGGATTGGGAATTTGGGATGGGTTAATTCGAAGCAGCTGGAGCCTTTGCTCAGGATGTGCCCTAGCTGTTTGATGAAATGCTTATGACTGCTGCCAGGCTAAGGAGGGGTGATGGGGCTAGGTATATAATTCAAGTTTCATGCTTGTCAAACTGATGAAATGAACTAGTTCTTCTTATCTTCTCTCAGGAGATCGTCGTCGGTGATCGCAGTTACATTGTTTTAGTAGCTCTTACTAAATATAAAGGTCTTATCTGTGCTAACATAAGATATTGTTTAGCTAATTACCGTAAATATTGTGTGCTTTATTCATATGTTTAGTTGGTTACTTTAGAACAATTTTAATAGAATATGTGCCATCTATTTTTTTTTGAGAGGAAATAACTTCATTAGCACCAAGGCCACAGTGCGGGGACCAAAGCCCCGAAAATTACAAGACTAGAACCCAGAAGATACATCTGGAAGGACAGCTGTCCCAAGAAAATTGCAAAGAAGCCCTTGAATACAAAGAAAATCACAGAAGAGTCCTTGGGGGCTTCGGCACTGTTCCAGCGAGATGCCGCGACGACTGGCCGGAGCGGAGGCAGACGAGGGCTCGAGTTCGGCCGGAGAACCTGCAGAAAACCACCATTGCTCGAAGGCATGGTCCAAACGCCGCAAAAGACGATCGCCGCGAGAGGCGATACTAAACTGTCGCAGAAAGCCCGTCGGCGGGGGCAGCACCCCAATCTCGAGCAGGACGGCGAACTCACTCCCAACATCGATGCCTTGCCACAAGCCGGAGACGACGAGGCAGCCCACCAGAAGAAAAGGGACACCACCACCAGTTGAGGCGCACGGCGGCATAGATCTCGCAAGTACTCCTCGCCAAAGGGCAAGAACGCACCGCCGGAGAAGAGATCCGCCAAGCCTCGAAAGCAAAAGGAGGCAGCCATCGGAGGAAGACTCGAGGTCGGTGATGTTGCCGCCGGGGCTGCAACACAAGCGGCCTCCAAGCTCCGCCCCGCAAAGCTCCACTCCGAGAACCTACAAAACCAAAACGAAAGAAACAAAACAACCACTAGCTCCTCACCGTCGCCGACGAAGGCAGCGGTGAGCCGAGGTTGGAGCCGGGCTACCATAGCTCCTTCCGCCGCCGAAGAACCCGGCGAACCGACGGCGAAGAGGAGGAACAAAACGAGGGCAGCCAAGGCCCTATCTACAATCCGGACGGAGGCCGTGTTCGTTCCCTCCTCCCGGCGCCCGCGGGCAACCGGAAGGGGAGAAGAACAGCAGCCTCGCCGGGGGGAGGGGAGAGAGCTGGAGTCGCCGCTTTTTCCGCCTCTCTACTGTAGCAGGGGGAGGGGAGAGAGCTGGAGGTTGTAACTATTAGTACGGTTGAGATCACCCTACGCAAACTGTCTGCTATCTTTTTAACTTGTATAGTCTGCAATAGCATGGTTTTCGTGTGGCAACTTTGGACTGCAACGGTTGATCATATCTATGCTACGGGTCCTCCTATGGATGCATTCACGTATAAGAACTGAATACGAATACCAATAGCTGTTGCTGTTACTGTATTATTCTGTGTATTGATGACTCGTCTTCTGACGTTCTTCTATTTTTGAACCTTGTGCAGCGGTGAAATATGAATGTCGAAGCTTCCTTGGAGTCGATATTGATTCAGGTTTAAAATGTCGTGTGCTGAGAACATAAATGCTCTTTATTGCTGCATGGTATAAAATGTCAGTGCGAAATTTAGTTCTGTTTAACATAGAATCCACTTCCTCGACCAGCTACTGCATATGCCAGCTTAGTGTTGTTATCAGTTGACAGATAGTGTATAGACACTTTTAAGGTGTACAAACAATTTTGTGGTTGCAGGTCTAAAGATATGGAATTTGATGGGACATTATTAGTTCTGTATCTATTTTAGAAAAGGTATAAAATCCTTGCTGATGCCCACACCTTCATAATCAGATGGTTGAATCCTCTCGTATTCCTGTTTACCCATTTGATGATTTTTCTATTGATAACTGAACCTATCTTGAATTTTTTTAAGCTCTGTACGAGATTTATAAGGTTCAGTTTTTTTAGTAGAATGTGTAATTTTGTGAAGGTGTGGGCTCGTATGACGGCTGAACTTGGATGTGCTGTAGATTTCACTGTCAGTACATACATGGTCCTCAATTAATGAATAGTTTGTGACATACGACCCATAAATGTCATCAGTCGTAC
This sequence comes from Stipa capillata, assembly GCA_019208055.1. Lineage (NCBI taxonomy): Eukaryota > Viridiplantae > Streptophyta > Magnoliopsida > Poales > Poaceae > Stipa > Stipa capillata. The sequence goes on from JAGXJF010001896.1 coordinate 211,036, forward strand.
TTGAATAGTTCTTTATAGTTAGATAATGCTTGATGTGTGCTTGCCTTGAAAAATGCAGTATGATTCATTGTGTTGAGTTTTAGTTGAATTAAACTGATCTCGATGTTGTCCTTGTAGGTTTGATCGAAACTGCTAAGTGGAATTTAAGAAGGATATCTCGACTGGACAAGGTGACTACAAAAAGTGCCAAGGTTCCTACTAACTCATCAGATTCCCCAACTCAGAGCTGTACAGAAGAAGTGGTATCTCAGACTTCAAATGGCAAATTTCTAACCACAAGCACCAAGATCTTTTTGAAATTATCTCTTTTCAACGTGAAAATTTTGTAGAGAGCATGCACGAATGTTCAGAACAGTATGATACCATCATGTGGTACGTTGCAGATTCACAAGAGATATCTCAGAAATTTATGACTTTATTATATTAGTTATTATCCACATTAGATGACATTTATTTTTGTGTGATTTTGTTCTCGTTCAGTTTGAGTGTGACGAAATGGATCCACCTGAACTGGGGTGATGATGGCATGATCACTTTATTTGTGAAGATCTGGAGGCTTCTAAGACCGGTATCTATTTGTCTTCTTGTATGCTGGGCTTTGCTAAATTGGACCTCAATGGTAAGAGGAAAAAACAATGATACCCTTTTTTTCCTCTGGCCTCTCTTGTTTTGCAGGGAGGGATTTTTATCATGGAGCCTCAACCTTGGACCTCGTATAGGAGAAACAGATTAGTTTCAGAGGTACTTTTGAAGTGTCAGACTGATGAGTGATGACTGATACTAGATGATTTTATTCTGGACAAGGGACGTTCTATACCGGCCACCAATTCTATATTTAGTTCCGTGGCAGAATTTTTGTAAACCACGTAGTCATCCTGGCAGGTCGGATTCAGGTCAATGGAGGTGGTTACCGACAGATTAGTGGGTACTGTAACTGATTTTGACCGCCCCATCCAATTTTACCACCAATGATGGAATTGGAGCTACAATTGTGGCACTTCCTGGTTAAAGGCTTATGTGGTGCTTCAGATGTGCAATAATGGTTTTGTGGGATTCCTTGTGGCTAAGTACAACGATGATGGCCTAGCATAACACTGGATTTGCAGTTTGCAGAAGTACTGGGATAGGGTGGTGATATTGTGTTCTCTATGTGGAATTTTTTTTGTTTGTGAGAGGGCGCTGTTAGCCTTTGAATAAATAAACGATGGATACCTGCTCCCTACAAGAGAAAATATTCGAGGAATATAACATTTCCCTTCCTATGAACATCGCCGAATTTGCTTGGGCCTCACAATTGCAGCTGCTTATTTGCATAAACCTGCATATGTTGGGGGCAATTCCGATCAACTTTTGAACAATTTGCATTCTTTGTTCAGCTGAAGAGAATCGACAATGTCTCTGTCCCTCAGCATAAGCTTAACCTGAGACCACTCCGAGAGCACTTCCAAAAAGCCAGTGCTCAATCACTGTCCGAAGATGCAACGACATTCCAAAAGCTTCAAGGAAGGCACAGGTGCACACATCTCCATTGATCATCTTGCCGGCTCCAAGCCAAGTAACGAATCCGGCCCCTCTTTTCTCCGTCACTTTTCAAGTACACATGATTCCAAAATATATAGCAAGCTCGCACTAAGCTGCTCTACATGAACTGCTCCATATCCTAGTATTGGAATGTTAATTTCTTATTTCTCCCCCTTTTTCTTCGGTTTCAGGTGGTTCAATCGAGATTGCGAAGTTACCCGTGTTCCTTGAGGAATTGGCGATTTCAGGTTGCAAAAGTTTGGTGGCACTGCCTTCAAACCTTGGTAATCTGGGCAAGCTGATGGACCTCTCTATGTGTCACTGCCTTGACCCAAAAGCGCTGCATGATGAACTGGTTGGCCTCACTTCGCTTCAGTAATAGGTAAACTTCCAATGCTATGCCATCTGCTATTTCCTGTCCAACTGCATTGTGTTGCCCGTCAGTCCATGTAAATTCATTCGCTGCAGTTCAGGAAACTCTTGATCCTTTTCAATTTGCTCTGTGATCAGGCCGCTTTTCTCTCTAAGTTTCCACAACTGGGGCAATTTTTTTTAAGGGCGTTGTGTGCCATTTGCATTTTGTAAAGTCCCATGATGCTTTGCTGCTATTGTATTTTGTATGCAACAACCCAACAACAATATGACTGCGAGCCCTGAAACTTTTTCTTTATTTGCTTGTCCTTGTGCATCAGTGTAGGATGAATGCGGAGATGAGAAGTGCCACCAAAGGAAGGAATGAAGTCTGAAGAGGCAAAGGCTCACCGTAGGTGTTACTGAGAAGAAGGCGCTAAATCGAAAGAAACACATAACATTATGATACTGCCGACGTTGCCTTTTAAATGGTGAGATTTCTCTGCATATCTTAGCTTGGAAATCTCCTTTCTCCATCTTGAGTTTTGATAAATGGGAAGAAGATGGATGCTGGACTGTTCAAGCATAGTCCATTATGAGCTACTACGCACGCAAACCCTTTCGTTTTGGAACGGGACCTGTATCTTTACTGCAATACACGTTGGCGTGTGGCCGTTCAGCTCTCCTAATTCAGCGATGAGTCGATGACAGGACGAGAGATTGAATTGTGTTGATGAAAAACAGCATGCGAGGTTCATAAGATGTTGAGATGGCCGAGTTGGTCTAAGGCGCCAGATTAAGGGTCTGGTCCGAAAGGGCACTTTTATTTTCTTCTTCTTTTATTTTCTGCCGATGTCGATGCATACGTAATCACACTCCCGAGAGAGCAGCAGCAGCAGCACGACCACGCGTGATGAGTCGTGGAGCTAGAGCCAACAACTGTATGGCACCGACAATTTTTTTAAAAAAGGACGGCCCCCAGCCTCTGTATCAATTGATACATGCGGCCATATTTATTAAACTAATATGTCATTATAGAGAGAGTCAAAACAATATCACAGGAGAGCTTAGCAAAACAACTCATAAATTACAAAGCATCAGGTTAACAGGCAATTCATATTGGGTAGATAAATCCCAAGCGGCTATCTCCAAGCAGTTGCACCCAATTTCCATGGTATCCTGTACATTCGGTCTTTGCAGTGACGACCACATACGGATCCAATAGACAGCAAGTTGAATGATCTACAAAAAACGGAAGCTTTTTGATTATTAAAAACCACATCATTGCGACTATGTTCGTCTATCTAAACCACCAAGCCAATTCCCAAACATATTCGGAATACTGTATGGTGCTGTAATGTTGAACACTATGTAAATCACCTGCCAAGCTTAGCGTGCTAATCTACACTCAATGAAGAGGTGTTGTATAGTCTCATCCCGGCTACAATGACTACATTGTTTATTACCCTTCCATTTACGTTTGCAGAGATTATCTTTTGTGAGAAGCACCCCCCGGCAAAGATACCACGAAGGGGTATTTTGAGCTTCCAGATGTGTCGATGCTGAAATTTGTAGTGGGCATCAATCAAGTTTAGATACATGGACTGTACCGAGAACTGTCCAGAGGCATGAAGCTTCCAACAGAACACATCCGAATCTTGATTGAGTGTAACATTAGCAAGACGCTGGACAAGGCCATTCCAGGCTACTAATTTAGGGCCCACAATAACTCGATGGAAGCTAACATTAAGTGGTGTAGCATTCAGAACTTCCGCTACAGTAGCATGTCGTCTGCGGACAATGTTGTACAAAGAGGAGTATTCTATGCTGAGAGGTCTATCTCCTAGCTAGATGTCATTCTAGAAGCGAATGGACTGACCATTGTTCAGAATAAAATAGCCCAATTGAAGGAACTGATCCTTAATGCGTATGAGTCTAGACCAAAATTGAGACTCCCCTGGTTTACCACAGCACTGAGTAAAAGTTTTGGATTGTAAGTATTTATTACGAACCAGCTCTTGCCAGACCCCATCCTCATTAAGTAGTTTAAAAAGCCACTTACTCAATAAACATTGATTTTGGAGGGCAAGATCGTGGACACCAAGTCCACCTTGATCTTTGGGCCAGAAAATCACATTCCATTTGGTCAACCTATATTTCTTCTTATACTCATCACTTTGCCAAAAGAAACGTGAGTGATATAAATCCAAATGTCGCCTAGCCCCTTTAGGCACTTGGAAGAAGGAGAGCATGAACATAGGCAAGCTTGAGAGGACAGAATTGAGAAGAACTAAACGTCCACCATATGACAACTTATTTCCTTTCCATCCGCTTAAGCGGTGCTCAAAACGGTCTTCAACACCCTTCCAGTCCTTATTACTCAAACGACGATAATGAATAGGGACCCCGAGGTACCGAAATGGGAATGTGTCAGACTCGCACCCGAAAAGATATCTGTATTGAGCCTCCTGATCCTTTGCTTGACCAAAGCAAAAGAGTTCACTTTTATGAAAGTTGATCTTTAGGCCTGATAGCTGCTAAAAAACACATAGTATTAGCTTCATCTGTTTGGCCTCTTCGAGATTATTATTCATAAAAAGAATTGTGTCGTCGGCATATTGCATAATTGTGAGAATCTAGTTTCAACTACTAGACCCCCCTGTGTATATCCTCGTCAGTCCAGGATCACGCTGACGATACACAAGCGAAATGAATAACATTGCATGCATTAAAAGTTTAAAAACTTAACTTGAGTATGATATGCCACTTGGCTTACAAAGTTCCATGTCTTAGCGACATTATTACATCAGAGGAAACAGCGGAAATAAAAGCGAAGCGGCTCCATCCGTGCCACAGGCAAATTGACGGAAGCCCACACGACCTATTCCTCGGGATCATCATAGAAGAAGTCTTCATCGGCACCTTCTTCAGCATAATCCTCTGCACACCACCACGAAACACATGCACGGTGAGTACTTCATGTACTCAGCAAGTCACCTGGCAGCAGATGGTCCTACCATACTATATGCAAGGCTTCAAAGGAAGGCTTTATGGCTTAGTTACGTAAAGCAATCTTTTAGTTGAAATTACTATGATAGATTCAAATGCATCATTTTGATGTAAAATAATTTTATCATCAGGGGTGTTTTTCATCAGGTGTGGTCCACGACCAACACATTCGAGTAAGGACTCCCGCCTTAACTCGACCATAGGTTTCATCAGCAAAGGGATAGAGGGAAATAGCAAGGGGGAGAGGGACATGTCCTTTTCATCAAGAATGAGTCATGTGCTGTCCATAACCGTGGACACGGCTAATCGATTAGTTTATTACTCTGCAGAGTTTGTACACTTTACTCACATGACACGATCATCCCCTTATGCCAAGCTACGCAGGCTTGTACACACGCCCATCGGTGTGTCGGCAAGGTGACCGTGACGAGGTCTTTTAGCTAGATCCTCCTAAGGTGTGACATGCCCACCGGGTCTGGCTCGGAGTTAAGAGTACGTCTCCACCCTCCGGTCTCCCCATCTGTGCCGAGGATCCTCGTAGCTACGTCCACCGCTTCTGCGGTACGACAACATCGGCACCAAAGGCTGACTAACCTACTTGACCAAGCCAGTGCCCATATAGCATGTGGTTATACTGTTGACACAATTCTCCAATTGCAAGACTTCGGTCTTATGCGGTACGGGTGACCAATGGTTCCTTTCAACCGGTCTTCTGTGGGTAGGACAACCATATGCTCCTTCATCACATGATCCAGCTGTCGCCCGCACCATATTAGATGGTAAGTTTCACTCAGAGTAGAATAGGAAGAATAGAGAGAGAGGGGAACATCGGGCATCCGGCCCTAGCTCAGCGAGCTCAACATCAGGTTTCAACAAGGATCATCGATTCGATATTCATTCCACCGTAGAGGCAAATCAAAACAACCTAAAAATGTATTTAAGCATGGCTAAACATATCTCTACTCTATTCAGAATAAAAACATATTCATCTACTCAAGGGTATCAAGTAACATGCGACAACGGATAAGGGTAAAGGTGTGTCAATTGACACACTAGCTACTAGATTAAGAACAACATGCATGTTTGTAAATAAGAAAATATAATGACTTCGAAAAATATAGGATCAAATATGATCAAGAAAAGGGGGCATGCCTTCGTGGTAGTACTCTCCTTCTTCAATTGTTTCGGTTGCCGGATCGGTCTCTTCACTCCCTATTGTCGCAACGCAACGAGCAAAGCAAATAAATACCGACTTTCAATAAAACATCTCGGAAAGCAACACAAGAGAGAAGTACGACAAAGGTAAGATGAGGTGGAATGAAACAATGCCGCGATAGTGTCATCGCGAAGAAGAATGGGTCTTCTAGGATTGGCCATAACCATAAATACAACATATATAGAAATAACATATATCCCTTACTGGATATTTTAATAGATATTCATATATATATACACCCAACATGCACCTTAACATGCTAGTAGTCATGATAAAAAGGCAAACAATTCACAATTAACCACGAATAAATATTTAGGTGAATCCCAAATGTTTATAATGGTTAATAACAATAACGAATAAACTAACAACATGTAATCCCAATTACACATGTATTTCTATGATTTTAAAGACTAGAATCTAGCTAAAAGCTATTCTCTATCATTAGCATGAACTAGCTAAACATGAAACATCTTGGAATATGTTAACAGTATTGGAACAGTACCAAAAATGATTTAACAAATTTTTTTAATCTGAACATTAATTAATTAAGACAATTACTAGCATTTCTAGTGTAATAATTAAGTAGAAAATACTAATTAACATCAATAAATCATACAATTGGATTTTCATGTCATAATACCAATTTCAGAGACATTTCATGTTTGCAAGTGTTCTAGAAATATAATTTAAGTAATTATAACTATTATTCTAAGCATGAAAATTACACTAAAAGCATGGTAAAACATTATTTAATTATGCCAAATGGGTTCCCATGACTTGAAATCATTCATATAACATAACATGATTTATTGGGTACTGGAAATGAAGTTTTAAAGGCTAAAACAGATTTATAAAGGCATTATTGCCAATTCAGCATTTTAAATATCAATTTTAAATCAACCTAGAGCACATCTTGATTTTTATAGCCCTAACCATTGCATGCAAAATGTTTTGGTTTATATGGTAAATTAGTTCTAGGGTTCTCTGATCCTAAGAAAAAATTGAATAAAAATAACAGAGGGCATTACTATTTTTAATAATTAAAATAAAGTTTATTTTAATTCCAGAAAATTCTACACTAATCCAAAAATTATGAAAATTTCCAGAAGTACTCCTTAGCATACTAGTAATCTACAGAAAAAGAATTACTTCAAAATAATCTTTCAGTGCAAAGATATCATGAAATTAGGTCAAATTTCATACAAATTTAAATATAATTCAAAATCCAGCGGTCGGATTAATAATCCGATCACACCATTGGACTCGTGGGGTTCTAACAATTCCATTTTACTACTAAGATCAAAGATCGGACCTAGATTAGATGTATCTAAAATTTGGACAGAAGGGATGGCATAAGGCTACTGTATACTTGCTACATGCACTGTAGTAGAGAGGTTCAACCCTTGGTTGCACAAGATTGATAAATAATGGACCAAAATTGGTTAAGGGGTTTTGATCTAGGGTTTGTGGGGAGTCTACCTCGGAGGGGGATTGGAGAGAGACTCACTGTGGGTGAAGTAATCGAGGAGAGAAGGAGATCGCCGGAATTGGAGAAGAACTCGTGGTACGGTCGGTGTAGAGGAAGAAGCTCGCGTCTGCTTGCGATAGGAGATGTGCGTCGGCGTGGGGAAGCTCCAACAGCAAAGTCTCGGTGTAGGGGTGTGTCGGTGTGGCTGGAATTGCTCGCCGGAGTTCCGCCGGAGTTGAGGAAGAAGAAGAGGTGGAGAGCAAAAATTTGAGAGTGGGAGCAAAGAAGAGAAACATGGGGAAGGGATCCTATTTATAGGGGAAAAAATAGGGGAGAGGAAGAGGCATTAGAGCCCTAATTAAGAGAAATAAAACGGCAAGAAAATCGCGGCAATCGCGTAGGAATTCGCGTCAATCACGGCCGGCGGCGGCGCCCCTCGCGCGCGTTACGGCCGCATGCATGCATCAGAAAATTAATCATGCATGCATGCAGCGATTAGCAACGCACGGCTGCTGGCAGCACAAATGGGCCTGGCCCAATAAGCCTTGGAGAGAGAAAAAATGATTATTTTCGAATTAAATCAGTAGAGAAAAGTAAAGTAATTCCAAACTGACTTAAATGGGCTCCAAAAATTATAAAAAAATTAATAAATCAATTCGAACATGGGGAACTCAATAAAAATATTTTTGGGGCAAGTTTTCAAATGATGGTCCACTAAAAATTCAAAATCAACACATATTGCTCTCAAATTAATTCTTAGGCTTGGATTAATTTGAGATAAAAATCCAAATAAAATATTTTAGCATATATACATAGTTGCACATACTTCTCTATCTTTTAAAAAAAAATTCACGCCCGTAAAATTGAGGTTGTTACAATAATCGAGACCCCTCCCTCAACTAAATGAGGGACTAGGCCCGTGATCAACCCTTCGTTCTTTGCTCTTTGAAGTAGGATGGCAGGCATATCTGCAACGACATTGAAAAGGATAGGAGACATTGGGTCACCTTGACGAAGTCCTTTCTTCGTCTGGAAATAATGGCCAATAGTGTCATTGACCCGAATGCCCACACTACCTTTGGAAACAAAGCTCTCCACCCAGTTACACCACTGAGGTGCAAAACCTTTCACACGGAGAGTTTGTTGGAGAAAAGTCCAGTTAACCTTGTCGTATGCCTTTTCGAAGTCGATCTTAGAGAGCACCTCGTCTATCTTTTTGCGGTGGAGCTTGTGGACTGTTTCATGAGGTATCACTACTCCTTCAAGAATAGATCGACAAGGCATAAAAGCCGTCTGCGTGGGACGGACCACCTTGTCTGCCAACGTATTGAACCGATTCGTTCCAACTTTTGTAAAGATTTTGAAGCTGACATTCAGCAAGCAAATCGATCGGTATTGTTGGATTTGGGTGGCATCATCTTTTTTTGGCAGTAGAGTAATAACTCCAAAGTTCAAACGGAACAGAGGTAACAAACCCTTGTTGAAATCCGTGAACAGAGCCATCAGATCTTTCTTGATGACCTCCCAAAACTGCTGATAAAACTCTGCTGGAAACCCATCTGGTCCCGGCGCTTTGTTGTGTTCCAATAATGACACGCACCTCGGTCAACTACTCCAATTCCTCCACGTGGCTTTAAAATTCCCACGAGTTGCATGCTCAACTCCGCCCCTCCTGTATAATCTGTACATAAGACTAGCGTTGAAATAGTATTTTCCATAATGGAACCAGGAAAAGCTGAGAAATAGTATAGGCTACTGTGACATTACCTCGACACCGAGATACTATAGGGAGGACGCCGAGCAAGCGTTGATGGGTGTGGATTTTTGGCTTTTTGGCTATCCCGTCGAAAATATAAGATGCATTTTGCCAAAAGAAGTTTCACCAGGGTCTTCCAGAGGTAAAACTCAATGTAAGCGAAAAAGAAAAAAATAAAAGGTTTTTTTTAGAATAGCAGAGGTTTAAGAGACTTGGCTAAACACCGTCATGTAGCTGACAACATTAAAGAGAAACGATTGGATTTCATAGCTCTCCCTGAAAATAGAGAAACTGACTTTACTAAAACAATCCAGAAAAATTTATATGGTGAATTTGATTTCTTTTGGAGTTGGACACAATGGACAGTCGGGGGGCATACTGTGGCGTACCCGGTTTTAAGGCCGGATAAACCCTTGTGTTTACTGTATCGATCCCTAGATCAATAGTCGATACACACAAGTACTTGATAGCATAGTCATGCAATACATCGTTCATTACACACTTAGCCATAGTTGGTCTTTAATAATACAAACCGGGCCTATTGGCCGAACTAAAACAGCAGCGGAAATAAACACACGGTGGATAACCCATCAATATGCCGATCCACAAGCAACTGACTGGGGAGAAACCCTACGCCTCGAAATCACTGTCGCTATCTCCAGTCTGGTACTCCTCCTCTTCGTCTGGCCACATAACAAGCTAGGTGAGTACATTGAATGTACTCGCAAGCACTCCACCGGGGAGTTTAACACGGATATGAGCATGCAAAGGGAGTATCAAGAAATTTGCTTTAACCTATGTTTCATGTTGAGCGAGAAAGTAAGTTTGCATTGAATATATGTAAATAGATAATAAAGCGATTTTATCAAATCATCTCGACACCGCGAGATAAGGTACCTGCTTGTATCACTCTTCCCGCTACAACGGGAAGGTCATTTCTGTGCTTTCCGCTACAACAGCAAAGCATGGTAATCGCCCGGTTCCTCAGGGAGTCACAACTCACCTCGTACTTACGGGGATACCAACGAAAACATGGCAATCACCCGGTTCCTCGGGGAGACACAGCTCACTCGGTACTTACGGGGATTCTAGGGTTTGCTCGAGTCCACGGGGAAATCCCTTCTTCACTCCTCCTGCCACGACGGACATTCACATTTCACCCTGCGAACACAACGGATCGCGTCCTTAAACCCATAACCCATTTTTGACCTTGAAAGCCAGTCTACTTTAGTGTGGCCCAACCAAATTCGTCCATGACCGCGGACACGGCTATTCGAATAGTTTTGACCCTCTGCAGAGGTGGTACGTCTTTACCCACACGATGTAGGTCACCCTGGGCATACCGTGCACTGCATACTACCAGAGCTAGTACAACGAGACTCTTCACCGGTGTGAACCTAGCCATGAACCCGCCAGAAGGACATGTCCCAAACCTAGCTTGAGTCAGTATCATCGCTTGCAAGGAGGTTGGTGTTCCAACTTTGTGGCGAACAATGCATCGCTTACCCGCGGCAATTGTTCTCTACAGGAGCTACAACCCCATCTGCACACTTCTCCCTGCCTACGGGTTCATGCTAGTTCAGGCCGGGTACTAGATCAAGTCCTTCCCATAAAGGACGTGTGGACGCACGGTAAGACTTGACCAAACGGCACTTAAGCTCGGTCCTTAGGTGATCCGAGAGGGACTCCACACCATTCCCGTAAACGGGCAGTGAGAACCACGCCGGGCCTTACCTCGCTCTTTTAACAAGCTTCCTGCTTTCACCCTTCATTTCCGACCCGGATCAAAATCTTCTCCATTTTCATTTTGGTTTCACAAAACCTTTTTCCGGTAAAATATCCCAACCCATGGATATACTACCTTCATTCACCTCCGGACACGACGGTCCGTTTCAGGGTTCCACCCCAGGAAATACATGAGTATTTCTTTCCTATTTTGAAAAGCCTAATTTTACTACTGCAGGGCTAAGCATACATACATACACTACCCTAGGTTTTCGGTAGCATTTTCGGAATTCATAGTCCTTAGGGTGACAAGGTGTTCGGGGTCGAACTAGGGTTTACTAACATCGGTCATAACTACACTACATAAAATAACGGGTATAAAACATAGCATGCATGATATGTTTCGTAAACAAAATACATTTCACAAACTTGGGATTCAACATGATCAAAGGTGGAAAGCTTGCCTGCCAGTTCCTGGCTTTGTTCCGGACGCGGGGATGCTTCGGGCTCCTCTTGGCGGACGTACTGAAAGGACCGAGATGCCGACTAGAGGGGGGTGAATAGTTGGCTTATAAAATTTCCCCTTTTAGTCTTCTGTTTAAGTTATCAGATTAACTTCACAAGTTAATAGTGGACAGCTGTGACACAGGTGAGTGACACAGATGAAAACTATGTGTAAATTAACACACAGCTGTCACACAGGTGAAAGGCACAGGTGAAGAGATAACCTGACACAGGTGCTCTACTTAGGCTAACTGTGACACAGGTGCTAGCACAGGTGAATACAAGTGAATAAAACAGCTGAGTAACAGATGATCACACACAGGTATAAAGGTAATCTAGCATAGGTGAAGAGGTAAGCTTAGCAGATCAAGTCTAAGAGACACAAGCAGGTAAGTATGAGCAGATATGCATGCAATACAAGAAGTAAAGGAGACTCAGACGATTTTCACCGAAGTTCCCAACTCTTTGCAGAGAAGGTACGTCTCCGTTGGAGAGACCACTCCTAAGAGTTGGCCAGCACTGAATCGTGCTTGTTCTCCGAGTACCTGATCTTTCAGGACTCTTCCTTTTGCTTGTGGAGATCCTTTTGCCTTGCAGCAGGTAGACCTCAGAGCACCTTCACAAACTACTGGTTCAGCCCACACAAGCTTGGGTGATACCAGCAACTCCTACACCTGTCTAGGAGCAGACAAACTCCAAGAGTAACAGATGATCCAGCAGCAATCTCTTGGAGGAACCTTTGCTCGTGCTCTAGCTCACAAACCCACTCGGACTAACCCTTAGGCGCTTGGCTCTTGTGGAGTGGTTGGAGGCTTTGCAACGGTCGTATGTGAATCACTGATTTGAGCAAGGTTGAGACAGAGTCCTCCCCTGGTCCCCTATATATAGGGTCCACAGGCACCTGACCGTTACCCTGTTGCCACGTAGGATTAAGTGAGCCACCGGTGTCAACCACCGGTGACACAGCTACACCCTACGCCCAACTGTACCCGGCTCAGGCAGACCGACACCTGTGTCACCGGCGGCGCACCCAGGTGAACCCTTAGCTGATAGCAGCACTACCCAGCCCGGTCCTAGCACACTACATGCCCTCAGCATACTCTACCTAAGCTACCTGAAAAGGAGAGAACCTCCAATAGACCCCTGGCACAGCAGACCCTATTGCAGAGCAGATCCCTTAGCTTTTACAAGCCCTCTCCCGGTACAGAGGTGTACCTGAGTCACAGAGCGGAAGACCACCTGTGACACAGCTGTGTCACACAGGTGCCTAAAGCTCTAGGGTTTTCACACAGCTACATACTTTTGTGCAAAGCTATTGACACAGGGCAATTGGCCTCAAAGCACCAATCCCCTTAACCAACACTCTGAGCAATGAGCAAGGTTCCCTTAGACAACTGCTACTATTTCATCCCTCTTGATAGTACGGGTGGTTCCTATGCACTCAAAGAAACTAGCAAATCTAGGCTTCACCTGCCACCAACTGAAGTCACGGCCCTTGACTCATCAAGCCACCATCACCTTGCTTGCATCTCCCTGCACAGCACAGGCTTCTTCTCAGCTGTGACACAGCTGCCTAGCACAGCCATCTCTTTGTCCTTGAACCCACCATGTACCCTTTTTGGTGGCCATCCTTCTCTGGATAACCCTTCATCATGGAACCTGTAAGATCTGCTTACACTAAATGTAAACATTAGATTTCAGTTTAGGTTTCCATTAACCATCAAAACTATTTTGGGGCCTAGATGCTCTTTCAATCTCCCCCTTTTTGGTGGTTAGTGGCAACCCAAGCTTCACACATTCAAATATATGGAATTGAAATATTTAGACATGTGAAAGTTGGTAGAATATACTCCCCCTGAATCTGTGCATAAAAGATTAGTTTGACAAGAGATGCACAGTTAACAAGTTTTAAGCATGGGAAGTATTTTCTGATGACTTGCATTCTTATCAGATTAAGTATGATGATGAATGATCAGAGCATTATATTCCTCATCAGAGCATACATGTAAATTGGAGCAAGTCATATCAAACATGTATATCAGAGCACAAATCATGCATCAGAGAATTTTGATATGTATATCAGAGCATAAAATATGCAAAAGAAATGCAAGACATGCATCAGAGCATTTGATATGTGTATCAGAGCATGATAAAATACTATGTGTATCAGAACATGATAAACCTATTGCATATCAGAGCATATGCATATAAAACACGTATAACATAGCAAACTATGAATCTGATCATTCACACATTTTGACAAAAACAAGAGAGTGCATCAGAGCATAGCATATCAACCATGTGTGAATCAGAGCATTCCAACATATAAGAGATGAGCATAAGAATGCATAAGACATGTATCAGATCAAAAGATTTGCATCAAGACATAAGATACAACAGAAGAACCAAGTCTTGATACATCATTTTGAAAATAATTTCCCAATACGCTCTGCTCTCCCCCTTAATGCTCTCTCTCCCTTGCCCCTTGCACCACTCTGCTCTACTCAACACTCTCTCCCCCTTTGACACTAAAACACCCAAAAAGGAAGACAGGAGGAAGAGATGCTTCAAGGAGACTTGCTCTTCAGCAGCTGAAGAACCTCTGAGAACTGGTTGGACAAGGCTGAGAGCTGGTTGGACATATCTGAGAGCTGAGACTGTACTTGATCCATATTGGCTTTCAGATGAGAGACTTCTTCTCGAAGCTGGCGATTTTCTTTGCGCAGAGCAGCAAGATGAGCAGGAATGACCTTGGTTACAAAAGCTCTGGCAGGGTCACAGGAGGTGTCATCATCATCATTAGCATCAGCTGAGTCTGGCACAGGTGCATCAGCTGTGACACCGGTGGGAGCTAGGCATTGAAGAGGTGATGACCTTGAAGGAGCAGGATGAGCAGCTGTGTGACTGGGGGATGACACAGCTGGTCCAGGAGAGTCACCAAATAATGCAGGGACTGCAACCTCATCTGGATGATCATCTGCCTGAGGTCTAAGCTGGGTTTTGATAGTCTTCACAGAGAGATCAAGAGAAGAGTCCAGAAGACCTGTTCTTTGAAGGATCATGTACATGATGTACAATCCATACCTCAGCTTAGCCTTTTTATCCTTGGTAACAGCATCTATCTCATGAAAGATATACCTTGCAACATCAAAATGCTGATTCTTAGCTATATGCACCAATATCTGCCAGGTTGCATTGTAGACAGCATCTGTGTTTCCCCCTTTGGGTTGAAGAGTGACATTCAGAATCTTGATCAGATGCTTGGCAGTTATGGTTATACCCTTGAAATAAACATGATCTGTAGGGGCTTTGGCAGGGAATCTGAAGTTCCTTGGATAGAATTTTCTTCTCACTTCATTGGGAACTGGTGCAAGCTTGAAAAGATTTGGCATGCCTGGTTCCAGAGGAGCATGCATTAAGCTATTGAACTCTGGAGCTGTGATTGAAAGAAGTTGACCTCTTGTCTTCTAGAGCATAATATCCTGATTCTCCTGTTCTATCCAAACTGTGGCATAGAATTCTTTGATGATTTCAGGATCATAATCTTGCTGGAGATTGCATAGGAATTCAAGACCTGAGGCTTGGATCAGAGAAGGAACTGCTCTCAGTCTTGAATCTGACATAGCTGACCAGTCAATAGCCTTGCAATCTACAAAACCTTTGGAGGCAAGAATCTCATGGTATACACCCCTTTGATGATCATTGTGGAATCTAGGGTCAGAACAAATGGAGCTATAAACTCCTGATCTTCAGTGAAGTATGGGTTAGTTGACCTCATCTTTATAAAAGAACTGGGTCTCATTGAGGCAACTTTGCTTTTGGATCTCTTGGGATCACTCTTCGGCAGTTTTTTGGCAGCAGCTTTGGGAATAAATACCATTTGATTGGCCTCAGTCCTCAGAGCATGAGAGAAGATATAATGATATTTGTCTTCCATGTCTTCTTCTCTTACAGAGTGACTGGGAGAGCTGTCCTCATATTCTGCCACTTCTTCCTCTCATTTTTTTTCTTCAGCTCTTTCTGTTGATTTGCTACTAGGAGATGGGCTCTCTCCTTGATAATCTTCATCAGAATCAGCTTTGGCTTTTCTTGGCCTTGGAGGAGTTACAGACACACCTCTGCCATCATCAGATGAGCTCTCAGAGCTGTCTTCTTTTTCTTCTGGCTCAGCTGACTTACTGACCTGTGCCACAGGGGATGACACAGGTGGTTGAACTGACTGAGCTGGGTCAGCTGGCGGCGGCACAGGTGATGGAGACCGGTGAGAGTCTTGAGACTTAGTTTCTTCTCCTGCCTGAGACACAGCTGGTTGAGACAGCTGTGGACTTGATGATTTTGCAGCCACTGGAGACTCTACTGAAGCTAGTTTTGAAGATGAAGGCTCTTGAGCCTTTGGAGCAGCTTGTTCTTCAGCTTCAGAGACTAGAAACTGAGAAGGAGACAATGGCTTCTGAACATCCAGAGTTGAAATAGAGTCAATGCTGGTTGAACTCTGAGATTTTCTTCCTTTCCTCTGGTATGACTTGCCTGAGCTAGCCACCAGTGACACAGGTGGTAGCTTTTCTTTCTTAATTTCTTGAAGATCTTTCTTCTGCTGATCCAACTGATCTTTGAGAGATGGCTTAGAGCTCTGGGTTGTTTCAGAGATTATTTCAATCTCAGGTTCTAGTTCAGGCTTTTTGGCAGCAGGCTTCTCAGTGATTTCCACTGTATCAGATCTCTTTCTCTTTGGAGCTGCCGGAGCATCAGCTTTAGGAATAGGAATGGCACCAGACAGCATCCCCTGCTTGATTTTGAGTTCAGCATACAAAGCTTGTTTCTCAGCACCTCTAGGTGTCCTCCTGATCTTTCCAAGCAGAGTATTAATCTCTTCAGCAAGAATTGTTTCAACATCATCCCTGCTGAGGCCTGGTTTGTGTATAGTTCGAGCTGGAGGAGGATTATGGAAATCTGCAGATAGTTGACCTCTCTTGAGTCTGATCTCAGCCAATAGATGTTGTCTGTCAAGCCCACTTGAGGATTCTGCTTTCTTCTGCAGCTCTTTTATCTCGTAAATTAGATGCCTATCTCTGGCATCAGTTTTAGATAAGCTCCTCTGATCCTTTGACCCTTGCAATAATAACTTTGTTGAGAGCTTATCCTGCTTTTTAATGATTTGCTTTCTGATTTCAACTGCAGCATCATGAGAAGATGTTGATTGCAACTGCTTGTGAAGATCTGCAATCTCTCTTAAAAGTTCCTTATCTTGTTCTGTTGGAGCAGGAATGCCCATGGAAACAGGCCTTGCAGCCTCTGAAAGTTCAAAGCTTTTGGCAGTATAAATAGTGTTCAGCTTTTTCTTGGTTTCTTCATCTGTTTCTTCTCTTAACTGAGCTGCTAACTTATCCATCTCTTCAAGGATTATCTGATCATGCTCAAAATCTTCTTGAGACACTTTAGGCGGAGGAGTAGGTTCCCTGATTGTGAGTGTGCCACTTGGCACCACTACATCTTCAATGGATCGCTTTGGAGATTTCTTTGCTATCTTTTTGCCCTTCTTGACAGCCTCTTTTCCCAAAGAAGTGTGCTCAACTGCAGCTGAAGACCTTGTCCTTTTAGATGGAGCACCCTGAGAACTAGCTTTAGAAGCAGCTGCCTTCTTTCCAGCAGCTACTCTCTGCCTGTATGCCCTTTGCTGTGCCTTTCTTTTCTCTGCAGCATCATGTTTCAGCCTCAGCCTCTCTCTCTCTTGATCTGAATCTGAGATGACAAGATCTTTTGGAGAAACTTCTGGATCAGACCATTTCAGACCACTGTCAGCTTTCTCAGAATCTGAAGACATCTGTAGAAACAAGATAGATAAGAGAGAAGTAGATAAGAGGTGTTCATTTGATGCAGACTAAAAGCTGTGTTAGACACCTGTGTCAGGACGAGGAGACACAGGTGAGGACTTAAGCATTACAGAGGTCTTAGCCTGTTGAATAGGCACACCTGTGTGACAGGTGAGACCCTAGCGGTGACACAGCTATGTACGGAGGCGGACAGCAAATTCATGGAATTTTGAGTTTGACAACAATTTGCTGGCTGATTTAAGGTTGGATGAGTTCAAAAGATTGCACAAGAGAAAGACCAACCCTATTCAGGACCAATGCGCTACTGGATTAGGCTATCAGAACCTAGAACAAGAACTGAGCACAAAGGAGGGTTTTGCAAATGCTTACTTTGAATGAGATTGAACTTTGCTGCGGTTGAATCGACGTTAAAGTTCCACAGAATGCTTCCTCCAACTTGTTGAAGAAATTTCAGGGGCGAGACCGGCGAAAAAGATGAGAACTCGAAGATTTGGCGCACGGCGGAAGTTTTGGGTATGGGAGTTCGAAGCGGTTTTTGTGTGGACGCAGCAACTCTTTATATAGGCCCAGAGGTTATATGGTGGCTGTGTCACAGCTGACATAAAGACCTGTGGCACAGGTGAAAGAGATGTATACTCTGGCCTATGGGAATTTTCAAAGCATTCACCTAAGACACAGCTGGGAGACTCAGGTGACAAGTATTTCATCTAGTGAACACCAAGACGGATTGATTTAGATGAGAGAGAAAGCATTAGCACTATCAGAATGTCCTTAAGAGATCTTCTCGGTGTCAGCTTGCTAGAAAATCAATCAAGCAAAGCTCAAGCTGACATGAGTTGATCTAGATAAAGACTTGTACACAGAAGAGTGCACTTTACAGACTATAAGATATGATTTCAGCATGATGCAATGCACACACCTGTGAGACAGGTAGGTAGCACAGGTACAAAGATGCAAATGATAAAGATGAAATCATATCAGTTAGACACCAAGCCAAACCTTTTATTGCAGGTTAGAGACATCAATGATATTCAATTCACTTCTCAGGGCACAGAACCTAGTCTCATCTAAAGGCTTGGTGAAGATATCAGCTAATTATTTTTCAGTCCTTACATGGCACAGCTGTATATCTCCTTTTTCTACATGGTCTCTAAGGAAGTGGTGCCTCACTTCTATGTGCTTGGATCTTTGGTGATGTACTGGGTTGTTGGCTAACTTGATTGCACTTTTATTATCACAGAAGAGGGGTACTTGATTAAAAGATATGTTAAAATCTTTCAAGGTCTGCCTCATCCATAACAATTGAGCACAACAACTACCAGCAGCAATATATTCAGCTTCTGCAGTGGATAGGGCTACTGAATTTTGTTTCTTGAATGACCAGGACACTAATGAGTGCCCTAGGAATTGACAGGTACCTGAGGTGCTTTTGCGGTCAACCTTTCACCCAGCATAGTCACTATCTGAATAGCTGACTAGCTCAAAGTTTGCACCTTTAGGATACCACAAGCCAAACCCTGGAGTGTGAATCAAATATCTCAGAATCCTGCGGACTGCCACTCTGTGACAATCCTTAGGGTTAGCTTGGAATCTAGCACACATGCAAACACTAAGCATGATATCAGGCCTAGATGCACACAAATACAGCAAAGAACCTATCATGGATCTAAATTCCTTTTGATCAGCCATCTTGCAGCAAAACAAGGTTTTAGATATCACATATCTGTTACTCCTTGCTCACTTCTGAAACAATCCTTTCAGCTCCTAGATTATCTCATAATCTCCTCAATTCTCAAAACAATTTTGTAGATCAAGTTTCATGGAGACAAACATGACTTTAGACACTAAATTGAAATCATTGCTCTTGGATTAATACAACTTATTAAATCACATGGAGCTAGGTCAGGTTACCGAAAGTTTGCAATAGGACTTTATCTTAACTTGGCACTAATATGGTACCATTCCGTATCATTACTACCAGATCAATTCAGTTTTTCTATCTCAATTAACAAGCTAAGTGTAAGGTAGATAATGGATGCCAATGACTACTACGAACTATGCAAATTCACTTTGATTAGTTGTTCATGATAATAAACTCCCACTAAATTCAACATCCCTCATAGTTGTTTTAGTGGTACATGATCCAAATCCACTACACCAAGTCCGATCATCACGTGAGATGCTGTAGTTTCAATGGTGAACATCAACATGTTGATCATATCGTCCATATGACTCATGTTTAACCTTTCGGTTCGCTGTGTTCCGAGGCCATGTCTGTACATGCTAGGCTCGTCAAGACAACCCCAGTATTCTGCATGTGCTCCGAGGTCATGTCTGTACATGCTAAGCTCGTCGAGACACCCGTCGTATGTGAACGTAGAGTCTATCACACCCGATCATCATGTGGTGCTTCGAAACGGCGAACTTTCACGACGGTGCATACTAAGGGAGAACAC
The DNA here is from genome assembly GCA_019208055.1 of Stipa capillata. NCBI lineage: Eukaryota > Viridiplantae > Streptophyta > Magnoliopsida > Poales > Poaceae > Stipa > Stipa capillata. Next base: position 230,873 of record JAGXJF010001896.1, read on the forward strand.
GAACATGATATTACTTTGTGAGGGATCATCTTATAATGCTACCGTCGTCATACAAGCAAAATAAGATGCATAAAAAGGATAAACATCACATGCATAGATAATGTGACATGGTATAGCCTTTTTCTTCTTGTGCCTTTGATCTCCATCTCTAAAGCACCGGCATGATCTCCATCACCACCAGCATGGCGCCTAGGTCCTTGGGCGCCGCACATGATTGTCACCACCACGCGTTGCAACTACAACTATTGCTAACCATAGCGATAAAATAATGTAATTACATGGCGTTTGGAGTTGACACACAGGTCATACAAAAATATTAAAGACAACCATATGGCTCCTGCCAGTTGCCGTACTCATCGACATGCAAGCCGTGAAATATTACAAAACATGATCATCTCATACATCACATATATCACATCACATCTTTGGCTATACCACATCACATGCCCCTGCAAAAACAAGTTAGACGCCTCTACTTATTGTTTGCAAGTTTTACGTGGCTTCTAGGGGCTGCATACAAGAACCGTTCTTTACCTACGCAAAGCCACAACGTGGATTCAAGTATTGCTATTAACTTCTTCAAGCCTCCCGTTGCAATTTAGATCTCACTATAGCAAGAGAGACAGACACCCGCCAGCTGCTTATGCAATACAAGTTGCATGTTGATCGCAGAACCGGTCTCATGTGCGAGGACATGTAAAGTTGGTCCGGACCGCTTCATCTTACTATCCCGCAAGATCCAAAGTGCACGAAAAGAGGTAGCAACAAGAGAATCAACGCCCACAATCCAATTGTGTTCTACTCGTACAAAGCATCTACGCATAGATCTAGCTCTGATACCACTGATGGGATTCGTAGCATAGAAAACAAAAATTTTCCTACGAGATGCAAACGAAAACCTAGATCCAATCTAGAAAACCAAGATCCAATCTAGAAGAAGCTTGCAACGAGAGACAAATCATATTTACATACCCTCGACGAACACGTCAACGCAGCGGAGAATTTGACCGTTGTCGATGAAGCCCGCAGCCTCCCGCAGCTAGGTTATACCTCCCAGCCGCGAGAGGGATCTTCTCGTGTTCCAATCCGATCAAGCACCGCAACGAGCGGCACCTCCGAGATGTGCCCACGTACGGCTCGATGACGTCTCCTCCTTCTTGATCCAGCAAGGTGAGGTGGAGAGGTAGATGAGATCTCCAGCAGCACGACGGCATGGTGGTGGAGGTGGTGGGGTTTCTCCGCGGACAGGGCTTCGCCAAGCGCTGCGCACGAGAAAGAGGAGATGGGAGAGAGGGAGGCGGCGGCTGGGATGGATCTCTCCGGAGGGCTGCCCCTCCCCTCCTTTATATAGAGGAGGAAACTTGGAGGAGGAGGAATAGTACCCATGAACAGTACACATGTGAACAGTACGCGCGTGAACAGTATCCTCCCCCAAGTAAAGCCTCCCCTTTCGATCTTATCTCCTATTTTTAAGGGATTTGATCTTATCCCTTGGGGAAGAGGGGGTTACTGTTCACGCGACACTATTCACGTGTGTACTGTTCATGCAGTACCCTTGGTCCATGTGGACCCCTCCGGGATAAGTGGGCCCCACCCGGGGACCCCCGGAACCTTCTAAAACCTTCCCGGTACGATACCGGAAAAATCCCGAACTTTTCCGGAACCCTAAAATACTTTCCCATATATGAATCTTTATCTCCGGACCATTCCGGAGCTCCTCGTGACGTCCTGGATCCCATCCAAGACTCCGAACAAACTTTCGGTCTCACCATATTAATATCTCATTCTCTACCCTAGCATCAACGAACCTTAAGTGTGTGACCCTACGGGTTCGGGAATATGTGGACATGATCGAGACACCTCTCCGATCAATAATCAATAGAGGGACCTGGATGTCCATAATGACTCCCACGTATTCAACAAAGATCTTTATCGGTTTGAACCATGATGTCGAATATTCCATTCCCTTTGTCTCGCGATATTTTACTTGCCCGAGATTCGATCGTCCGTATCACCATACCTAGTTCAATCTCGTTACCGGCAAGTACTCTTTACTCGTTCCGTAATGCCACATCCTCTGTGACCAACTCTTTAGTCACGTGCTTGCAAGCGATACAGAATGTGCTTTACCGAGTGGGCCCAGAGTATATCTCTCTGTCACATGGATGGACAAATCCCACTCTCGATACATGCAACCCAACAAGTACTTTCCGAAATACCTGAAAGACACCTTTATGATCACCCTGTTACGGCGTGACGGTTGATGCCCCCAAAGCATTCTTCCGGTACCAGGGAGTGACATTATCTCATGGTCTAAGGATCGAAACATTTAACAATGGAAAGCTATGCAATATGAACTTTGTGACGTGATCGAATTGCCTAACTTAATTTGGGTCTGTCCATCATGTCATTCTCCTAATGACATGACCCCGTTATTAACCGACATCACATGTCCATGATTAGGAAACCTTAACCATCATTTAATCAACGAGCTAGCCAGATAGAGGCATTGCTAGGGACACGGTGTTGTTTATAAAACCACACATGTATTATGTTTCCGGTTAATACAATTATAGCATGGAGTATAAACATTTATCATGAACAAGAAATATGATAATAACAATTTATTATTGCCTCTAGGGCATATTTCCAACAACTTTACCAATGCCATTTACCTTCCCTTTTGAGTTGTCTGCATAGATCACATGTTTGCTTGGAAGATTTTCACTTGTGATCTCTACAAACTCCTCTCTGCCTCCAGTCATATGTTGTGTACATCCACTGTCCACAATCCAATCAGTTCTACTGGAGACAGTTTCCTGCAAGATTAGTGATGACACTTAGGGACCCAAACATGTTTGGTTCCCTTTGCAGTTTTATCATAAGCAGAAGTAGCAGATGTATATATAGCATATTTGTGCTTAAGGTTAGCAGCATCAGCAATAGATGATATGACTTTGATCCTCTTTGGCTGGCAGTCACCTGCAACCTTAGACACATGGGTTAGTGGCCTGTTAGATCTGCCTGTGCCACAGGTGGATACACAGCTGTGTGAGCCACCGGTGACACCGGTAAGAGTAGACTTAGGCACCCAGATGGCAGGCAACCACTTCGTCAGGCGCCTGCGACCTACATACTTGGCCACTACCTTTCCCTTCATATCCTTCTGCAAAACATAGCCTGGGTTAGAAGGAATGCTTGCTTCATTCCTCTTTCTCTGCTCATGACCAACATTCTTGTTGTCATTAGTTCCTGCCTGTCTCACAAATTTTGCTGCAAGACAAGTGTTAGTGGCAGCAGGCAGTTTATCTTTAGCAGTAGAAGTAGAGTAACCCAAGCCTCTTCGGCCATCATTCTTTCTCAGCATTTCAGCTCTTATAAGCTGATAGTTTTGCATGCCAATGTTGGCACTGCAGAGGCCTTTTCTCATGAGCCTCTTAAGCTCTTCTAGCTCCTCTTTGAGCTTGCTGTGCTCAGCTGCATCCACAGAGTTAGTAACAATAGAGGTTGAGGCCTCCTTAGAGTTGTCTACCACTCCACCTGTAGATGTTAGAAGATTGATTCTGCTGGCACAGTTTAAACATGATTCAATGACAGTAGGAGCAGGTAAAGGCATAGCTTCAGCAATATTATCAGAAATATCAATGCATAAGGCATGCTTTGCCTTTAACTCTTCATGCTCCTTGAGGAGAAGCTCATGTGCTGATCTGAGCTTCTCATGAGCTATCTCCAGGTTCTCATGATTCAACCTGAGATCCTCCCTGTCATCTGTGATTTCATCACAGGTCTCTTTCAGCTCCCTCAACTTATCCCTAAGGGATATGTTCTCCTTCCTCTCCCTGCAGAAACCCTTCTCTGTTCTCTCCAAGATATCCATTAGTTCAGCATAATCAGGGAAATCATCTTCAGTCAATACCTTGGAGTCCTTAGCCATGAGGCATAAGGGAGCAGGGGTAGATGAAGCTTGATCAGCTTTGGAGAACAGCTTGGAGCTGTCTGGCTTGGCTGTGACACAGCTGGGTGTGTCAGCCATGGAGATTGCTATCCCAGCGACCTGGACATCTTCTTCTTCTGATTCTCCATCTGAACCAGAGTCATCTGAAACCCAGGCTTGCCCTACATAGGCTCTAGCAGTAGCCTTGTTCTTGGAATAAGAAGGATGCTTGTTGAAAGTCTTCTTCTTGTTGTGGAATTCCTTCTTCTTCCCTTTGTCCTTCCTTTTGCTGGGGCAATCAGCTGCGAAGTGGCCTTCCTTGCCACATTCAAAACACTTGTTGTCCTTGGAGGGCTTCTTGCCTCTGAATCTATCTGTTGATCCAAACTGCTTCTTCTTCCTATAGAATTTTCTGAAGTTTCTGGTAAGAAGGAGCAGCTCATTCTCTTCTCCACTTGACATGTCATCAGATAGATCATCACTGCTATCACTGTCTGGAAGTGGAGCTTGAGCAGTGATCTTCAGAGCAATATTCTTCTTGGGTCCTGAGGAGGAGCTGTGCTTGCCCTCTTGTTTGAGCTCCATCTCATGAGTGAGGATTCTTCCCAGCACTTCTGTAGGCTTCATCCTACTGAAACCCTCTTTCTCCTTGAGCATCAAGACTAGGGTTCTGTAAGGCTTGGGCAGCACAGATAAGAATTTCTTGATGACATCTTCATCCTCAACTCGGTTGGAACCCAATGCCTTCAGTTGATTGGTGATGAGAGTCAATCTTGAGTATAGAGAATTTATGTCTTCTCCATGTTCATGCTCAAATCTCTCTAGAGTTGACTCCAGCAGTCCTCTCTTGGACTTCTTCAGAGTGTCACTGCCCTCATATATCTGCTGAAGGGTATCCCAAATCTCCTTAGCAGACTCCAGTGTGCTGACTCTGTTAAAGTCATGTTCTTGCAAACCCATGAAGATGGCAGTGGCTGCTCTGGCATTATTCTGGATATTTCTTTTGTCGTTGATGGTGAGAGCATCAGCCTTCTCAACTTTATAACCTGCATCAACAATATCCCACACATCTGGATCGATCGCGGTAAGATGCATCTGCATCTTCCTCTTCCAGAAAGCATAGTTAGATCCAGTGAAGACAGGTATTTTACCCTCGTAGCCCGACATCCTTTACTCTGGCGGTTAAGCCAATTCAAAGAGCAACCTGCTCTGATACCAATTGAAAGGACCGAGATGCCGACTAGAGGGGGGGTGAATAGTTGGCTTATAAAATTTCCCCTTTTAATCTTCTGTTTAAGTTATCAGATTAACTTCACAAGTTAATAGTGGACAGCTGTGACACAGGTGAGTGACACAGATGAAAACTATGTGTAAATTAACACACAGCTGTCACACAGGTGAAAGGCACAGGTGAAGAGATAACCTGACACAGGTGCTCTACTTAGGCTAACTGTGACACAGGTGCTAGCACAGGTGAATACAAGTGAATGAAACAGCTGAGTAACAGATGATCACACACAGGTATAAAGGTGATCTAGCACAGGTGAAAAGGTAAGCTTAGCAGATCAAGTCTAAGAGACACAAGCAGGTAAGTATGAGCAGATATGCATGCAATACAGGAAGTAAAGGAGACTCAGAGGATTTTCACCGAAGTTCCCAACTCTTTGCAGAGAAGGTACGTCTCCGTTGGAGAGACCACTCCTAAGAGTTGGCCAGCACTGAATCGTGCTTGTTCTCCGAGTACCTGATCTTTCAGGACTCTTCCTTTTGCTTGTGGAGATCCTTTTGCCTTGCAGCAGGTAGACCTCAGAGCACCTTCACAAACTACTGGTTCAGCCCACACAAGCTTGGGTGATACCAGCAACTCCTACACCCGTCTAGGAGCAGACAAACTCCAAGAGTAACAGATGATCCAGCAGCAATCTCTTGGAGGAACCTTTGCTCGTGCTCTAGCTCACAAACCCACTCGAACTAACCCTTAGGCGCTTGGCTCTTGTGGAGTGGTTGGAGGCTTTACAACGGTCGTATGTGAATCACTGATTTGAGCAAGGTTGAGGACAGAGTCCTCCCCTGGTCCCCTATATATAGGGTCCACAGGCACCTGACCGTTACCCTGTTGCCACGTAGGATTAAGTGAGCCACCGGTGTCAACCACCGGTGACACAGCTACACCCTACGCCCAACTGTACCCGGCTCAGGCAGACCGACACCTGTGTCACCGGCGGCACACACAGGTGAACCCTTAGCTGATAGCAGCACTACTCAGCCCGGTCCTGGCACACTACATGCCCTCAGCATACTCTACCTAAGCTACCTGAAAAGGAGAGAACCTCCGATAGACCCCTGACACAGCAGACCCTATCGCAGAGCAGATCCCTTAGCTTTTACAAGCTCTCTCCCGGTACAGAGGTGTACCTGAGTCACAGAGCGGAAGACCACCTGTGACACAGCTGTGTCACACAGGTGCCTAAAGCTCTAGGGTTTTCACACAGCTACATACTTTTGTGCAAAGCTATTGACACAGGGCAATTGGCCTCAAAGCACCAACCCCCTTGACCAACACTCTGAGCAATGAGCAAGGTTCCCTTAGACAACTGCTACTATTTCATCCCTCTTGATAGTACGGGTGGTTCCTATGGACTCAAAGAAACTAGCAAATCTAGGCTTCACCTGCCACCAACTGAAGTCACGGCCCTTGACGCATCAAGCCACCATCACCTTGCTTGCATCTCCCTGCACAGCACCGGCTTCTTCTCAGCTGTGACACAGCTGCCTAGCACAGCCATCTCTTTGTCCTTGAACCCACCATGTACCCTTTTTGGTGGCCATCCTTCTCTGGATAGCCCTTCATCATGGAACCTGTAAGATCTGCTTACACTCAAATGTAAACATTAGATTCCAGTTTAGGTTGCCATTAACCATCAAAACCATATTGGGGCCTAGATGCTCTTTCACGTACCTCACACCGTCAACTACACGATTGGGAAAACTTTGAATAAGAACCATCATAACGGAAATCAACGAAGGAAATTCACAACGATCAGCATGCATGCATCAGAGGTTTCATGATGTTTTAAAAAATGGTTCATCTTGCTTAGGTGCTGATTGAACATGTATAAATGTGCATGAACTCCTAGGGGTTAGGGTTTTTAGGTTCTACTATGCCCTTTCATCCTTGAACTACGCAACGGGGGTGTGTATATACAGGTACTTCAATGTTAAGGTCCAGAAGACTAAAGCTCTGACATGCTAGAATTTTTGGAAATGTTTTAACACATTAGGATGCTTCTCTAACCCATACATGCATGGAATACAAGGTTAGGGTTCGTAGGGCTAAAGCGCCTTTCTCATCTTCGGATCATGCAACAAGGGGATATATATATGCGTGCAACTTAGTGCTAGGTCCAGAAACTAAGGCTCTACATGCTAGGAATACTTTGGGTTGGATCAAGGTTTAAAAGGAATTTAGAAAAGGTTTGAATTTTAAATGGAAGTTTGGTTTTAATCTCTGTCCAGTAAAGGAAAATTGAAATTTTGAAAATTTGGTTTGAACCAGAAGGTGGGAAATAAAATTTTGAGCAACTTTTATTTTGGCCCTTTTCAGAGAATCGGACGACTTGATGCCGAACCGGCCGAACCAAAGTTTGGACCGGTTCTGGAATCGGAAACCGGCCACTGGATGGTGGTGACGTCAATAGCGCAAAATACGAAGACGCTTCTAGAAAGGAAATGGGTAAAGGCTGGGCAGCTCGGTTGGGAATGCGCTTCACCAGAGGGGTGGCATAGTAGGGAAGATGCGTTTCCACTTAAACTGATCGGTGGGCCTGGCAGCACGAATCGGTACTGACTTAACTAACCGGTGGTCCCACGTGTCAGTGACTAGTCGCAACAGTGCACAGATAAGGGTTCCAGCGAGGAATAGCTTGGCTCCGGCGGTGCTCCGGCGGGAACTACAGCGAGGAATTGCGGCGGATTTAGAGGGGGAGGGAAGGATCGGGAAGTACCCTCGGGTTCAGGAGGTCAGTGCGAGCTCATTTACATGGTCGGGGAGTTTGCGCGGTGGCTGGAATGGAGACTTCACTGGGGTCCAGAACGGAGGCGGGGAGACAAAGCAGATAGGGAAACTTCGGTGATCTCTAGCTGCAAAGAAGTACAGAGGAGGTTTAGAGTAGATCCAGAGGAGTTCTGAGGGGAGAGGAAGATGATGATCTTCACAGGAACGGCTTGGTTTCTTTTTGGGAGCGGTGGTGGTTGGTGGCCGGAGAAGAAGTTGGTAGGTGCTCGGGTGAAGCGCTAAACGGGGGAGCTCCAGAGGAGGGAGATGGAGGTGGGTGCAGCACTTGGGGTGCTCACATGGCCTTTAAGTAGGCGGTCAACGGAGCAGGAGAGTAATGGCCGCAGGGCCTTGCCTGAGCACGGCGGTGAGGGAGGGCAAGGCCTGGTCAGCGCTGCGCAGAGCTTGCGGTTGGCCAGAGGGGTGCTGAGGTGCACGGATTGAGCAGCCGGTGACCGAGGCAGGGGATGGAGTGGGGTTGCCACTGCCGGGTGGCCTGGCCATGCCCGTGGGCGCGTCCAGCGCAATGCCAGAGCACGCTCCAGGTGGCATACTCGTGCCCCGGCATGCCTTGACTTGAGGAATGGATGCCTGAGCGAGTCTGCAGAGTTGAAATTACCAGAGGGAGAGAGAGGCTGCAAGGGTTGACATGAATTTATGCTGATAAGGCTTGCCACTGCCCTGCCATTGTTGGCATGAGGTGACACCGGGGTTGAACATTGTGGATCGCGACCGTTCACTGAAGGGGAGCTGAGTGAGTGAGGCCAGATATAGATGCTGGAAGAAGTTGGAAGCAAAACGGTTGAGAGTTGGGCTTGGATTCATGGAAAGACAAAGAAATACACAAGGTGTTCGACAGGGATTGAGAGAAAATTTTGTACTGGACAAGAAGATGTTTTTACACATTTGAGATATGGGTACTGATACGAGCACTGAAAAGTTTTATGGGATTTTTATGAGCAAGATTTAGAAGGGTTGTAGTTCAAAGGGAAGATTTGATCTAATTCCCAACTTGGATGCAATCCAGAATTTTTGAACTGGACATCTCAATATTATTTCATAACTTGGTGGAAAATAGGTTTAAGATGTTTATGGAAATTTTCTAGAATTTTTGGGTGAAAGAAAATGCATGCGATATGGATTTTTAGGGTTTTTGCTCGATAATTGAATTATTAAGAATTATGGCGACAGGCTGAGCTTTAGGGTTTCGGGTGACGGCACGACTGCGGTAGGGTACGGGAAATGTTAGATACCTTATTTGGAGGGTCGGAAACAATTATGGGCAGGTTGCCACTTAGGGTTAGGGTTCAGAGGTGTCGCGCGTATATAGTGCGTGTGTTTGATTTAGGGTTTAGATTTTATGCACATGCGAGGATGGGGTCACGGTTTGGGTTTGTTACGTGATGGTGCAACATAACTCGAGCGCTTCCATGCGATTTCATGCTTCGGGAAAACTGAAATCCAATCGAATATGCAATGCGTTTAAAACATATACGCATATACGCGTCTTAGATTTAAGTTTTTCGGAAATTAGGGTTGCGGAAAAATAGGGTGTGACACATACTCTTAGGAATTAACCTTGTAGTTTTCGTGCGGGGACTTCCCCCTCAAAATCCACTACGGAACAAAGAGGATGGATTATATATATCATCTCGTCTCCCTTGGCAGAAAAACGCAAGCATTGCCGTAAGAGCATCTCCAAGAGATGGTCGATACCATCGTCTAAACGAATATAGATTACGAAAGGAAAAAAACAGCCTCCAACAGATAGTCTATCACGTCGTCTATACGTGGACATCGTCCAAATATCCGTCCACATCGTCCACGCTTGGACGACGCCTCGAGGACGTCCAAATCGCAACCGCTCGAGCCGAGGCTTCCTCCAGCCACTATCAGGAGTATTCGCTGTCGCGCGCTGGGGCAAGGTCGGCTGGTGCCGGATCCGGGCGCCGCCGCTCGCTCGGGTGGAGAAGAGGACCACCTCTCGCTCGGGAGGAGACCGGTTCGGGTGGAGATGAGGGCCGCTGCAGCTCGGTCGATCCGGTCATCGCCGCTCGCCAGATCCGGGCGCTGGAGGGCCATGGGGTGGAGGGCAGCGGGGTGGCGGGCGGCAGGGTGGAGGGCAGCGGGGTGGCACCGCCGCTCGCCGGATCCGGGCGCCGCCGCTCGCTCGCTGGGGTGGAGGAGCACGGGGTAGAGGGCAGCAGCGGCTCGGGGTGGAGGAGGGGATGACATGTAAGGGAGGAGTGGGGATTTGGTGAGAAAGATAGAGTTCGGTGGGATTTTGTACTGGTTGGGGCTGAGAGAGAGAGAGATTATTTGCTGCTATTGGTTGTGTTGTGCTGCTAGCTATTGATTATTGCTGCTGATTATTGCTGCTGATGTGCTAGCTACTGATTATTGCTGCTGCTGTGCTACTGATTGCTGCTATAATATATGCTGTTGTGCTATTGATTATTGCTGTTATGCTTGTGTCGATTATTTGTAGATGGAAGGGGACGAAGGTTTCTTGAACATGATGAACTTTGGTGTCTCGCAACAACAGCCGTATACTCCGGTTGGGGAGCAAGAGATGCCGCCAACTCAAGAAACTTCCTCGTTTGTGAAAGCAAAGTTCACGAAAGGGAAAAATTGGTCGAGTGCCGAGGACGACATGTTGGTGTTAGCATGGCTAAACACCGGTTTGGATGCGGTGACAGGGAACAATCAAATATCAAATTCTTATTGGGGCAGGATTTATGAGTACTACAACACGCACAAGCAACCGTTCTGGTTGGTGTGTAATCAAAAGGCACTCAATTGTCATTGGGGCACTATTCAAGAACATGTGAATAAGTTCTGTGGATGCTATCAGACTATTGTTAATAGAAATCAAAGTGGGTTGACTATTAATGAGAGGGTATGCTTGTATCTTTTTGATTCGATTCTAATTGTTGTGTTGTGTGCAAATTTAACAAGACATTTATTATTTGTGCAGCAAGGCCATGCACTTGTTTTTGTACCAGTCCAAAGATCCTAAAGGGAGGCCATTTACATTAATGCATTGCTGGTTAGAGTTACAGAAACATGCAAAGTGGCAGACTCTTCTGGTTTCGAGGGGGCCTCAGAAAAAACAGAAAAAGACCTCAGATGCAAGTCCGGGTACGACCTACAATGATGATGAAGTGGAGGCATGTGCTCAAAATCTTGAAACAGAGATAAGACCTCGTGGTAGGAAGTACGAGAAAGAACGATTACGGAAAGGTAAAGGTTCTGCATCTGATGGAAGTGGTTGCAAATTATCATTAGAAACTATTTAGACACAGAAATTAGAGAAGGATGAGATCAAAGAGGCCAAGAAGGAGGCTCGCTACGAGCGAGCATTTGCAATGCAAGAGGAGCAAATGGCAATACGAAAGTTTGAATTAGAGGAGAAGATCATGTCCATGGACACTAGTGCTATGAGTGGGGCACAACAACAATTTTACATGGCTAAGCAGAATGAGATCGTCGCTCGCCGGTACAACACATCGGGTTGAGCTTACTTTGTTGTATGAACTATTTATGTTATATGAACTATTTGTGTTGAGCTTACTTTGTTGTATGAACTATTTGTGTATGATATACATTGAAAACATTGAATCATTGCATAAATCAACTGCTACATGACAGGATCCGACATTGTTATTACAACAACGCACATGATTGCATAAACAACTACATGAAAGGAAATTGACTACATTATTACATCACCGCACGAAATTAAAGCAACTACATCAGTCGTCTCCATGATGTTGCCAGAGGTGCTCAACTAGATCATCTTGAAGCTGAGAGTGAAATGCTCTGTTTGAAATCCGTTGATGCATCTGTATAAACATACTCAGATCTGCTGCGTTAGCACGAGAAACTCTCACTTTTTCTCTCATTTCTTCATAGTTCCAGTCCACCTCATCGTTGTCCCTCTCATCTTCAACTATCATATTGTGCATTATGACACAAGCTCTCATGATGTCACCGATTTCTTTACATTTCCAACCTTTAGCTGGTCCTCGAACAATAGCAAAACGAGATTGCAGAACTCCAAAGGCTCGTTCCACATCCTTTCTAGCTGACTCTTGTTTTTTGGCAAAAAATTTCTTCTTTCTGCCTTGTGGACCTGGTATGGTCTTCACAAATGTTGCCCATGGTGGATATATGCCATCTGCAAGGTAATACCCCATTGTGTAGGGATGATCATTGATGGTATAATTCACTTCCGGAGCTTCACCTTTGGCTAGCTTTGCAAACAAAGGAGAATGCTGAAGAACATTTATATCATTGTGAGACCCTGGTAAACCAAAGAAAGCATGCCAAATTCAAAGATCTTGTGAAGCAACTGCCTCAAGAATCATTGTGGGCTCATGTACATGGCCTGTAAACATGCCTGCCCATTTTGTAGGGCAATTTTTCCACGGCCAATGTATGCAATCTATGTTGCCTAACATACCAGGAAAACCTCTTTGCTCCCCTATTGCAAGTAATCTGGCAGTATCATCTTCATTTGGAGATCTCAGGTACTGATCCCTGAAGACTTCACAAATAGCTATCACAAACTTTTTGCAAGCCTCTAGAGTAGTAGCTTCAGCACACCGAGTATACTCGTCTGCAGCATCCCCTGCTATACCATAACATAGCATCCGCATTGCCGCAGTCATCTTCTGCAGAGGATGTAACCCAAGAACTCCAGCACAATTTCTTTTCTGCTTAAAATAATCAGCATGCTTACGTACAGCTTCAGCTATGCGATTAAACAAATCACGGGACATTCTAAACCTGTGCGGAAAACTTAAATGAGAGAGGAAGATCAAAAATAGACAAAGATAAACTAAATGTACTAATTACCAACTTGCGCCGAAAGTAGTTATGGGAAAAGACAGGATTCTCTGAGAAATAATTTCTCCACAGTGTAGTAAATCCGACATCTCTTCTGCGATTTAGCGTCCGATGTCCAAGCGTGGAGCCACCATGGCGTCGAGCATTCACCTGCTCATCCTCCTCGCGATCTGCGAATGCTACAACAATGAGTACGTCCTTGCCAGATGAAGACGACGACGAATTCATGAGCATATCCAAAACGAATCCGTTATCACTCATTGTGGTGTGGAAGTGGAGACAAAGAGATTTGGGAGGGATATGAGAGAGATGTGAGAGAAGCCACAGACTGGAATGTTGTGAGAGATGTAGGAGGGGAGTAGTATATATAGACCTGGAATTATAGCCGTTGGAAAAGTAGCCGTTGGAATTATAGCTGTTGGAATTATAGTCGTTGGAAAAGTAGCCGTTAAAATGGTAGTTGATTTGGTAGTTATAAGGAAATATTAAAATATAGGAGAGAGAATATAGAGAATGTGAATATAGACTATCTGTTAGAAAACAGTAAAATATAGATGATAGATCTTTTTAAATGATAGATATAGACTATCAAATTTGGACTATCTATTGGAGATGCTCTAAGCGCTGCAGCGTGACTCACCGGCAGGCCCCACGGAGGTCCTTATAAAATAGGACACAGGAACTGCACAACCACACAAAGCTCGGCCTCCTCCTCAGCAGCTGGTGCAAGTTCCTTTCCGTCATGTCCTGGTATGTGTCGCTCTCGTCTTCCTCCCCTCCTCTCCCCTTCATGTTTCTTGGTTCCTGTGCATTACGATCCATCTCTATTAGCCTAGCTGGGACCAAGGATTCTAGTACCATTTATGCTCTGAATTGATCGATTGATTGGTTGCTCTGCGAGGTTTCGTGCAATCTCTGCGTGTCCTAGCTAGTTCCTCTTCTGTTTTCTTCTACTACTCCTATCCCTTTTTTTTGGATTTATTGCTTGCTCGTTGCGATTGACATGTACACATGGGTCAGTTCTGTTGTAGTGTTTAAAAGATTCGATTTTTTCTTTGCGGAGATGTTTCTGCTTCCAGCTTTAAGGCTCACTGTGCCTAACAGTTTTTAGCTTTCAGTCCCTGTTTATCTTTTTGGTCTATTCTAAGCTACCCACTTAGAATAAAAAACCACCAAATTCTGAGTGGTTGGAAAGGTTCAGAGAAGGCAGAGTACTTGACCATATCTAGTTTCCCATTTTAGTGGTAATTTCTGTTTGGGCAATCAATCACTTGAATACTACTATATAATATAGGTAACCTCTGAACCATGCCATCTTTTTTTTGGGATTAAATTGACATAGGGGAAATTCGACGTAATTGGTGGTAATTGTTTACGGTTGTCTTGTGTAACCACTTGGATTTTGTGTTCTCAAGTTGCTCAAGTTGCTTTTTTTCTTAACTTGCTTAGTAAAAGTTTCAGCCAGTTGATGCCTTGCTGTTTAGTGGAGTATATACTTGGGATGAATGCTTTTACACTCTACATATAGATATAGGAAGATTGAATAATTTTGGTGCTGCTATGGCTACTAATTGTTGGCATCATGGTTGTCATGAGTAAAAGGAGCAGAATTATGTGTACTCACTTTTAATACTCTTTCAAGCGAAGTTGCACCTGAGCTCAAGAAGATATATGTTTACAATTTGCAGTTATATGCACAGGGCCAGGTATAAAATTTAGACCACTATAAAGAATTTTTATCAGGTATCAGTAGCTCAAGATATTGTGATCCAAAGTTGCTTGATGCTATATAGCGTTTTCCAATTACATACAACAAATAAGAGTTCTTCAGTCTGTTTTGTTGTTTCTCAACTATTTTGGCACAATTTTATTTGCCTCTGATAGATGGTCAAACTTTTGCAGCTGGTGACAAGATGAAAATGGCTGTGTTCGTTGTGCTTCTCATTTCACTCCTATCTGCTATTGCCTCCCTACCATCTGAAGCGCTCGATGTGAGAGGTCATCTGCTGAAATCAAAGACGTTCCGTTCTCCGCCGATCTTCCTGCGCCCTGGATCAGTCTCAAACAAGTACTACCATGATGTCGACTTCCCCCGAGGCCACCTTGCACTCGAGCTTTGATGCAGAGGTCGTCGATGAGAATGGCGTCCCTGTCCCGCTCCATGAGACTTATCTGCATCACTGGATTGTGGAACCATACTATGCTTTGAAGAACAATGGTAGCAGTGATGCGCAAGAGCTCCCAAAGATGATTCGTGCAAGGAATGATGGAGTGTGCAAGACCACATTACGCCAGTACTACGGGCTCGGTTCCGAGACTCGCCACACTGCGACATGGGTCCCTGATCCTCACGGAATAGAGATTGGCAATCCGGAGAAGGCACCTGAAGGTTATGAGGAGAAATGGCTGCTCAATATTCACGCCATTGACACGAGGGGTGTGACCGACAAGCTTAGCTGCACTGAGTGCAAGTGTGATTTTTACAATGTTACAATCAACGAGTATGGGCGCACACTCTCAAAGAACTACACGGGTGGGTTGTTATGCTGCTATGATCAGACCCAGTGCCAGGTCAGGGAAGGGTTCAATGGCGAGCTGCGGAAGGTTTTCTTGCAGTACACCGTGACGTGGCTTGACTGGACTGACGCGGTGGTGCCTGTCAAGATTTACATATTAGACGCTACTGATACCGCTCTGCTTGATGGAATATCCGAACATTCTTGCAAGGTATGCAAATAGAACTTCACATAAAGGCAAACTATTTCAGATATTGAAAACTTCCATATTGCTTCAAATGCATGATCTGTAAGCCTAATCTGTTTAGTAGGTTGATTTATGATTTAATCCGTTGATTGTACAGGTTGAGTATCAAGTCGAGGAATGCAGTCCAGAAAAACGAGCCAACAATGAGCGCATCCATGTTAAGACTGCTAAAGCGGTTTTACCGCGTGGAGGCGATATCGTGTTCGGTGTTGCGCACCAGCATTTTGGTGGAAGTGGTGCTTCTTTGCATGGTCAGGTAATGGGATAGATGCGGATCTCTCACTCATTCTGCTTATGCACCATCAGTATTGCCTATCTGAAACTCTGCACAGTTTAATGGGACCTGAAATAGATCGATGACTCCTATCTGAATATTCTTGGTAAAGGGAGCCTAACGTCTGGGGTATACTCAACTTATTGCAGGATGGGCGGCTTCTTTGCGAATCGCTTCCGACTTATGGCACTGGGAAGGAGGCAGGGAATGAGCACAACTACATCGTCGGCATGTCGACGTGCTATCCGAAGCCGGGATCCATGAAGGTCAGTGACGGCGAGGTACTGACCGTCGTCTCCAACTACAGCAGCGACCGCCAGCACACCGGTGTCATGGGCCTGTTCTACATTCTCGTGGCTGAGCAAGAGCAGCCGGCTCCCGAGCCATCCCTGTGCTTCAGTTTCCCAGTTCCTTGTGAGTCTTACTAAAATTTCGCCATACTTTTCAACCATCTTCCCTTGCAGTCTGAAAACTGCAAATGCGCATGGCGTTTTGTAATCCATTCTTGTTGGACCTATTGCATATGCAGGGTGCTTGCCTGCATGGCTGTCAAGCAACATGTGAAGAACAGAGAATCATGTAGCCGTAATGTGGTGCGATAATGGTGATGCCTGAGGACGCTGAATGAATCAACACTGGTTATAAGATGTCTGGGTTTTTGTTTTAGTTAATAGCGGGTCTGTGAGCTGCAGATTGTGTCATTCTGATGAACCATCAAGATTTTGATGGCTTGTAATTACTAGTAGTAGTATATGAAGCTGGGTTACATAAGTGCATCATTAGCAAAAACCAATCTCCAAGCTATGTCCGCCACGGATATACAATATCTTGTACAAATAAGTTCCTCTCCTTTAGCTAGTGACATACTCTCTCTCTAAGAAACTGACAGCAGCCGATGGAGCAGGAGGATGTGGCGCCAGTGATAGAGTAGGGGGAGGATGCGCGGACCATGGAGCTAGGTCAGGAGGAGGTGGATATGCGCCAACAGTAGACAAGAGGACGTGCGCTGATGGTGAATTGGAAGGAGGTGGAGCAGAAAGAAAGAGGACAAGCAAGACGGGTTTAAATGATGAGGTGGACGATGGGTTGGAAAAACGGTCATACCTATAGTGGTAAAGCTCGTACGCGTAGCTACTTAAACCATTTGTACATGCTTTGCCTAATATGAATACCGCTTGAGTGTTTATATGTGTTAATTAATAGATGATAGCATGATTTATGTAAATACTTCTGTTTTTATTCCATGGTGGAATGGTGATATGAGTGGTTAGATCTTCTTCGACGGCTTGACAAATGCAACTCCGATTTAAGAGGAAAAATAGGCAATCGGAAATAGATACTCTCTTATTCCAAACTAACATCTTAAAAACGAAAATAAAATACGAATCAACTCCGTTAGCAGTAGACGGTTCCCGACAGAGCACAGAGTTGTTTCGAAGCGCCATTCCGAGCGTTTGCGTCCCAGCCGATGTTTCTGTCAGCCGAAGCGCCATCGCCTAAGACGTGCTCCTGCCCGGCGGGCACCACCATCTCCACGGATTCCGGCCAATATCGGGGCAATCCTTGCCCTGAAACCACTCCCTCTTGAATATCTGGAGGCGGGGATCTTCACCAACATTACAATCAATCTGTGGAACATTAAGAGAGAGAATTTATCAGTCAAGTGTTGATCTGGCCATTGAATGACTTTGCATTGTACTAAGTAAATTATCACGTGCAGCATAGAAAAGTAAAATGTCAAAAATTCAGTAAATAGACCCTCTATCCATCTATCTGCTTCCTTGGTACAAACCAGTGTACAATCTGTTTGGCATAGGCATACCTTATGGAAACGACTACATGTAACTACGCTCCCTGTTCCTTTACTCATTCCCTGCCCAGCAGCCATGCCAGCAATACCATACAAAGCAGCTGTGATTACTGATTATTGTGTCCCCTGAAATTCGCCATCACGTTACATACACATATAGTCCTGGTTATGAAGCTACACGGTTTGCAAATCCAGGACACGAATCAACACCGAAGCCTGGCAGCAGTCATAAGAATAAAATTGTTCTAAAGTAACCAACTAAACATATGAATAAAGCACACAATATTTACGGTAATTAGCTAAACAATATCTTTATATTTAGTAAGAGCTACTAAAACAATGTAACTGCGATCACCGACGACGATCTCCTGAGAGAAGATAAGAACAACTAGTTCATTTCACCAGTTTGACAAGCATGAAACTTGAATTATCCTGGCAGCAGTCATAAGCATTTCATCAAACAGCTAGGGCACATCCTGAGCAAAGGCTCCAGCTGCTTCGAATTAACCCATCCCAAATTCCCAATCCCAGCAAATCATTTCATCAAACCGACGAACAGAGAAGCCAGAATGGAGGGGAGGGGCACGGGTTTAACTCACTCGGTAGCCGTAGTAGTTTCCGTAGATGAACACCTCTTTCTTCTTCCCTTTGAAAGCGATTGGAAGAGGAGGAGAGGGGCACAGGCGTACGCGCCTCAGTTAGAGTCAGCACAGGAGGGGAGGACCCTCCTTAGGAAGTTCTTCTTCCTGCTGGATTCTGGAATGCCTTTATCTGGGATAGAGGAGACCAAATGGAAATACTCCCCGCCTTCTCTGCATCGTCTTTCCAACTCGGCGTGGCATTCCCATATGTGTAGGGATTTGAGGGCTGGGAGCCGCTGGAGGAGACCCTGCGGGAATTCCTCTATCCCTGGACAATCAAAAATCCACAATCGCTCAAGGGAAGTGAGGCCATCCATCCCATCAGGCAGCACTTTCAGGCCACTGCAGCTAATTATAATGAGATCCCTCAGCTTGGCCAGATCTCCAAGGTTTGAAGGCAGCACCACCAAATTTCCGCAACCTACAATCTCCAATTCCTCGAGCGATGCAGGCAGCTCGGGAATCTCCAGCCTGCGACAATTGAGGACAGAAAACTTCTTTAGCTGGGGCAGCGGAAGGGTCTGCTCAGACGATGAACCCTTCCCCTCTAGCTTGTGACAATACTCAATAGACAGACAGCGGAGGCGAACCAAGCTACGGAGCTCCTCCACTGGCCAGCGGACAAGATCATCGCATTTATAGATTTGCAATTCTTCCACAAAGGCAAAGCATTCCCAGAGCATAAGGTGCGATCTGGACAAACTAGATGGTGTTACAAAGCAGTTGGGGCCTTGTAGAGTCAAATTCCGAAGTGTTTCCAGAGGTCTTCTTTGGCTTTGGGTTTGCTGGTCCTCTAGAGGCACCATCGTCATGTTTGTCAGCGACTGAACCTCTAACTTCACCAAAGATGGCCAAGAGCGCAAAGGCATAATTGCAGACACAGAACCAGTTCCATCGTATTTAAGATCAGACAACGTTGTTAGATGTGCGAGTGAACTGATCGGAAGACTGCAGCATCCCCATATGTTCAGGTTTTGGAGAACAGGGCTATCTGGAACACTCGCAAGTTTTGGACAACTCTTTATGCATAGTTCTTCGAGCACTGGGAACATTACCAACCTTTCGGGCTCTCCTGCGCTGGTTTCCGTCCATGTGTCCAAGCTCGGTAACTCAACTAATACCATCTCCTTCAACTTCGGAAAGAACTGCAGACATAAACTGTGTCCTTCAGCTTCAACCTCAACACTCTTACATAATGTGGTTAGGCTACCCATCTTTGCTACTTCCAAGTACTCAAGAGAAGCTGACAACCATACTATAGGTAGATCCTTACACCGTGGGCAGTTGGAAATTGTGAATTTTCTTAAGCACTGAAACATCTGAGGGTTTCTCATCCATTGTGATACTTCTACCCCAGCATATTCATCCACCTCCAAACGTTGGAGCTTACTATGAGGTGCAAGAGACTCCAATACTTGTTCTGCATTACAGACCTCATCTTCAGGCATGCGCTCTCTGTGGTGCTCCCATTTGTGGTGCCCCCAGCACAACGACAATCCACCTAGATTTGGTTTCAGGTGGAGATTGGCCTCTTTTGCATCTGACACACTCTTTATTTTTCTCAAGTTGTACAGTTCCAACCTGTTGCCAAGGTGCCGCAGGTCTTTGAGCTCCTCGATTCCATGACCAATTTCAATGTCCACAATAAATGTTGTTAGTGTGCGAAGGTTGTTCAGTAGACTAATGTTTGGAGGCATCTGTTTCAAGTTACAACCTCCAAGAAGATAGATATTAATGAGCTTCCTCATTGCACTTATACTTTCAGGTAACCACTGCAGGTTTGGGCAATTATTGAGCCTTAATGTTTGCAAATTGTATAACATAGATACTGAATCTGGCAGTCTAACAAAGAGAGAGTCAGAAAGGTCAAGATACCGTAAATGTTTTGCATTTATGACATGGCTATTGGTAAGAGAATTGCTAGAATATTGGAACGCTCTCAATGACATCAGATTTAACTCCTTAAGATCCACGTTACGTGCTAACAAAGTACAGAGAGACGTTGTGCCTTTGAGTAGTCCACTGATTTTTTCCAATTCCGACCTTGACATTTGCCTTGCAATCTGCATATGACGGGTATATTTTACTGATGCTTTCTGCTGAATCGACTCTTCTATAATTGCACATTCGTTTGTCACATCTTTCGCTAGGTCATGCATTAAATCGTGCATTTTACAAACAGTTGACTCATATCTATGGCCATCATAATAAAATTTCTTGGAAAAATGCACATCTTGGAGGAAGGACCTCCAAACCAAGTAATGGAAAATGGATTCTCCTTTCTGTGCCAAATCCATTGTTCCATCTTCTTGAATAAAACCGTTTGCCATCCATAGTTGGATCAGTATGTCCTTCTCCAGCTCGTAGTCCTTGGGGAAGACCGCACAGAAGGCAAAACATTGCTTCATTTCAGATGTCAAGTGTCGGTAACTCAACTTCAGTATGGGTAGGATCTCATCTTGGCCTCTGACATTATCCCCAATGTTGCTTTCTTCTATGGCCTCCCATTCCTGTACGTGTTGTTTAGAACTCATCAAGCCACCCATCGTCTTCAGAGCAAGAGGCAGCCCGTTGCATTTCTTGACAATACGTCTGCCGATGGTGACCAACTCTGCTTGCTCCTCTACACCATTACTAAATGCTTTCTTTGAGAAGAGTTCCCATGAATCATCTTCACTCAGACATGCTAGCTTGTGGGGTCCTAACGTGCCCATTATGGATGCCACCTGCTGGCTTCGACATGTGACAACTATAATACTTCCCGGTCCACCAACAGAACACAACAATGGCTTCACCTCATCCTCCCACTTCCTCTCCTCTTCATTCCACACATCATCAACAACAAGCAGATACCTTTTCTGACCAACGACTTCCTGAAGTCGTCGTCGCAGCAGCTCGATGGTGTCCGGCAGGTTACATCTTTTATTTGTAGCCAATTCAATGATTGATTTGACAATAGCAGTGGCTTCAAAGTTTTCTGAGACACAGTGCCACATGTTCAACTGGAAATGTTGTTGTACCCTAGGGTCGTTGTACACCATCTTGGCAAGAGTCGTCTTGCCCAGACCTCCCATCCCAAAGATGGGCAGCACATGCACATTCTTCTGGTCTTGCTGGTCGAGCAACATCTTCACCACCACTTCGTTGTCTTCATCTCTGCCAAAGACAGATTCATCCAGTGCTGCGTGCGTCTGCCGATAAAGAACCTGCGGCGCCTCCGCACGGTTCTCCACCAGGCTAAACGTGTTCATCTCCTCAACAAGCTTATTGATCTTCTCGAGCACGTTGCTCAGCTTCCTGCTCATGGTAAGACGGAAGAGAAGCGGGCTGTGCGACGTGAAGTGGCTGAGTACCTTGCGTGTCTTGGAGTCGCCGATCTGGGCCTCGCGGCGCAGCGCCTCGTACTGGAAGTCGTCGAGGACGTTGTCGGCCTAGTAGGCGACGGTCCTGAAGTCCTTCATCCACCTCTTGACGTAGGGGTTGGTTTCGCTCTTCACTTCGGCGTCAGCCAGCTTGCACTGGACCACCAGCAGCTGGCGCTCCAGCTTTCCGCGGTCGCCGTCGAGGCCCCACATGCCGGCAACGCTCTGGACGAGCGCGTCGTCGGCCTTGCCTGCGACGGCACGCACCATGGGAAGAAGCAGCGACTCGGCCATGGGTCGTACTTGCGAACTGCGATGGGTTTGGTCAGGCTCTCTCGTATGTGATGGGGGAAATTTCTGGGTGTGTTGTTCTTTCTCACAAGTGAAGTGACCGAACAGCCAAGGAAGGAAGCAGGGGACCCAAGTAAAGCATATTTGCTGAGCAGTGGCAGGTGATAAGGGGCCAAGTGCCAACGCGACGCGCGCGGCCGGATGGATAATTGCTGTGCAGCGGCGCTGTGTCAGCACCCATAAATTACATTCGACTTATAAATAATGTGTCATTTGAATATATACCTGAATAATTGTTTAACATATCATATGTAATGGCACATTATGGCGACGGTCTTGAAGTCCTTCATCCACCTCTTGATGTACGGGATGGTCTCGCTCTTCACTTCGGCGTCGGCCAGCTTACACTGGACGGCCAGCAGCTGGCGCTGCAGCTTGCAGCGCTCGTCGTCGACGCCAAACATGCTCACAGGCTGGTTGCTAGCTGCGCTATGGAAAGAGAACAGGAAGCAACAGCTAACCACTAGCTAGGACGAGAGCTTCGGTGGTGTGTACTGCAGCTAGGTTGATATTTTTGACCGTCAGCGTCACCTATCAATTTAAGCTCACTGGTGTGGTGTGAATTTCTCAATCCACCAATTTCCTTTCACTTTCTTAGCAGATGCATCGTTGTCTGGTCCAGGATGAAAATTTCAAACTCCAAGAAAATGTGTCCTGCGATCTTATCACAAAGGGAAAAAAAAAGTGCCGCGCTGAAGTAACAGGGCAATTAAAGGGTAATCACCATGTAATTCCTGCTATCTTGGAAATATATTAATATCTAGGAATTTTACGGGAAACAACGTAATTCGAAAATGCGTATAAAGAATTCACAGAGGATGATCCCTCCACAAGCAAATAGTTGCATGTAGTTCCTAGCAATCAAATTAGCAGAGATTATTTCCCAACAATCATTATAATTTAGCGCAGCACAAAAAACGCCTCTATGGGATTGATGCTCAGTTTAACAATTCCAAAAGAGTATCATTATTCTGAATCGCTTTCCAGTGCAAAGGGTGTACCTGAAGCTAGACCGTGTTTCTACCATGTAAATGAAGGCAAAACATAAGAGGGGTATGAGCTATGCTCGCAACACAATGCACTGACGGCATCATCTCCAGCAGTTTCTCCAAATTCACCAAGTCCAAATTCAGCCGTATGGATCCCTCCAGTGGTGAATGCAGACGCGATTCCTGCCATGTTTGCGGCTTTGATGTCATGGTGCAGCGAATCCCCCACGGCGATACATTCATGGGCATAAACGCCTGCTAGGGACATAGATGATAACCTGAGAAAGCAATAGCATATTACTACTGTCTATCAAGAGCTATTACACCACAAAAACTTAATGATCAGAAAGGATGATCCTAGAAAAGGCTATAAAGATAAAGTAATCATGTACATTCACAATCACAAGTTCAAAAACCCTGTGGTTCACCATATTCTGTGAGTCGCATTTCAGCTTTGTATCATGTTGAAGTAGTTGAAGTGTTCGCTAAATCTACAAGAAGTAGATATGTCAACTATTACCTTATCAGGCTTCCCCATCCATTTTACTTCACACACTCTCAAATTTGGCTGCCAGAGAAACAGATTAACCATTTCTGGTTATATTACAGTTAACATGGTAAAGGGCAGTAATATTTTCATCGTATCTCAGGAATAAAAAATATCTAAAGTTCTAGTGTAGCCAAAGCATATCCAATCATGAGTTAAAGCAACTGTACTATTTGGTAACTGTTAAATAGTCAGCCCACCAGGCATGACACGCAGATCTCGAGCTTCAACAGTGACATGATCTGGATTAGCTACCACCATTGGAAGTCCCTTTTCAATACCAAGTATTAGAACCTGCTCAAGCTCCTCAAGACTTTTCGGAAGTGGATAACCTAAAGGTGACCCCAGGGTACCATGGGCTACTATAAACTCCGCATCATCAACACTGCTCACAACTTGCAAACCAAGGCCCTAATAGAAGAAAAAAAGTTACACAAGTTAGATGAAAAATCCATTTCAAATGCAAATAGTATCAACATACTTGTTAAACAAAAACGAGAAACCATTTGTTCTGGTCTCATGTGCACCTCACAGTAGTACCAATGCATTCGATATCCCATGCTTGTCATTATTGATACTTCTTCATATATGTTAAATTACCTGAGCCATTCGATGGAAGCATGTGCGACACCAATTCTGATGCTAATATATTACTTGAAAGAAACAACTGCTAAAGAAAAGTAACCAAACAACAAACCTGCAGGGAAATTGCACCTTGACTGCCCCATGTCAGATGGATACACTTCCTTTCGAGAGCTGCAAACCATGGATCATTCCTCCTATGTTTATGAAATTGGATCAAAAGAGCTGCAAACCATGGATCATTCCTCCTATGTTTATGAAATTGGATCAAAAGTTCATCTTAAGTTTCTGCGTAAGTCGCATCAAATAACCGCAGAAGAAACGAGAGCATGAAGCTTACTTCTGAAGGTACTGATGCGTGAGTTCCCCGTTAGTGATCGCCCCGAGGAAACAAGATGTGTCCAACCCAACGCTCTTCAGCTTCTCCATGGTCACAGACGACCGTCTGGAGGACTTGCTGATTATCATCCGGCAGAACAGAGAGATAATGGTAAAGAGGAACATGAATCAGAGTCTCTGTACCAACGCATACATGCCAAGATGGCACCAGGGTAGGGTTTCTTCCCGAGCTCTTTACGGTACCCCGGAGTAAGTATAGACCCTCTATTTATCTTGATCCAATAGCTAATTTTATCTGGTACTCCAATCTATACTTAAGAAGTACGACATAAATTTTTTCTTTAAACTAAGAAATACCTTGATTCAAAGGGAAAAATTGGAATCAACATTCTTGCTAAATCGGTCGCCCTAATCCTCTGTACTCATTTCACGAAGGCCTCTCTCCTCCTCCCCAGCCTTTGGCAACCTCACTCTGGTCACGCCTCCTCGGGCTTTCCCTAGCCATGCCGCCGTAGGCGCCGCCTCGCCGCGCCGCCTCGCGGGCTGGGCCTCCATCGCGCCGCCTCGGGCTCGCCCTCTGCCGCCCTACCTCGCGGGATCACCCTACGCCGTGCCGCCTCACGGGCTGGGGCTCTACCGCGCCGCCTCGGGCTCGCCGTCTGCCGCCCCGCCTCGCAAGCTCGGCCTCAGCCGCGCCGCCGCCAACCTTGTCCGCATCTCCACCGGGTCTGCATCGGTCACCTCCGCGCCGCCGCGTGCTCGGCCTCCGCTCGAGATCCCCTAGGATGACCGCGATGTGCTCCGAGGTGGCCGCTGCCGCCGAGCAGCGGATCGACGCGGTGAGCCACCCCAACCTCGTGCCGCTCCACGCGCTGTACATCGGGTCGAGGGGCCAAGAAGCTGCTCGTGCACCCCTCGTACACCACGGCTCGCTCCACGGGTTCTTGCAAGGTTAGTGTCGTAGACACAAGTCTAGACAGTAAATTTATGGCACCCCCGATCGGTTACAGCGACCGTCAGCGGTGCAGGAGGAGTACGAGCAAGTATGACCCTTTGGCCGTCTGTCGAGGTGAAGCACGAGACATGTACGACGGGGTGAAACACGAGGCGTATACGACAAGCCGAAACCCAGTCGTGTCCGACGGGGTGAAAGTCACCTTTGCATTGGAGTGTAGAATTAGGGTTCACAAGAATTCTTCCCCCTCCTCTCTACCCCCGGGGGGTATTTATAGGGTTTGAGAATGGAAAAGGCGAGATTACAATTTTGCCCTCACACGAGAGGAACTTTTACAAGGGCGTGGTCATCATTTACCATGCATAGAAGATATTTTGGGAGAATATTCTCGAGAATCTTTGGGGAATATTCTTTGGCATCTTTGGAGGAAACCCTAAGCACGTCGAGGCGGTCTTTGCCGACGTCATCGCAGACTTGACAGTGACGGACGTCGGGGTGGCCCTTGACGTCTTCGTCGTAGACTTTGACGGCGACGGATGTCGGGGTTGTCCTTGACGTCCTCGACGATGTAGAGTTCGACGATGATGGACGTCGAGGACGTCGAGGTTGCCCTTGGCGGTATTGACGACGTAGAGTTTGACGATGACGGATGTCGAGGTTGGCGGTGTCGTTGTAGTCCGCGATGACGGCGGAGACTGTGGCTGCCCCTGACGGCGTCAGTTTAGTCGTTGATGACGGATGCGGAAAAGTCTTCGAAAACGGACTAGCGCGGGGGCCCTTCTCCAACAGTTAGTGTTAATCTCTGCCCACTCTTGCTTTGGGTGTTTCGTAGTAGGAAGTATGTTAGTCCTCTCTTGTTTCTGTGCTGAGTTTTGGTGAAAGAGACCGCAAACCTTGATTCCACAAGGCTTAGGAAAATCATCCCATGCATTGCAGATTTGCAGCATAAGCATGCAGGCTGCAATTCATATACCGAGATTTTGCGCAGGAAGCGTACATTATGAGGTTAGTCAAAAAATTGTTTCCCACAGCGTCCATATAAATGCCTCCGTCGTCCTCCGCGCGTGCACTAGCCCGCGTGCCAGGCTGCCCGTGGAGAATGGCGGCGCGGGTGACGGCGCCTCACCAGTACGACCCCAAGATTTCCAAGCAACATTTGAGTTTATGGAGAGGCTTCGGTACAATCCAATTTATCATTCAACATTTGAATTAGAGCATAGGACAAGAGACATAGCCAGCCAATTCTTTTTAGATGGAAAGAAGGATGTTCTACTCAGGATCAAATAGAAAATACTTCAGTAGACAAATATGCAGAATGAGAAGTAAAAAAGAAGATAAAGTTTGTCCTGTTGTACCTTTTAGTGTTGATGCTTTGTTGTTTCTTTTGTCGTTTCTAAATCTAACATTTTCAATTAGGCACTGGATAAATCAAAATACAGAGACCGTCTCCGAGCTCTTAGGCGATACATTCCCAGGCTTGAGCAGGAGCTTGAAGATCTTAATGCGCAGATGAAGTTAGCTGGGAAGCATAAAGGACAAAGTGCAGCGGAAGACGTCACTTTTGTTTCAGATTGTGCAAACAGTATGTCCGTGAAAAAAGATTCTTCTAGTTCAATTCACAAGAGAAGTGTATCTGATCTCCTGTCAGAAAGTATAGAAGGGCCAGAAAGGCTAAAGGATGAAGATTCTGAGGTTGACGATGATTCAGCTTCAGAGTCTATCACATACTCTGAATCTGAGGATCTCTCTGACATTTTTGAGACAGACTCAGAGGAGCAAGTAGAAGATAGCAAGGAGCGCCCTTTGTATCTAGACAGGCTGAATAAGTTTCCCTCAGTAAATAATGATAGTGAACCAGATGATTTTTAGGAGCATCTGAGGAAAATTGCTTCACTTTCTGATAAGACTGTTTCACCTGGAAAAGAACTAGAAGTGTCCGAGCTTGATGAGATAGATAAAATATTCCTGAGAGCTAGTTCATTGCTGAAGAAAAGGTGACGGTCTTGGAATTTGTATACAATGTGCTTGGTTTTTATTTGCTTAGAATTTATGTGCACTTTACTGGCATCTCCGAAAAGGATTTGAGACCTACAAATACTGAATTGTAAAATCATTGCGTAAAAGTATGAAAGATGAATTTCCAAGCTGCATATTTCAAAGTCTCCTGAACGATCTATTGTATTGTACTATTCAATTCCATGGGTCATGGGTGATGCTTCGTTTTGGTAACTTCAGTACTGATCAATGCATTCATCCATTTGAAGGCATTCAGGTGGTTATCCAAAACTGATTCAAGGTTTTACATCAGTGCTAAGGTTCAGACATAACAATCTGCAAATACATCACACGCAACAGTTAAATTCATATCATGCATCAAACCCATCTCATGCTGAAAGTATTGGCCCCAAATTGCCTCAAAATTACATATGTTTGAGGCCGATCAATTATCACAACAAGATGGCAGAATCCTTTGCATACATGCAGACATATTATATCACATATAAACTGTTTTCTTTTTTTTTGTTGAAACTCTCGCATACAAACTGTTCAGTTCAGATATCTCATCCAAGATCAGGAACGATGAGGTAGTCCTCCTCGTCAGGCAGCTCCACCCGTGCCTTCTTGCTCTGGCGCGCACTGCTCGTCTTGTAGAAACCGGCGTTGCTCGTTGGCTGTGGCGCGGCAAAGAGCTCGGGGACCTCCGCCGCGGTGCTGCGCCCTTTGACCGGCGCCTGGTTGTGGAACAGGTCGATGTCGGCGAACCACTCCAGCTCCTTGAACCCGAGAGGAGACGGAGACCCCTTCTGCAACAGCGAACACAACAAGAACAGACGAAGACCGTGAGATGGAGATCTCAAGGGGACACTACTTGATTAGCACGATTTGCTAGCTGCTTGCCTTATCGCTGGATTCGTAGTCTGAGAACTGCAGGAGGTCCTCGATGGCCCAGCTCGACGGCAGCAGTAACGGTGACGACGGCACCTCCTGCGCGGATGTCGGAGCCGACCCGGGGACTGTGCTAGCAGCAAACCGTAAGGACGCATTGCGCAGATGCTCTACATGATAACCAGATGCTATGCGCAAAGGTGTCAGCTTTTCCCCCAATTTCTAGTTGAAATTCCCCCATTCCCTTGAATCCTATGCGTGATCCGGTATCAGAATCGGCGTTCCACGAATAATCACCGGGGGAGGGACCCCAGGCACTAGTGCTAGTCGGAAGATGAAGCAGAACGTGCAACGATTCTGCGTGAAAGCTGTTAACTTGATGGGTGGGGAGTACGGAGTTTTTTTTAATAAATATTATTTTTAAATTTTCTTTTCTAGAATTTATAGGTTTCTTTGAAAAAATCACAAAAGTAACACCCTGTAGTACAACCGTTGAACGACAAGAGACCTGTCGTCCAGCCATTAGACGACAAGGGGCCTGTCAGCCAATGTGGAACGAGAGGACATGTCGTCCAACCGTAGAAGGACAGCCTAGTTGGATGGATCAGTCAATAACAGTACTTATATCTCTAACTCTTTTTCTTCCTCCAAATCATCTCGTACATTAAATCTTAGTAGGAAAATGGATCATTTATGGGCCCACGGATTTGAAATCCGATCGCACCCGTGGATAAATTCTAAAAAATAATATTATAGCAATTCGAAAACCATCTGGTTCACTATCATTATAGTGAACCTATAAATTCTAAAAAATAATATTTATAAAAAATTCTCCACAAATCCTATCAACCGACGAGCTTTCCAAGAACCAATAGGACCGATATAATCCATTAGCAAAAAGAAAACTACCTCGTGGATGGAGGTCTCCAGCACGGTGTAGGGCGCGGCCGTGCTGAACTTGGTACCGCCCACGCCCTTCTTGTCGATGGCCAGCTGCGTGGCGTTCAGCGGCACGATGCAGCCGTTCACCTTGATGGCCGTCACGCTGATGAAGTACTCGTTGGACTTGCCCCCCTTGCCAGAGACGCCGGCCGTGCTAGCTCACGTTGTTGCCGTCACGCTGATGAAGTACTGATGAGTTCTCTGTGATGGACTCCTCCGGTGCTTCCGTATTTTTGTTGTTGTTTCTTTTATACTAGCTGAAGGATTTGCTCAATTTCACCTAAATTCAAACTGGCGTTAAACCCTCTTCAAAGCGTTGAAAAAACTGATAAGTTGGTAGGCTGGAGAAGGGGACACAGATTTTTTACCATTCACGGCACATACCAATAAAGAGATCACCGTTCACCTCTATTTGGGATCTGTGTTTGTATTACACCATTTGTTGCTATACATTTCTGTACTATAGTCTATATATTGTGTAAAGTATCACATTTGTACACAATACAGAGCATCTAAAAAATAATATTTTTATTTGAAACTTGATGAAACCGACATGAAACTATTTAAAATTTTGAAAAGGGATAATAATTATGCTCATAAAATATTGTATTGTACTTTGTTATGTTTCACAAATATTTCGTGGATTTTTATGGAATTTTTGGTGATTTTCACTGTACTTTATACTGTTTCATAGAGTTTCATCATGTTTTATATGAATTTTAGTATGGTTCCGATTTGTCATGTGGTTTCACTCGTGTTTCAGCATGTTACATTCTAATTTGACTATTTCAATACATTTAGAAAACGAAAATAAGTTATCGTATCATTGTATTTTATCGTGAGTATGACACGTGTTTCATCGTACCATAGATGTTTCATAACATAATATCATTAAAATATCGGATACACGTTCATCACTAATACATCTTTCATATGTTATGGTTGACAAATGTTTCATGAATTCTTAATGAATTTTTAGTGATTTCACCATACTTTGTAGCTGGTTTCATCGTGTTTCATATGAGTTTCACTTTGGTTTCATCGTATTTCATATGAGTTTCACTCTGGTTCACCCTAGTTTCATCGTGTTTCATATGAGTTTCACTCTGGTTCACTCTAGTTTCATCGTGTTTCATATGAGTATCATATAAAAAATAAAGTATATCATATTTTATCTTTCAGGGACAATAATCTAGGATCGAAATATTTCTCACCTTTTAAGAATAGCAATCCGGGATCTAAATATTTCGAACATATGCATTAATAAGCTGGGGATCATATTTCAACAAAAAAATTTGCTGAGCATTCGGCTCAAGAAAAAGTATATCAATTGCAATATTGAGATCCGCACCACGCTGTAGCCGTATATAGAAGCTCCTTTAAAAAAAAGGGTTAGAAGCTTCTCTGTTGGTTGAAGCAGACCACATATATGATCCTTACATACGTAACATCCCCAAATGTATTGCCATTTTATTGTGCATCATAGCATGTTGAATTTGAATTTGAAAATCGTTTGAAATGGAGCAAAGTTCAAAAGAGAAAAGAAATCAAAGAAAAAAATTGTGACAGACCCCGGAATTCCATATGATTAAGGGAATGGGTAATCGCCAAGAACCGAGAAACCAGTCGGCCTGTGGCACGGTACCTGCGCCGTGAACACCGAGGCGGAGTGGTCCGACACCTGACCAACGCACCATACGCTTCCCAGACGTTGTATGCCTTCACCGTTGGTCAAGCCGGCCGGAAGCAACTAAACTTCTCAGAACCACATACAATTCCCTGATCCTGTGAAGACTTAGAGTCATTCCCAATACCACTACGCAAAGCAAGCTCGGAGGAGCTCGGCATTTCTACCCACACCCTAACCTAGCGGAAGCTAGTGAGTCGCTCGAAAGCCCGATAGAAACACCCACACCCTGCCTGGCCGGCACAGCATCTCAGCCAGCGGGTCACTCAACCGATACATGCTCGACTTAGTGATAAGAGGAACAACTTTAATTTTTCATAGCATACCCATATACTTCATTTCATACACGCATTGCATATGGGCAGCCACTGAAACAACTTGAATATCACATTTCAAACTCTAACAGAAGGAGTTATCAACATACATAGTTTACTTCTTACCCGAGGAAGATTATACCACACACGAGTGTCGACTCGAAGGTCGATTACAGCTTTCAAACTTCAAGAAAAAGCAAACAAACAAAATGGAAAACATGAGATGGCAACCCATGCCATCTCCATCTGATGATTTAAACCCACCACAGATCGACCGTTAAGGAAACCCACTTAAGCTAAACATCGGCGTCGACATTTTCCACGTTGTAGTACTCACCGATACTGGACTCACCTGCAACAATTGCTTCTAGAGTTCAAATAATTTTGGTTGGTTTGAATTGGAGCAAATTTGAACAAATTTCGTCCAATTTAGTATGGTTTGAAAATTTTCGTTCAAATTCAAATTCAAATTTCATAAAATTTTCCAAATTGAATTCCGAAATTTCTGAAATTTCGGTGGTTTCCACAGGTATCGAAATTTTTCCATAAGCGAAATTTATTTTCCTTGATTGCTTCAAATGCATGATCTGTAAGCCTAATCTGTTTAGTAGGTTGATTTATGATCTAATCCGTTGATTGTACAGGTTGAGTATCAAGTCGAGGAATGCAGTCCAGAAAAACGAGCCAACAATGAGTGCATCCATGTTAAGACTGCTAAAGCGGTTTTACCGCGTGGAGGCGATATCGTGTTCGGTGTTGCGCACCAGCATTCTGGTGAAAGTGGTTCTTCTTTGCATGGTCAGGTAACGGGATAGATGCTGATCTCCCACTCATTCTGCTTATGCACCATCAGTATTGCCTATCTGAAACTCTGCACAGTTTAATGGGACCTGAAATAGATCGATGACTCGTATCTGAATATTCTTGGTAAAGGGAGCCTAACGTCTGGGGTATACTCAACTTATTGCAGGATGGGCGGCTTCTTTGCGAATCGCTTCCGACTTATGGCACTGGGAAGGAGGCAGGGAATGAGCACAACTACATCGTCGGCATGTCGACGTGCTATCCGAAGCCGGGATCCATGAAGGTCAGTGACGGTGAGGTACTGACCGTCGTCTCCAACTACAGCAGCGACCGCCAGCACACCGGTGTCATGGGCCTGTTCTACATTCTCGTGGCTGAGCAAGAGCAGCCGGCTCCCGAGCCATCCCTGTGCTTCAGTTTCCCAGTTCCTTGTGAGTCTTACTAAAATTTCACCTTACTTTCAACCATCTTCCCTTGCAGTCTGAAAACTGCAAATGCGCATGGCGTTTTGTAATCCATTCTTGTTGGACCTGTTGCATATGCAGGGTGCTTGCCTGCATGGCTGTCAAGCAACATGTGAAGAACAGAGAATCATGTAGCCGTAATGTGGTGCGATAATGGTGGTGCCTGAGGACGCTGAATGAATCGACACTGGTTATAAGATGTCTGGGTTTTTGTTTTAGTTAAAAGCGGGTCTGTGAGCTGCAGATTGTGTCATTCTGATGAACCATCAAGTATTTGATGGCTTGTAATTACTAGTAGTAGTATATGAAGCTGGGTTACATAAGTGCATCATTAGCAAAAACCAATCTCCAAGCTATGTCCGCCACGGATGTACAATATCTTGTACAAGTAAGTTCCTCTCCTTTAGCTAGTGATATACTCTCTTTTTTTAGAAACTGACAGCAACACTGCTTTTCAATTAGAAAAGAGAGAGTTTAATTTACAGACAAAGTGGCTTGCTTTAAAGGGAACAAGGCGAAAACCGTAAAATATCCACATGTGGACAATCATCTCGATCTGGCTATCACGCGGCCGCTGGAGACACCGACACCGACGCCTACGTACCACGAGTTCCATATGCTCAACTCCAGACAGGTTCGGTGACATCTCATATCTGTCGGACGTAAGTACCTACCTCTGGATTGACATCTCTGATGCAGGCATGCAGCTGACTGATGATATATATGCATGCATGGTCGCTCGCAACAACAAACTCTAGTTAACCACGACGATTATTCTTGAGAGGTTAAGGCCGATTGTATCATATACATGATCGATGCAGTACGCATTACGGGGCAAGGTCGATTTATATATGCCTGCTCCACACGTTACGGTCGCTGCCTTATTATATGATGATCGGAATTCTATTAGGAGAACGTTCGCCCTGTGGTCTTATCGGGCGAACGTCTCACAACAGTGCGATGCGTCAATGAAGAGCAAGATTCGTCGCGAGGAAGAAGAAGCAGGAGGAAGAAGGAGAGGAGCAGCGAAATGGGAAAGAGTTGACGATAGGAAGGAGCAGCAAGATGGTGGGGAAGGATCACCGGCGTCCACTATCGCCTAACGGGTTCACTGGTCCTCCTAGACTTAGAGGGATGGCTACCAAGGGATGTCAGGCCGACGGTCGTGGCGGATGGAGGGTGGGGCGATAGCCCCGTCGGCCGCGGGCAGCGGTGGACGGCCGGTGGGCAGTATTGGCGAGACGGGTCGACAGCGGCGGTGTCGGTCGTGGAGCAGGAGGATGTGGCGCCAGTGATAGAGTAGGGGGAGGATGCGCGGACCATGGAGCTAGGTCAGGAGGAGGTGGATATGCGCCAACAGAAGACAAGAGGACGTGCGCTGATGGTGAATTGGAAGGAGGTGGAGCAGAAAGAAAGAGGACAAGCAAGACGGGTTTAAATGATGAGGTGGACGATGGGTTGGAAAAACGGTCGTCACCTAAGTCCATCGAGAGAAGGCCATCACCGGAAAAAAGGCAAAATTAGCCCCCGGGCGAGTTGCAATGCCGGGAATAGCCCCCGCCCGAAATCAAGGACGAAATTGTCCCCGTGATGCAACGTGCAAGTGACACGTGGCAAAGTCACGCCTTTGGCCCGCGAGCTGACGGGATCGCGCTTCTAGCCCGCGAGGTGACGCGATCGTGGACCCGGCCCGTCGCCGCGCTCCCCACCCACGAGCCGCGCTAGGCCGCGCCCGAAGCCCGCAAGGCGAGGCCGGATCGCGCCCGGGGCCCGCGAGGAGGAGCTCGCGCCCGTGGCCCGCGACCTGCAAAGCTCCCGGCCACGGCCTGCGGAGCTCGCGGCTCGCGTCCGAGGCCCAGGTCGCTCGTACGGCCCGCGACCTGCGGAGCTCGCGGCCACGGCCTGCGACGACCGGACCGGCTCGCGCCCGAGGCCCGTGACCAGCCCAGGTCGCGCGTACGGCCCGCGACGAGCCGACCTTTCTCTTCAGCTGCGCTTTTTCTTTTTCTTTTTGCTGTGCAAACCGGAAGTGACCGCTGTCAATTTGTTTCGCTTTTTCGCTGTGCAGACCGGACGGGACACCGCTGTCCATTCAATTGTCAATTTTTTGTTGCTTCCTCCTTTTCTCACGCAAGAGACATTATATTCACTCTTTATATTGAGCTCGTGCTGCCGTGGTCTTCTCCCTTTCCTCTCTGTCTAGCTTGTGGTCTTCTCCCTTTCCTCTCTGTCTAGCTTGCTCTCACTCTCTACCTCTGCGTACTCTCTCTGCCTTCTAATCTAAAGGAGCATAAGAGTATGAGCCGCTGATTTTGAAGCAAAAAAGATCGAAATCAGCTATCTGAGTAGTAGAAAAAATTGAAGATCAAGTCGAGACGTAGCTACAAAGGTAAATTTCTTCTACATGCAAGATGTTATCATATTTTTTAGTTAGGTTGAAATTAGATATATGATAATGTTAAGACTTTAGTTATGAAGTTGACTATTATTTCATGCATGCATAAAATGCAGTTCTCTCGAGAATTTATAAATTTAGCTTCGTATTTAATGTGCACTGAAACTCGTCTCCCTGTACTTAGACGTAGTACGAGATGGAGTTTTGCAATGGAATTTGAAGCTAAAAAGAGCAAAATTAGCCATCCGAGTAGTTGAAAAAATTGAAGATCAAGTTGAGACTTAGACATGAAGGTAAATTTCTTTTACATGCAAGACGTTATTATATTTTTTAGTTAGGCTGCAATTAGATAAATGATAATGTTAAGACTCTAGTTATCTTGGTCTAGTTTATTGTTATTCCATGCATGCAGACATGGCAGTTGTCTCGAGGATTTGTAAATTTAACTTCTTATTTTATTTAATGTAGCACTGAAACATGGTTCCACGTAGATGGGAACAAGATGGAGATTTGCAGTGGAATTTTAAACTTTAAGGAGTAAAATTAGCTCGTGCAGAAGTAAACAACGTGTACATCTTGTGGTATTCTTGCAGAAAAGGTAAATTCATGTTGCATGAAATTCTGTGATTAGTTGATTGATTAGCTTAATCTTCGCACTTGCTTGCATAGCTCCGGAGGAGACGTTGCTACAGTGAGACTCCTCAACGCGACACGGTGGACACCTTTAGGTTTTTTGTTAACTCCTCATTGCACCCAATATGACGGACTTAAATTTTATCTGAGAAATGATACCTTTTTTATATAGTACGTGATCGATTCACCACATGAGCCGCCGCAAGGTTTCCCGGGAGGAACATTTAGTCAGGTATGTCAATTTAAATTTATTGTTCTCAAACAATAAACTTATTTCTTAATTGGCATATCCTTTATTCCGGTCATTTTTCAGACATTAGATGAAGTTGATTCGCCTTCCCACGATGGTGCTTTTATTTACCAAAATCCATTTATGCGATCTTCACTTCAATACCGGTCCTTAGTTGGAGGAGGAAGTTCCGAGCTTGGTTCGTCCCACCAACAGGGTCATGAGTGGGTCGAAGTTCGACATCAAGAGATCGTTAACAGCCAAATTCCTAGTCAACCATACCCTACTCAGGACACTCAGGACGATCAGGAAACTTATGAAACTCCCCAGTACAATCTCCGAACAAATCCAAAACTAAACGAGCATTTCACTTTTCCCTCAAGTCACATGCCACCGAGGCATAAGAGGGGAAGAGGCCGGTAATTGTAACTTTTTTAGTTCCTTCAATTACTTTTACTTTGTACTTTGCCATATGCACTACTCTATTTTCTTACTGATTTCGCGGTGTAATGAGTTATATATACATAAAGTTTGCAGGTGAGAGCCTAGATAAAAGATGAAAGTAGCGATGTCCAGAGAGAAAGCTCAAATATAAAGAGAGAAGAGAATCTTGAGAAAAAGAAAAAGCAAATAAAATTTGACCGCGCCCTGTCCCGTCCAGTTTGGGCGCATGCGGCCGATCGCTCCCGAGACGGGAATATTCCCGCGCAGATAAAACACGTCGACAGCGGAAAAGTGAAGAAAACGCGGGCCGTACGCGCGACTTGGGCCGCGTCCCGGGTTGTGGCCGCGAGCTCTAGGCCGCGTCGCGGGCCGTGGCCACGAGCCCGGTCGTCATGGGCCAGGCGCGCGAGACTCTCCTCGCGGGCCCTAGGCGTGATCCGCCCGCCTCGCGGGCCGAGGGCGCGGCCTAGAGGGAGCTCGCGGGTGGGGGCCACGGAGGGTGGCGGGGATCGCGCCGTCGCGGGTCTGGCGCGCGAATTTTTGTCGTCGCGGTTCTTGGGCGCAAGTTATCCACATGTCGATTGCGCGTTGCGTCGCGGGGTCATTTTCATCGTTGCTCCCGGGCGGGGGCTATTCCCGGCATTGCCACTCGCCCGGGGGCCAGGTCATCACCTATGTCCTATGGTGATGGATACACGCGCACGGCATATCATAATGTATTAATGTGCCCGTAGGTTTCTAATTAACGACTCATTTTCAAAGTGTTCTATTTATAGTGGTAAAGCTCGTACGCGTAGCTAGTTAAACCATTTGTACATACTTTGCCTAATATGAGTACCGCTTGAGTGTTTAAATTGGTTAATTAATAGATGATAGCATGATTTATGTAAATACTTCTGTTTTTATTTCGTAGGTTTGTTCCATGGTGGAATGGTGATATGAGTGGTTAGATCTTCTTCGACGGCTTGAGAAATGCAACTCCAATTTAAGAGAAAAATAGGCAATCGGAAATCGATACTCTCTTATTCCAAACTAACATCTTAAAAACGAAAATAAAATACGACTCAACTCCGTTAGCAGTAGACGGTTCCCGCCAGAGCACAGAGGTGTTTCGAAGCGCCATTCCGAGCGTTTGCGTCCCAGCCGATGTTTCTGTCAGTTTTCCTCATCGCCACCGAAAGGAGGGGGGTGGGTCTGGAACTCCGGGTCTCCGAGTCAAGTCTGGTAGTTAGGTTAGGGTTTAGCTAAGTGTCCTTCAGTTTGAGTTTTTCTTAAATTCAAAAAAGTGACTTTAAATGTTTTAGAAAATTCTGAAGCTTGCGAATAAATTACTAACAACAAAATTTTCAGAGAAAATAATTCCATGTGGGTGGACTGTTAGAAATAGAAAGAGACTCCTAATCACTAGTGCTCCCGTATTTTAAATTTTTAAAAGCGCATGTACAAATCTCAGAAAATTCTTAAAAAGTTCCATGTGTATATATTTAAATAAAGTATTAACTATAAAAAGTTCATCCTAAAATACTTTGTTCTGTGGCATGCACACATGTGTTAGCAAGAGGGGAGGAATAGGGGTAAGATAGTCATTATGGAAAAGTTAGCGAGGCAAGGGTATATAAAAGCTAATAGAACAATTATAAAGACGTATTAGGGTTGTTAGATTTCGTAAGGGTAAATCTCACATTATCAACTTTTGTAAGGACACAAAAAGTTTTGTCCCTATAAGATTCTGTAATACTTGTGGGTGAAAGTGTTTAGGATTACTGAACCAAACCATTCTAAATCTGACAGTATAGAATATGGTAAGAGATTTTTGACACCGAACACTATCCGCTCCAATTCTGAATCCGCAATAGCATACAATATAAGATATGGTATTGCTAGCATCTTATATAATAGAATTTATCTATTTTTTTAGCTAGATTATCCGAAACTCCTAAATAGGGTTATCTGATTTTCTAGTAGAATTTCCATTACGGAATTATAGTTTGTGGTTGTTACCTTTGTTTATGAGATAGTTGTTGTGCGCCAGTGCCAATGCGGCTGCTTGCTAATGTGTTTTTTCGTGGATATTTACAATCTTATCATAGCCAAGTGTTCGATGCTTGCTCATTGATTGTGTATTAATAATTAAATGTCGGTGTATGATTAATGAAGTAAATATATATTGTTTAGTACTTAATTTACACATATTGTTTTATTGAAAATGTATTTCTCTATATGTATGTGCTATCCTCCTACTTTTATCTATTTTTAATTTAAGTCCGCACTACCCCGTATAACCCCTATCTATTTTTAATTTAAGTCCGCACTACCCCGTATAACCCCTACACTGACGGGCGCAAAACAGCCTCCACTGACGGGTTTAGCGCCCGTCAGTGAGCTCCTGTCATTGGAAATAAAAAACCCACTGACGGACGCGGCGCCCGTCAGTGGAGATATACCCAGGATCTAAAAAAAAGGGCACCAGGCCCAGCCTGAGCCCGAGCCCCCTGAGCCCACACCCGCCGCTGCTGTGACCTGCCGCCGTGGGTGCCGCTTCGGACGCTAGATCCGCCTCCATCCGCACGCCGCCGAAGCCCACCACCTCCGCCGCTACACGATGGACACGGCGGCTCGGCGACGACTCCAGCCCGGCGGGGCGCTCCACCTGCACACATCAAAACCACCTCGCACTTGGGCATCCTCGGACTCGGGCGCACGAAGGGGCACGGATCCGCGACGGGGGCCATCCTCGGACTCGGGCGCGGCGGAGCGTCGGCGGCAGGCGGCTGCGCGGCGAGCTCGGAGACGCGATGCTGGTAGTCGGGCGGGGCTCGGGCTTCGAAGGGGCGACACCGCCGAACGAGGGAGACGGCTGCTGTTGCTGCTGCTGGTTGTTGTCACCATCGCCGTCCGGCGCGGAGAGGAGGAGCATAGGGGACCTCGGGCGGCAGCGAGCCCCCGTGCAGCGGGACAGGTCCCAGTCGGCGAGCACGGGGGAGGACGCGGAGGCGGGGACGAGGGCGGCCTTGAGCTTGGCGAGCGCGTAGAGGTCGCGTTGGGGGGGGGCGCGGAGGAGGAGGAGCGGCGGTCGCTAGGGCATTCGCGAGAAAGGGAGGAGGAGCGGCGGCCGCTAGGGCGTTCGGGAGAAAAGAAGGAGTGTGTGTGGCGGTGTGGGGCGATTGGGGCGGCGGCTTAAGAGAGAGGAGGCCAGGGGTCACCAGGAAAAGGGAGAACTATCACTGACGAGCACACAATGGCGTCCGTCAGTGAAGTAAACCCTAAACCCTAGAAGAAAAGGTAGAAAAAGAAAAGAACTATCATTGACGAGCACAAAATGGCGCCCGTCGGTGAAGATCGGATCTTCACTGACGGGCACGAGAAGGTTGTCCGTCAGTGGAGATGCCAAGTTGGGCCTCTCGTCCCACTTTTACTGACGGGCGGATATTGTACCCGTCAGTAGAAGTTGAATGTATCGCCTTGCACATCACTACTACAGACGGGCACGAGCTCGCCTATCAGTGTTACCTCTAATTAGCGACGGGTCTCCTCGTACCCGTCAGTTGTGCCCATCAGTAGAAATTGGATGCATCACCTTGCACATCACTACTACAGACGGGCACGAGCTCGCCTGCCAGTGTTACCTCTAATTAGCGACGGGTCTCCTCGTGTCCGTCAGTGATGATCATGTAGCAGAAGTATTTTCTGAGGTAGTGCCGGCTCATTTCTATACTATATCCAATCCTAATATAATCTGTATTCATATCGGAATAGGAGCATCGTTAAATCCACGTCCAAATCGAACAAAGAATTATTATGATATAGTTTAAACGATATCCAACTTAATTCGATGACACCAGGCAACACTCACCGAGCAAGTCCAAATATCCAATTTCTCCACACGCACCCTCTTCTAGAGAGCCGTGTGAATGTACTCGGTATTCGTGTTATCCCCATCGCTAAACGCAAACACTGCCGTAAGAGGGCCACGTGGACCCGGTAGGACCCCTCACGCTTTATAAAACTGGCCGCGCGAAGTGTACTCAGACAGCTTCTCCTCCATCGTCAGTCCCTTCCGTCCTGGTATGTGTCGCCTCTTCCTCTGCTCCCTCTCCTGTGGTTCTTGCGCATTCTGCAATCTATCCACTAGGCTAACTGCGATCCACCAAGGGTTCCATCGTTTATTATCTGAATGATTGGTTGATTCATCTAATGTCTCTTGCAATTTGCAGTCCCCCGGTAGGAGAAAATACCACTTCCTTAAGGTCTGTTTGGTTGGGCTGTGATTGTTGACAAAGCTGTTGTTGGCTGGCTGTTTGAAAAAACTGCTGTGACTGTAGAAAAGTGACCATATGGCTTTTGGTTGATCCAAACCATCTACAGTATTTTGGAAAATGAGTACTGAAGCTTCAGCATATTGCAAAATGCTGGCAGAAGACAGCTTTTCCAAACAGCTGAATTTGCACTGCAAAGCCCATAGCTACCGTTGGTAAAATTTGCTGAAAAGCTGGCCGTTTGGTTGGACTGCAGCTTTTTTCCAGTGAAAAGCTGCTGAAAATCCTAACCAAACACCCCCTTAAATCTCTACGTGTCCTAATTCCTCTTCTGTTTTCTTCTTCTTCTTTTTGTATTTAATGGTTTCTCTTTGCGATCCACCTGCGTTAGTCTGGCGTACTGTTGATCTTTTCTTTTCAGAGATATTACTGCTTCAGGTTTGGGCTCTCTGTGCCTAACAGTTTTTGGCTTTCAGTCCC
Source organism: Stipa capillata (assembly GCA_019208055.1). Lineage (NCBI taxonomy): Eukaryota > Viridiplantae > Streptophyta > Magnoliopsida > Poales > Poaceae > Stipa > Stipa capillata. The sequence goes on from JAGXJF010001896.1 coordinate 271,859, forward strand.
TGCTTATCTTGTTGGTTACAAGCTACCACTTGAAATAATAAAAGACCACCAAATTCTTAGTGGTTGGAAAGGTTCAGAGAGTCAGTGCTTGACCATATCTAGTTTTCCGTTTTCTAGCGATGATTTCTGCGTGGCCACCCGATCTCAATGATTACTTTAATACTATGTTGTTTCTTGAATGATTACTTTAATACCCGATCTCAATGATTACTTTAATACTATGTTGTTTCTTGAATGATTACTTTAATACTATGTTGTTTCTTGGTAAACTGTACTACGAGAAAAGGCAGCACGTGAAACATGTCATTATTGTGTCTATTATATATTAAAAATATAATATAATTGTAATACCCAAAGTCGATAACTAGGTTTCTGATTTGCATCCATGCATACATGTCATCATCATCACCCCCACCTCAATTAAACTTAGATGTAATATGAATATACTTTATAGAATATGTTAATATCTCATCCTCGGTGGATAATTGTTGCAAACACCAATCAATTTATTTGAAGTAACTCAATTAAAAATATCATCGATAAGGGTGGTTGAAGTCATCGAACCTTCCCGTGAATCCTCGTCCCTAACACCAAACCCTAAATATGCTAGAATTAGGGTTTCGACGAATGAAGCAAACTCTAGTAGAAGAAATGTTCTAAGACTCCATGAATAGCCTAAAAGGGGATACCCCTAGCCCCTGACCAATTCCTAGAAATTGTGGACATGTCTAGGACTCAATTCTAGCTCGAATCCGAATCCAAACCCTAAATCGAATTTGAATAGGAACCTAGGTCAAATCAGTCCCAAAATGATTCAAACTCCTACAGTAGCTCAAGTATAATATTATGAACCTCCTGTAAAAATTTCAAGTCGATTGGAGTTAATTTGATACATAAAATGTCAAAGGGATCAACACTGCTTAAAAGAAAAACAAAAAGGAGAAGAAAACCCTAAACCTCCCTGGGCCGAAACCTCTCAGCCGGCCCAGCTACCCCAGCCCGCTCGGCCTCCCGCGCGCCTTCTCCCCCTTCCCTCACTGCCAACCGGGCCCCGCCTGTCGGCGCCTCCTCTCTCTTCCGCGCCTCGGGGCCCACTTGTCGGTCCGCGCCCGCCACGTCTCCGGCGTCGGTACGCCGGCGTGGGCGGTGCCCCGCGCCCGATGCCCCCTGTCCGAGCCCCGCCGCCCTTTAAATGTCGCCTCCCGACAGCCACTCTTCCTCCCTCCCTCGCATTCCTCGCTCCACCGAAAACCCTAGCGCCGATTTCCTTTCTTCCCGAGCTCCGGTGTCTTCTCCGGTGAGGAATCGACGCCGTCTGGCTGCTCCCCGAGCTCGGTCATCTCTCTCTAGAGCTTCCCCGTTCCCCTACTCACCCATTTTCGCTCCTTATTGCTTAGATCCGTGCCGGAGGCCTTGTCGTCGCAGCTCCATCCGCCGCCGTCGTCTCCAACTCCGGCGAGCCTCCACCACTTGTTCCAGTAGCCCCCGAACTCCCTTCTTCCATCTCCGAGCAGCTCTTCCTCCTCCCTCACCTCTCTGTTGCCCCTTCTTCGCAGATCGGTCACCGGAGCATCTCGGCGCCGACGACCTCGCACCTCGCCGCCACTGTCCTCGTCGCCAGCACGCCTCCGACCTCCTCCAACCTTCCCGAGCACCGAGGCGTCTCCGTGGTGAGCTCCTAGTCCTCTGGCCGTTCTCCCCGAGCTCAACCGAGCTCGGGAGCCATCTCCGGCGAGCTCTCCGGTGGAGCTCCGCCGTCTGAGCCCCGGGTCCGGCCGGATCCGAGAGAGAGTGAGGAGAGAGGAAGAGAGAGGGGTTGGGCTAGCACGCGTGGCGGGTTTTGATTGGCTAGCCCGACCCAGTCAGCAGCTGACCCGGCGCTGACTGGGATCATGTGTTTGGATTCCGGGGTAGTTTCTCGGGTGGTTTTGGCAAGCAGGTCCTGAGCGCAGAGAGAGAGAGATTAGGCGCGGGGTGTGCGTAGCAGTTAGGATCTGTATGAATTAGATTAGGTTTTGTTCAAAATTTGAAATGCTCGTATCTTTTGAACCATGAATCCAAATTTGACAAATTATATATCATTGGAAAGCTGGTGAAAATCTCTACAACTTGGATGCATCAAAAGTTCATTTTGGTTACATGCACAGTAGGTTATCTAGGGTTTAATCTTTTGTTCCGTCGAGTTTAAAAATGCGATAACTTGTAATCCATAACTCGGATTTTAGCAAACCTTATACCTTTGGAAAGCTTATGAAGTTTCCTACAACTTTACTGAAACCAAGATTTATTTTAGATACATGCACAGCACCATCTTTAGAATTGTTAACTTGCCCCGTCGTAACCCGATAAAACCCTAGCTTCGCAAGTTAGCTCCTCTTCGCACGATTCCACGTACCTTAGCATCCTATTGCATAACCCAACTTCATATGGACTTATTACACACTTTTGCAATGCTTCACCATTGGAGTAACAATCCTAACTCATCGGAGCACTTTAAATCGTCATGCATGCATTTTAGATATCACGTGTCTCCGATGACCTAAAATGAACCTAGGTAGATTATTACGACTCTTCGACACCATTGCACTTCTAGTCAAGCAAATTGCATCATCCATACATGCATACATGCTGGTCTCATTGCCTTTTATCGTTTCCTTTCCGGTGATCGCGTTATTTACAACAGAACCCGAAGACGAAGGTGACCACCCGGCTTACGACCCCTCGCAAGAACAGGATCAAACCGAATCAGGCAAGCAGAGCTTGTTGCATTTTACTTTCCGTACTCTTGTGTATGCCCTCTTTTATGTGTGCTTATGTGTGTATGTCTCCGTTGTACGTCATAAGGGTATGTTGTTAGTTTGGATGTCATTAGGAGATGTTAAGCACATTAACATGAGCAGGATGGGTCTCACGTTGAGAACATCTGTGGCTCTTCAACCAAACCTTTAAGTGAGTTGTGAGAGCCGAGGGCGTGCACAATGGGTACGGTTGTTGCTAATTGCGGCGGGAAGGTGACCCAGGTGTAAGTAGAGTTTTGTCACCGCAGCAACCTTATCTTCAGCGTGTCACAATCCCTTATCACACGGGAGCGCTATCGAGAGCCAACACTGAGGTATAGTGGGACAAGCCTCCACGCCCCTTGGAGGTTCGCTACCTCCTTGCGGTTATGCACTCATTATATCGTCAGGGGTTTGAGTTCGTCGGTAGCGGTCCGAGAGATTAAATCATGATGTGATTGATGGATTAATTAGGAATTGATATTATGTCTTGATGGATTACTTTGGATTTTGATAATGTGTCGTTGTTGGATCAATTCGGAATTAGATATATGGGTGCCCCCTTGGATTGGATTTGTTAAGTGGATCGGATTGTATTGGATGTGTGGGCTGCCCCTTTGGAGTTGAACTTGATGAATCGGATCTCGTGGGATTTGCTCGTGTCATATTTGTTCTCTGTTTTAACTTGTTAAATACCTTGTTCTTATTTATCTGATGATGCTATGTTATTCAATTGTATATTGTTACTCTGAGAAGCATCATGTTTACTTGTTGCTAAACTAGTATGTGTAGGACATTTAATCAAGCACGAATAAGTCTTGCGAGTACTTTGTACTCACCTAGGTTAATCCTAGAGCTTGCAGGTGAGCCGGTGGTCGAAGATTACTTTGACGATGCTTGAACTTGGGTTTCCTCGGTAGTGTTCGATTTGTGGGATAGGTGTAGCTTTTGGTCAGCGGACGTGTTGCCGCTGTGGGTCTTACTCCTTTTGCTTCCGCTGTTGTTAAACTTCTCCGTACTCGGATATGTGTTCGGATATACCGACTGATGTAATATGTTGTCCCATCGTGGACTATTATTAGTAATATCGTATTGTAGGGCTTTGTGACGATATCCGAGTTGTTATTCCAGGCTGCCCCTGCACAATGCGTGAATGATATGAAGTGTATGGGTATGCCGTGAAGGACCGAGGCCGTACCATTTTCTACTAAGTCGAGCAGGTGTTGGTTGAGTGACCCGCTGGCTGAGATGCAGTGCCGGCCAGGCAGGGTGTGGGCGTTCTACCGGGCTTTCGAGTGACCCACTAGCTTCCGGGCTAGGTTAGGGTGTGGGTAGAACTGCCGGGCTCCTCCGACCTTGTTTGTCGTGGTAGGATTCGGGAACGACTCTGACCCTTCACCGGATTACGGAATCGTATGTGGTTTTGGGAAACTTGGTCGCTTCCGGCCGGCTCGCACGTGGCGGGTGTCGGATCGTTCTACCTTGGTGCGTACGGCGCAGGTACCGTGCCACCGGGCGGACGAGTCCTTCGGTCCTTGGCGACTTCGCGTTCCCCTAACCATATGCTATTCCGGGTCCGTGACAATAATAAATAAATAAATAGAGAGAGGCTACTTGTAAAAGAAAAAATATTCCATCATTGATTTAGTGAATCTTTTTATTATTACTGAACTATAATCGATAGATTTTTATAATTATATCTGAACAAATCATAGCCGATAGATATTCATAACTATACCTAAATATATCATAACCGATGAACCAATAGATCTTCATAATTGTACCTAATGAGATCAAGACTGGATAGATCATCATAACTGTATCTCAACATATCACAGTCAATTATATTTAAACAGATCACATCCGATAGATCATCATAACTGTACATGAATAAACGACTCAGTACAATGACTAGTGGGCCGGCTCGTAATTTAAATTTTTATTTCCTATACTGATCTAATATCACGGGCTAGTTCATAGTTGTATCTAAACAGATCATAATCGATAGACCATTATAATCAGATCTAAACAAATCATATCCAATAGATCATCATAAATATACCTAAATAGACGGCTCGGTATAACGACAAGCGGGTTGGCTGGCGATTTAAATTTTTATTTTTCGTATTGATCTAATATCATGCGCATAGATTAAAAAATAAAGATAATTAAAAATATTTCCTGTAGAATTATACAGGACAACGTGCTAGTTACTATAATATCATTATTGACATAGGGAAAACTTACATGTAGTTGGTCGTAATTGTTTATGGTTCTCGTGTTTGCTGAAGTCGTGGCCATGTGGATGCTCTTTTTTTTTCTTTTCTGAACTTGCTTAGTGAAAATTTCAGCTAGCTAGTTGCTGTCTTGCACTTTAATGTAAAACATATACTTTGTTTGAAACTGGAGGCTTTTGAGAAGCCGGGCGTTCGATAAAATGCCTGTTTTCTAAAAGAAAAAAAGCTTTACACACTACATATAGATATATGGGAAACTTGATTAATTTTGGTGCAGCTATGGCTACAAACTGTTGGGTTCATAGTTGTCATGACTCATGAGTCAAAGGAGCAGAATTATGTGTACTCACTTTTCATGCTCTTTCAAGCGAAGTTGCACCTGAGCTCAAGAAGATATATGTTCACAATTTACAGCTATATACATAGGGCCAGATATAAAAATTAGACCACTACAAAGAATTTTTATCAGGTATTATTTGCTGGAGATATTGTGATCCACAGTTGCTTGATGCTATATAGCCTTTTCCGACTCCATACAACAAAGAAGAGTTCTTCAATCTGTTTTGTTGTTTCTCAACTATGTTGGCTCAATTTTATTTGCCTCTGATAGATGGTCAACTTTTGCAGCTGGTGACAAGATGAAAATGGCTCTGTTTATTGTCCTGCTCATTTCACTCTTATCTGCTATTGCCCCTCTACCCTCTGAAGCGCTCAATGTGAGAGGTCATCTGCTGAAATCAAAGACGTTCCGTTCTCCGCCGATCTTCCTGCGTCCTGGATCAGTCTCAGACAAGTACTACCATGATATCGACTTCCCCCGAGGCCACCTTGCACTCAAGAGCTTTGATGCAGAGGTCGTCGATGAGCACGGCGTCTCTGTCCTGCTCCATGAGACGTACCTGCATCACTGGGTTGCGGAACCATACTATGCTTTGAAGAATAGTGATAGCACTGATGCGCAAAAGCTTCCAAAGGGGATCCTTGCAAGGAATGATGGAGTGTGCAAGAACAAATTAGGCCAGTACTATGGGCTTGGTTCTTGAGACTCGCCACACTGCGACATGGGTCCCTGATCCTTACGGAATAGAGACTGGCAATCCGGAGAAGGCCCCTGAAGGTTATGAGGAGAAATGGTTGCTCAATATTCACGCCATCGACACGAGGGGTGTGACAGACAAGCTTAGCTGCACCGAGTGCAAGTGTGACTTTTACAATGCTACAATCGACAAGTATGGGCGCACACTCTCAAAGAACAACACTGGTGGGTTGTTGTGCTGCTATGATCAGGCTCAGTGTCAGGTCAGGGAAGGGTTCAATGGCGAGCTGCGGAAGCTGTTCTTACAGTACACCGTGACGTGGCTCGACTGGACTGATGCGGTGGTGCCTGTCAAGATTTACATATTCGACGCTACTGATACCGCTCTGCTCGATGGAATATCCGAACATTCTTGCAAGGTACCCAACAGAACTTCACATAAAGGCAACTGTTTCATACATTGAGAACTTCCACATTGCTTCAAATGCATGATTTGTAAGCCTAATTTGTTTTGTAGGTTGCTTTATGATTTAAGCCGTTGATTGTACAGGTTGAGTATCAAGTCGAGGAATGCAGTCCAGAAAAACGATCCAACAATGAGTGCATCCATGTTAAGACTGCTAAAGCGGTTTTACCGCGTGGAGGCGATATCGTGTTCGGTGTTGCTCACTAGCATTCTGGTGCAAGTGGTGCTTCTTTGCATGGTCAGGTAATGGATAGATACTAATCACTCACCCATGCTGCTTATGCACCACCCAGTAATGCCTATCAGAAACTTTGCACGGCTTACATTGGGACCTGAAATAGATCTATGATTCTCCTATCTAAATATTCTTGGCAAAGGGAGCCTAACTTCTGGAGTATACTCAACTTATTGCAGGATGGACGGCTTCTATGCGAGTCGCTTCCGACTTATGGCACTGCGAAGGAGGCAGGGAATGAGGACAACGACATCGTCGGCATGTCGACGTGCTACCCGAAGCCGGGATCCCTCAAGGTTAGCGACGGCGAGATATTGACCGTCGTCTCCAACTACAGCAGCGACCGCCAACACACCGGCGTCATGGGCCTGTTCTACATCCTCGTGGCTGAGCAAGAGCAGCCGGCCCCCGATCCATCCCTGTGCTTCATTTTCCCAGTTCCATGTGAGTTTTGCTAAAATTTCACCACATTTTTCACCAATCTTGCAGTCTGAAAACTGGAAATGTGCATGGCATTATGTTTAACCAATTCTTGTTCAACCTATTGCATATGTAGGGTGCTTGCCGGCATGGCTGTCAAGCAACATGTGAAGAACAGAGCATCCTGTAGCCCGAATCGAGTGCGATAACGATAATGTTATAGGATGCCTGGGTTTTCATTATACTTAATAGCAGGTCAGTAAGTCGCAGGATATGTCATTTCGATGAATCATTAAGCTTCTGATGGCCTGTAATTACTAGTAGTATATCAAGCTATGTTACACAAGTACATCAGTGGCGAAAATCAGTCTCCAAACAACAGTCCATCACGGGTGTACAATCTCTTGTACAAACACGTTGCTGTTTTAACTAGTGATATACCTACATACTGGTATATAAATTGCGTGCATGACTTGGTACTGGCACTCTGTTGCAAGCATTCAAACACCAGTAAACTGCAGAACATTAATGTGTAGGCAATAGAAAATCCAAGACTGCAATCGCAACGTCATCCCTACGTAATCTCACCTACGTGGACCCAGGTGCTTCTCGGGTTCCTTTCGCACTGTTCTTAGACAATGACCAAAATTATGAGAGCTGACAGCTCATGAGATGATACAAATGATCGCATTGGAATCCAGAAATAGACAAGCAAGCAACCCAGGCGACGGAGACCACGGGAGCCCTCCATGCAGAGATGGCAAGGTTGACATGCTTCCACGTTTCTACATTACTCATCGGGGAATATCCTGTGCAAATGCAACAGAAGATGCAAATTCCATGAAATTTGTGATAGAAGTTTATGTACCAGATCATGTCAGAATATCCAAAAATAGATAAGTAGCAACCAGCAAGCCAGAACTGTGCCGACATGACAAAAGCAGCTTCCATTTACAAAATTGCTACTTATTACACTAAATTAGTATAAACTGTTCCAAACGAAAAGGCTCAAAAGCCAAGTGAGACAGGTTAGTTTGATATTTAAAAAGGTGCAGGTTAGGGGAGCTCTCAGGGCAGCCATTTTTCATATATCACAGAAGGTAAGAGGAGCTGCTCACAGAGGAATTCCCAAATATAAACACGGGGAAAAGGCTTCTAAACATCTAACATTAGATCAAGCTGACATCTAACAGATTAGCATTCTTATCGATAGGTCGTAATGTGGTATCGCAGAAGCAGCTAAGAGTCTGGCTGCTCGCATTTCACTGGCGTCTTGGTGGCAACAGCCACCATCGCAGCAGAGTCGCCATTTTGGTCGCTGAGACTTCTGGCGACAACCAGGTCGCTGACAACATCAAAGTTCAGCCTTCCGCTAACTTTCTTCCCACTGCACAAATTGCAATTAGTATGGAGATCAGTATTGTTTTCTCCTCGGTAGTTGAATGGGAAACCTTTCGTAACTCCTCTCTAATTTTACCTGTTTAGGCGAGTATTGATTGCCTTCAAGTCCTTAGAAGGGCTCTCAAACGCGTGGGTACTCTCCCCGACGCATGCATAATAGCTCTTGGAGCTCGGGGAAAGCAAAGTATCCATCTGAAATGTTCAATTGTGACAGTAACATTGATTAAGGACTAGCATATAACAATTTAGAGTCAGGTCATCAGGAGATGCAAACGTCCAGAAACTTTACAAGGCAGAAGAATTTATCTTTTACAGATACCTTTGATGATCGTAGCGGGGAGACATATACATTATGAGTAGCAGAAACTTTCTTTGGAGACATGTCAGGAAGGGTTGGAAACCGAGCCAGCCGGGGAGATTCTGGAAACGGAACTGCTGATACGACAAAAAAAAACACTTCAGAGTTTCTTTTACAGATCCAGTACGAGAACAATGTTGTGTACCATCTCAATGCGTACCATCAGCAGCACTGTTTTCCTCTTTGTTTTTGCTTGGACTAGCACCAGGTCCTAGATCCACCAACAAAGGTTTGACGGCAGGAATAAATACCTCATTGTAGAAAGTGATAATATCAACATGGTCCTCTCCTGTTTTCTGGTGTGAAAAGAGTTTGTCAGATACTCCTTCAGAACAACAGCCATTTGAACAACAACAAAAGTCCTTCAAACAATAAAAATAAGGTGGAGTTTACCCCATTGCGGCTTCTTGATGGCCAATGAACATAAACGCTACGGAAAACCTGTGGCTTGCACTGAGGCTGTTTTCTGTAGCTGAAAATAATTTCCTTGAATGTAAGGGCTAGTTGAGATATCTGCAAACAATGATAGATAAACAATGTAATAATTGTAACGAGCAACATTTATCTGTGGATTTTGTAAGTACAGTAAATTAAACATACCTTTGCAACTCCATATATGCTGCACAGTATAATCTGGTCAATGTGCCTGTTGAAAAAGAGAGCTGTTTGTTGGCTGATGATTTGTTGGACAAGGGAGTATACTCGCTCCAAAACTTGCTGAGAAAGTTGCAATCTTTCACAAAGTCCTTTGATTCTAATGGCTGCAAGTTTTGCTATCTGCAGGGCACAAAAGAGTGTAATGTGATCAGCAAGCATTTTAGTGCATCACACTACAGTGCGTCAAAAACAGTCACCTTGCTCAAGAATACACCAATTCCCGTCTCTGCGCATGTTTCTCCTCCTGCTGCAGGATTAGGTCTTGTTGGACTGCAATCAAGAATATGAAAGGAGTTTCAATTAAGCGTCTAGCTGACCTGAAGAGTTTACACAGGAATTAGGAAGCAATATTAACCTTGCAAATGCTGATTGAAGAGGAGGTAGTAACTTTGATTTGACAGTATCCTTGACTGGTGATCTAAATGAATTGTTGTCCACCAGCGCATTTCTCCTTTCAGTACATGCTCTTTTCGGCGACCTAACCTCATCTTTATCTACAGGAAATATCATCGGTATCATTTATTGAAAAAGGAAGGCCATAGAAGAACTGCACATTTAGCAACACAAAACTCAAAACGCATGATGTATCAGGCATATGTTAGCGGTGGCTTCGTAAAACTGCTACCTGAGCGTTCTTGCTTTTGAAAGGGAAGAGGTGGAAGGCCCCCCAGTGAAATATCATGATGCGCCACAATAGCATCAAGTGATGGCATTGGTTCAGCTAGTAAATCTAGACGGTTTATTTCTGCAGACAACGTTGGTCTAGCAACAATTAAGGAGTCATACATTGAGGAACCTTTCTCCCATGCCATGCTTTCCAGAAGCCGTTCTTCAAGTGAATTCAAATGACGCTTCAACTCTCGTGGAAGTGTATCTTCATGCCTAACGAAGCTCTCTATGACTTTGCTCAAGTCGAAAGCTGTTATGCCAGTTTTCTCTAACACGGCTGGAAACATCATTGTGACTGTCTTGTGAGTCGCCAGAACCAACTCAGCAGAACAAGCAATCATGCACCTATGGAAACGCTCATTAGATAGAAGAGATGTGAGGTTGTTCCCACTTAAGATTTGTGATTCTGCTCTGCACATAGATTCCAAAACTCTATAATACAGCTTAAGGGCTTCCATTTTCCTTTGCTCTGTCCAGATAGCATCCATCCTATTTGTGCTTCGCACACTAGTACACATACGCTCACCAAAAGAACTGCTTGTGAATATGGCTCCCAGTATAATTCCAGCTCTGCGTGTAATGTCATCTGTTACATCCTTATCACATGATGAGAAGAAGCGCAATAACTCCCCAGAAGGTCTTGAAGGAAGAGGAGATATTGCACTCCGCAGCCACTTGGCAGTTGTCATGGCTGTGCTCACTGGGGTGATAGGAGCCATCTTTGAGCTGCAAAAGCTATTTCCGTTAGGTGATGCACAGAAACGTGGAGGAGACATTGGACTTGGACTTGATATTGATTTTGCAGGTGAGACCACAACATCGTACTTTCTCTGCAATACCACAGACAATGTTAAAAAAATCAAAGCTTTCGAGTTCTGAACCAATGAAGGAACGTGTATAGGCTTATTGGTAATGACCTTTGTGCCTGGTAAATTAATGGCACCTCCTGACAGACTTCCACTGCCAAGCAAACTGTCTTCATCATTAGCAAACATTCGCTCATCTAGCTCTCCCGTTATGTTAATTGCATTGTCATATTCCTTTTCCAGGATTAGCAAACTTGATTTCAACGAGTTTTCCTCGAGCAAATTCTTAAAAAACGTCAAGCCCTCTGCATCAAAGAACAAAGTAGTTTTGAAACCACACAGCAAAAACCTCCTGAAAGACAAATGTAGACTACCAAAAACCTCCTAAATTTTAGTTTGCAGACCAGTTCCATACCTGGATCAATAAAGGATAAATCGTCCTGCTGACACTCTGAAGCATCTGAGCATGGTTTCTTCTTAAGAATATCCACTATGAGAGTGTTTGTCTTCTCCAGTGCTTTGCTCAAGTCATCTTCTGATGTATGATATTTTTCACAGAGGGATGCTATAAGATTGACTCCCTTATCTGACTTCTTAGCTGATTCAATCAATAAACAGCATCCATCAGTTTAAAGCTGTAACTGCCAAATAAGCTGAGCATGAATATCAAACAGTGTCTGTAAAAAATAAAGAGTTGGCTGTCATTACCAAAGCAGGATAAATCCTTCATACTGGAGTTCCTTAGCCGCACAGGGATATGGATGATAAGTAAAGCCTGCACGCATGTAAAATAAGCAGTATTCATTACTTATAAGTTGACTAGCATTATGCATCAATTACCTTGTTGCGTGAGAAAAGAAGAACTTGCGAGATTGACGATAGTAGGAGTCATTACCAACACAGAAACTAGTCCATTTGTGGATGTTACAAGATCCTTGAATCGGCTGAATGTTTGGATTCTTAGAACTAAGAAGAGTAACCATCCAAAGCGATAATAGTCAGAAGCTTGCTGCGCATTTGGTTCTGAAGAATCCTCTGCAGACTTGCCATCATTTGACAGGAATAGCTCCTCGTATGCGTTTTTGTAATACCTGAACCAAACAAACATCGTTGTCGTTTGTCAAACACAATCATAGTTCATAAATGCTCAAAACTAAGAAAAAGCAAAAATAAAGGGAGGGAAGGGGGGAGGCAATAGCAAATGACCTAAGGTACAGTGAACATGTGTGCATTTTAGGTTACGAATAGCCACAGCTGAAACAATCACACAAGACAAAAGATAACAGAAAATATAGCTTTACATGCTTAGCGAGCTCAAATGGACAACATTCGCTTGCAGCTCCTTTAACTGAGAATAAAGGAAAGAAAATGCATTAGTCAGTAAGGGATAAACACCTAAATGTGTCCAGTTCTGAAATCAGTTCAGAAACAGGGGAGAGAAGTCCAAAATTTGCATAAATACCTCAAGCCTCTTCTCCCAATCTGAACCATACAGACCAGACAGAATGGATCGAACCTTTATGCAGAACTGCGGCATCTCCTTGAAGAAATCCACAATGCTGCAGGGCATCGACAGTCAATAAACAGGTTAACCCAACTGAACACTCGATTGCATCTCAACCAAACAAAATTTGCAGCTTCCTTACTTCAGCCTAAATGCCCTCAATATCTGGCACAGTGTGATGCCAGCATCTTCCTTCGCCCTCCCCACTTTGCTGAGCCTCGACACGCAGTAAAGAACACATGCAGACCATAACCTCTCAACCTCCTCAGGCTATATACACGCATACAATAGGCACAAGAAACACAAAGCTTAGCTACATGACACGGTCCAAATTGGAAGGGGGGAAGGAACTAAACTACAGATGAAGGATAAGTTATTTACCGATCCACTCCCCAAGGACGACATGCTGGACAGGAGGATGTTCTTGGTCTCATTGAACAGCTGCATTGCCTGCCTCGTCGTGCTCTCGCCGAGCACTAGCTTGCTCTGTTCGCCAGAAAACAAAGTAGTGCAAAAAAGTTACATGACAAACGATATCAGACATGAAAATAGCACAGAAAATGGAAGCGTGTTGTTTCTCCTAAATCATGACAAGCGCTCAAACAGAATAGACAAATTACACAGGTAAAAATTTCCGCTCATGTTTAGACAGATAAAGCATAGTAAGTTCTAGATAGCACAAAGAAATTTACCACTAAAAGAACATGCGCAAACAGAACTAAGGAACACACCACTAAGATAATCTCGAAGTTGCGTTTTCCCCAAAGGATTTTTGAAGTAGTGAGAGAAGAAAAAAGTCTGAAAGGCAAATCACACAAAAACCCCAGTCGGAAGGGACAAAAATGGTTAAGATAGTCTAAACCAATGGCACGAGAGCGCAGAATCCGAAAGATCGGAGCATAAAGCTAAAAAAGATAACACATTTTCCACAAAATTTAAAGATGACAAACATCAAGTGAGAACCAACTCCAGCACCGAATCGGAGAGGATCGAGACAAACCCACAAAATCTGCAATGGCGTAAACCAGACATGATTTCTTGACGGAAAAAAAAGCCTGTACATGGAGGCTAGAACAGATCGCCGAAAGAAAAAGAACAGCAGGATCTGCAGTACAGAGAGAAAAATCCAACACCCAGACTAACCCCCAACCCAGTCCCCCGGCACAAACGCCGCAGGAGAGACTCGGAGCCGTACCTTGCACAGATCGGCAAATCGCTCCTCCATGGCGGCGGCGGTGCCTTCCCTTTTCCGCAAAACCGTGGATGCGGAGCCCGCATCCGTGACCCCGGACCCCGACGAGCTCGTGGGCGGCGCGGCTGCTCCCTCCATACCTTTCCAAAACACCAGCAACCAAACCTTATCCCACCCAAACACGAGTAACCAAAAGATCTCCGGCGAGCGGCGGCGGGAGGCGAGGAGGCAGCACTACTAGGGTTGCGCTGGCGCCTGCCTGCGCGGTGGGGGCGGGGAAGGGAAGGGAAGCGGCGCTGGATGGTTGGTTTGTTGGACTGCGCGCCAAAAAAGAGAGGAGATTTTTATTTGTGGGCGGCGCGCGCGGGTTGTTTGCGCGGTAAAAGATGTGTCACTGCGCGGTGGGGGAGAAGGGAGGGGGCTGGTTTTGGCGGGAGATTTGGGCGTGGGGCCCGGATGGCAGGTGGGTTTGTCGGGATCCGCAGGGGCAAATGCGTCCGAGTCTGATTGGGTGAGAAGCTTGCATGGCACGGCCCCGTCCGTAACCCTGTCATTGAGTGCAGCAATTTTGACCAATTTCACCCCTCAAGTCAGACATTGCTTCTTTTATTCTTAATCAACTCCAGCTTTCGGAGTAACAAGCACGAATTAATCACAAGCACTTTACCCCAAAACCAGTTTGGAAGAGTAGTTTTAGACCCAAAACCGGTGTAAATTACAGGGTCAGAAAAAATTCAACTCGGGCTGTAATTAAGTGTTTGGATAGCTAGTATTGGACCGGTCCATATGCGTCGTTTTTGCAATTACACCCACAAAAAAATAATCCCCACAACACCTCTGTTTTCCAATCTAACCCCTCCGCCTGCTCGGGACCCGTGCTGCCGACGCCGCGCCTTGACGTCTCCGCTCGCCTCTCCCACCTCTCCCCACTCCGGCGTCGCCTCTCCCGCTCCGGCCCGCCTCTCCTGCCTTTCCCCGCTCAGCACCACCTCTCTTCGCGCGGACCCGCCGGCGAGCCACCACACCTCTATTTTCCCTGTCGTCACCGCCTCTCTTTTCCTCCCGACTCTCCTCCACCGCCTCTCCCCGCTCCGCACTGCACCTTGACTCCTCCGCCGCCTCCCCCACCTATGTGCCGCCCCCCACCTCCTTCTCCTGGTCCCGCCGGAAGCCTGTCTTGCGGTCCGTGTATCCATGGATCCCCTTATAGACCTCCCCGGAGGAGGAGGAGGCGGAGGGGTTCTTCCTGGAGCGTGCAGCCGCAATGGCGCCGGAGGAGTCATCGTTGCCGCCACCATCGTTGTCATCCGAGCCGATGGACGCGGCGAGACGCTTCCAGATGTTCTTGGATGGCTTCCGGACGAAGTTGCACACTGGCACGGAGCTGCTGGCCCCAGGCTCATCGCCGCCGCCGTCGGCCATGAGAGGTAGGGTGCGCCGGGGCCAAGGGCATGGACGAAGAGGCGGGGGTGCATGACGTCGGAGGCAAAGGCCGGCGAGTGGAGGAAGGGCGGGTAGGGGCTGGTGCTCCAGCGTGCAGCTCATTATCCAAACACCATTTATATAAGAGTAATTATATACAAAGATATTTGTTGTAACAAGAATATTACCAGTATAAAACTTTTATAAATATAAAATTTTACAAAACTCCCAAACAGGGCATTAGAGTTTGATTCTTCCGATCCATGGCTCAGTTCAGGTAAATGACTAAATTCTGGAGTCTGGGAACCTGTCAGGCTATCACAATTTTTTACTGATCACAACCTCCTGCTGGTTTACGTTCCAATGATCAGCTTGGTCATACAGGTGAGTGGGCACATGATAGCCTGCCATCCTATGCCAGAGAAACCAGATCTGGGTTAGTAAGTTCTAGATAAAATGTAACTGCCAGACAAGGGCACGCGAGAAGAACAGATAAGCCATGCAATAGACAGCAAGATTTCTGACGCAGTGGCATCGCAGCAATACTTGTGGGTATTACCTGGCACAATTTACTATACTAGAAGGGAACATTTTCAGATATTATTGCTAATAAATTCAGGACAATAGTGTACACTCAGTTGCACGATGAGTTGCTAATGCTGAAAATGTCTGGAGAAAGAAACTTCCCATCTCGGAGGGAAATGCAAATATGTAGACATACTTCGGATTTCATCATTTCATAAATTGAAGATCATATAATCACAGGTACAGTTGCCACGGAAATGTATTAGCTTTCACAACAGGAAGGACTCTGCTACTAACAGTTCATTAATCCCTAGAAGAATGTTGTATATAGCTTCAATCTAAAAAGGTGACATCTCCTGCAAAGAACTCATGCACACATCCGTCCACTTCAATGAAAGAGCAACCAGGCTGCTTACTCATTCTACTACTGTCCGTTCCCGTCCTCACTTTATTCACATCAACCCACCTTGATGTGGTAGCATAGACATTACAAAGTAAAACATGCCCTCCACACCTTTCTAGCTCCAACTCTTGGATCCTTTCTGCTACATACTCTGCAAGTGCCACGTCTTCACAAGCTCTGCAGGCAAACAACAACGACCGCCATATTACCACATCAGGAGCGATAGGCATCTCTCTAATGAATTGTTCTGCCTCTGCCAATAGCTTTGCACGGCCCAAGAGATCGACCATACATCTATAGTGTTCGATCCTCAGGGCAATGCTGTAGATCTCGAACATGCGATGAAAGTGATAGTATCCTTGTTCAACTAACCCTCCGTGGCTGCAAGAAGTTAGGACACCCAAGAAAGTGATCTCATTTGGCATGATTTCACCCTCTTCTTCCATCTGCGCAAACGAATCTAGTGCCCCACCACAGAGGCTATTCACAGCAAAACCCATTATCATCACTGTCCAAGAAAAATCATCCCGCTTGACCAACCCACGAAATATCTCGTAGGCTTTTTGATATCTCGTCGAGTACATATCTATCAATGAATTTTTCACAGCAATATCCTTCCCTAAACCATGAATATCACAGTAAGCATGGACATACCGTCCCCAGCAAGTGCACCCATCTGGCCGCATGAAGATACAACAGTAGCAATTGTCGCGTCATCAGCTTTCACTCCAGCAATTTGCATGTCTCTTAATAGCTTAACAGCCTCTTTAAACTTACCCAACCGCGTATGTCCAGAAAGCATTGAGGTCCAGCAAACCACATTTCTCTCAGGCATTCCATCAAAAACCTTGCGAGCGTCTTCAACCAGCCCACACTTTGCATACATACTAATCAAAGAGGACCCCGTATAACAGCTAATCTCAAAACCATTCATCACAAGTAGTGCATGACACAGCCTCCCGAACTTCACTGCGCATGTCCTCGCACAAGCAACTAAGGCATTCAGCAGTGTGACCTCGTCCACCCTAACTTGCTCCTTGGACATTTGGCTAAAAGCCTGCAGTGCCTTATTAGGCATCCCACCACGTAGGTATCCAGCAATGATTGTATTCCAAGAAACAGCATCTGATGCCCCCTTGGGGAGCAGCATCAAGAACTGACCTTGCAGTAGATGGACAACTGCAAGACGAGTAGATGTTGATAAGAGTATTAAGGACGAAGGTATCAGAACCTAACCCAAGGTCAGTTCTTGATTATTATTATTATTGAGTAAATGCGGCAGGAGCACTGCCTTTTCTATTAGAAGGAACCTGGCATGAGAGACCATTTCTATCTGAACCGGGGTGATTCCCCATTTCCATCAGCGACAACGGAAATAACATTGCTTTACAGAAAGATTGGATAGCCACATACTACCGCTGAACTCTAGCAACACGAAAGGCTGGCAACATGCCAAGAACAATGCTCACTTGCGATATATCACATTAAAAGGGCATCATAGCACAAGAACAACAAAAGATCACGCTTTATTGAGTGACAGTTTCTCTATCGGGACCGGAAATTCCAGTCGGGCACACAAGAAACTGCACGAATTGGTACGGATTAACAAGGGGCATGCATGGGGGTTCAAATTTTTCTGATAATAAAACTTGTATTGCTAGCTTTAGACGTTAGGTTCAGGGTAATAGACACCAAAATACATGGCCCTAGTGCTACTCCTAGCAATGGATGAGGACAAGTAAGATGGATCAGTCCTGAAGAAGAGCAAAAGCGGACATCGATCCAGGCAAGCTAGGGCTTCCTTACCACCAAAAGTTATCACGCCCGCCGGGATGGATCTTGACGCGGCGCCAGAGCAGTAGACGGGGAGGAGGAGGCCTGCGAGAGAGAAGCGAGCTCCTTCGCTTCGAGGTGGAAGATGCGGCGGCCCTGGCTAACAAGAGCTTTCCTAGGGACCAACAGGACCGAGCCGGCTGATCTGGGCCGTCCAAGAAGCATCCAACGTCCAGGAATCAAACAGCTAACATGTCCATTGCTTTGATTCACTTCCATGTTCCATAGTTCCATCTAAAAGTTTATGCATCTTATGTCAATGTTAAAAAAAACAGAGATTCAGGATTGCTCGTGACTTTCTCGTGCTGCCAAAAAGGAGAAATTAAAAGACGCTCGACTAAAATAAAGTTTTTCCTGTGATGGTTGATGGCCCCCAAAATTTATCAAGTTCTGAAATGCTCTTTCTCACATTTGCAGAGGGAAACTAATGAAGGGATTATATTTCAACGAAAATAGTGAAACATATCTTGAGCAGAAAATACATAACGAACACTCTTGAAGACGACAAGATTGCCCTGAATCTTGCAACCTGATTTGAGATTGTTTATCTTGCATTAGCAGAATAGCATCTATCTACAAACGAGAAGAACACAGATGCACCACCAATAGACTAACAAGCAGCAGCATTCACCAGATAGCAGCACTTTTTCAGACTTCACGGCTCCTCATAAAATCAGCACGCAGAGACGTATCAACCCACTCCCTGGTCGTGTCTTCTAGTCTTGGACGCCTTCTCCTTGATCATACCGATCCCTTGCTCCGCCTAGGCGTGATCCCGTTCCTTGAACAGTAGTTTCCATCTCTGCAAGTGACAAGTTTATTGATAAACGATGTCAGTTGGGTGCTTCACCAGCACAATTTCTATTGTAGCAAACCAACAAAAAATAACAAGGAGCTATTCCCGACCACACCTCCGGGATTGAGCGAACAACGATAGGGATCATTCATGTAAGCAGGCATTCGCTCCCATCCAAACACTTCCTTCAGACAAACCCACATAGAATTGCTCACGACGTGAACGTTTTTATTCTTACTGCACACTGTACACCCTCCTCTCCCATCCACTTTGTTGCTTTCATCTGCACTTCAGTCTGAAACTTATCCTGAAAATATTGCCAAAGAGAGATCTTTATCTCAAGGTGAAGTTTAGCCTATCTTTTCAGCATGTGGTGTACATGATGATTTTCCCCTAAAAGAGTTGCATAAACATATCCATCCTTTAATATGAAAGTATGGCAAATCAACTCCGAAATCAATAACTCTTCAGCCGTGTTACTGACACCCATACATGGCGTCCTTTAATTGTGTCGCCTAATAACTGATTCTGTGGTATCAATATATTCCATGTTCTCAGCGTTCCACAACTCATCCCCTCCTTTTGTTACAACATTCATCAAATATTGTCAAACTTAACTATAAATTTTCAAAGGAAAATTTCAGATAACATTTTCACCATCTTCAGCATGGCTGGCCGGTAGAAGAGCACCAACTGCAGTAGCGCTACCGCCATACAATGAGGTAGGGCCTGCTGACAAGTCAATAGTAATAAAATTTACTCAACAAACCTCAAAGCGCATTGCAAAATAAAAAAACATCATATGGAGTTGAGAACTGCATGGATTTCGATGTGAAGGAGTGTCCTCTTCCTCTCGCTCAAAGTTCTCCTCTTGGAGGCCTTTCAGGGAGAAGGAGAGGAAACTCCTTGAAGACCCCACCCCCTCCTCTTCCTCTACACATCATGCTTCTTGTTGAGAGGAAACCATGCAAACGCCTGGGTTTATATAGGCCACACAGGATGGTAAATAGATTCCCCATCAGGTGAGTTCTCTCTAGAAATCAGAGAGGTGTTTATATTCTTCCACATCTTCTTCCCCAGTTGCACAATCTGGAATCATTTACTTTAGGAGCTTGGGCTGTGAGCAACACCAAGGAAACTACCTTATCTTGTAGAGTGTTATTAGTGCACACATGGTGCCAGGTCTGAAATGTGATGCTCAATGCTTCACCATTTCTTGACAGAACCCTATAAAACATCACAGACTATTGTTAATTTACACCAAATAATATGGAGAGGCAAGTTGATGATTTCTATTGTTGTTGTATATAATGTGTTTACATAAGTTTTTTTGGGTTGTATCCACAATGTATTTCAGAGCTTTTATGTGGTGATAGAAAAATGCACTTGATACACTGATATGTCTTCATTGGTAGCACTAAACGGAGGAAACCCTAAAAGTGGAATTTGGACCGCGTATTTGTTCTTCCTTACTGCCGCAGCGGCTGGGGCGTCAATTATGACCTGTGGAGTCTCCACTCTTAGTCTTGATTTGAAGTTTTTCCATATGCAGAAATGGCTATTTTGACGGCATGGACGATCCAACTTAAGAACAAAACACTCCCAAAAACGGGTATCTTCAACTCTTCATTCAACCTCTATGATTGGGGTGTAACCATGATCCTTGAGCTCCCAATTCAGTATCTCCAAGACCGCCTCCAACACACTGTCATGAAGCTCACCGGTGATAAACTCTCTAAGACTGCCTGCAGCATCAACTTGGCTCCACCCAGGTGGCTTCTTCATCCCCTGTCTCCTCATGATGGCTCGAACCTTTTGGACTCCATCCCACTTTTTGGCGTTTGCATATATATTTGAAAGGAGGACATAATTTCCCATGTTATTTGGTTCCAACTTGAATAGATGACTTGCTGCCACTTCCCCAATCTCCACATTTGAATAAGTCCTACAAGCACTTAGCAGAGCGCCCCAAATGCCAGCATGTGGTTGGAAGTCTGTTGGCATCTCATGAGTGATCATTTCGTAAGCCTCATCAATGCATCCGGCGCGACCAAGCAAGTCCACCACGCACAAGTAGTGTTCTACAGTAGGAATAATGTGATACTTGTCCTTCATCATGTGAAAGTATCGGCGCCCCTCATCCAACAGGCCTGTGTGACTGCAGGCATTGAGGACTGACACGAAACAGATGTCATCAGGGTCAAAGCCGTCTTTGCGCAACTCGTTAAAAACTGCAATTGCATCCTTTCCACGGCCATGCATGCCCAACGCAGAGATCATAGAACTATAACAGATAAGATCTCTCTGTGTCCACCTGCAGAACAATTCAAGTGCTCTTTCTATATTGCCACACTTCGAGTGCATATCAATGAGGGCAGCCACAGTATGGTTGTTCAGAAGCATCGTGCGATGACGATCCACATAATCCTGTATCCAGCTAGCTTGAGTGGGTAACCCACATTGTGCGCATGCAGCTGCCACAGTAGAGATTGTAGTGTGGTTTGGCTCCACCTTCGGTCTTGCTCTACTTTCCAGCATAACCTTGAAGAGATCCACAGCCTCTGCAGCCCGACCAGAGCCTGAATACACTCCAATCATCACATTCCAAGTTGCAACATCCCGCTCCCTCATTCCATCAAAGATGGCCCTGGCATCATCAGCATTGCCAGTTTTTGCATATCCAGATATCATGGCGGTGCACACAACCGTGTTTGCTGCTCCATTTGCCACTGCTATTTCAAAGACACGCTTCGCAGAGTCCATATCACCACGTGAAGAATACCCACCAACCATCTCCACCAGCGTGTATGCGTTCCTCTCCGGCATTGTCTCAAACAGCTTCTCTGCACGCTCCAACTCACCTACCTCCATATACGCAGCTATCATAGTGTTCCATAGCTGAGCATCCTTAATGAACATTCTGTCGAACACTGTGCGGGCATCCTCCAGCCTGCCGCACTTCGCATAGAAATCCACCAACGTCGTCGCGATGCGTTCATCAGTCTGGAAACCATTCTTGAACACATGCACGTGCACCTGTTCGCCTTCTTGCAGCATCTTGCGGCGGGCCGCCGCCTTCAGCACGGATGAAACGGTGAAGGTGAGCGGCTTGATCCCAGGGCAGCCGTGGTGCATCTGGGCGTACAGCGCCACGGCGTCGCGCGCGGCGTCGTCCGACTGGGAGTGCGCGCGCACCAGCGCGGTCCAGACAAAGGCGTTGGCGGCGGCGCCGAGGGACGCGGCCACGCCGCGCGCGTGGGGGAGGTGGCCGAGGTCGGCGAAGGCGCGGACGAGCTTGGCAGCGACGAAGCTGTTGCCGGCGTGGCCGAGGAGGACGGCGCGGGAGTGGAGCTGGTCGAGCTGGCGCGCGGAAGCGCACCGCGCGGCGAGGCGGACGAGGCGGTTCTCCTCCTCGGCGCGGGGGCTCGGGCGGGGCGGCGGCATTGGGATTGGCTTCTCTCCGGAATTGTATCGAGCATGTGGCATGCAACGATGCAGATACCTGCTGTGTTGGACCGTGGTTTCAACTTGCAGCTCAGTTGTTTCTAACAAAATTAAGCAAGATTAGCCTCTACTCCTTTACAATTTGCACAAATCCTAAAGCACTGTGGTCAGTAAGCTACTAGTATTAGTTGGATCATACTCTACTATTTGCTTTATGGTCTTGCGGTTGCTAAAATTTTGTTTGTTACGGGAATTTTTACTGATACCATGTGTATTGTCGGTAAACATTAAAATGATGCTTCCAACTATTGTTACATCCAAAATTTACCGCAATCGGAGCCCTAATACCATGATTTTCACTTGGGGAGAGAGAATCAATTTTTTTATATGTCATGAAATCAAACAATATGAAAACTCATTTTGTATTGTATTTGCTCCAAGGTGTTAGCAAAAGAAGTGAAAATAGGAAATTTGATCAAGAGGATACATTAGCCAGGTTAATGCTACAAGTTACAACTTCAGCAAATCTGTAACAGCTGTGGCACACACATACAATACAACATATGGACTAACAGGTAGAGTCCATACCACTAGCAGTACAACACATTCGAAATCAAAATGACGCCAGTGAAACCGTCTAAGTTCATCATGCCTATATTGCTAATCACTTAATAATCTACAAACAACATCTATCCGGCTGAAAATTTCACCCAGAATACCCAACATTTCTTCTACGATTTGTCCTAGTTTTCTTTCTTCTTTCTGAGCTTTTACTGCTTTGAGTCAGGGATGGATTGAAGGTTAAGGGGGCGTTTGTGAGGAAAGCGCCTATGGATTATCATTTGTATGTCGCTCAATCTTTTTCCTCTCGGTGAACCCGTGTTCCATGCCAAACTCTTCCGTGAATGCCTCTATGTCAGATGCAATTTCAGTTTCAGAGCAACCCTTTCGACCAACAACAAGTGGGGATTCAGTGCCGCATCGCTCGAGCACCATAGAACTGCCAATCTGACTATGTAAATCTTTCATTTCTTCCGCAGCCACAGTTTGCCTTTTCATGCCCATCTCAAGGTCCACGCTCATCTTTGGTGGACTTAGGACCCGTCCCATACTCAGCGATGAGGTGAAGGCTGCAGAGTCCTCCTTAACTTCAGCCCTGAAATTATTTTTTGAGTTGGGGATTCTTGAACATAAGATCTCGATGAAATTCTGGCCCAATCCACGGTTGTAAGGATTTGTCTTCCTATCGTAGTTGTACCGGAAGTTCTCATAAGTAGTCTGCAATCATTAATTTTTGGATGAGCATTACACATATATTGCAAAGAGAACTAACTGTTGCTACATCTACTCGAGAATCGCCTGACCTGATTGGTAGAAATCAAGTAGATGTGGAATGAGGTCAATCCTCCAACAAACCACACAGCAACAAATGTGTATAACATGAGAATGCCAGAGATGGGAGTCTTCATAATAGCTCTCCCTAATTTGCACTCGTGTGTGTCCATTATTTTCCTGATGTTGACCCAGCAGAATGCAAACACGTATATGCATAGCACAGTTGTTGAAGACACAAACATTAAGAAGAATAGGTAGTTTCTCTGCAGGAAAGGAGAATTCAAAGGCATAATGAGTAAAATATATAGCAATCATTTATTATATGTCCCTCAACATTAGGAGAAAAATATATATCAATTGCATGTCTCCACATTCTTCTTCTTTGTCCCACTCCCCTTGCATAATTTAGATTTGACATAACTGGCATGTGATGCCTCAGCAATCCAGGAAATCTTCCAAAAAAAAGCAAAAAACCTAATATATAATCATATAAATGACAGCCAACTAGTCATTTTTGTTTCTAATGGAGGACCTTATGTGATCAACGATCTCGTTAACAGAAATAATGCATACCTTTCCAATGCACTGGCCTACCCAAGGACAGTGATGATCAAAACGTTCAACACAGTTGTTGCAGATTGAGCAATGGGAGCACCTTGGTGGACGATAAAGCATACATGTATGGCAATATTTGACCTTGACTAAAACACCATTAACAAGAACGTCCTTGGTGAGTGGTAAACCAGCCGAGCTATGTTGACCACCTGGCCAATCTGATAGGTTGGAGGATTCACCAATGTCTTCCGGTTCTGGAGGATGAGCATTTCGAGGAACAATTCCAGGATCCCGGCCAGATGTGAGAAGTAGAAGAACAAGAATCTGCATAACAAGAACAGCAGTAGATTAGCCATCTTGCCAAGCTGCAGTTACCAAATTGCAGGCACAACATCGTTCTGCTTCAATATACAAAAAAAAAGATAGATATGAGTATATGACCATCCTCCACTAAGCAACTGTGGTGTCTTTGCTCCTATAAATGTTTGAGTTGATGGTGATGGTTTGTCTGTCATCCCACCTCTTCTCCACCAAATGACGAAAGGTTACTTACTGATCGAGTCATCTCCCCACGATTTCCACCATCTTCTTTTAGAATTTACAAAATATGTTATATGATTATTTTTACAGTTTTTTTATTTATAGTTTGCCTTGTTTGTCTAACTCAAAGCCAGTTCTTGTGGCCATGGATTTATATGGAGATTTTTGTGCCCCTTGATTAGATTTACTTTTTATATATCCGCAGCAACGCGCGGGCATTCAGCTAGTAACTTAACATGGGAGAAGCCAATGCAGAGGATTTCTGTTCCTAAGACAGATTTGTAACATATTACAAGGTTGTGATCCTCCCCATGTTGCATTTGCAAGGCCCAAGGGATGGCTAGAAATTTCGCAAAACAGAACAGAGAAAGACATAAATGTGTGTATAGCTAACTGCATGCACGTCTCATAAACTTACATATGCTGTAAAGATGATAGATACAGATGCAACCCAACCTCCATTTGGTTTTGGTACTCATGGGCAAGCTGTTGAGAAACAACGGCAGCAAAGACGATCACTGGGATTACAATTAAACATACTGTGACTATGAGCGACCTCACATCAGGCCCAAAAATAAGTCTTCCTCCAAGGAAAAATATCTGCAAGGATATATATAAAGAACACATGAGTTGTTCCCCTAAAAGAAAGAACACATGAGTTGTTTTCCTATAGACGCCTTAAGAAGAAGATAGTACCATAATGCTGTCGAATTTAAAATAAAAAAAATCCAAGATGCTGAAGTTATTACATAAACCTCCCTTTTTCCACAATTAAGTTAGTAGACAGTGCATTTGTAATCATGGTGAAGTTACACATAACAGCTTCAAAAATAAATTAAGCCCATGCTGATGAACTAGAATTTCTGTCTGCACCGCGGGTACACACACAACAAAGGTACGATCAACCACTGTTTTTATTTACAGAATATGCATCAACTCAAACTTCACATTACTTTGTTCAAACCTCCTCTGGCTTTCATTCACTTTGTTTAGTCAATCTACATCATACACGAAATGTCAGCACTCTTGATGTGTTTCAAAACTGGTTGCATCAATGAGCCCAGTATATTACACACACTTCCATAATTCCATAAACATGACACTTCTCTATGCCATGACAACACACATCAGGAAACACTTGACACTACCTTGTCTTCTGCAGCTTAATTAGCGCTTTATGATACCTAAATCCACAATGGTACAGTCACTACAACAAAATGCTCAGACAACATTAAGACCCCAACCACTCATGACCCCATCTTTTAAAACTAGTCAACAAAAACCATGGATTGGTTCCAAATTTCCTGCCCCTACTAGTTAGTACTGAACAATCACAAGCCCAGACAAAAGAGCAACAATTCCTTACATTGCTCCCTTTCCACGCCTGGTACACTCGCCGCGGCGGCAGCGCGTCGGCCTCCATGATCCTCCGGTTGGAGTCCGAGAGCTGCTGCACCTTCCCCTGCATCTTCCCTTCCATCCACCCGCAAAAACACCCAAATGCTAGCTCCTGTTCACCAAAGCACCCGCGTTGCACTCACCAGCCCCAAAATCTTCAGAATCCTAAGCCAACCCCAAGCCACTGTAGCCCCAAAGATTCCGAGATCAAAGGAAACGGAAGCTACAACACCTGCAAGAACAAGAAGTAGGCGATTCTCACGGATCCCGGCACGAGAATGGGAGAGAACTGGATCAAACGAGCCGGTGGGAGACGGCGAGTCCGTACCTGGGGAGCAGGGTCGACGGCGCGGG
Organism: Stipa capillata; assembly: GCA_019208055.1. NCBI lineage: Eukaryota > Viridiplantae > Streptophyta > Magnoliopsida > Poales > Poaceae > Stipa > Stipa capillata. Next base: position 298,222 of record JAGXJF010001896.1, read on the forward strand.
GAAGCTCCTCCGGGACGAGGTGGTGGGTGAGAGGATCGGGGCGCGTGGTGATGTCACCTTGGGATCCCAAGGAGGCGAGTGCTACTGCTTGCTCACTGAAGAAGAGTTCAGTCCTGAAGAGACTGACTGAAGTATCTCCCTTTGCATATGAACCCTTAACATCTTTCTTATCTTACAAAATACTCCCTACATAGGTTCCTGCAAAATTTGATGGAAATTCCTAACATACCCTCAGTGCCTCTTTGGAACACAGGAGCGAATAAGAAAATTGCAGGAAAAAGGATTCGGATGCAAGAGAGGAAAATTTCTTAGGTAGCCGTTTGGATCAGCATGCATTCTTTCTTTTTTGAGAAAGAGCATGCATAGCATCGGTTACATTTCCTGTAAATTTGTTCGTTTTCTTATAATATTTTTCTGCAAATTTGTTAAATATTCCTATTCTCCAAGACATGATTTTTGCAATGAAATGGTCGCATTTCACTTCTGTTCGGATAAAATTTATTGGGAGTGCTTGCTGCGTGCAACAAAAGACCAAAGAAGCCTGAGTTGTGAAAGAGAAGAAAAGAAAGAGGCACAGAGGAAGATAAGCTAGAAAAGGCTGCAAACTTGCTGGCCTGCCTGAAGACACTGTATTTTGAATGGAAAAAGGCAGAGGGAAGAAGCTTTGGTACTGGTGCAACCGTGCAAGTAGGCATTGGCACACCACACCACCATCGTCCAATTCGATTTGACAAATCACTGGAATAGCCTGTGAATCGATCATACTCTGCACTTGAACAAATTACTATTATTTTTGGTTGTGCTCAAGATTGTTTCCATTATATCTCTCACCTTTCACACTTTAATTCAAATTTCTGCGACAAAAAGTAAAGTCAAAAGTGTCATCAGTCCAAGTGCTCTTTCTTGTCTTGCAACAAGTGCCGTGATTATCGGCTAGTGTACTTGTGTTGCATAATGTTGAAACGAAAAGGGCAAATTAAAGCAAGATATCTATCTTGTGCACAGAGACATATAGTTTCCATCTATGATTCATTGCTTTGTATGAAACCAAGCAGAAATATTACTGAATTAATGGTCCAACAAAAGAAAATTTGAAGGGCCTTTTTGATAAACTAAGGCCTCCATCTCTTGCACAAATTCTAACAAACACGTCCTAGAAATGGAAACCAAGGAACAATAACCAGGGGGAGAATGGATGTGCTAGTACCAAGTCATTATACAAGTCGGTACAACTAAAAGTAGAAGCCATGGTCGTTTTTATTCAAGAATCAAAATTTGGAGGAAGATTGCCAAGTTAGAGATGCCAGATAACAGGGTCACTCTTGACTATGTATGTGAAATTAGTAGGAAATTTCATACTTAATAAGGAAGTGGCCCTTAAGATCATTGTAAGCACTTCCTTTCGCCTTGCTTTTACTTACTGACAAGTGTATTTTACACTCTAAACTCTTCACGGAAGTACATAAAACACCACTCAAAATATTCACTTTACAAGCTCAAACTCTCAACACCAGTCAAAACAATATCCCCCGAACCATCATGGTCTTAGTTATACATGTTCTGTTGGCACGGCAACCACTTTGTGCACCCTGTCATCCTCATCCTCCTTTGTTAGGCTGTCGAAATGCACCATTAAGGAACATGTTAGAGGAATTACATGTTTTATTATTGACGAAAAAATAAAAACCTAAATTCGTGTCCATGACTTGTCGATGACGTGGGCGCTAACCCGGTGAAAAAAACCACCGATAAAAACCAGCCAAGAAGGTGAGGGGTGAACAAGTTGTGTAGCTAAGGTCTTTTGGGACATCGAAAGAAGTCATGAGTTCAAAATAGATCTTATTCCTTACAAAGTATTCAATCTCAAGCGTCGAACACATGCACATTGCACTCTGTCGTTACAAGTATACTCAACTGTTCTCCCTCCATCATCCACGTGTATATATCGCCAACTTAGTGCAAAACTTTCATAAAGAAGACCAAATGTTGCACTTGAAAAGGAACTTGCTTTTAGAGCGCACACAACGTACAAACTCATACCTATATTCCTCTCTGTTCATCGTTCTTTATACTATTACTATATTACTGCTTCGCTAAGCAATCGATCTCCAGCTAGCGGCGCCGTCTTCTTGGCGTGCTTCCTGCTGATAATAGAATGCAGAAACAAATCATGGCAGTCGCATACATCGACACGAATCAGATAAGCAAAGCAGTTAGGCACACATGCATGCGGCTGATCGATGGATACGTATCAGAGATGTTGATTGTAAAAGCCAAGGAGATCAAAAGGTAGCTATTGCTAGAGAACTTTGCAAGCTGAGCAGTGGGCACAGGACATGCTGGTGTTTCAGGGGCTTGCCTTTGGCACGCATCACAAGGAAACACGCCACCGATTAATTAAGTGGCCTGCTTGACTAATCTATCTCATTTGGCTTTACGAGATTGAAATAATTGAATTGGCATGGTCAACTAGAAATGGAAAAACCAATTGAGAACTCGAGACGTTGAGAGATATTGAAGACAAGTGTCTGTCATCTACTACTCGATCGGAAGTAAATTTAAGGTAATGGATCAACTGGATTCGCGTGGGGAACGAGCGGGTCGTACACGAGTTGTCTTTAACACTTACAAATTTATGGATAAGCGGAAATAAATTTGGTGCTCCCCGGTTTATAGGGCGAGATGAGCTAATGTGCATTTGCATATCTGCCTCTAACTAATCTACGGTCCTATTCTTGAACACATAGGCCTCCTTAGGAACAGCTTCTAGAGAGTTTTTAGGTGAAAAAAAAACTATAAGCTAAACCTAAGACATTTTTTAGTTATGACTTAATTTCTAAGCCCACCTCATTTCTTATTGGTGACAGGAAGCCTCAGATTTGAGGCTTCCCGAGCTTCTCCACCGTTTCACTTATTGTACCCAGCTATTTGCCCTCGAATTTCAGACATTTTACAAAAAAACTGCCACTCTTCTATCCCCAATCCCCATCCCGCTCCTCCCAAACCCCCTACTCTTCCTGTGCCCGCATCCACCGCCCTTCCCCACTCCCTCCACCCCGCGGCCGCCACCCGCCCAGGCCACCGCCACCCTCCCCGTCGCGACCGAGCTCCGCACACCCTCCCCCCACGGCGGTCGAGCTCTGCACGCCCTACCACCGTGGCGAACGAGCTCCACACGCCCTCCCCATGCAGCGGCTGACCTCCCTCTCCCTCCCACGCCCACCCGTTCGCGCCCGGGGCCGCCGATCTCCCTCTCCCTCCCGCCCTCCCCCAAGCCCGCGGCCGCCGCCCTCGTCCTACCTGCTGCCCAGATCCGACAACGCCTCGCATAGATCCAGGTCGCCGCTCACCGCCACAGCTCCCCACTGCCGAGCTCCCCGCGGCGCCTCGCCCGTCGCTGTCCTCCTCCGTCGCCACCCTCCCCGCCTGCCAGTTCTATCGCCAAGCCGAGCCCCCGTCGCCCCCTTCCCGTGCCGTCCTCCGCCCCCTCCCGTGCCGCCCCCAAGCCCTCCGCCCTTCGCCCCGCCTTCCCTCCCCACGCCGGCCTCTCGCGGCGCCCTCCCTCCCCGAGCTGGTGTCCGCCGCTAGTTGCTATCCGAGCAGCACGCCAGGACGCCTTCCCCGACTCCCTCCGTAGCTCGCCACCGTTGATGGAGCTGTCCGCAACCCATCCGAGCTCCACCCGAAGACACTGCCATTGCTTGATCTGTTAATTTGTGCAATGTTTAGGATTTTAGATTATGTTTTTCATATTCTTTCTGTGATTTGCTCCAATTTGTGCAAGTCACCGTTAAGTAGTAATGTTGGTCCAATTTGTGCAATGTTTGAAAATGAACTCCAATTTGTGCAATGTTTATACCTTAGAAAGCAAAGTATTCAACGCCATTTTTTATTTTTGAAATGTATATACACTGTGTATGATTCTTGTTTAAACGATTCTTGTATGATTCTTGTATGCACTGTTTATTTAAACGATTGTACCATGACCCTTGTTTAAACGACTAATGAAAAAGAATGTGTGTATATAGGAATCAGTGATTAATCTTTTTGAGTGAGAATTTGTGAGTAATATTAGAAGATTAATGCGTGTGTATATGAATTTGTGAGCAATTTTAGAAGATGAATGCGTGTATATATGAATCAGTGAGGAATTATTTTGAATAAAAATTTATGGAGTGAATTACTAGCATAGTTTCTTTTTTTGATGGGTGATATGTTCATAGATGGATAAGGAGTGAATTACTTGTAAACTTGTCTTTTTTTTATTTAGTGCTGCAACTTGTCATATTATTATTGTAAACAACGATTTAAACTATTAAACAGCAAACAAACTTTTGCAGGGGTAATTTAGACTTTACACCCACTACTACAGAACACTCCATCCGAGACGGGTCAAAACGTACATCCGAGACGGGTTTCCCGTCCGTCTGCAATTAGTGGTCTAGGATGACTCAAGTCATCGCAGACGGACCGCTTTCACCCGTCTGTGATGTCAAATTACAAAAACAAAAAAAATACGTTGATTGGCCACCGCACGCCGCCCATCGCCCGTCGGCCTGTTTGCGTCGCCGCCGATAGCCGGGTCGTGCACGCCGCCCGCTCGCTAAGGCCGAGCAGTAGAGCCGCACCGGGCGTTGTTGGTTGTCGCGCCGGAGCCGGCCGCGCCGTCTTGCCGCTACGCCATGGCCGGGCTCCCCGCCACCGCTGCACACTGCGCCACCGCCGTTGTGGGGCGTCGTCGCGGATCTGTAGACCGCCCGCGGATCTGGCCTTCCCGAGCCGGATCTGGTGAGGGAGCTAGGGCTCGGCTGCCGCAGCCGCCGGTGGGAGAAATGGACCCGCCGCCGCCAGGGAGATAGAGCTCGGCCGCCGCCGCCGGTGGGAGAAATGGACCCGCCGCCGCCGCGCAGATAGGGCTCGCCCGCCGCCGCCGGTGAGAGAAATGGACCCGCCGCCGCTGGGGAGATGGGGCTCGGCTGCCGTCACCCGCGTGGAGGCGCCGCCCGTCGCCGCCAGCCGGATCCGCGCGGAGGGGAAGAGAAGAAGCCGCCAGAGCCGCTCGGAGGCGAGCGGGGAGGGGCGTGGATGGGACGAAGTAGCTAGGGGCCGGAGAGTAGGAGAGCGCGCGGCCGGGGACTTGGGAATTTTCGGCAGGGGGGGGAGGGGGCGGCCGCGGGGTGGGGAGTGGTTGAGAGTAGGGTTTCTGTTTTTATATTGATGGCTATTGGGCAAATGGGCCAAGTTAATTTGTAAACGGGTGAAATAAAATGGTCCGTCTCGGATGACTCAGTGTCATCCCAGACGGGTTATTTTATAAAACCCGTCTCGGATGACAAACTCATCGCAGACGGTTGAAATAAATACCCGTCTGTGCTGAGTCATCGGAGACGGGCTAGTGTTGACCCGTCTCGGATGATGTATCATCCAAGACAGTATGGTCCTGACAGAAGGCATCACAGACGGCCGGATTTTCCCACCCGTCTAGAATGTGATCTATCCCAGACAGGGCACTTCTAACCGTCTGTGATGGGCCGTCCAGTATAAGCCATTCTGTAATAGTGACCCTTCAGCATACACGATAAGCTCAGTTCCATAAGCCGTTCCTAAGGGTTCAGATAAATATCATTGGCTTATTTCCACCGCAGCTTATGAGGGGCTTATTTGGGCAACTAGCTTATGCACAAGCTCAAGCCGTTCCTAAGAGGGCCATAATATCGCTAAGACAAAATTATTTATTTCCACCTTACCTGTACCTAATATTCCTAAGCATTCAAATGGTATCTCGTACAGAGCGTCATACGGGCACTAGGGTTGCACGGCGTGCTCCCCGTCGTCACCTGGGGTCGTCAACTAAGGTGGCCTCTATCATCGTGCTGCGTGGGAGCTTGCTCAGCTGTGCATGCGTCATCCTCATCCTAGGTCACTCACTCGAGGCAGTTGCCCGTGAAGGCCTTTGTCCTTGCACGCGGGTGCACAATCACAGCTTACCCATGTGGGTGTCTTTGCTTTCTTCTCCGGTTACCACCTGAGACATTCGTCCAGGTCACCCGCCCAGGTCACACCTAGGGTGCTCACCGGGGTCACTCGCCCGGGGCACTCACCCAAGTCTCTTACCCAGGGCAGTCGTACGGGTCACTTGCCCAGGGACGCTTTCATCGTGGCGCGCGTGTGGGCTTTGTCATTGTCTTCTCGGGTCACTCACTCACCTGGATCACTCACTCGGGATGTTCACCCCAGGCACTCACCGGGTTGCTCGCACCGAGGGCACTCAGTCGTGGCGCTCACTCAGGGCTCTTACCCAAGGCACTCTCTCGGGTCACTTGCCCAAGGAGGTCGTGCCGCACGGGTGCGTGACCTCGTCCGCGCGTGTGTCATCGTCGCGACCGTCTGCGCATCTTGCCTGAACCTCTATCATCCCTATCGAGGATGAGGGAGGAAATAATGGTGAGTTTATGATGGGCGAATGGTAAAAAGGTTTGTACCGGTAATTATGTCGATTTGAGATGGTGCGGAGACGTTCGTACAACATCCTCGTAGCTTTTTCGCTACCTAAGTTCATTGACCGGTGCTTCTCTTGCTATGGTATATTTGGTGTTTGGAGCCTTTTGCTTTCTCTAGCTCCCAAGTTTCTTAGTATCCAATCCAAATGCCTTTTTCTTTCTTTCTCTTTGCTGCTTTGAATTAGCTAGTTGCATTGTTAACTTGATGTCTACGTATAATTGATCTCTCCCTCTCTCTGGATAGTGTATCTCTCTCATCTATAAATAATTGAACTATGTCCTTAGGACAAGGCCCGTGTCTCTGCATGCAGTTCTTGCTTGTCTCACGTGCATGTGCACTTGACACTTTATCATCCACAAATATTATACCACAAACTCATTGCAACTAGTAGCAAATTATTCTCTCTTGTTTGCAGCTTTGCAATCTGTTGAGAGCTAGCCAGCCATGAAGACGAAGGCGAAGACAATGATTAGTAAGGCTGCCGAGTTCTTGAAGAAGGCGGTGAGGGCCCTGAGGGGCAAGGCCGGCGTCCTCAGGGCGAGGCTCCTCTTCCTCGCCTCGCTCCGCCGGAGGACGGCCATGGTCGGCGCGATATCCCGCGACGTCCGCGAGCTCATGGCGCGCCGCCAGGGGGAGGCGGTGGAGAACCGCGCTAAGGCCCTGGCCCCGGCGGCGGCGGCGGAGGAGGACAACGTGGACGACGAGCAGGTGCCGCCGGACGCGCTGCATGGCATCGTCGCTGCTGGCCTCTCCGAGCTGTTACAAGAAGTCGTCGACGACGACGGTGGCGGCCGCGGCTACCCGGACTGGACGCACACGCTGTTCGACGACGACGACGGCATTTTTGATTGCGACAAAGACGACGAGAAGGAGCACAGTGGTGGCGACGTCGTCGACGACGAGGAGCCGTCGGTGATGGACGTGATCAGGAGGCGGCGGGAGGGGGACGGGGTGGAGTTCAAGATGGAGGAGGAGATCGACCACGCCGCCGACATGTTCATACGGCGGGTCCGCAGCCGGATGAACAACCGGAGCTTTTAGCTAGCCAACTGGCACCTGCCTTCGATAGTTCTTTTTGTTTCTTCGAGTGTCTGGAATTTCTCTGTGTGTCCTTTCTTTTAGCTGATTTTTTTGCTTGGGGTAACTTGATTTGGGTGAGCCAAATTCATCAGTATACTTAGCAGTAAAATGTGTCGATTCGTAGTATCTTTTTCTTTTGACAGGAAGTTGTGAGCTTTATTAACACGAAAAGTTATGGTTGCAATTAGTTCGTAGGCCGTGCTGTAGGAAACCAAGGCTCACTATCACCTCTGAAGCACCACACTGGCAAAGCATACTTACCACGAGAGTACATCCGGTGTTTCCTTGTTTCGTGATGCTTACCACGAGAGTACATACTGACAAACGACGTATCTAAAACGTTACAGAACTTCAAACCATATTTGATCCACACGTTGAGAACGAAAAGAACAAATTTTAGCTCTAATGGTAGTTAATTTATTATTCTATTGTGAATATAGATCTGGATTCGTTTGTCCAATGTGCTTTAAAACATGTAGATTTCTACCTCATCAGCGATATATTTGTAAAAAAGACTTAATTCTTCCTAAAAATTAAAACTTTCCAAACAACATAAGAAAGACTGTTTGTCATCTCATTCGCCAAAGAAAATATACTTGGTACAAACTTTGCTCTCACGACCTAATAACAGATAAAAGTTCGCAACAAACCTCCCTAAAAATAACATCTTTCCCTTTAGCAAAACCAAACAGTCGTACAAATTCACCCAAGAAATACAAACAGCAGCGTGACACACGAACAACACACGCCGAAATACATAGAAGTTGACAAGTTCAGCCCAGCACAACCGCACATTATCATCCATCTTTTCTGTTCTTTCTTTTCATCATTTCTCAAAAGAAAGAAAGAAAACAGCAATCCACCCTGTCTGGGCTGTCCCTCCCTCCCTACCTTCGGACAATCCATTCCGTTCGGACACACCCTCCTCACCTCTCTCTTTCTCTCTCCTCTCCCTCTCTCTCTCTCTCTCTCTCTCTCTCCCCTCTCCCGTGCGAGCTCCCGCCCCGCCCCCCACGAGCGCGCCCGGCGAGAGAGGCAGGGGGAGCACGGGCGCTTGGAGTGGGTGTGTGGCGAGGCGGAGGCGATGGATCTGGAGAGGTCGCCGCCGCCCGAGGCGGAGCCGGCAGGTGGCGGCGCGGCGTGCTCCATCTGCCTGGATCCGGTGGTGGGACGCGGCGGGGCCAGGTCCGTCGCCAAGCTGCAATGCGGCCACGAGTTCCACCTAGGTCTGATTCCCCTCTCGCCCCCGACCGTCTCCGCTAGCTAGGCTTGTGCTTTCTGAACAAACCGGATCTGTGCGTGAGAGAGATGGGCGCCCGTTGGCTCGTGACCTGTGCTCTGCCGGTGTAATTTGATGCCGAGGAGAAGCTTATGAATTATAATCGGGTGATCGGTGTGATTGAATCACGGAGAGTTCGCAGGAGTGGATGTCTGGATGGTATGGAGTGGAATTGCATGTCGATGTCGAAGTAATCGTGGTACTTTTGCGTGCCCCTGTTGGAGCTGTGAGGCCTGCATGAGTGGGTTGGTAATTTTAAGCATGGATTTAACAGTAAATTTGGGTTGGTTTATTTGCTGTTATACTCGAGGATTGATGCAATTCGGCTTAGTTGCATTTAAAGCGGCATTTCCTTCCAAAAGATGTGATTTTTGATGGTAATATGAAATGTCGCGGCATTATTTAAGCTGTGAAGACGTTTGAGCTTTTGGTGCCTGTTGTTCCAATTTGATCTATGCCTTCTATGTGGTACATGCGGAGTTTATCTGTAAACAAACAAAGGCCTTTGCAATAGCTGATAGCTTTTTGTGACTTGGATGTGGTGCATCGGTTACCATTATGGCGTTCCACCTTGTTCCACGTGAAGTGCTAACACTGATAAGTGCAGTGGTGGTTGCCTGGATCACCAGGTCATTGAGCCTTTTGCCACTGTCCGATCCGTTATTTGACCCTTTTTTTGTTAGTTTTATATTTATTTTAAAATGGATAATTTATCTGTTTCAGAAACTAAACTGTCATAGTGCGATGCGTTATGATAGATGCATGCCCTACCTACCATATGTACTGATTTTATTGGAAAAAACTCTTTGAACAGTGAAACAATATAGTGAATTGAGGGACTAAAATAACGTGTACTTAGTATTTAGATACCCGTAAAAAAAAGGGTTTAGGTACGCAATTATACTTTTTTCTTCTTCAAATTCCATGACCCAGCATTATTCTGGAATGAACTTGATTATCTTCAAACAACAATTACAAGTTTACAACTACACACCATGTAGTCGTGCTAGTGAATAAATTGGCCTTTTATACCATGAAGAGACTGGCCTGAATCATACCCATCTTTAGCTTACATTTCTTCAAGCACCATGTGAATATGAGATTTAAATTTTGTGAAAGACCATGTAACAACTTAGTCTGTTATATAGTTACTCTTACTTTTTACTTTGGGCCTTTAATGTTGCCAAGTACGTGTGTATGTACCTTCCTCTATGTGCATCTCAATAATGTATGCATGCGTGAATATATACTCTGGCATCTTGCACAGTTGTTAAACTAAATAACTTATTTCCTGCTAGACTGCATTGGATCGGCATTTAATGCGAAAGGGGCAATGCAATGCCCTAATTGTCGAAAGATAGAGAAAGGTCGCTGGCTTTATGCAAGTGGACATCGTCCATCTCCTGATATTGATATAGGTGGCTGGGTGACTGGTGACTACGACATCACTTCAGATCTTGTAAGTGCTCATCAGAGAGTAAATACGCATCTAGGGGATGAAAATAATATTAACATGTGTTTTTCTGTTCAAGTTCTTCTTAAGTAATGACATTTATTAGCTTATAACATATACACTCAACTAGGTGTCATATGAGCCCTCTGTCTTGTGGTTTTAGTGAGTTGCGTTCATTTTCCTGTTACAAAAGGCAGTTTCAGTTTTGGTATGCCGTCATTGTCTGATATCATTTCACGTGTCTCATGTTTCTGAATATTATGTTGGATTTGTTCACAGCCTTTTGGATTTCAATGGTGCCCCTTTACTGGATTCACACAGCTAGCATCTGTATTCGAGTAAGCATGTCTCCTCGTATCTCAATATATATGTTTCTTGGAACATGTGATTGATGATCTACAAGCAAGAATGGGAAATGCCCTTACTAAATTTTTAATAGAATATGCTGTTGGCTTATGTCATATTGATGCATATGTTGGTCTTGGTTTTTCAAATTGATTATCATGCTGCTGTTCAGATTGTCTCTCTTAAGTCTTATGTGTCAGAAACAAGATGAACTGAACCTATCTCCCAACAACCTACTACCTAAAAGGAAACTATTTTATCGTTTGTAAGATGACACCAAGTGCTTTCATGCATGATTTGGGATAATCTTTGATGCATCAAGCTGGCCAAAATTATATGCTCTTTAGGGGATTTACAGTTTTCACTAAGCACAAATTTTTAATGAACTTTTAGATTTTTATTCCTGATCTGTCTTGTCCGCGTTGTGCATTGACCTTCCGTGGTTAAGGAACTGGAGCTGCTGTGTTGCAAAATCAATCTTCTTTAACCTGTGATGATACTGTACATTTCCTCAGGTTTTTCAAAGAATTTTATATTTCAATTCTTCAAGTTCTGAATTTAGCTGGTACTTCTTTTTGCAGGGAGAGTGAAGCCGAGCCGACGTCTTGTAAGCATGTCGACCGAGACTTTTAACTTCCTAAATTTCAATCTTCTTTATTGATTTTTTTTTGTCCTTTTATGAAGATCATACAGTCGGAGATCATTCAAGTGCTGCAAGCAGTTCACTTGTTTGCCCGTATCTTTCACTGCGTGGTTTTCTCCATCCCATGCATGTGCCTTCTAGTTCTAATTCCGGTGCTGAAGGTGCTTCATTTCATCGCCATCCAACTGGCATGGAAGGCCATGCAACTCCTGATTTGAGCAATGCCCAAGCTTTCCATGCAACTGAGTCAAGAAATCTTGATAGTGAGCACCGATATTTGAGTAATATTCCTGTATCAGGCATTCCTGATCATTCTGTAGCTCCATTTGGTATAGGCCTACCAAGATATGACAGTAGCAGCCAACAGAGATCAAGACCATATGCACATCATCATCCCCTAGTCCACAGGTATTCCTAATTCATGAATATAGCTCTAACCAGTCTACATTCTTGGAATAGTATCTAACTCTTAAATTTCTGTTTTCTAGATAGACCCCTCTTTTATGCTTAAAACTTCAGAAGTACAGATGCTTCGCCACATATGTGGTGTCTTCTCGTGAAAATGTTCATTTAGGTCCGCTTGATGGTTTCCATAGGCTGTTTGGAAAGATCTAGCTAGGTGCTGCAGGCCATGCCTATTATTTCCTATGCTAAACTACCTAATTGCTTAGCTCTTACAATGTTCAAATACTACAGGCCCACACCTCGCAATGGAAGCAATTTGGTGGCACCATTAGGGTCAGTGCCAGCTGTTATGGCTGAGACTAGAGGCCATGGTCATGGTGCAAGGGGACATATGTATCAACAGCCGATGCACTCCTCAATGCAGAGCAGCCCATTCCCTCCCACAACTAGAAGGGTTAGACCAAGGGCTTTGACGATCACGTCTTTTATTGCGGCAGCATCCTCAGCTGAGGTTGGAGTTCCCCATGGGTTTGCTCCTCCTGTAGCAGTGAACAGGAGCCTTTCCTCCGATGGTGAGGGTGTCACTAGACCTGTTGAAAGACCATATGGGTGGGGCCGGGAGGGCTTTGCACCATTTCCATGGATCCCTGTTGACGGCGAACCTCACTGGTGGAGCACGTTCAGTCCAATCCAGAACCATACACATGGAAGTTTTACTCAAAGACCTGCTGCTGGCGAGCGGATACCGCAGAGCCACCCAGAGAATGTATACCAGCCTGTGCCTGCCCAGAGGATGCCGCCTTTCTTGTGAAGGCTATTTCTTCCATCGTTGTGTATATCTCTACATTAGTCGGAAATTATTTGCTTCGAGAGAAATCAAGTTAGGCTGTTCAAGGGACCCAGATGATGGTACTTATGTCGTCAGTTTATAGGGTTTTCTGGCTAGCAGCCTTAGATTTCTTTCATTAAAATGGCTGTGGTTTAATATCCTGCCGCATGTGTTGCGGTGGGCAGAAGTATTTGGAAACATGAGCTTAAACTGCAGCGTGCTGCCATGGGACATGATTGTGATGTCATTACTTGTTTTCTCTCAGATCGTGCGTTCCTGGATGTTGAATGGATTCAGCATTCACCAATGCTGCATAAGCTTGCTAGATGATCACTTCTCTGGTGTTCCGTCTTGCACGTTCATTTTTGTGGTAAGCGGTAGCAGTACCAGACGTTGCATCCACCATACACATATATCATGACATTTGATGAAGATGCAGTAATGCTGTGAGCTAATCCTGGTGAGATCCCAATTCCCAGCAATGCTGTCCTGGTGCAAAATTCAGGATGGCCGGTGAAGTCAAACTTTTGCGAATTTTCTCTGAAGTATGGATGAAACCTAATAAAACTTTGATTAAACATTTGCCAAAGTTTTGAAGCTTTCCTAAACATATAAAAAAACTCATCATAATTTTTTGAAAACAAAAGTTCACAAAATTTGAGCGGTGGAGTCGTTTGAATTTACTTGAGATGGAGAGAGGAGGCATCAATGCTTGGGACTTGGCCCTGCCGCACCCTATCGCACCCCGGCGTCCTGTCGCGTGCCGAGGACCTGACACGTGTCCTGCCGTAGGTCTGGGGTGCGGTACGTGGGCTATTTTTGGATTTGACTCATTGAGGGGGCTAAATGTGGCATTGACCGTGGGAGGGGGGGGAGGGCTAAATCCGGCTTTTCACCGCATCTCCTCTACCCCGAATGCATGGCTCTGCTCCGGACACAGTGTGTCTGCTCCAGACGACGGGTCTACTCCGGACAACTCAGCTACTCCGGGCGGTGCATATAGTCCAGACATAGTACACTCGCTCTGGGTGACTGGTCTACTCCGGGTGCCTCGCCATCTCTAGGCGAGTGCTCTTCTACTCCGGACGCAGCGCGTCTGTCCCGGTGACACGACTCTACCCCGGGAACAACGCGTATACTTTGTACATGTACTCCGGGTGCATCGCCTCCACCTAAGTGCACTGTCTACACTCCAAGTACGGCCCCGCGTACGCATGCTCCCGATCCAACGCTCCGGATGTACACCCCAAAGGCATTCAATCTGCTCAGGGTGCGTGGCTCTACTCTGGATGTGCGAGAAGGTAGTCTCCCCTGCACCAGGCGCATGCCACGCGCCATGATCGCCCAAAGCATCTCGGATACAAGTGGTTCTAGCTAGACCGCTCGCGCCACGCTCATAGTATGCGTGCTGTCCAGAGCACGCCTGCACCTGCAACTCGGCCTGTTATCCAGTTTTTCTAGCAGCTCCGTGGGCTGGTAGGGCCAATCTGGGTAGCTCGCATCATGGCTACTCCGGACTCGCCTTACTCCGGACGCGGAGTCGGAGTAGCACGCGTTGTGGAAACTACGAGCTCGTCGTGTGTCGGACTCACGTGTGCGCTGAACCAAAGTAGCTCGCAGCATGACTACTCCGGATTCACCTTACTCCGGACATGAGTGGTTCCCTCTAGAAGCTGAATCGCTCCGCTCTATCCCTAGCTATCTATCGACCTTTAGTCTTAGTTGACACACCTTCAATTTAGATTCTGATGAATTCTGTACCTTGGCTTTCACTTCTCTTAATCCAGGATTACTTTTATTTGCTACTGACTGAAGCTACTGAAATTTTCCTGAAGCAACTGTGATTTACCTTACACTGAAATTTCTGAGTATGGTTAGGCGGTTCTCAATTGATCAACTCGAGAACAAGGGAAGAAGGGTCATATATGGTACTCCTGAGAATGCAACTGCTGCCAGAAAATTACTGAATCGGCAAATGTCTGTCAATGGTGTGCCCAAAATGGTATTCTACTTTGCAGAATTGAAGTTATTATCTATCAAAAGCAAGACGTACTAGAAATAAATTATTGTATTTTCAAGAATTTGTATAATAAAAAGCTATATGGTCATGTACTACTATATATCTTGCTTTGATACATCAAATTAATACTTCTGTTTGTAATAATTAGGTACAACAAAAGCAGGTCGCAATGGTTGTTTGCTGCTGCTTCACTGAATGCATCTCAGCAGTGTACCAGATTTTACCTCATATTTGTTAATGACCATTACTACACTGTAAACAAATTAAAATTCATGCACAATTCTTTGATAATGATCGCGACAAGTGCATTTATTCACATTCTCCGAATAACTAACAATGAGGTACAAGTGCCGTTGGAACTTAGCTGGCTCTGAAAATTGATGCTTGCACTGTTGCACATAGTAGATTCAGTGTTTGTTCGATGGCTCTTTTGACTTGAAGGGCTTGGTAGTTGAGGCAGTTTTTGTTACTCTTTAATCTAATTATTAGATGCGATAGGCGTATATGTTCCAGTCTTATCGCATGTTCATTTGGATTTCTAATGCTTCTCATTGCATGTCATCTCATGGAAGCACTCGAGTTAAGTTGCACCGTCACCCAACCAACCCGAGTCGCGACCCCATTATCGCATGTGCATAAAACCCTAAACCCTAAATCAAACACACGCACCATATACGCATGATACCACCAAAACCCTAATCCTAAGTGGCAACTTGCCCATCTTTGTTCCTGACCCTCCAAATATGAATCCTAATCTCCCCCATACCCTACCTCTGTCGTGCCGTCACCCAAAACCCTAAAACCTAAACTGCTGACCCATTTCTTAATTAACTAACAATTGGACAGAAACACTAAAATCCATATTTCATGTGTTTTCTTTCACCCAAAAATTCTGGAAAAATTTCATAAACTTTATAAAACTACTTGTCACCCATTTATAAGAAAACATGTGTGGGTCCGGTTCAAGAATTTTGGATTACATCCAAAATTGAAATTAGGTCAAATCTTCCCCATCAACTGCAACCCATATATTTCAAAATCCCATAAATTTCCACAATGCTCATCTCAGTACCAATGTTTCAAATGTGCAAAAACATGTATACCTCTAGTTCAAAAATTTTGCACAAACACTGTCGAACACTTTGCTCTATTTTCCTTCTCTCCATGAAATCATGTGCAAGTCCCATTCCTTTTTTACTTCAATCTTTCCACCAGGGGCTTTGCTGCCCTCAGGCACTTGTCCCCATCACCCTTGCTTCAGCAGAAACCCTAGCTCCACAGTATTCAACCTCCTTGTCATCTCATGCCGATATTGGCAAGGCAGTGGCAACCCTACTCCACACGAATTCCAGGTCAATCCTTCTTCTCTTTTCTCCCTCTTGGCTGCCTCAGCTCGGTTGACATGCCAAAACACTCCCAGATATCTCAGTGCATTCGTGCACACGCACACGCCAGCCTGGACGCGCCCTGGCACCACTCTGGACACGCTCCAGTGTGCTGCCGTGCCGACAACCGAGGTCAACCACACGCTATCAGCTGCCCCGCCGCCGGCCAGCCCAACTCCACATGCCAATGCATAGCTCCGATCACCAGCAAGCTCCTCACGCCATGAAATTTACCTCGCGTCTCCTCGGCACCATGCGCAGCAGTGTCCAGCGGCCACCCCCAGGGTGTCCTCGTCGACTGCCTACTTAAAGGCATCCCGAGCATCTCAAACTCCGCACCCAACTTCCCCTTTGAAAGTGCATCCACTCCCATGGAGCTTGGAAGGATGGCTATCTTGCCCCAGAGTTTGGTTTTGATGGTTATTGGCAATCCTCACCTGTGTCTAATGTTTTGCAATGAGTGTGAACAGGGATTAGATGGACAGGTGAAAGCTGAAGTGAGACAACTGTTGATGATGAGCCCTAAAAAGAGCAAGGAACTGGGAAGGTCAGAAGGACCAGCTGAGCTAGGTTCCTGAGGCACAGTTGCGAGGAAGCCGAGGCTGTGCTCGAGGGCAAGCGAGGTGATGGTTGCTTGATGGAGTTCAAGGGCCGTGAATGCAAGCTTGATAAGTCCTGGAGGAGCTAGGAAGCTGGTGGATCAGGACCAAGGGTTCTCTGTGCGTCTACAAGGGCAGTCGTCTTCGGTGAAGAAGCTTGGAACCAGTGCCAAGGGTCTAAGCGAGCTGGTCAGGGACTTTGGCGAGGTCATTGCTCTCTGGTCAGTTGTAGGCTTGTAGTGAGCCGGCCAGAGTTGTGCTCAGGTGCTGCCTGAGGCAACCGAGTCCACCTGAGTTTGGCATCTGAGACTCAGGTGGGTAGCTCAGCCGTGGCTAGTAGGTTACCAGAGGTGCTCGTTAGCTGAGTCTCAGATAGGTTAGGTCTGGTGGCTCTTTGTCTGACGTGGCATGAGGGTAACGGCTAGCTGCCAGGGACCCTATAAATAGGGAACCTGGGGAGGTTTTCAACCTCGAACCTTTACCCAACCTTTGCCTCTAACCCGAAAGCAACCTGTTGAGAAAGAAAGAGCTCTAGGTCTCCAAGTGAGTGTTGCCTGCGTGCATCCATCGTGAGAGTGAGTTACTTAGTCCTTCAGGTGTAATCTTCGAGGTACTGGTTCCTCCAAGAGTGGGAGTGCTCTTGGAGTTGGTGAGCAAGCCAAGTCTTGTGTGGCTGCCACCAAGAGTCTGTGAGGGCGATTCGGGTCTGCCTGTCTTGCAGCAGCAAGATAAAAGGATTCCACACAAGAAAGGTACTCGAGGAAAGAGCACGTTTTGGTGCCGGCTGTGAGAACAGCTTCCTCAACGGAGACGTACTGCTTCGCAAGAAGTAGGAACTTCGGTAAAACAAATCATTGTGCGCTTTACTTTCTGTCTTGTGATCAGCTCTTACTTATTCTGATATCTATGTATACTTAGATCAGTAGAGCACCTTTATTTGTTGCACACTAACTGAGTTTCCTCACCTGAGACTCAGTTAGCTCCTGCTAAAGCTAGTACCTTTCCTGTTCACATCATCTGATGCACTCACCTGACTCTCACACCTGAGACTCAGTTAGCTCTGAATATAACTTGCTCTACATCAGCTGAGTTTTCTATCTGAGTGTCTGGTGTTTATCTGATATATCTTGCTGAGTCTCAGTTACGTACATCAGTTGCATATATTTTCTCTAGGATTGACCTATCTCCAGAAGAGAAACCCATTAGGCATTTTAATTTCTAGAGCCGACCTATTCACCCCCCCTCTAGTCGACTCCTGAGATCCCTTTCAAGTGGTATCAGAGCCTCGTTGCTCATAATTGGCTTAACAGCCAGAGTCTAAAGGATGTCGAACTATGAGGGTAGAGTTCCTATGTTTGATGGTACTAATTATGCCTTTTGGAAGCGGAAGATGCAAATGCATCTTACTGCACTTGACCCAGATGTATGGAAGATTGTCACAACAGGTCTTGATGTGATTGATGAGAGCAATCCCACTGATCAAGAGAAGATCAGCATCAAGAACAATGCTAGAGCTGCCAATGCTATCTATATGGGACTGCAAGAGCATGACTTCAATCGTGTCTGCACCTTTGAGGAAGCCAGAGATATATGGTTCACACTTCAGGCCATCTATGAAGGTAGTGACACGTTGAAGAGGTCCAAGAAAGATGTGCTGGAGCATGAACTTGACAACTTCCATTACCAACCTGGAGAGGACATCAATTCCATCTTCACAAGACTTACCATGATCACTAACCAGCTGAAAGCCCTTGGGTCCAACAGAGTGGAAGATGGAGATGTGATCAAGAAGTTCCTCTTTGTGCTTCCCAAGCCTTATCACACTCTGCGTCTGATGATGAAAGAAAAGGATGGCTTTGACAGATTAAAGCCCACAGATGTCCTTGGTAGAATGCTCACTCATGAGATGGAGCTAAATCACTCCAAGAAGCATGCTATCACCTCTGGGAAGAACAAGGACATAGCCCTCAAGGCAGTGGCCACTCACAGGGACTCAAGTGATGAAGAAGAAGATCCAGATGAAGAGATGTCCACTGATGAGGAGAATGAGCTTGCCATGCTTACTCGGAACTTCAGAAAGTTCTATCGAAGGAAGAAGTTCTCAGGCTCAGCTGATAGATTCAAAGGGAAGAAGCAACTCAGTGACAAGAAGTGTTTTGAGTGTGGTGACTCAGGACATTTCATTGCTGACTGTCCCAAAAAGAGCAAGAGACAAGAGGATGGCAAGTACAAGAAGAAGGAGATCATTGTCAAGAAGAAGTACAAAGAAGGGAAGCCTCCCATATTCAGAAAGAAGAAGACCTCTGCTGCCAGAGCTTATGTGGGACAAGCCTGGGTCTCAGATGACTCAGAGTCAGAGGAGGAGTCAGAGGAAGAAACTGAGCTTGCTGGGTTAGCCATCTGTGTCTCAGGTGGATCTCTCAGGAGTCCAACTGAGCCAGGAGAAGACTCAGTTGGGTCACTCAGCTGCGCACCCGAGTCAGACTCTCTCTTCGACAAGGATGCAGATCCTACATATGCTGAGACTCCAGCCCTATGCCTTATGGCTAAAGGCAGCAAGGTAATGACTGAGGATGACTTCCCTGATTATGCTCAACTAATGGATATTCTTGACAGGACAGAGAAGCTCCTTCGGAAAGAGAGAAAAGAAAACATCTCTCTCAGGGACAAACTAACTGACATGCAGGTGTCCCTTGATAATGCACAAGATGCTAAGGCAGATCTTGATGAGGAGGTTTACTTATTGCAGGAAGCTCAAAACAAACTTAAGCTATCACATGAGCTCCTAATCTCTGAGCATGATAAACTCAAAGAAACTCACTCATCTTGCACTGCTGTTACACCTGATGCAAATCCTCCTACTGTTATAGAAACCTGTTTAAACTGTGCATCTCGCATCAATGCTATTACTTCTAGTACAGTGTTTGTTGTAGATTCATCCAGTGAATCAAGCACTTCAACTGCTACTAACTTTGTTGATGCAGCAAAGTACAATGAGCTCAAGGAGGAGCATGAAGAGCTAAAAAGGCTCATGAGAATAGGCCTATGCAGTGCTAACATAGGCATGCAGAACTTTGCTAGGCTTCAGTCCACCTTAGTACTAAAGAATAATGGTACAAGGGGACTTGGTTTCACTCCTGCACTTATAAAGAACAATTCTTCATATACTCCCTCTGCTACTAACAAGAAATACTTGCAGAATCACTTTGTTCCTCAGAAAGGGAAATATGATACTAACTCTCTTGCAGGAAACCATCGAAAGACAGATGGTTATGTGAAAATTCCCTCTAATCCAAGCTATGTGCTTAAGACAGGGAAAAAGGGCAAGCCTGAGGCAATATATGTTGGACCCTGGAGTAGGTACAAGAAGGTACCAAGCATTTGGGTACCAAAGTCAGTAGTCACCTGTGTCTCAGGTGACTCACTCGGTTGGGTACCGAAGTCAGGGAAAGCCACCTGTAACTCAGATAGCTCACTCAGGTGCAATGCAAATTTGCTAACCCCTCCATCTGAGTTTGCAGAAGATAAGAATCTGAGAAAGATTCAGAGGTTCTCTAAGCTTTCTAAAGCCATAGCTGCTAAGAACCCTAATGTTAATCTTATTCCTGCTATTGATGCTTACAGTAAGAGACCTGCTAACTTGGGAACCAAAGCTATTTGGGTTCCTAAGTCTCGAAACTAATCGTGCAGGGCTCTGCCTCCAGTGGAACAAAATGGGTCATGGATAGTGGCTGCACACAGCACATGACTGGAGGCAAAGAGCAGTTTTCTGAGATAAGAAAAGATAACCTTCCTTGCAAGTATGTCAACTATGCTGATGATTCAAGAGGCAAGGTATTGGGTTGTGGTAAAATTGCTATATCTCAGGAACATTCTCTTACTGAAGTAATGCTTGTTGAGTCTATTTCATATGATCTCTTATCTGTTTCTCAATTATGTGATGCTGGAATGAAAGTCACATTTTATCCTAAAGAGGTCTATGTCCAGAAACTAACAGATGACTCACAAGTTTTCAAAGGCTATCGAGTAGATAAGCTATATCTTGTAGATTTTCAGGATCAAGAAGCAGCTGTGCCATGTTGCCTTATAGTCAAAGCTCAGTTAGGCTGGCTGTGGCACAGGAGGCTAGGTCATGTGGGAATGAGGCTGCTGAACAAACTCAGTAAAGAAGAACATGTCCTAGGCCTGAAGCAGATCCAATTCAACAAAGACAAGCCATGCTGTGCTTGTCAGGCTGGAAAGCAAGTTGGAAGCCCTCATCCACCCAAGAACATCATGACCACTACTTCTCTATTCGATCTCATACACATTGATTTGTTCGGTCCAACCACATATGAGAGCATTGGAGGTAACAAGTATGGTTTTGTTGTTGTAGATGACTTGTCACGTTTCACTTGGGTATTTTTCTTGAAGGACAAGTCACAGGTGTACAAAAGGTTCAAGCACCTCATTGTCAGAGTTCAAAATGAATGGAACATCAACTTGAAGGCAGTGAGAAGTGACAATGGGACAGAATTCAAGAACTCAAGAGTTGAAGCTTTCATGGACAAGCATGGGATTAAGCATGAGTTCTCTGGTCCCTATGCACCACAGCAGAATGGAGTGGTGGAGAGGAAGAACAGGACCCTGATAGAGATGGCAAGAACACTGCTGAGTGAGTACAAAACACCAGCAAGGTTTTGGGCTGAAGCTGTGAATACTGCCTGCCACAACATCAATAGACTATATCTTCACCCACTCCTAAAGAAGACACCTTATGAGCTGCTGACCAACAAGAAGCCAAACGTCTCCTACTTCAGAGTATTTGGTTGTAAGTGCTATATTTTGAAGAAAGGCAAACGTCTCTCTAAATTTGAATCCAAATCCGATGAAGGAATATTTGTTGGATATAGCTCAGAATCTCACACCTACAGAGTCTTTAACACCAACACTAAGGTTGTTGAAGAAGCTGTAGATGTGACATTCGATGAATCTAACGGCTCACAAGATGGGCAAGTTGCTAATGATATTTCAGGGAAGGTAGATATACTTCACAAGTCAACAGGTGAAGTCAGGCCCCAAGTTGAGGAGCAAGCTTCATCTGGAGTTACAAATCTACCTGACCCAGCTGATGAGCAGGATGAAGTCAATGGCATTGAGTTCGAGTACAACCCAGCTAATGATCTATTGGACTCAGAAGCCTCCATGCACCCAGCTGAGTCTCAGGAAGAGCCAACTGAGTCACAGATACACCCAGCTGACCCACTTCCAGCTGTGACTCAGGCGGCTGACCCAGAACCCCCTGTGATCAGCAGGCTGCAGAAGGATCACCCTGTAGACCAAATCATTGGTGCCATTAATAGGGGAGTGACTACTCGTTCTCGTATTGCTAACTTTTGTGCTCACTACTCTTTTGTTTCCACCTTTGAGCCTAAAAATGTAGGTGAAGCTCTGTCTGACTCAGACTGGATCAATGCTATGCATGAAGAGCTGAACCAATTTGAGAGAAATGAAATCTGGTCACTTGTTGAAAGACCCAAGGATCACAATATTATAGGAACAAAGTGGGTCTTTCGCAACAAGCAAGATTCTACAGGCCAAGTGGTGAGGAACAAGGCAAGATTGGTTGCTCAAGGCTACACTCAAATAGAAGGCTTGGATTTTGGTGAGACCTTTGCACCTGTAGCTCGACTTGAAGCTATCAGGATACTTTTAGCTTATGCAAATCATCACAACATCAAGCTTTATCAAATGGATGTCAAGAGTGCCTTTCTCCAAGGTAAGCTTGCTGAACTTGTGTATGTAGAACAGCCCCCTGGTTTTGAAGATCCAAAAAGACCCCATCATGTATATGTTCTCCACAAAGCTTTATATGGTCTCAAACAAGCCCCTCGTGCTTGGTATGATACCCTAAAGGAGTTTCTTATACATAATGGTTTCAAAATTGGGCTTGTTGATACTACACTCTTTACTAAAGTTAAAGGCAAGGACTTATTTGTATGCCAAATATATGTCGATGACATAATATTTGGAAGTACTAACCGTGTGCTAAGTGATGAGTTCAGCAAGATGATGATAAAAAGGTTTGAGATGTCCATGGTAGGAGAGCTGAAGTTCTTCCTAGGGCTGCAAATCAGACAACTCAAGCATGGAACCTTCATCTCTCAAGAGAAGTTTACCAAGGACATCCTCAAGAAGTTTGACATGGACAAAGCTAAGTCAATATCTACTCCCATGCAAACAAATGCTCATCTTGATCTGAACCAACAAGGTAAGTCCACTGATCAGAATGAGTACAGGTCTATGATAGGTTCCTTGTTGTATTTATGTGCATCTAGACCTGATATAATGTTGAGTGTTTGCATGTGTGCACGTTTTCAGGCTGATCCTAAGGACATTCATCGCACTGCTGTTCGTAGAATACTGAGATATTTGATTCATACCTCCGGGTTTGGTCTATGGTATCCTAAGGGTGCACCATTTGAGCTTGTAGGCTATTCAGATAGTGATTATGCCGGGTGTAAGGTTGACCGAAAAAGCACCTCAGGTACCTGCCAATTTTTAGGGCGTTCCCTTGTGTCCTGGAGTTTCAAGAAACAGAATTCAGTAGCCCTATCCACAGCAGAAGCCGAATACATAGCAGCTGGTGGGTGTTGTGCTCAATTGTTATGGATGAGGCAGACCTTGAAGGATTTTAACATATCTATGTCTCAAGTACCCCTCTTCTGTGACAATGAAAGTGCAATCAAGTTAGCCAACAACCCAGTCCAACACCAAAGATCCAAACACATAGAAGTGAGACACCACTTTCTAAGAGACCATGTAGAAAAGAAAGATATCCAACTGTGCCATGTTAGAACCGAAGCTCAGCTAGCTGATATTTTCACTAAGCCTTTAGATGAGAATAGGTTCTGTACCCTCAGGCATGAGCTAAATATCATGGATATCTCGAATGTGCAGTGAGGAAATGATGATACACGTGTACACATGATTGCATTTCTGGTTTTTCATTCTCTGCATTCTACATGAGTCAGCCACCTGAGTCTCGGTTGTACCTCAGGTGGGGTAAGGTCTTATAGATACCATGCTGATTTTGCATCTTATTGAACTCATGGATTCACCATTGGGTTAGATAAGTTGGATCTCACCATCTATTTCAATTCAACACAGCTTTAGCTCTGTATTGATTGATTGTTTGGCAAGCTGTGTTTGAAAAGAAATTCTCTCTATTGCTTTCATCTCTTATCCTTAAGATCTCTCTGGTAATCCTATTGAAAACCTTGTCAGCTGAGTCTTCCACATGAACCTCAGCTGAACACATTCAAAAATCCTGGAGAACATTCCTAAGTCTGGAGCTCAGCTCAATTTCTATTTCCTACCTGAGTCTCAGGTAGCAATCCAGCTGACCCTCAGGTGCCACAGGGCCACTCGGGATATAAAAACCCACCTCTGTAACGGCTCGCGCTAAACCCTCTTCAGAGTCTCAGTGCCCTTGCGCCCATCGCCGCCATCTGATTCTCAACGATCGTGCACTTCTCCGACGATCTTCGCTCTCTCCGAAGCTTCCCAAAGCTCTCCTGATTGTTTTGGCGCCCTCATCTCCAATCAAAATTCCAAATATAAGTCTCCTCGAGCTGTTCTTCACGGAACTAGGGTGGTTTCCGCCTTAATGCGAATTCCAAGCTCTCGAGTAGCTTTTAGTTGTGGAATTAGAAAGAGATGATATATCTTTAACCTCTAGAACGATTTCTTGCAACTCATTGTCCAGAATTCTCAAATTTCAGCAAGATTCGATAAACCTAGGTTGCTCTGCTACTCCACCTGAGTTACACAATTTATCTCACCTGAGTATCAGGTAGCTAAGTCAGGTAGCATGAGATGACTTGTGAAACTCTCCTAAAAAACATGCAAAAATAGCCAAATATTCCTGTTTTCTCTGCAATAGGATTATCTCTTATCTATTCTCTATCCTATCTCACCTATGCAGATGTCTGAATCAAGGAATGTGGCTGAGGATATAACTGATGATCTGCCCATTGGTCTGAGAACTCAGCTCCTAAGTCAGAAGCAGCAGTTAGAGTGGGAGGCAGAGCAGGCTAAAAGTCTTGCAAAGAAATTGGATGCAGATGAAGCTGCCCAAAAATCAGTAAAAGCGCCTATGTCACCCTCTGAGCTAGCCAAAAGAGAAGCTAGGCTCAAAGAGCTACAAGAGGAGAAGCGTCAGATGGACATAGCTGCAGCTCAGTCAGCTCAAAGAATGAGAGAATTAGAAGCTCAGAAAGCTAGCAAGGAAGAACAATTGAAGCAAGAAAGGAAAGCAAAAGCAGCTGAAAAGAAAGCCCAAGCTGAGGAAGCAAAGAAGAAAAGAGCTGAAGAAAGAGCCAAGAAGGCTGCTGAGAAAGAGGCAGCTATCAAAGTCAAGAAGGCTCCAGTAGTTGATACACTCAAAAGGACAAGGGCTGCAGGCAAGTCAACAGATTTATCCCTGAGCAAAGTGCCAAAGAAGCCAAGATCAGAGGCTGTGGTAGTCAAGAAGAAAACAAAGAAGCAACTCCAAGAAGAGGAAGAAGCTGAATGGAGAGTAGAAGCTCTTAAAAGACAGGAACACAGTAAACTTATCAAAAAATGGCAAGACTTAACTGATAAGTTGCCTAATGCCACAGATGAGGAAAGGCCTCAAATGAAGGAAAGAATAGATGCTCTTGCAAAGCAAATCTTTGAATCACCAGATGTTCCAAAGAGTGTGAAACTCCAAAGAGAAACTCAGCTGAAGGACAAGGCAATCCATGAAGAACTCAAAAAGCTGCTGAAGCAAGAAGGAAAAGCCTCTGGACAAGAGAAAGCAGACCTGATCAATCAAATTGATCGTCTATTCCCTCAACTCTCAGAAGATTATAAGCCTCTCTGGACAAGGTTCTCAGATATCATTCTTCAAAGGAGAATAGAGAATCTCATGTTGGAGTTAAACTCTTGTGCTGATGAAGCTCGTAAGAAGCATCTACAAAATGAAATTGCTGAAACAAACTCAAGGATATTTTATACATCCAGTTCTCAAGCACTTGATGCAGTGCCCCTTCAACAAGCCAGTGGTTCACTGTCTCAGCTGAGTAAGCCAGCCGAGTCTCAGACAGCTGCATCAGCTGGACTAGAATTAGTCCTCACTGAAGTGGAACCTCAACAGAAAGCTGCCATAGAATCAATTGAAGACATTTTGGCTGGGCTTGACTCAAGAGAAAAAGAACTTGATCAGACTATGGAAGAATCTATGGATAAGCTAAGATCATCTTTCGAAGAGAAGTCAACTAAAGCACATGAAAACCCAACTGAGCCACAAGCAGATCCATCAGTTGGAGTATCAGTGAGCATGGGTTCTGTATTTCAGTCTCTATCAGACTTAGAACCAGCTCAAGAAGAAACAAGACTTGAAGAGCAAGAAAAAGCAGTATCTTCTCCAGCACCTGAGTCAGTCCATAGGGTGCCAACTGGGTCTTAGGCACAGTCAGCTGAGACTCAGTCAGAAGACTCAGATGACTCCTACTCAAGTCCAAGTGACCCTCATCCTCCATCTCCTCGCAAGAAGAAGCAAAAGCTGTCTGAATCAGATGAAGAATATCAAGAAGAAGAGAAGAGTGGTGGAAGGAAAGAGTCAGCAGAAGAATCAGACTCATCCCCCTCTGCATCTGACTCAGAAGATATCCCGGCTGAGACTCAGTTAGAAGAGTCAGATGAGTCATTGGAAGCCAAATACTCAGCTATATTCTCAAAAGTTGCACGATCTGACACATCAATGATGAAATTCATATCTGCAACTGCTTGAAGAAGCTACCAAAGGCAGATGCCAGTCTAGCCTCCATGAACCTGGACTCAAGAAGCACATCAAACTACACTGCCATGAGAACCACAAATCCATACTTTGACAGTGAAGGAAATCTGAAAAGAAGACATTGCACTGATCCAAGGTTTTGGAATGATCAGCAGCAATCAAGCTATCATCTCTTGCTGCAGAAGAAAGGTTTTGTTGACAGCATGCCAATTGATTGGGAAAATCTTGCTAAGAACGGCTTAGGAAATCTGAAGCAGATTCTAGCTGCTGTTCAACTTGATAAGATATGCAGTTTAAACCAAGATTATGATTCTGAAGCTATCAAGGAATTCTATGCAACAGTCTTTGTAGAGCAGAACAATCAAGATTATATGCTCTGGATGACAAGAGGTCAACTGCTGTGCATCACAGCTCCAGAGTTTGCAGAGATGTTCAATCTACCATCAGGGTCAAAGCTACAGAAGATCAGCATATCCAAAGGCTCAGAAGAAGATAAGAGTCTCCTGCCAGATTGGGTTCCAAATGAGAAAAGGAAGAAGTTCTTCCCTACAGGCTTTGTGCCTCCTCCTGTTAAGGGTGCAGTCCCTAAGCATATCTCCAATTTCAAAGGATTGATGAAGACACCCAAACACATAGTGAAGATCTTGAACATATCCATCTGTGCCAAAGGTGGAGGAACTGATGCCATATACAATCCAGTATGGAGAATTCTTGAGCTCATAGCCAAGAAAGAGAAGTTTGATGTGGCCAGATACATATTCTCAGAAATAAATGAGTGCCAGAAGAACAGATCTGACAAGATGAGATATGGCTCATATCTAATGCATATGATTCTCCAAAGAACATCTTTAGCATCTGCAGTCTTCTCTCTTGACAAGAAGACATATCTCAGCAAATTCAGACCTCAGAAGGATGACCATGAAGATGAAGTTCCTTTCTACAACATCCTAAACTCATCTCAGTCGGCCTTTTCAGAGCCTCCAGAGCAAGCCACCAGAGACTCAGTCAGGTCACCTCAGCCAGCAGCTGATCTCCCAGCAATTCTACCTGAGCCTCAGGTGTCTCCCACCCGAGACTCAGCTAGAGAATCATCTCCTCCTGCTGAGCGACAAGCATCGGTCTCTGTGAACCTTTCATCAGACAGTCTTCCTTTGGTTCAACGCCTAGACAATCCCGCAGCTATTGATGCTTTCATTAAACGGGTTGTGCCAGTACAGATCTCTGTTATCAAGAGGAGACAAGATGAACTGCAACAAGAAATGGCTCAGCTGAAATCTGAACTCAAGAGTGAGATGGCAGATCTCAAGGCCTCGGTCAACAGCAAATTTGATCAGATCCTATCCCTTCTGCAACCAAAACCAGCTCCCTGAGGATCTTTTTCCTTCTTCTTCCTATCTCTTTTTAGTGCTTAGTGGCAAAGGGGGAGAGAGAGTAGGGAGAGAATAGCTTAAAGGGGAGAGTATTATATTCAGGGGGAGCAGTATGTAAAGGGGTAGACTAGACTGCATGTGTATCAAGACATTCTATGTACTGCAAAATGTTTTTATCAGTCTTGAACACCTCGTTTTTGTATTGTACAAATATATTGAAATACATTGATCTTTTTATCACATCGGCTCTGATCTGCTCTGATACATGATATTACTCTCTTTAACTCTATGCTCTGATATTCGATATATACATGACGCTCTGATATTTGATATTTATACTCAAGCATGCAATCCATTCTGTTATCTTATTTACTGAGTACTCCTCCAACATACCTGCTATTCCGCTGTGCTTATATTCTCAGTTATGTTGTGAGAACCTGTGCTTGCATCAACTCTCAAATGTTTAAATCTGATCTGCACACTTGTATTCAAATGCAAAATCTCACTTGTGCACATCTTAAGGGGGAGTTGGTGTCAAACAAGGTTAAATGCAATACTCTTTTTATCTAAATGAATGTTTTAAAGGGGTTGCCACTAACCACCAAAAAGGGGGAGATTGAAAGTGCATCCACTCCCATGGAGCTTGGAAGGATGGCTATCTTGCCCCAGAGTTTGGTTTTGATGGTTATTGGCAATCCTCACCTGTGTCTAATGTTTTGCAATGAGTGTGAACAGGGATTAGATGGACAGGTGAAAGCTGAAGTGAGACAACTGTTGATGATGAGCCCTAAAAAGAGCAAGGAACTGGGAAGGTCAGAAGGACCAGCTGAGCTAGGTTCCTGAGGCACAGTTGCGAGGAAGCCGAGGCTGTGCTCGAGGGCAAGCGAGGTGATGGTTGCTTGATGGAGTTCAAGGGCCGTGAATGCAAGCTTGATAAGTCCTGGAGGAGCTAGGAAGCTGGTGGATCAGGACCAAGGGTTCTCTGTGCGTCTACAAGGGCAGTCGTCTTCGGTGAAGAAGCTTGGAACCAGTGCCAAGGGTCTAAGCGAGCTGGTCAGGGACTTTGGCGAGGTCATTGCTCTCTGGTCAGTTGTAGGCTTGTAGTGAGCCGGCCAGAGTTGTGCTCAGGTGCTGCCTGAGGCAACCGAGTCCACCTGAGTTTGGCATCTGAGACTCAGGTGGGTAGCTCAGCCGTGGCTAGTAGGTTACCAGAGGTGCTCGTTAGCTGAGTCTCAGATAGGTTAGGTCTGGTGGCTCTTTGTCTGACGTGGCATGAGGGTAACGGCTAGCTGCCAGGGACCCTATAAATAGGGAACCTGGGGAGGTTTTCAACCTCGAACCTTTACCCAACCTTTGCCTCTAATCCGAAAGCAACCTGTTGAGAAAGAAAGAGCTCTAGGTCTCCAAGTGAGTGTTGCCTGCGTGCATCCATCGTGAGAGTGAGTTACTTAGTCCTTCAGGTGTAATCTTCGAGGTACTGGTTCCTCCAAGAGTGGGAGTGCTCTTGGAGTTGGTGAGCAAGCCAAGTCTTGTGTGGCTGCCACCAAGAGTCTGTGAGGGCGATTCGGGTCTGCCTGTCTTGCAGCAGCAAGATAAAAGGATTCCACACAAGAAAGGTACTCGAGGAAAGAGCACGTTTTGGTGCCGGCTGTGAGAACAGCTTCCTCAACGGAGACGTACTGCTTCGCAAGAAGTAGGAACTTCGGTAAAACAAATCATTGTGCGCTTTACTTTCTGTCTTGTGATCAGCTCTTACTTATTCTGATATCTATGTATACTTAGATCAGTAGAGCACCTTTATTTGTTGCACACTAACTGAGTTTCCTCACCTGAGACTCAGTTAGCTCCTGCTAAAGCTAGTACCTTTCCTGTTCACATCATCTGATGCACTCACCTGACTCTCACACCTGAGACTCAGTTAGCTCTGAATATAACTTGCTCTACATCAGCTGAGTTTTCTATCTGAGTGTCTGGTGTTTATCTGATATATCTTGCTGAGTCTCAGTTACGTACATCAGTTGCATATATTTTCTCTAGGATTGACCTATCTCCAGAAGAGAAACCCATTAGGCATTTTAATTTCTAGAGCCGACCTATTCACCCCCCCCTCTAGTCGACTCCTGAGATCCCTTTCACCCTTCCTCCTCTGCAGCTCCCCTACCCGGCGCTTCCGCCTAAGCCCCCACCGTTTCTCTTCCCGGCCAAGTTCCTCCTTGTCCCTAACCTCGCCAAATTCAAGCGGCCAAAACCCTCCCACCACCAACCGGCACCACCACCAACTTCCCCTCCTCCACCTCTCCCCAAAGCCGGTTTCAATTTCCAAAAAAAGACCACCGGAGCCAAGAGCCCTTTTCCTCACTGGAGCCGCCGCCGTGAGCTCCCGCCGGCGCGTTCTGTGCAGCGGCTCCGCTCCGTCTACCCGACAGGTAGGACCACCCGAGGAGGCACCCGAGCGGTAATAGCCTGGCATGCCGCTGCCAGGCGGGCCCCAATCCAAGTCCGGGCCCAGCGGCAGTTTAAATGGAGGTGCCTCGCCTCCCTTTCCGCCTGCCCGCGCAAAAGGCGCATTTCTACTTATGTGGAAGCGTAAAATCCAACAAAACCGCTGGTTTTCTTATTCCAGAACCGGCTTAAACCTTGGTTCGACCGGTTCACCCATAAATAGTCTGGTTCTTGAAAAATTTCCAAAACAAGAATTGATCCTAAAAACATTTAGAAACTTTCGGTTTAAACAGTTTTTCAAAAATTCAATTCTTCTTTACTATACAGAGAGTAAATTCAAATATCCTTTTTGAATTCAAATCCTCTTTAAATTTCTTTTGAACTTTTGATCCATTCCAAGATTTCTAACATGTTAGAGCCCTAACCTTCTGGACCTTAACACAAGAGCACGTATATAAACATGTTGCATGATTCGAAGATAAAAGAAGGCAAACTTAAACCCTAAACAACCCTAATCTCCAATTTCATGCATATACATATAGCACCCAACCATGTTGAACCTCTTCAAAAGGATCTCTCCAGCATCTTTCAAACCCCCCCCCCAAGTCTCTGGACTCTCTTTCCATCTTGTTAAACCAGGGTTCCCAAATAAGTAAAGCCATGAACCATGAAACCCTAATTCGCATAGCCCCCGCATAAAATATAAAAGCAACCTTTCTCTTCTTCCCTATTATTCGTGCATATTAAGAGCATGGCATATGTTCTGCATTGAGCTGCCCCTTTTTGGTTCTTCGTCGCGTTTGGATTCTTATTGGCGTTATTTTTGAAACGTGTAGTTGACGGTGTGAGGTACGTTCGTCAGGAGGAACCCGAAGCATCCCCGCGTTCGGATCAAGAGCAGGAACTGTCAGGTAAGCTTTCCACCTTTGATCATGTTGAATCCCAAGTTTACGAAATATGCTTTGTTTTATGAAACATGCATGCTATGTTTTATAACCGTTATTTCATGTAGTGTAGTTATGACCTGTGCTTAGAAAAACCTAGTCAACCCGAAACTCCTTGTCACCCTAAGGACTACGTATTCCGGAAATGCTACCGGAAACCCAGGTTAAAGAATAGGTGTATGCTTAGCCCTGCAGTAGTGAAATTAGATTTTCATTAAAGGAAGAAATACTCATGTATTTCCTGGGGTAAAAACCCTAAAACAGGCCTTCGTGTCCGGAAGTGTATGAAAGTAGTATTTCCATAGGTTGGGATATTTTACCACAAAAAGGTTTTGCGAAACCAAAATGAAAATGGAGAAGATTTTGATCCGGGTCGGAAATGAAGGGTGAAAGAATGAAGCTTGTTAAAGTGCGAGGTAAGGCCCGGCGTAGTTCTCGCTGCCCGTTTACGGGAATGGTGTGGAGTCCCTCTCGGATCATCTAAGGACCGAGCTTAAGTGCCGTTTGGCCAACTCTTACCGTGCGGCCACATGTACTTTATGGGAAGGACTTGATCTAGTACCTGGCCTAAACTAGCATCGTAGGCAGGGAGAAGTGTGCAGATGGGGTTGGTAGCTCCTGTGGAGAACAATTTCTGCGGGTAAGCGATGCATTATTCACCACAAAGTTGGAACACCAACCTCCTTGCAAGCGATAATACTGACTCAAGCTAGGTGTGAAACATGTCCTTCTGGCGGGTTCATGGCTGGGTTTACACCGGTGAAGAGTCTTGTTAGATCTGGTAGTATGCAGTGCACGGTATACCCAGAGTGAACTATATCGTGTGGGTAAAGCCGTACCACCTCTGCAGAGAGTTTAAAACTATTCGAATAGCCGTGTCCACGGTCATAGACGAACTTGGTTAAGCCACACTAAAGTAGACTGACTTTCAAAGTCGAAGAGCCGAGGGCTTATTTGCTTGTGCATAGTCTCTACTAAGAAAGCAAAAAGAAAATAAGTCTCACGTTTTATGCGTGTAACAAGCTAATGCGTTCATCCAACAATCATTTAGCAAGTACATGGACAGCTTTGATCGGTGCACGCATATGCATCGGAGCGACCCGCTCGACGATCTAATCTCCAACAAATTAAAAGATCAGGAACGGCTTAACGGATATACGACACACGTGCGCCGCGCGTTGTGATCTACTTTGCCTTCGTTAGTTAGTTTGTTATATTTGTTGAGATTTTGAGAGGACACACTGGTCGTCGCTCGGATTTGGAGAGGACGAGGTACGTACCACAGGCACCAACACCCATTTAAAGGATAGTAAAGATATGCCGTATTTAAGAATTGTCTGTGGAGGGCATTTCCTAGTGTTACAAAGGCCTATTCTGATAGTTACTACCAATGGAGCCCCATGTCATAGAGCCATCGGGGAATGCATGTGTACGTGTGGGAAACGATGGTGTCGAGATAATATGTGATGCATGGGGGTTATCCATTCGAAGCCGTTGACGGTTCGTGCAAGATTGGAGCGAGTGTCGGCCGAGGCGTCGGGCGGTGTCTTTCACAGACTTGCGAATATTTGTCCCGTGGTACTCCGGGACGCTCCCGGACTCCGGCCCTCTACTCCGGACGCGTGGCTCTACTCCAGGAGCATCGCCTCTGTCCCCTGGGTACGGCTCCGTGCATGCATGCTCCGGACGCCTCGCCCAAGACGTACCCCGAGAGCACCTCCACCTCGGACACGACGCGCTCACTCCGGACTTGTACATCAGGTGCATCACTTCAACTCTAGGCGGGTGACTTGTACATCAGTTGGTACTCCAGCATACATTGCACCGGAAGTTCTTTCGAGAAAAGAATATGACGGCAAGGTAGCAGACGTTTGGTCCTGCGGCGTGACATTGTACGTGATGCTCATCGGGTCATACCCATTCGAAGACCCTGAGGATCTGAGGAACTTCCGCAAACCCATCAGCAGAATTCTTGGCGTGCAATACTCCATCCCGGACTACGTCAGAGTCTTCCGACTGCAGACGCCTTCTGTCCCAAATATTCACTGCCGATCCTTCAAAGAGGATCACGATCCCTGAGATAAAGAAGCACCCGTGGTTCCTGAAGAACCTGCCGAGGGAGATTTCGAAGAGGGACAGGGCCAACTTCAAGGAGACGGAGACGGAGGCGGCGGCCGCGACGTCGGCGCAGGCTGTGGAGGAGATCATGCGGATCATCCAGGAGGCCAATGCCCCCGGGGACTTGTCCAAGGCGGCGAGCCAAAAGGCGAAAGCGTACGAACCCCGAGCGCGGCGTGTCTACTCCGGACGAATGGCGTGTGCGACCCGGACGAACGGCACAGGCACGCCGGCTCGTCGACGCCGGACCTGCCCAGCTCCGGGCTCACTATCCTGCGAATACACGTGTGCTGAGCCGGAGTATCGCGCAAGCGCCGAACCAGAGTAATCCGTAGTTTGAGTACTCCGGGTTTGCCCTACTCCCGACTCACCGTGCTCCGGGAGCACGCGTATCGCTCCGGGCTAGCCATACTCCGGACAGGTTGCCGCCCTAGTCGTCCCTACCCCGAACGCGGCCTTGCTCTGGGCTCGACGAGGCCATGCTCTAGACATCTGGACGTGCTCGCGCCTCGGGCGAGTTCCTACTCCGGACTCCACCTAACTCCAGATTCGGAGTAAGGGCGCGTTCGGAACTCCTCCAGCGCCGCGCTTCGCCAACTCCCCGCGCCGAGCCCCGCCGAACGCCCCAACTCTGCCGAGCCTGCTCCGCGAAGCGGAGCCCTCCTCCCGTGCAAATCGGCGAAGCGGCCGAAACCGAGCTTCTCGTCTCAGCGCCGCGCAGAGTTCGGTGAAATTACCCGCCATGCCACCGCTAAGTCGCCGCGCTTACCGGTTCACCCCACGGGATTCCCCAACTCGCGAACCCTAGCGAGCTCGCCGCCGCCCCTCCGCCCCGCCGCCGGCAGTCAGTCCCGCTCCCCGCTGACCTCGCGCCGGTCGTCCGCGTACCCTTCCCCTCCCTCTGCTCCTCGCGCCGCCCCGTCGTGGCCCGCGCCGAGCTCACCGCCGTCGCCCTCCCCGAAGTCACCGCCGCTGCCCAGCCATCGCCCCTCCTCGCCCCGAGCTCACCGACGTCGCCAGTCCGCCCAAGCTCACCGCCGTCGGTTCTCCCCGAGCCCACTCCTTTCAGCCCGTCCTCCCTCCTCCTCCGAAATGGGCCCATGTAGCGAGGGAGAAGCTGGACCTGGCCTCCCGAACGACCGGAGCTTCTCGTGTGAAGCCGGCGCGCGGCGCGCGGCGCTGGAGCTGCGGATTTGGTGAAGCTGGAGGAGTTCCGAACGGGGCCTAAGCCAGAGCAGCGCGCACGCGCCGGGCCGCCCAACTCTGCGGTGCGATCGCTCCAGATGACAACTGTACACGGGGCACAGCATGTCTACTTCGGACAACTTGTGCGTTCCGGACGTGTTACCTACCCTGGGCAGCGTGGGCGCTCTAGACGGTGCATGTACTCCAGAACGTCACATGTACTTCGG
Source organism: Stipa capillata (assembly GCA_019208055.1). NCBI lineage: Eukaryota > Viridiplantae > Streptophyta > Magnoliopsida > Poales > Poaceae > Stipa > Stipa capillata. The sequence continues at coordinate 332,849 of JAGXJF010001896.1, forward strand.
GCATAGTGCATCTGTCTTGGACGCAGGACTCCACCCCGTACATGACATGTATACTTTGGACGCGGAGCTCTTGACGCACACTCCGGATGCAGAGTTCTAGGCATATACTCCGGACGCATGCTTGGACACGGAGGTCTGGATGCATACTTAGATATGGAGCGCCGGAGGTGAACTCCGGAGGCATCTCCCCTACCCCGGATGTGCGTCTCCGCTCCAGATGTGGTGCGTCTGCTCCAGATGGCGGGTCTTCTCCGGAGGCATCACCTGCCCTGGCTGCATTGCTGCCCCCAAGCAAGTACGCTTCCCCGTGCATGCATACCTCGGACGTGGAGCTTCGGACGCATACTCCGGAGGCATCTCCTCGGAAAAAAGTCAGATTTAGCCCCCCCTCAGCCCCCGCAATGAGTTGAATCCAAAAATAGCTCACGTACCACACTCCAGACCTGTGGCAGGATGGAGCGTGCGGTAGGGCACGTACCGAGGGCTCAACACGTGTCCTACCACAGGTCTGGGGTGTAGTATTTTTGGATTTGACTTTGCGGGGGGCTAAATAGGGGGGAGGGGGGGAGGGGGGTTTGTAAATCCGGCTTTTTACCCCCGACTCACCTCCCCCTCCACGCCACCAGCGACGTACCGGCCCGGTCATGGCCACGCCGCCGATCACCGACGACCTCCTGCTGGAGATCTTCCTCCGCCTGCCCACCTCGTCCGCGCCGCCGCCGCCTGCGCCTCCTTCCGCCGCGTCGCCACCGACCGCTCCTCCCTCCGGCGCTTCCGCAGGCTCCACCCCACCTGCCCCTCCTCGGCCTCGTCTACCGCGAAGGCTTCCACCCCGTCCTCCCGCCTCACCCCTCCGCGCCCGCCGCCGGCGCCCTCGCTCTCGCCGCCGACTTCTCCTTCTCCTTCCTCCCTAGCCCCGACCGCTGGGTCATCCAGGACGCCCGCGACGGCCGCTTCCTCCTCGACCGCGCCCCCGAGGGCGAGGACACCCGAGTAGTATTCACGGAGCTCGCCGTGTGCGACCCCTTGCACCGCCGGTACCTCCTGCTTCCCCCAATCGCTCGCGATCTAGCCCACTCGGTGGATGACCTCCTCTTTGTCGTAACCGGGCCCTTCGTCGCTCCCCGAAGCGACGAGGAGGCGGCGGAAGACACGTCATTCAGAGCGATCTGGATGGCACGTCGCTAAACGAAGCCGGTCGCCTTCGTCTTCTCGTCCAGCTCCGGGCAATGGCGAGGGGTTGCATCCCAGGATTGGAGCGATTTGTTAGCTGTCAAGGCTGTGCCGTCATCCGGACCTTACTTGTTAAGGCACCACTATTGTCCTCCCACCCGCAGCCGGAGACTGGGGCAGGGGAGATATCGCCATTGTGGAGCAGGGGAAGGCAGGCCTGGGATGTTTGCTCTTGAAGATGGCACGTCTGACCTCTACTATACCATTAGACAAAACAACCGGTGGGAGATGGAGAAGACGCTCTCACTGGGTTCTGGCCTGGATACCTGCATTACATCGCAGGTGCGGCGGAGAGGTACTTGCTCCTACTAAGGAACTTAGAAGATAGGCCGGGCGTAAGCTCATCGCCGGACTGCAGGACATTGCAGCTTGAGAGGATGTGCGGGTTGAAGCAATGGTACAAACATATGCAAATTTATAAGAACTTCCCACCATCATTGTTGTGGTCGTCACGGACAATATGAAGCGGTAAACTTTCTATTCCTTCCTACTTATCTGCTTCCCTTCATGGTTATCAAGCAGCTTGCCTGATGCTTGATACTTCATTATTACCAATTCATTATTGTAATTGGTAATTCTTGTTTACATGGTTTAGTAGTGGTTATATTTTTCTGTGCTTGTATCTCGCTCCACTGCTCTGACTAACCAGTTTAGAGTGATCGTGTTCTGTTTAGCTGCATTTATATGATCATATATCCTGAGTTAGCTGCCTTTTAACTGTGAACTTGAAGCTATCCTGTATGAGACTAGTATTTTCAAAAGGTTGCTGTATAATGGAACGAGTGTTATTATGTCTGTATGTTGAAGCATGCTATTGCTTACGGGAACTTTAATTGTGGATCTTATATTTTACACCTGCATGCTTGAGCTTATGCATGCTTTCCTATTACATTATATGATAATGAAGATTTTGCTCCTATATGAAGAGTTTATTATCCAACCTAACAAACACGGCAAATATCATAGTGGGTTTCTGTTCATGGACCAGTTCAACTACTTCATGAGATCAGTCTGCTCTCATGAACTAGTTCAACACCATGACACTCCAACAAACACCCTCCAACGAGTGGTATATGGACACTGACGCCTTGTCGCATTTAGCATCTGACACTGGCATACTGTCCTCTGTCTCACGCTCCTCTCCTTCATCGTGTTCGGCTGTTGTTGGTAACGAGTCTTCCTTTCCAACCACCACCACCGGCCATGCTCAGTTTCCTGTTTCTTCCTCTAGTCATCCTTTTGACCTTCGTAATGTTCTAGTCACCCCAAAGACCTGGTTGATGAAGTGCCTCCAGCTCAAGTAGTTTGTGTTCTTAAAACTGTCCAGTTCATCCAGGTAGAGCTTACAAATAGCAAAATTCAAGCAATCGGTATCCATCCAGCCTCCATTTGCAAAAATTTCCAGAGTGAAAGAATCACGCCAGAGATGACAGAACAGAACTTGCAAGTGTTAGAGAGGTGGATCACCACGAGTGGATTTCCTATCTCCGAGCGGGAGACGAGGAACCACCGCACAGAGCGCTTTCACCCGCCTGGCCCGGCCCATTAAGGGTCTTGGCCTTTTTTTGTTTTTCTCTATTTTACTTTTATTTTTATTTTTTTGTTTTTATTTTGGTTTTATTTGTCAATTTTTTTATTTTTCATTTTTTTTCTTGTTTCACTTGCTTCCTTTTTAAAAAATACCTTTTATTGTAGTTTTTCATGTGTTTTAGATTATCCTTTATTGTGGTTTTTTTTGCAAAATATTCATCTGTACTTATTTTTGTTCACCAACAGATATGGTTTATTCCGATATCGACTTCTAATTGTTTCTACACTTAAAGAAAGGATTAACACAACTAAGTCCATCATATTAGTCTTTGAAATATGGTACAATTTTCACAAATTAGGTGAACATTTTTTTGAACAATGAAATAATATGGTGAATTGAGGGACTAAAATAATGTGTACTTAGTGTTTAGGTTCCCGTCCAAAAAAAAGGGTTTAGGTACGGAAGTATACTTTTTTTCTTCTTCAAATTCCATGACCCAGCATTATTCCGGAATGAAACTTGATTATCTTCAAACAACAATTACAAGTTTACAACTACACACCGTGTCGTGCTAGTGAACAAATTGGCCTTTTATACCATGAAGAGACTGGCCTGAATCATACCCATCTTTAGCTTACATTTCTTCAAGCACCATGTGAATATGAGATTTAAATTTTGTGAAAGACCACCTAACAACTTAGTATGTTATATAGTTACTCTTACTTTTTACTTTGGGCCTTTAATGTTCCAAGTACGTGTCTATATACCTTTCTCTATGTGCATCTCAATAATGCATGCATGCGTGAATATATACTCTGGCATCTTGCACAGTTGTTAAACTAAATAACTTATTTCCTGCTAGATTGCATTGGATCGGCATTCAATGCGAAAGGGGCAATGCAATGCCCTAATTGTCGAAAGATAGAGAAAGGTCGCTGGCTTTATGCAAGTGGACATCGTCCATCTCCTGATATTGATATAGGTGGCTGGGTGACTGGTGACTACGACATCACTTCAGATCTTGTAAGTGCTCATCGATCAGAGAGTAAATACACATCTAAGGGACGAAAATAATATTAACATGTGTTTGTCTGTTCAAGTTCTTCTTAAGTAATGACATTTATTAGCTGTATAGTATATGCACTCGACTAGGTGTCATATGAATCCTCTATCTTCTGGTTTTAGTGAGTTGCATTCATTTTCCTGTTACAAAAGGCAGTTTCAGTTTTGGTATGCCGTCATTGTCTGATATCATTTCACCTGTCTCATGTTTCTGATTATTATGTTGGATTGGTTCACAGCCCTTTGGATTTCAATGGTGCCCCTTTACTGGATTCACACAGCTAGCATCCGTATTCGAGTAAGCATGTCTCCTCACATCTCAATATATATGTTTCTTGGAACATGTGATTGATGATCTACAAGCAAGAATGGGAAATGCCCTTACTAACTTTTTAATAGAATATGCTGTTGGCTTATGTCATATTGATGCATACGCTGGTCTTGGTTTTTCAAATTGATTATCATGCTGCCACCCAGATTGTCTCTCTTAAGTCTTGTGTGAACTGAACCTATCTCCCAACAACCTACTACCTAAAAGGAAACTATTTCATCGTTTGTAAGATGACACTGTTAATATTATGTAACTTGATCTATTGCACAACCCCAATAGGCATATATATAGTACAAAATACAAGGCAAGAGAAGAAGGAATCCTAATCAAATACAAGCACAAGGTAAATATGGAATATATCTCTAATAGCCAATACTACTATATCTCTAACACCTCCCCTCAAACTCATGGTGGATCAACCACACTGAGTTTGGAGAGGTAGAAACTATGCTGTGCTCGAGTCTGGGCCTCCGTGAAAAAATTCGCTAACTGGAGCTCTGAAGGCACATACTGTAGAGCAACCACCTGATCATGCACACTGGACTGCACAAAGGAAGCATTAACACCAACATGCTTCACAGGGTCACAGGGCAATGCTGATAGCACCTGTACTGTCAGACAAAAGAGGAGTGGGTGTAGTGAAAGAAACACCAAAATCCTCAAGCAACCACCTCAGCCAAGTAATCTCTGCTGTCAGAAGAGCCATAGTTGCAACTCAGCCTCTGCACTCGAACAAGAAACAATAGTCTGTTTCTTTGTCTTCTAGGTAATGAGAGAACCACCAAGAAAAACGCAGTAAGCAGAAAGGGACCAGCGATTAGAGGGATCACTCGCCAACGTGGCATCCGAATAAGCCTGAAGCTGTAACGAGCTAGAGCGAGGAAAGAAAAGACGGCGAGAGATGGTTCCACGAAGATATCGTAGAACGTGAAGAAGGTGAATGTAGTGAATCTGAGTGGGAGCAGAAACAAACTGACTCAGATTATGAACCGGATAAGAGATATCCGGACGAGTAACAACCAGATACACAAGACTCCCAACAAGATGACGATAGCGAGTCGGATCAGAAAGAGGCTCGCCATCAGAAGCGTGGAGGTGAACATTTAGCTCCATGGGAGTCTCAACAATACGCTGATCAGTGAGAGAAGCATGATCAAGGAGATCCTGAATATACTTTTCTTGGGATATGAAGAAACCATCCGAAGTAGAAGAAACCTCAATCCCAAGGAAGTAACGAAGAGGACTGAGATCAGACATAAGAAATTGATTATTAAGACGAGCCTTCATAAAGGCAATGTAATCAGAGTCATCTCTTGTGATGATCATGTCATCAATATATAGAAGAAGAAGAGTCCGACCACGGGACGAAGTGTGAACCCTAAAGCGCAGGATCATGATCACTAGTCGAAAAACTAGCACCAGTGACCACAGAGGAGAAGCGCTCAAACTAGGCACGAGGGGTTTGCTTAAGGCCATAATGAGAGCGACGAAGGCGACAGACCATGCCCTCAAGAACAGAATACCCAAGTGGCGGATGCATGTAAACCTCCTCACGCAACTCACCATTAAGAAATTCATTCTTAACATCAAACTGAGAAATGGGCTAGTGGCGAACAGAGGCCGGCCACCGCAAGAAGAGTGCGGACCATGGTCATGTGAGCCACAAGAGCAAATGTCTCATCATAGTCACGACCATGTGCCTGCTGAAAGCCGCGAGCAACAAGACGAGCCTTATAACGCTCAAAAGAACCATCAGAGCGAGTCTTAATCTTATAGACCCATTTGCAGGTGATGGGACGAACATGAGAAGGAAAGGAGAATAAGATCCCAAGTGCCAGTACGCTCAAGAGCAGCAATCTCCTCGGCCATGGCAAGCTGCCACTCAGGATGAGGAACAACATCTCGATAAGAGACAGGCTCGTGGGGAGCTGCGCCAGCAAAACCATAGCGATCAGGAGGCTGAAGAGATGGACAGTCACGAAGAGCGTAGGGAGGAGATGGGTCATCAAGAGGTGATGGCACATCAGGAGAACTCGCAATATGAGATCAACGAGTGTAAAAGAGAGGATATGAAGGAATAGTAGGAGCCGGAGGAGCTGGGAAAGAGGAAGCAAGTGGCAACAACGGCGGAAAGGCCATAGCAGGAATAGGGGAGGGCGGAGTGGTACGAGTGCACGAGGACAAGATAGTGATGGGTGTATCGGGAAAGGTCAGAAAAGATAAAGACTCAACGGAGGAAACCGAAGCAGGACGTGGGTAGAAGGGATGAGACTCATCAAAAGTTACATCCCGAGAATCTGCACTATAGCCCAGAAAGACACACTCAACAGACTAAGCAGTCAGTTTGGTGTGCTCGCGAGGGGTGAGGAGGACGTAGCAAACACAGCCAAACGAATGAAGGCCAGAGTAGTCAGGAAAAAGACCACAAAGACGCTCAATGGGAATCCCACCCTGAAGGGCAGAAGAGGGCTGAATGTTGACTAAATAGGTGGCAGTGGAAACAGCCACGGCCCAAAAGTGAGGTGGAACGGAGGCGGCGATCATCAACGCACGAGCAGTCTCAAGGAGATGGCGATGCTTGCGTTCGGCAACACCATTCTGAGCGTGAGCACCAGGACAGGAAAACTGAGTGAGTATACCCTGTTCAGCAAGAAAGCTACGTAGATAACGAGAGATGTACTCGCCAGCGGAGTCACCACGAAAGACACGAATAGGAGTAGAAAACTGGGTATGAACCATGGTGGCAAACTGTTTGTAGATGGACAAAACCTCACTATGAGAAGACATAAAATAAATCCAGGTGTGACGAGAAAAATCATCTATAAAAATAATATAGTAGCGATGACCTCCTTTGGAAGCAAAGAGAGCCGGACCTCAAACATCAGAATGAAACAAGATCAAAAGGATGGTGAGACACGGACTCACTATGAGAATAGGGCAACTGAACTTGTTTGCCTAACTTACAACCCTGACAATCTAAAGACACGTCACACCAGGAGACCACGACGAACTAAAGACGACAAGCGAGAGCCACACAGATGGCCAAGACGATGATGCCACTGCTGGAAGGAGCCAGTAGACGAGGCAGTAGGGGCAGAGAGACTAGCGGTGGGGGCAGCAAAAGGAAGACGAAGCCAGTCGAGCGCCCGAAGACTTTGGAAGTCAAGGCGCCGAGGGCCAGTACCAACCAGGGCTCCCGTGTGACGGTCCTGAACACAACAAGAATCAGAGTCGAGAATAACCCGACAACCAAGGTCAGTAAGCTGGCCAGCAGAAAGAAGCTGTATGGTAAGACGAGGGACATGAGCAACTGAAGGAACATGAAAGAGGAATTGTTAAGAATGCCCTGACTAGAAATAGGGAGAGAAGTACCATCAGCAGTAAGAACATGAACAGGAGAATGTAGAGGTCTAATGGAGGACAAAGCAGAAGAATCAGGAGTAATGTGGAGCGAGGCTCCAGAATCAAGAAACTACGGGGAGGTACCTGACTGTGTAGAGGGTGGTTTTTCAGTGCTAGAAGAGTCAGTAGCAGAACCGATAGAACCTGTAAGAACCTGAAGCAGCAAGCAGGTGGCGAAGTCTGGCAATCTCCTGCTCAATAAGAGACATGGCTGAGGAAGTCGAGGTAGAAGCACTAGTGCTGGTAGAAGAGCGGCGTGCAAGATGATGTTTCTTCTTGAAGCAAGCAGACTCAACGTGACCATCCTTGTCGCAGTAGGAGCAGTGAGGACGGCCACCACCAGAAGAAGGGCGGCCACCACCGGTGGAAGTTGCTGGAGGAGGCGGTGTACTGAAGCATGAAGTAGTCAAAGTAGTCGATGTAGCCGGTGGACAAACAGCGAGCACGAAGGGAAGTGGTAGTAGACCAACACCACTCAGACGAGTTTCCTGCGCACGTATCTCCTTGAGCGCCTCCAAAAGAGTGATACGAGGGTGACGTGCAAGAAGCTGGGCACGCCGCTGCTCGAACTCAGGACGAAGACGAGTAAGAAACTCATAAACTCGCTGGAACTCCAGGTCGGCACAGGAAGCGAGGTAGCACGGACAGGAGCAACAGCCAGCAGTGCGAAGGGAGTCCAGCCGACGCCAGACGGCAGAGCTCTGAGCATAGAAAGCATTAACAATGGTGTCACTCTGCTAAAGAGAGTGCTCCTGACGAACCACAGACAGATAGGGCATCACCAGAGGGCTCGTAGCGCTGACAAAGGTGAGTCCACATCTGGAATGCGGAAGAGAGACCCACAACCTCAGAAGAGAACTGAGGCTGGAGATTGGTGATGAGAACAGCAGCAACAAGGACGTCATCATCAAACCACTGAGTGTAGATGGTTAGCTGATCCCAGTATGAATTAAGAGCCGCCTGGTAAACGGAGGCAGCAGCATCATCAGCAAGAATCAACAGTATCCTTGACAGTGGTTGGAGGCAGCAAGACGAATGTAGGTTCCGTCGGAGAAGAGCAAGGCGGACAGGTGACATCGCGCATGTGGATGCGCATGTGGGAGACGAAGTCGGTGTAATTAACACCATAGAAAATTACCGAGCAGTAAGGGAGAGAAACGGTGCCCGACGACATAATTCTTTTTTTTTGCTGGCCGGTTACTCAAAACAGAGCACCCATGCGTGCTCTGTTTGGTACTGCAGCACCAGACGGGGGCTCGACTAGGGGACGGAAGCCAGCGGATGGCTGGGGTCGGCTGCAGACGGCAGAGGGCGGCGGTCGGTGACGGCCAGCGGAGGGCCGGTGGAGACGGGCCGTCGGAATACAAGGCAAGAGAAGAAAGAATCCTAATCAAATACAAACACAAGGTAAATATGGAATATATCTCTAAGAGCCAATACTACTACATCTCTAGCAGACACGAAGTGCTTTCTTGCATGATTTGGGATAATCTTTGATGCATCAAGCTGGCCATAATTACATGCTCTTTAGGGGATTTACAGTTTTCACTGAGCACAAATTTTTAATGAACGTTTAGATTTTTATTCCCAATCTATCTTGTCCGTGTTGTGCATTGCCCTTACGTGGTTAAGGAACTGGAGTTGCTCTGTTGCAAAATCAATCTTCTTTAACCCGTGATGATACTGTACATTTCCTCAGGTTCTTCAAAGAATTTTATATTTCAATTCTTCAAGTTCTGAATTTAGCTGGTACTTCTTTTTGCAGGGAGAGTGAAGCCGAGCCGACGTCTTGTAAGCATGTCGACCCAGACTTTTAACTTCCTAAATTTCAATCTTCTTTATTGATTTTTTTTTCCTTTTTATGAAGATCATACAGTCGGAGATCATTCAAGTGCTGCAAGCAGTTCACTTGTTTGCCCATATCTTTCACTGCGTGGTTTTCTCCATCCCATGCATGTGCCTTCTAGTTCTAATTCCGGTGCTGAAGGTGCTTCATTTCATCGCCATTCAACTGGCTTGAAAGGCCATGCAACTCCTGATTTGAGCAATGCCCAAGCTTTCCATGCAACTGAGTCAAGAAATCTTGATAGTGAGCATCGATATTTGAGTAATATTCCTGTGTCAGGCATCCCTGATCATTCTGTAGCTCCATTTGGTATAGGGACTACCAAGATATGACAGTAGCAGCCAGCAGAGATCAAGACCATATGCACATCGCCATCCCCTAGTCCACAGGTATTCCTAATTCATGAATATAGCTCTAACCAGTCTACATTCTTGGAATAGTATCTTTTGAAGGAAATGGCAGGAGCTGTGCCTTTCTTTATATAGGAGAAAAAGAGTTTTCAACAGCGACAACAAGCACAACACCAGGCAAAAGCCTAAGAGGAAATAAGAGCTGGACTACTCGGTCAGAGGAGGAACGGCAATCTCAAAAGAACTTGGAAGAAAGGCTCGGCGCCGGGAGCAGATACTATCCATTGCTAGGGAGACCACCTCATCTAGCGAACCAAACTTGTGCTGAAAAAGTCTACCATTTCTTTCCTTCCACAAGCTCCAAATCCCGTATATGAGAATTCCCAGCTGCTTCCTTTTCTCTTGTTGATCTAGCTGCGCGCCAATAGAGTGCCACCATGATTGAAGAGATTCATGCGCACCGTTTAAGAACCTGAGGGGGTCGTAGCCGTGTAACATCGCAAGCCTCCGCCATACCTGCCGAGCGAAAGCGCATTCCAAGGAAATGTGCAACGCCGTTTCTGCATGGATACCACAGAGGGAACAGGAGGATCCATTCGGCCATCCTCTTGCTTGTAGCTTATCTGCCGTCAGGATCTTGTTTTGGAGCGTAAGCCATGTGTGAATTTTGCATTTGGGTTCCGCGTGCGCCTTCCAAATATCAATACATCTAAACCGGGGAAAGGATCCCACGAACTGAATGTTGTATGCTGATTTGGCGGAGTATTGATTTGTGCCTGTCCATCTCCAGGAGATGGTGTCCTCCGGATGCAGGTCTCGAGGCGTGTGCGCTATGAGGTTCCAGAGCTTGAGGAATTGCCGTGCCTGCTGCCGTGTGTTGATTCGTCTCAAGGGTTTAAGCCATCTATTGTCTGTAAGTTCGAAAGCAACAGTTCTGTTTTTCCTCTTGATGAGTTTGAACAGATCGGGCACTGCCTCCATTGGTGCTACTCCATTTAGCCATCTGGAGGTCCAGAACTTGGCTTTGTCTCCCTTTTCTACAGATGCGTGTTGATACTGCAAAGAGAGCTCTATCAGTGCTGTCACACGGAGTGAGTTGCCCCAGCCATGGCCTCGGTTCAGAGCCCCACTCCAACCACAGCCATCTAAGGCGCAGGGCCGCTCCAAATCTGCTTATATCCTTAATTCCAAGCCCTCCGATCTCTTTAGGACGGCATATCTGCCTCCAATTTATCAGACAGTGGCCACCTGAGCAGTCTTCTTCTCCCCTCCAAAAGAACGCTCTCATGATTCTTTCCGCTCTCTTGATGGCCCATTTTTGAATCTTGATTGCAGAGAGGAGGTATACTAAGCCTGGTGAGAGTACTGATTGAATGAGTGTTAGCCGGCCAGCTCTGTTTATGAATCTGCTTTTCCAGCCTGCAAGCTTTGAGGAAATCTTGTCAAAGACTGGCTGCAGGTCTGTTTTCCTGAGCTTGGACGTGTGCAGCGGCAGACCCAAGTAGGAACAGGGAAATTGCTTGAACTCTGCTTGGAATAACAGGGAGATCGGATGGAGGTCAATGCCCTGGCAGCTGATGGGGAAGGCGTCACTTTTTTGAACATTCGTGCGGAGCCCAGTAGCTGCACCAAAGACTTGCAAGCACTGCAAGATGGCTCCAATCTCTCCTGTATCTGGGTTGGCGAAGATCGCCGTGTCATCAGCATAAAGGGATATTCTGAGCGCGTTTGGAACTCCCTGATTGGTTTGATTAAGCTCACGTCCAAGGCTTTACGGAACAAATGCTGAAGAGGCTCCATGGCTAGGATGAAGAGGAGGGGCGAGAGCGGGTCACCCTGTCTGACTCCTCTCCTGTGCCAAATCCTTTCCGTCCTTTGCCCATTGATTATGATTCTGGAGGAGGAAGTGGCGAGGAGATTAGCCGTCCAGTTGCGCCATCTGTCTCCGAATCCCATCTGTGCGAATAGCTCGAGCATATATTCCCAACTGACTGAATCAAACGCCTTTTGAATATCAAGTTTGAGGAAGAGGGCCGGGGTCTTGTTTTTGTGCAGCAAGCGGACTATGTTTTGGGTGAAGAGAAAGTTATCCTGAATGCTCCTTCCTCTGATGTATGCACTCTGCGTTGCCGAGATGAATCTGTGTAACTCTGGTGCTAGCCGCGCTGCTAGCATCTTAGTCACTATCTTGCCGAAAGAGTGTATGAGACTTATCGGCCTGTAATCCTTCAAACTTCGCGGTTGGGATTTCTTCGGTATGAGGACTATGTCTGCGTCGTTCAGAAGATTAAGCCTTTCAGCCCGAAGATCAGCGAACTGTCTGATAGCCAAAACTAAGTCTTCCTTGATTATGTGCCAAAGTTTCTTGTAGAAACTATTGGTGAAACCATCTGGCCCAGGAGCTTTTCCATCTGGTAGACTGTTAACTGCGTTGTGAATCTCTTGTTCGGTGAACTCTGTTTCAAGATGCGCGAGGTTCAGCTTCTGGATCCCTAGCGACTCCCAATTAAGGGTAAGGGCACGCTGCTCTTTGGAGCCAAGAAAGTCAGTGAAGTACTTCTCAGCTACAATCTTTTTCTCAGCTTGGTTGTAGATCGCTTGTCCCTCAACTTCGAAGTAGGGGATTCTGTTCTTTCTGTTGCGGCTGTTTGTCTTTAGATGGAAGTACTTTGTGTTTGCATCACCTTCCTTTATCCAGCGCTCTCTGGATCTTTGTTTCGCTCTCGCCTTCTGAACTGCGGCTAGCCCCAATAGCTTATTCTTCAGGCACGATCTGAGCGCCTGCTCAAGAGCCGTCATCGGTCTGTGCTCCTGGGCTATATCCAGCTGCAGGATTATTTCCGAGGAAATAGCAAACTGCATTTTAGTGTTTCCAATGAGGTTATGCCTCCAATTGATGAGCCTTTTGGACAGGCGGCCGAGCTTTGAGTGTAGGCGTCTAAGAGCATCAGCCGAGCGCGTTGGCTTGTCCCAGCTATCCTGTATAACATGGAAGACCTTGGGGAACCTAAGCCACCAATCCTCAAATTTAAAAGTCTTCAATTGGGAGCTTTTCTGGTCCCCAAGAAGCAAAAGAGGGCAATGATCAGAGAACAAGGAAGATTGGGCTTGTAAGATGCATCCTTGGAAAGCAACTTCCCACTCGGCTGAGAATAGCATCTTATCGATGTTGGACATCGTCGGGTTGGCCTGACCATTGGACCATGTGAAATCTCTTCCGTGGAGCCTGAGCTCGCGGACGTGAATGCTGTCAATCGCTGCTCTGAAGGCGCGGATGAGCCTCGTGTTGATCTGTGAGTTATTTTTGTCTGAGGCTTTGAGGATGAGATTGAAATCTCCCGTGATTAACCATTTATGAAGCATGGCCGGGGCGAGCTGTCTGATCTCCTGCAGGAAAAGGTACTTGCTCTGTTCGTCTTGTGGCCCATAGACTCCGGTGCACGACCATTTGAGATCCGAGTCGAGATGGTTTATCGTCGCTGAGAGGGAATAGGTTTTGAGCAATGGCTCCGAGAGGGTGAAGAAGCGTTCTGAGCAGGCGAGGACAATTCCTCCTCTGGAGCCAACAGCCGGCAGGAAGCAGAAGTTTTTGAGAAACTCCGAACCTAAAGTGCGAATTATTACCTGGTCATCGATTCGTTCCATCTTCGTTTCCTGTAGACAAACTATGTTTGCCCTGTACTGCGATAATACAAGTCTCACTGCGTCTTTATGCGCATTGCTGTTGAGGCCACGCACGTTCCAAGAAACGGCTCTTACTTGTTGGGGCGACATGATTTAGAGGGCCGTGCATCTAAGAATCTGTATAGGATGAGGGAGGGCGGAGCGTTCGGATTGCGCACACCTGTCGCCGAAGAGCGCACTGCTAACAACGAAGAAGCCAAGCAGGACATAACAACGAGCGAAGAGCACACATAATAGAGGCGCCACGCCAACAAACTGGCCAGCGAGAGGTTACGCGAGCCCGAGGGCATCGCCACCTGGGGTTCCTGGGACAGAAGTACTGGCCATAACAGGGCCCTCACAAAAGAGATAAGCGCATACGACATTAGGAGATGCATATCTCCTGCACGCCAACCGCGATCGACCTTAAGCTGCAGCGCTGAGCGCGGCGGTGACATCTAACTTCCCCAATGCTCCTGCAAGTGTGGCAAAAGCCACCACCGTGTCTTCTGTGAGCGGCTCTTTGAACAGCTCCGCGTAGCGGGCGAAGTGTGCAGCGGCTGGATCCTCTTCCGCTTGCAGGATGCCGAGCTTCTTCATAAGAAGAGCCCATGCCTTTTCCATCATAGAGAAGCCAGCTGCATTGGGTTCGAGCTTGTGCTTGCTCATCTTTCCTTTGCCTTTGGTGCCTTCCTGTTCCATCTGCTTGGACCTGCTTTGTTCCGCCAGCTTTGCCTTGCTCCTGGTGCATGGAATGTGCGGAATCAGGGGAGGCGGTAATGGGCGGGTCACGAGCTGCCGAAATTGAGCCAAAGTCATGTCGTCATTCACTTCTGAGCCTCCGGAGTCAGTTTCTGTTGAAGGAGCTTGTGGGCCGCCCTGTTGCGCGATGTGCTGCTCTTCCTGTTGTGGGAGTTGCATGGATAAAACGTTTGCCTGTGCTGGAGTGAGGAAGGAGGCTGCTGCTTCCTCCATCATGGGGTCATCAGTGTCCATCTCCTGCACCGACATCCTGTTGACGTGCGCTATTACATCTGCTAGCGGTTCGAGCTCAAGGAGAGTTGGTCCAGCCGCGTGCTTTGCCTGGGATCTTGAGAGCCAGCCTGGGGACCGGGAACGCTCCCGCGCTGCGACTTCCCCAGCGGCTAGGCTCCCTTCTGGCATGATTGCGTCCCTCTGGTCATCCCGACGGCGTCCTCCCCCTCGTCTGTTGTGGCCATACGAGGATGAGCGCTCTCCCTGTTCAGGATTCCTGCTAGCGTTTCTGCTGGGGCGTACATCCCATCCAGAGGCCCTTCTCCCTGGCTCCCGCGGCGGCGGGCTGCGGCTTCGATCTCTATCCCTGTCTCGACCTGGGGGGCGGAAGAGCCGGTCGTGTACTGAGCGGCGCCTCAACGGAGAGTAAGTCGTCCTTAACGCCCAGCTCCCAGTGGAAGCTAAGCGCCTCCGGCCCCCGGACAGAGCCAGAAGAAGCAGGGGATGGGACACCACTGTCTAAGCTCCCCGAGCTGTACGGCTGGAAGGGCGGTTCCAGCTCCGGTATCTAACTCTTAAATTTCTGTTTTCTAGATAGACCCCTCTTTTATGCTTAAAACTTCAGAAGTACAGTGCTTCGCCACATATGTGGTGTCTTCTCGTGAAAATGTTCATTTACAAAACTCCAAGAACTTATAATTTTGGTCTGCTTGATGGTTTCCATAGGCTGTTTGGAAAGATCTAGCTAGGTGCTGCAGGTCATGCCTGTTTTTTCGTATGCTAAACTACCTAATTGCTTAGCTCTTACAATGTTCAAATACTACAGGCCCACACCTCGCAATGGAAGCAATTTGGTGGCACCATTAGGGTCAGTGCCAGCTGTTATGGCTGAGGCTATAGGCCATGGTCATGGTGCAAGGGGACACATGTATCAACAGCCGATGCACTCCTCAATGCAGAGCAGCCCATTCCCTCCCACAACTAGAAGGGTTAGACCAAGGGCTTTGACGATCACGTCTTTTATTGCAGCAGCATCCTCAGCTGAGGTTGGAGTGCCCCATGGGTTTGCTCCTCCTGTAGCAGTGAACAGGAGCCTTTCCTCCGATGGTGAGGGTGTCTCTAGACCTGTCGAAAGACCATACAGGTGGGGCCGGGAGGGCTTTGCGCCATTTCCCTGGATCCCTGTTGACAGCGAACCTCACTGGTGGAGCACGTTCAATCCAATCCAGAACCATACACATGGAAGTTTTACTCGAAGACCTGCTGCTGGCGAGCAGATACCACAGAGCCACCCAGAAAATGTATACCAGCCTGTGCCTCCCCAGAGGATGCCGCCTTTCTTGTGAAAGCTATTTCTTCCATCGTTGTGTATATCTCTACATTAGTTGGAAATTGTTTGCTCCGAGAGAAATCAAGTTAGGCTGTTGAAAGGACCCGGATGATGCTTCTTATGTCGTCAGTTTATAGGGTTTTCTAGCTAGCAGCCTTAGATTTCTTTCATTAAAGTGGCTGTGGTTTAATATCCTGCCGCATGTGTTGCGGTGGGCAGAAGTATTTGGAAACATGAGCTTAAACTGCGGCGTGCTGCCATTGGACATGATTGTGATGTCATTACTTGTTTTCTCTCAGATCGTGCGTTCCTGGATGTTGAATGGATTCAGCATTCACCAATGCTGCATAAGTTTGCTAGATAATCACTTCTCTGATGTTCCGTCTTGCACGTTCATTTTTTCGGTAAGCGGTACCAGTATCAGACGTTGCATCCACCATACACATATATCATGTCATTTGATGAAGATGCAGTAATGCTGTGAGCTAATCCTGGTGAGATCCCAATAGTGCTGTCCTGGTGCAAAATTCAGGATGGCCGGCGAGGTCAAACTTTTGCAAATTTTCTCTGAAATTGGATGAAACCTAATAAAACTTAATTAAACATTTGCCAAAATTTTGGAACTTTCCTAAACATATAAGAAACTCATCATAATTTTTTGTAAACAAAAGTTCATAAAATTTGGCCGGTGGAGTCGTTTGAATTTACTTGAGATGGAGAGAGAGGAGGCATCAATGCTTGGGAAAGGTAACTCTCCTGCATGGTCTGAAGCATCAGCTGAGCATTTTTATGGTAACTAAGTGCTGTAGATAGACGAATTCTTGTGACTCATGATGTCAATGGAAAGCGGATAGGAGTACTACTCAATACCCCATCCCTCCTGACATGTTTGTTTCTATGTCTATGGCGCATCCATTTCTTGACCCCAAAACAAGAGAGCAAGGCCAGAAACACATTCTACTCACAGTGTCAACCAGTCGGCTACGTTTTCAGTGGGAGGGACTTGGCTACTTGACACTATCCTTCCTGATGGATGGACAACGGTAGATGGCTCTCAGCAATGGAGCAGTGAAGCGACAAGTACGATGTTGCTTCAACTAGGCAGGGTTGCCTTGATCCATCTACCGGCTAGAACACCCGATCACCGACGGCTATCTCCTGAGAGAATATAAGAACAACAACTAGTTCATTTCACCAGCTTGACAAGCATGAAACTTGAATTATATACAGTATAGTAGTAAACTAGCATCTCATAGAGTTGGTATGTCTTCGGATTCTGAAATTTAAACTAGCAAATCTGCCAGGGTATTCCAAACATTACAAACATAAACATCACATACTTGAACGATCTTCATATACGAGATACCACGGATGATCATAAATGGTGGCTTCTGAAGCTAGCAATATTTATATGTACCACAAGCAAAATCTGGTAAAACATTTAAACATATACATTGTCACAAGGGGAAAAAGTTACAGTTTGTGGCACGTTTTTACACTAACCGTGCACGTAATCATGATGGCCAAACAACGCCGGGTTGTGTACTTCTCAAAGTTAGCATAAATACTGCCAACTAAATCTCATGTATACATCCCCCTGGATCACCTCCAATGTCATGCTTCAAGAGTGGTTCTGGTATGAGATTCAGACTGTATCAGGTACACAAACTTTTGTGAATTATAACAGAGGTGTTCTGAAGAAATCGTTGTGGCAACTAATAGCTCATAATAGACCATCGCTTGAACAGTTGAACTGGCTGTCCAGCATCCATCTTCTTCCCATTTATCAAAACTCAAGATGGAGAAAGGAGATATCCAAGCTAAGATATACAGAGGAATCTCACCATTTAAAAGAGCAACATCGGCAGTATCATAATGTCATGTGTTTCTTCCGATCTAGCACCTTCTTCCCAGTAACACCTACAGTGAGCCTTTGCCTCTTCAGACTTCATTCCTTCCTTTGGCACTTCTCATCTCCACATTCATCCTACACAGATGCACAAGGATAAACAAATAAAGAAAAAGTTTCAGGGCTCGCAGTCATATTGTTGCTGGGTTGTTGCATACAAAAGACAATAGCAGCAAAGCATCATGGGACTTTACAAAATGAAAATGGCACACAAAGCCCTTAAACACACCACACAAAAAAAATTATTGGCCCGGTGGTGGAAACTTTGAGAGAGAAGCGGCCTGATCACAGAAGCAAATTGAAAAGGATCAAGAGTTTCCTGAAATGCAGTGAATGAAACCCAACTTAATTTCAGAGTCGGCAGAAGGCGGAGATGGATTTCCATCTCAGACCCTAACAAACGAAGAAAAAGGGGGAGAAATAAGAAATTAACATTCAAATATACACAAAACGAGCTCTCATGTACATAAAGCGATTGAAAGATTGTAGAAACCATGCCGCACTCCAGTTCAGATAACGGAAGAGGAGGAGAGGGGCACCTCAGTTAGAGTCAGCAGGGGAGGAGCCTCCTTAGAAACTTCTTCTTGCTCGACCCTGTTTCTTCGTGCTGAAATACTAGTTCTATTATGCGTTTCTCCGGGATAGAGGAGACCAAATGGAAATACTCCCCGCCTTCTCTGCATCGTCTTTCCAACTCGGCGTGGCAGCCCCATATGCGTAGGGTTTTGAGGGCTGGGAGCCGCTGGAGGAGACCCTGCGGGAATTCCTCTATCCCTGGACAACAAACAATCGCAAAATTGTTGCACACCTCAAAAGCATCGTGTCTATACACTATCTGTCAACTCATAACAACACTAAGCTGGCATATGCAGCAGCTGGTCGAGGAAGTGGATTCTATGCTAAACAGAACTAAATTTCGCTTTGACATTTTATACCATGCAGCAATAAAGAGCACTTATGTTCTCAGTGCACGACATCATATAAAATAACACAGCATAAAGGTTGCCAACGAAAAAATGCATTGATCCTATCTTCAGATTCCAGCTACTGCGTAATTAATGCTTCCCAAAACATACAATGAAAATCCATATACAATAATACTGCAAAGAAGAATAATTTAAACTTGAATCAATATCGACTCCAAGGAAGCTTTGACATTCATATTTCATCGTTGCACAAGGTTCAAAAATAGAAGTGAGAGACTGAGCCAAAAACATTCTACACTACGTGTCTACATCAATCAGTTTTCAATTACGACATTTATCTACGAGAACAACTACATGAAACCTATGATATATCAAAATTTAACAAATGAACATTAGAAGGCGAGTCATCAATACACGGAATAATACAATAACAGTAAAAGCTATTGGCATTCAGTTCTTATATTTGAATGCATCCACAGGAGGACCCGTAGCATAGTTATGATCAACAATTGCAGTCCAAAGTTGCCACACGAAACCACGTTGCAGACTATACAAGTTAAAAAGATAGCAAACAACCTAAAATAGATGGCACATATTCTATTAAAATTGTCCTAAAGTAACCAACTAACCATATGAATAAAGCAAACAATATTTATCAGCTAAGTGTTGATCTGGCCATTGAATGAACTTTTGCATTGTACTAAGTGAATTATCACATGCAGCACAGAAAAGTAAAATGTCAAAAATTCAGTAATAGACCCTCTATCCATCTATCTGCTTCTTTGGTACAAACTATTGTACAGTCTGTTTGGCATAGGCATATCTTATGAAAAGAACTACATGTAACTAGGCTCCCTGCTCCTTTACTCATTCCCTGCCCAGCAGCCATGTCAGCAATACCATACTTAGCAATTAGCTATTTTACCTTTTTTTCTTACTAAATTTCCAAATGTGGGGTCAAAGCAGCTGTGATTATTGTTTCCCCTGAAAGCAGCTGTGGGGATCATCCTGAGCAAAGGCTCCACCTGCTTCGAATTAACCATCCCGACCTCTATAACCCATCCCAATCCCAGGAACATATTCTATTAAAATTGTTCTAAAGTAACCAACTAAACAGATGAATAAAGCACACAATATCTTATGTTAGCACAGATAAGACCTTTATATTTAGTAAGAGCTACTAAAAACAATGTAACTGCGATCACCGACGACGATCTCCTGAGAGAAGATAAGAAGAACTAGTTCATTTCACCAGTTTGACAAGCATGAAACTTGAATTATATACCTAGCCCCATCACCCCTCCTTAGCCTGGCAGCAGTCATAAGCATTTCATCAAACAGGTAGGGCACATCCTGAGCAAAGGCTCCAGCTGCTTCGAATTAACCCATCCCAAATTCCCAATCCCAGCAAATCATTTCATCAAACAACTCCACGATACGCACAACACAACCGACGAACAGAGAAGCCAGAATGGAGGGTTTAACTCACTCGGTAGCCGTAGTAGTTTCCGTAGATGAACACCTCTTTCTTCTTCCCTCTACCTCCTCCCTTTGAAAGCGATTGGAAGAGGAGGAGAGGGGCAGAGGCATACGCGCCTCAGTTAGAGTCAGCACAGCAGGGGAGCAGCCTCCTTAGGAAGTTCTTCTTCCTGGGATAGAGGAGACCAAGCGGAAATACTCCCCGCCTTCTCTGCATCGTCTTTGCAACTCGGCGTGGCATTCCCATATGTTTAGGGATTTGAGGGCTGGGAGCCGCTGGAGGAGACCCTGCGGGAATTCCTCTATCCCTCCACAACCATCAATTGTCAATCGCTCAAGGGAAGTGAGGCCATCCATCCCATCAGGCAGCACTTTCAGGCCTCCGCACTTACTGATAACGAGATCCCTCAGCTTGGCCAGATCTCCAAGGTTTGAAGGCAGCACCACCAATCTGCTGCAATTTATAATCTCCAATACCTCGAGCGATGCAGGCAGCTCGGGAATCTCCAGCAAACTGCAACATTCCATGACAGATAACCTCTCTAGCTGGGGCAGCGGAAGGGTCTGCTCAGACGATGAACCCTTCCCCCCCAGCTTCTCACACATCAAAATATTCAGAGAGCGGAGGCGAACCAAGCTACGGAGCTCCTCCACTGGCCAACGGACAAGATCATTGCATCCTGTGATATGCAACTCTTCCACAAAGGCAAAGCATTCCCAGAGCATAAGGTCCGATCTGGACAAACTAGATGGTGTTACAAAGCAGTTGGCGCCTCGTAGATTCAATTTCCGAAGTTTTTCCAGAGGTCTTCTTTGGCTTTGGGTTTGCTGGTCCTCTAGAGGCACCATCGTCATGTTTGTCAGCGACCAAACCCCTAACTTCACCAAAGATGGCCAAGAGCGCAAAGGCATAATTGCAGACACAGAACCAGTTCCATTGTAATCAAGCTCAGACAACGTTGTTAGATGTGCGAGTGAACTGATTGGAAGACTACGGCATTCCCGTATGATCAGGTTTTGGAGAACAGGGCTAACTGGAACACTCGCAAGTTTCGGGCAACTCCATATTATCAGTTCTTCAAGCACCGGGAACATTACCGAGCTATCGGGATCTACTGCACTGTTATCCGTCCATCTGTCCAAGCTCGGTAAGAACCGTAATTCCATCTTCTTCAACTTCGGAAAGAACTGCAGACATGAACTGTGTCCTTCAGCTTCCACCTCAACGCTCTTACATAATGTGATTAGGCTACCCATCTCTCTTACGCACAGATACTCAATAGAAGCTGACAACCATACTATAGGTAGATCCTTACACCGTGGGCAGTTGGAAATTGTGAATTTTCTTAAGCACTGAAACATCTGAGGGTTTCTCATCCATTGTGATACTTCTACCCCAGCATATCTATCCACCTTCAAAATTTTGAGCTTACTATGAGGTGCAAGAGACTCCAATACTTGTTCTGCATTACAGACCTCATCTTCAGGCATGTCATATGTTTGGCGCCCCCAACACAACAACAATTCACCTAGATTTTGTTTCAGGTGGAGATTGGCCTCCTTTGCATCTGACACACACTTTATTTTTCTCAAGTTGTACAGTTCCAATGTGTTGCCAAGGTGCCGCAGGTCTCTGAGCTCCTCGATTCCACGGCCAGCTTCAGTGTCCACAATAAATGTTGTTAGTGTGCGAAGGTTGTTCAGTAGACTAATGTTCAGAGGCATCTGTTCCAATCTACGACATCTAAAAAGATAGATATGAATGAGCTTCCTCATTGCACTTATACTTTCAGGTAACCGCTGCAGCTCCCAGCAACAATTTAACCTTAATGTTTGCAAATTGTATAACATAGATACTGAGTCTGGCAGTCTAACAAAGTCAGAGCCAGAAAGATCAAGATACCGCAAATGTTTTGCATTTATGACCTGGCTATTGGTAAGAGAATTGCTAGAATTTCGCAACGCTCTCAATGACATCAGATTTAACTCCTTCAGATCCATGAGTTTTGGTGCTAACAAAGTACAGAGAGATGTTGTGCCTTTGAGTAGTCCACTGATTTGTTCCAATTCCGACCTTGACATGTGCTCTGCAATCTGCATATGACGGGCATATTTTACTGATGCTTTCTGCTGAATCAACTCTTCTGTAGTTGCACATTCGTCTGTCACATCTTTCGCTAGGTCATGCATTAAATCATGCATTTTACAAACAGTTGACTCATATGAAGTGCCCTTATAATAAAATTTCTTGGCTTGCACATCTTGGAGGAAGGACCTCCAAACCAAGTAATGGAAAATGGATTCTCCTTTCTGTGCCAAATCCATTGTTTCATCTTCTTGAATAAAACCGTTTGCCATCCATAGTTGGATCAATACTTCCTTCTCCAGATCGTAGTCCTTGGGGAAGACAGCACAGAAGGCAAAACATCGCTTCATTTCAGATGTCAAGTGTCGGTAACTCAACTTCAGTATGGGTAGGATCTCATCTTTGCCTTTGACATTATCCCCAATGTTGCTTTTTTCTATGGCCTCCCATTCCCACACTTGTTGTTTAGAACTCATCAAGCCACCCATCGTCTTCAGAGCAAGAGGCAGCCCCCTGCAATTCTGGACAATACGTCTGCCGATGGTGACCAACTCTGCTTGCTCCTCTACACCATTACTAAATGCTTCCTTTGAGAACAGTTCCCATGAATCAACGTCACTCAGACATCCTAGCTTGTGGGGTTCTAACGTGCCCATTATGGATGCCACCTTCTGGCTTCGACATGTGACAACTATAATACTTCCCGGTCCACCAACAGAACACAACAATGGCTTCACCTCATCCTCCCACTTCCTCTCCTTTTCATTCCACACATCATCAAGAACAAGCAGATACCTTTTCTGGCCAATGACTTCCTGAAGTCGCCCTCGCAGCAGCTCGATGGTGTCTTGCAAGTTGCATGTTTCTTTGGTAGCCAATTCAATGACTGATTTGACGATAGCCGTGGCTTCAAAGTTTTCTGAGACACAGTGCCACATGTTCAACTGGAAATGTTGCTGGACCCTAGGGTCGTTGTACACCATCTTGGCAAGAGTCGTCTTGCCCAGACCTCCCATCCCAAAGATGGGCAGCACATGCACATTCTTCTCATCTTGCTGGTTGAGCAACATCTTCACCACCACTTCGTTGTCTTTATCTCTGCCAAAGACGGATTCATCCAGTGCTGCGTGCGTCTGCCGATAAAGAACCTGCGGTGCCTCCGCACGGTTCTCCACCAGGCTAAACGTGTTCATCTCCTCAACAAGCTTATTGATCTTCTCGAGGACGTTGCTCAGCTTCCTGCTCATGGTAAGACGGAAGAGAAGCGGGCTGTGCGACGTGAAGTGGCTGAGTACCTTGCGTGTCTTGGACTTGCCGATCTGGGCCTCGCGGCGCAGCGCCTCGTACTGGAAGTCGTCAAGGACGTTGTCGGCCTCGTAGGCGACGGTGCTGAAGTCCTTCATCCACCTCTTGACGTACGGGTTGGTTTCGCTCTTCACTTCGGCGTCAGCCAGCTTGCACTGGACGGCCAGCAGCTGACGCTCCAGCTTTCCGCGGTCGCCGTCGAGGCCCCACATGCCGGCAACGCTCTGGACGAGCGCGTCGCCGGCCTTGCCTGCCACGGCACGCACCATGGGAAGAAGCAGCGACTCGGCCATGGGTCGTGCTTGCGAACTGCGATGGGTTTGGTCAGGTTCTCTCGTGTGTGGTGGGGGAAATTTCTGGGTGTCTTGTTCTCTTCTCAGAAGCAGGGGATGGTTTGTACGAGAGAATGGAAGAAGGTTCAAGGCATTGACTCGGTGGGATGGGAAATAAAAAAACGAAAGCTGAGCGGTGGCAGGCGAGAAGGGGTCAAGTGCCAACGCGTCGCGCGCGGCCGGATGGCTAATTGCTGTGCAGCGGCGCTGTCAGCACCCAGAAATTACATTCGACTTATAAATAATGTGTCATTTGAATACCTGAATAATTGGTCGATATATCATATGTAATGGCACATTACGGCACATTATGGCGACGGTCTTGAAGTCGTTCGTCCACCTCTTGATGTACGGGCTGGTCTCGCTCTTCACTTCGGCGTCTGCCAGCTTACACTGGACGGCCAGCAGCTGGCGCTGCAGCTTGCAGCGGTCGTCGTCGACGACAAACATGCGGATCACGGTCTGGACGAGTGCGTCGGCGGCCTTGCCGGCCGCGGCGCGCGCCACTGGGAGAAGTAGGGACTCAGCCATGGCTCTCTCTCAGGCTGGTTGCTAGCTGCGCTAAGGAAAGAGAAGAGGAACCTAATATTTTTATTTCTTGTTTACTGCATTTTTTTTATGAAACCACGGCAAGGAGCTGGTGGCTTGTTGCTCTCATGGGTACATATAAATTCCATCAATTAGACTAGTCCCGGGTACTTTTATATTGTGCAACTTGGACAGATGCTTAGCGAAAGGCTAAAATCAAGCACATCCACCAGCATATGCTCATGGAGTCTCAAGATGAAGAGATCACACTGCCGGCTAAGCTTAGCAACACATTACATCCACATGACAGTTGACCATCGGTGTCAATAAGCAGCCTTGCATCTTGCTAGTTAAACACTCCAGTAAATCACCACAGTTGTAAATACTTAACATCTCCAGCTGGAGCAATAGCAAGTGATAAGAGCTCCACGAAGTGTATCTGCACAGCTAACATTTTAACACTACATAGTTGCAGGAAGTACTATACATGGTATCGGATTGGAGGATTACCTCTATGTGTCAATTATGGTGATATGTGAGATAAGCTCAGTCCAGTAAGCAGCTGCGAAGCCAGCCTTGCTGTGAAAAGGCAGAGCCCTGGTCCAAAAGTAAACTCCAAAGAACAAATGTGGCAACTGGCAAGGAGCCATGTAGTCTATGAAACCCGGCTTGCAGATGTCAGAACTAGCAGAAAGGTGAAGACAGATTTCACGTCAGTACCTAACAGAGAAAGAAAGAAGGGGGGTAAACTATATCCAGATATACACAAAACGAGTTCTCCTGTGTGCATGTAAAGCGTTGAAAAAATAGTAAAAGCATGCTGCACTCCAGATTAGCACCAGAAAGAAACGATGGAAGAGGGGACGGCCGGGCACGGGCCAACGAACCTCAGTCAGATTTAGAGTCAGCACAGGAGGGGAGCAGCCTCTTTAGAATCTTCTTCCTGTTGTATCCTGTTTCTTCATGCTGAAATACTAGTTCTATTATGCGTTTCTCCGGGATAGAGGAGACCAAATGGAAATACTCCCGCCTTCTCTGCATCGTCTTTCCAACTCGGCGTGGCAGCCCCATATGCGTAGGGTTTTGAGGGCTGGGAGCCGCTGGAGGAGATCCTGCGGGAATTCCTCTATCCCTGGACAACAAACAATCGTCAATCGCTCAAGGGAAGTGAGGCCATCCATCCCATCAGGCAGCACTTTCAGGCCACTGCAGGTTTCGATAACGAGATCCTTTAGCTTGGCCAGATCTCCAGGGTTTGGAGACAGCACCACCAATCTGCTGCAACCGCTAATATCAAATGTCTCGAGCGATGCAGGCAGCTCAGGAATCTCCAGCAAATTGCAACAATTGCGGACAGATAACCTCTTTAGCTGGGGCAAGGGTCTGCTCAGACGATGAACACTTCCCCTGCAGCTTGCCACAACCCCAAAAAACGCAGAGAGCGGAGGCGAACCAAGCTTCGCAGCTCCTCCACTGGCCAATGGACAAGATCATCGCATTTATAGATATCCAATTCTTCCACAAAGGCAAAGCATTCCCAGAGCATAAGGTGTGATCTGGACAAAACAGATGTTGGTACGAAGCAGTGGGGGGCCTTCTAGTATCAAACTCCGAAGTGTCTCAAAAGTTTTTCTTTGGCTGCTTTGGCCTTGCTGGTCCTCTGCAAGGACCATCAACGTGACAAGAGATGGCCAAGAGCGCAAAGGCGTGCTTGCAGACACAGAACCAGTACCATCGTATCGAAGCTCAGACAACGTTGTTAGATGTGCGAGTGAACTGATTGGAAGACTGCAGCATCTCCTTATGATCAGGTTTTGGAGAACAGGGCTACTTGGAACACTCGCAAGTTTCGGGCAACTCCGTATGCTTAGTTCTTCGAGCACCGGGAACATTAACAAACTATCGGGCTCTCCTGCACCGTTTTCCATCCATCTGTCCAAGCTCGATAACCCACGTAATTCCATCTTCTTCAACTTGGGAAAGAACTGCAGACATGAACTGTGTCCTTTAGCTTCGACCTCAATGCTATTACATAATGTGGTTACGCTAGCCATATTTTCTGCTTTCAGATACTGTAGGGAAGCTGAGGGCCATCTCACTTTGCCACCTTGCAGCTATCCATTGAACATTTTCAGAAAGAAAGATACAGAGAAATATCTCCAGTTCACTGCGCCAGCCTGCTAATGGGTTGTAAACCAACCCGAATCCAGCCCAAACTAACTTCAGGACAACTGCCAGCCCACCCCAAACCAACCCACCACAAACCAAACCACAAGGATCCTAAGCCCAAACCAAACCAAAAAATCCTATATTTGGGTTCAACCCATTCCTTGTTTTGTGTTCAGTTATTCAAGCAATCGGTATCCATCCATCCAGCCTCCATTTGCAAAAATTTCGAGAGTGAAAGAATCACGCCAGAGATGACAGAACAGAATTTGCAAGTGTTAAGAGAGGTGGATCACCACGAGTGGATTTCCTATCTCCGAGCGGGACACAAGGAACCACCGCACAGAGCGCTTTCACCCGTCTGGGCCGGCCCATTAAGGGTCTTGGACTTTTTTTGTTTTTCTCTATTTTTCTTTTATTTTTATTTTTTCGTTTTTATTTTGGTTTTATTTTTTCGTTTTTTGTTCTTTTTCAGTTTTTTTTTCTTGTTTCACTTTCTTCCTTTTTTAACCTTTTACTGTAGTTTATCATGTGTTTTAGATTATCTTTATTGTGGTTTTTTGCAAAATATTCATCGGTACTTATTTTTGTTCACTGATAGATATGATTTGTTCCCATATCAACTTCTAATTGTCTCTACACTTAAAAGAAAGGATTAACACAACTAAGTCCATCATATTAGTCTTCGAAATACAGAAAAAATTTCACAAATTAGGTGAACATTTTTTGAATTAATGAATATTTTTTATGGGCAGCGAAACAGATTACAAAAAATGTTTTTACATAAGAGACATTTTTTATGATCTATTAGAACAATTTTTACAAGTTGAATTTGATAATACATAAACATTTTCCAGAAAACAGATATTTGAGAGCAGAAGTACCTTAGGAGCATCTTTCTGCAGATTAAATAATAGAAGCTTCGAGCCATCATGTGATGCATCAGAAGGTTTATGCAATCTTGCCAAGAGATATGTGTGCTCAAGTCCTAGTAAATCAACTTAGACGGCAGGCCAAATACTTTACTGGTAGACTAGAGAGAAATTTTCATTAAACCCATGGTTATAGCCAAAGAGAAATAGCGATGCCTCGCCTACACCGAGAAGACCTAAATATTTTGGCAGACTACCAGCTAGCCGGCCAGAGGCTTATGCGGTTGTTGGGGGCCACGCATGTGAGGACGTGTCTGCCTTGCTCGAACAAGCTTAAATTTTTGTAAACGCATTAGTTAATGATGTGCCTGCTGGATGTGACAGTGAACAATGGACGTTATGACAAAACTGATTAATCATCTGCATTAGCAACACTTATGTTGCTACTATACTGTTGCTCTTTCTTCTCATGGCTTACCAAGCACAGCGGCTCTCACGTTACACTCGATCCACATCAGTTGTAGATTTTGCACGGGCTCCTTGATCGCCTACATATACAAGCACTCCGGTCAAACGGAAGCAAGACAGTCCCCGTCGAACTCGGTGTAAACATTGTACGATTTCGGATTAGTGATCGAGAACATGCATGTAGCTAGACACAACTTATACATGCATACACGCCGTGGGTTGTCGGAACTTGCGTGAATTAAGCATGTGATTTCATCATCACCAGTGGTGTGTAGCCCCAATTAACCTCGCGACTTAATTACGCTAAGTGAAAGTGTTAGGATAACCTCAATGCACTTATCTTAATTAAGCTATATTATATGTATTAAATAGGTTTTTAGATATCTAATTTTTTTCATTGCATGTATTTTTTTATTAACAATAGCATTTTAATCTTGTGACCTATTTGTGGTTTGAGTCATATCTCGTTTAGGACACAGTATCACTCTCTCTTTCCTCTTCAATTAGACTGTTACATTTATGGAGTCAGTGTGTTTTAAATACAGTTGATGTCATTACATTAGGACTGCTCTTACGGGCACATCGACGGGCCATCAAATGGTGAATTAAAAAGAGCATAGCTCGGCTACGAGATCCGGTAATTAATCAAGTTGGCACTTCAACACTATGATTTGTGTTGGAGTGTGGATGGATGAGTATTTGAGATTGAGCGTTCCTTTGCCTGCAACATGCCTTGCTGGATGGGCCAATCCTGGGCCCGACACGGCCCCAAACGTCCAAGCCCGACCCGGCCCACCAGCTCCAGCCTCCGTCAAACCCAAGTCTCTCCAGCGCCGCCGAGCCGAGCACTCCCTTCCTTCTCCCCCCACCGCGCCGCCCCCACCCTCCTCCCACCTCCAACCAATCCACTGCGATGGCGTCGGGTGGAGACCCCTCCGGGTCTGCCGGTGAGCTACCCCTACCTTGCTTCTTCGGATTACTTCTTCTTCTAATCTGCTCCCATCTCTTCCTTGCTGCGCGCGATCGAATCCGAATTTTCTTCTCGGATGGGTTCTCCAGTTAGTTGCGCTTGCGGATTTGTTTGCTCCTCTGTGGAGCACTGATCTGATCAACCCATCCGTGGTTCGATTTGGTTCGTCTTCTTCTTCAGCGCTCGCGCGCGTGCCGGATCGGAATCTCGATTTTAGGGTGTCTAGTACCCTGGATTAGTGCTACTAATAGCAGTTTGGATTCCCAAATTTGTTGGACTCCTCGTTACCCCCGCCCCTGCGCGCGAGCAATGCCCCCATTATGCTAGTGATTGATAAGAACGAAATGGATTGCTGCAACTCTTTGATGACAAGGAACGTGGTCATTCGGTTTGTTCTCTTACTCATCTGTTCCTGTTAATTCTGTTTGTTGCGTTGCCGACCACAGCTAGTTTGTTGTAAGTGGAATTGAAGATGAAAAATGCTCGATACGATGTTAGCTTTTCACCCTGAATCTCATGGTAATGATAAGCAAGAAAGAGGCAGGTACGCGAAAAGCTCAATCTCGTTTGGAGATGTTGTAGCTTTGTTTCTGTCTGACATTGTTGATGTAGCTTGGAGTTTGTTTATTTGACTGCCTGGTGATGAGTAGCTGCTGTACATAGAAATTGGAAATTACACGCCCAATTTGAACCAATTCGTCTATGTTCCTAGGTCCACTTTCGTTTGGCAATTTGGGGGTGGGGGATGGTGCTTGTTTCTGCTGTGCATATTTCAACCCGAGTACTTTGGTTTCCCTAAATAACCCGGGTACTTTCCCTCCATTCTAAAGAGGAAGGAGGGAAAGAAGCAAGATATATCGTCCTGTGAAGTCTCAAAACTATGGATAATTTATCCACAGCACTGATGTTCAGCTTCTTTCTTGGCAATTTCATTTGCTTTGCCATGTATG
Organism: Stipa capillata; assembly: GCA_019208055.1. Lineage (NCBI taxonomy): Eukaryota > Viridiplantae > Streptophyta > Magnoliopsida > Poales > Poaceae > Stipa > Stipa capillata. The sequence goes on from JAGXJF010001896.1 coordinate 362,563, forward strand.
TTTCTTTTCTCAACCACTTCTTTTGCAGATGAGAGCAAAAGTCAAAATTCAGAAGGATCATCTCAAGGGGTTCCTCCAGCAGCTGCTGCAGGCTTTTCGGGTCCTTTCGATTTTTCTTCTATGCAGAGTTTGCTCAATGTATGCCCCATCCCCCATCAATCATAATGAGTTTGTTGTACATGCTGACTATCCTATTGATTTTTGTTTGCCATGGAAATGTGCACTCGCTGGGCACATCAGTATGTTCTTTTATTTTACATAAGTCTGCTTCTCCCAGTCCATGCATACTTGCACTCTAACTTTTCTGAACCAGCAATATCTTTCGACTTCCATTTCCAGGATCCATCTATAAAGGAGATGGCGGACCAAATTGCAAGGGACCCTGCATTCAACCAGATGGCTGAGCAGCTACAGAAAGGTGCTCAAACTGCAGGAGAACAGGGCACGCCTCCATTGGACCCTCATCAATACATTGAAACAATGCAAAAGGTCATGGAAAACCCTCAGTTTATGACAATGGCAGAGCGTCTCGGGAATGCTCTTATGCAGGTACCACCTACTTTCCCAAAAAGTCTCCTCTGGTTTCCGTCTGCTGTTGGTTATTTGTCCGCCAGTGCACTAAATGTCTCTACTATCCACGTATTTGGCTTAGGATCCTGCTATGTCCAGTATGCTGGAAAACTTGACTAGTCCAACACATAAGGAGCAGCTTGAAGAGCGGATGTCTCGCATTAAGGAAGATCCAGCGTTGAAGCCGATCCTTGATGAGTTAGAGAATGGTGGTCCTGCTGCGATGATAAAGTAGGGCATACTTACTACTGGTACATCATATATATACTTGTTTGAAATATTTTGCTTTGCTCATCTAGGTACTGGAATGACCCTGAAACTCTTCAGAAGATTGGGCAGGCAATGGGAACTACCATCCCATTTGGCACTGCCTCTTCCGCCGAACCTTCTGGTACTGAAGAAACTGAGGAGGAAGGTGGAGACGAAGATGAGTCCATTGTCCATCACACTGCCAGTGTTGGTGATGACGAGGTATGGAGCTAAGTAATAGAGCTATGGATTCAGATTTCCTTTTGTCTTCAGAGCTGTTTTATACTTGCATATGTTTGTATATTATGTTGGTGTTACACCATATAATTTACTTGATCAGAGTCCATTTTGATCTCAATTACTACCAGGTGTTTACCAAATCTGTTTGGGTGACACTGGTGGAAGCATAGAAGTGTTGTAGCTATTATAACATCGTTTATGTTTTCGAATAAGATGAGCCAGCCTTACGTTGGCAGTTGGAGAAACAAGAGGCTCTTGGCTTGTAGTTTCTGTTCATTTGTATGCACTGCATCTGGCCTGCTGATTGATCTGCTATTTTTGCCACTAAATTTGTTTTTATGGCCTCTCATACGATGCCTGCAATGGTGTGTTCAGTATTCACATTTCACATGATCACAGATACGATTTTGTTTTGGTATGATTTCAAACAGAGCATCTTCCTTACAGTCCTCAGCATTGTTATTTTCGTTCTAAACATCATTTCTAGATCTTCATTAGATATGGTTGCTGATTTGCTACTGTTGTTGCTATTGGATTTGCTATTTCATTGCCATTGAGCTTGCAATTTTACAAGTTTAAGTCATCCAATAGGGTCTGAAGAAGGCTCTAGATGGTGGAGCAAACAAGGATGAAGAAGATTCTGAGGGAAGAAGGGCCTTACATTTTGCTTGTGGGTATGGTGAGGTACGAGGATCCAGTCAACTCTCTTAGAATGTAATGGTAATTGAACTTGTATAAGTGATGAGTGTCAAATTGATACTGAACTTTTTTACTCGTTTGTTGCTATTACAAATGACTATATAGGCTATGGAAAATCATCTCAGATGCTAAGTTGCAAATCCCGTGGGAGATCCAGGGTTGTTACTCTAGTTTTGAGTGCATTCCACGTCTCAGTTCATTGTGCTGTGATCAGTGGCCCTAATACTAGTGGAAGTTCTCTAGTTACTGTTTGGTAACCAGCTAGGCCATGAGTAATCAACTTGTTGGGGATTAAACTACATAACTTTTACTTTTTAGCTCAAGTTACTGAGTTTCACAGATTATATGGGTTACACTTTTTTCCCCTTTTGCTTTTAAACATGTTTCATAAAATTATTGGTAAAATGGAGAGCCAAATAACTTGCTGGTTAATCGTGTTCAGATTCATTGAACATCGTCAAAATCCCACTGTTCAGATTCATTGCAGTTGGGTCTTCTAGAGCAATTTCACTTTTGACAGTTATACTAAGTGCTGGAATACAAAATTGATGAATGGAATACCACCTTCTGCTGTCATTTGTAATCTATGTTACATGGTGGAATCTAGAATATGAGTCGGGACAAATGCTATTGGGAACTGCATTTTCTCCTTATATGTTCAATGTCATGTTCAATGTCTGTTAGGTCTTCTAGTTGATAGTAGTGATAAGGGATTGTGTGACTTTTGGATTGCAGTTGAAGTGTGCGCAAATCCTCCTTGAGGCGGGTGCTGCAGTGGACGCGCTGGATAAGAACAAGAACACCCCACTGCATTATGCTGCTGGCTACGGTCGGAAGGAGTGTGTGGATCTTCTGCTGAAGCACGGCGCTGCTGTGTAAGTTAAATCTGCTCTCTTCTCTCTTTTGCAGAGTATGGTCCCTTAATGCTTCTCTGGCTGTCTCCACAGCACGCTCCAAAACATGGACGGGAAGACGCCGATCGACGTCGCCAAGCTCAACAACCAGGATGAGGTACTCAAGTTACTCGAGAAGGATGTGTTCCTGTAGATCTCTTCGCTTGGCTCCCATGGAGACACGGATTTCTGGTTCCATCATCATCATATTTTACGTCGCTTGGCTCCAGCTAGATAGTCAAATACTCATATCGGCATTTTATTCATTGTGTAAGAATCTGCTATCTGGACTAGCTAGCCTGCGGCAGTTCGTGCTACTGCCCTGTTACAGTCTATGGTGTCTTGTGTATCCCCCACTTTATTTCTGTTGTTTTCACAGAGCAATCTAGATTGTGTATTTCCGGTTTATTTTTGGTTTTCTGGAAAATAGCCTGTGGTTTAACAATACTCGCATGGTTCTGTTCGTTCAAAAATCAACTCTATAAATACCCAGAGTAGGGATGAATGAGCGTATTCTCTGTTCGCAGGGAATAAGTTTAACAGAACTAGCAGTTCCTTAGAAAGTTGCATAAATTCTAAACTAATCTGAACTTTGTTGAAATAGATATGAAGCTTGCTTGAACTTCCTGAAGAGGAATAGAGGAATTTTGAAGGAATGGAATCCTATAGGGACGTAGCCTTTTGGAACAAAGAAATGAGCTTCTACCGATCCTGTGAAGCTCAATCCATAAGAACTTTGGTGGAATTCTGATGTGAGATTAGACCTCATCTAAACAAATCCTTTGTGTCTACCTTCTTTTTATTCAAATTCATGCAAAATTCCACTGGAGCATTCAACAAATTTGTTAGTTAGTGTGCCTTTGTATCTCGTAGGATTTGAGGAGTCGTGAGGTCCTTAGCTATTCACGTGGTTGAGTAAATTTCATGGGAATTATTACTGTCAACAAAGTTCAAACTGTGCAGATATAATTCTGTGAAACGTTAGCATAATTCGGAAGAGACTCGCTCCCTCACCTTCCGCCGTTCCCTGTGGTCTCTCCACATGATGGCCTTCCTCAACACAATCGTCCATGTCACCCCTCTCGCTCCCTCGTCCGTGTGAATTGCTTAGCTTCCCTTTTGTGGTTTAGGACCCTATCAGCATGGGAGTCGATAGGACCTGGTACTTTGTATTGATTGATAATTGCGATTATGACAGGGAGAGGCTGGAGCATATGGGTTACTCCAAATAACCCATCAAACAGGACGAAGCCTGCATTCCATGGCCGGGCGGGAAGTCCCTTGCTCTAGGCCGCCGCGCACCTACAAAAATCAAGCGAAACAAAGACGCACCACCACCATACCACAGCTCTTAAGTTACTTAGCGTGATGAGTCCAGGTGATGGAGAAAATTAGTTAAGATTAATGGACAGTATGCGCCTTTTTCGGCAACCAAAGAGATCGATGTTGTTGCACATAAGAAATGCTTAAGCCTATGCAGGCAACGTGATGTGTGCTCAAAAAGTGACGAAGCACCAAAGCTAGCACAGAGGTGGTGGTGACCCGATTACAAGGATGCTTCTGCTGTACATGTAGCCTGGCACTCATCTGCTGTTATCGGTAAGTGCCTGCTGTTCTCCATGAAAACATGCTTTCTCCTTTCTGTGATGCTTGAAATAAATTAACAACCTAAGCAACAAAGAGAGGCATCCCCTTAGCTTCGTGCTTAAGTGTGCATGCCAGAATGCAAATTTTTAACTCCAGTACAGAAAGAAGCACCTCTCTAGCTTTGTTCATCATGTTACCCCTAAAGGCATCCACTATCTACCATTGCTGATTAGAGCAATGCATCTGGATCGAGGAATTCCTTGCTTACCTGCATGCATGTACCCCAATAGAGATCCATTTGCCTCTCTCTTGTTCCTGATACATTGTCGTGCACTCGTGCTTGCTAACTGCAGCTCCTCATCTCATTCAACTACCTCTACGTTCTGATTGCAAAACTCTCTCTGAGATCATGGAACCGACGACGGGTGTGAGCTTGGCCAAGTCTGCCCTGGAAGGCCTCCTCGGCCTGGCTGGTTCCTTGATCGCTGAGCAGGTCGCCTTGCAGCTCGGCGTCCAGAGTGACCTGACTTTCATCAGGGACGAGTTCCAGATGATGCAGGCCTTCCTCCAGGCCGCCGACGGACAGCGAGCAGGCAAGGAAGACTTGGTGCTCGCCACCTGGTTGAAGCAACTCCACGACCTTGCCAATGATGTTGAGGACTGCCTCCAGGACTTCGCCGTCCATCTGCAGAAGCCGTCCTGCCGGCACTTCCCCCGCACGGTGAAGGCGAGGCTCCGCATTGCCAATGAGATCAAGGATCTCAAGGTCAGGGTCGAGCACGTCAGCACTAGAAATTTGCGCTACAAACTCATCACCGACACCTCCCCGCCTGCCGCCAACCCATCTGGTCCTCATGGCATGGCAGCATTCGGCCGCGACGTAGCGTACCAATCAGATGATGTGGAGCTGATCAAGCTCATCTCTGGCAGCGACAAGGCTCTTCGAGTGATCTCAGTGTGGGGGGAGAGTGATGCCGGTCGGCTATCCGTCATAAGGGAGGCCTATGATGATCCGAAGATGAGAGAGTGCTTTGGATGCCGCGCATGGGTCAAGGTGAAGCATCCCTTCAATCCGGATGAGTTCCTCAAGAGCCTGGTTAGGGAGTTCAATGCCAATTCCATTCAAGCATCTGGAGAGGCGCAACAAGAAGAAGAAGAAGAAGAAGAAGAAGAAGAAGCCACAGTTATTCCCGGGATTAAGATCATGAACGAGATAGAGAAGATGGCAGATGGAGGACTGATTAACGAAGCATTCGCGAAGAAGGTGAACAAGAGCAGATATCTTATTGTTCTTGACGACCTGTACGGTGTGGAAGAGTGGAACTGGATCAAGATGTACCTACCTGACAAGAAGTATGGGAGTCGAGTTGTGGTGTCCACGAAGCTCCAAGTGATTGCAACCTTGTGCCCGGAGCAGCCGATCCAAAAATCAGAGCTCAGGAACCTGCCGTATGATCAGGCGCCTCTGTTTCTCCTGTTTAAGGAGGTAAATATATACATGGACACGACATGCCTAACAACAATCATCTCGTGCATGTCTCATTTATTTTCTGACATTTTTAGATGCTGTGCTAATTTGGCCTAAAAAATTAAGCTACACTTCTTAGCTAGCACCAGCCACCAGGGTTCACAAATCCTTTTTTGAGGAATCAGGGTTCACGTACAGATCCACAATTTGTACAAACCCCTGCCAATCGGTACAGCATCTAAACTATCTTGTTCTTCACGGAGATGGGATGTTCCCCCTCCATGTTGTCTATATGCTCCTTCGGTTGTATTTGGTCACTGTTACCGTTCCTTTCTTCCTAATGAAATGACACGCAAGAGTTTTGCGTGTTCCAAATAAAAAGGTACAGTACAAGTACAAGACAATAGCAGAATTTAGCGGGTTCGTGACAAAGGCTTGCATGGAGTTGCTCCATTCCAGCTTTGGTGGCTGCATTGGGAAGCCAACGGGGGTGACTGCAATCTGTTGCTTGGGATTGTGATTGCATGGGGGATTGACATTAGTTGCATCGTCTCCCATTTTCCAAACAGTCGATTTAGTTCGATTACATTACAGTAGAGTAGATAATCCAGTCCATTTTAATGATTAATCACAATGGATTAAGGATCTTTCATTGTATTCCAGTTTCTACATCTGTTTTAGTTAATTATTTATTTTTTCCGATTCATCCAAATATGCTTGTCCATTAGTAATGTGAAACTTTTATTCTCATTTCTAAATGGTAAGACAAAAATTTATACGAGAAGTGCTGATCCTTGCTTGTTTTCCAGGATCTGCAGTGCAGTGGATCAGATCCCACTCCTATGATGCACGGGCTCAAAAACAACTCAGAAGCTACGGAGATAGCACGACCAAGTCCACTACTGAGATAGAGGAGGATCAGCCAAACCTAGAAGTTGGGAAGAATTCCGCTAGCATCAGTCCAGTTGGTTTGGATGAAGCTTCGCTGATTGGGCGAGGAAGAGATGAGTCTGACATTACGCTACTAATCTCAAAGGGTAACCAGCACCAACATCTTTATCAACAAAAAGAAAAAAACCAGCACCCACATGTTATCGCTGTGTTTGGAATGGGTGGTGTTGGAAAAACCGCTCTTGTCCGAAGCATCTACCAGAGCCAAAATCTTACCAGTCAGTTTGAAAAGCGTGCTTGGGTCAATATCTCGTATCCTTTCAACAGTGATGAGTTCTCTAGGAGTTTACGCCAGCAGTTACACGAAGATTCTAAACGACTGAATCGAAGGAATGATTTAAACAAAGATGCCGTGCGGGGTAGATTAGCAAAGATGGCTTCCAAGAACTCACCGAGAAGATGGGTCCAAAAAGGTTAAATGGAGAAAAGGGTCCCGATAAGCTGAATCAACAAACGGACGACAAGAAAAGATGCCTTGTCGTTCTTGATGATATGTTATCCTACACACAGTGGGGCTTGATAAACCACTCTTACTTGGAGCGTGTAGCGGATCAATCCAGGTCATAGTCCACCACAAGAGAAGAAAATGTTGCTAAGCGTTTCCATGAGAAACACAAGCTCGAACCTCTAGATAAAGATTCTGCACTTGAGCTCTTCAAAAGGAAGGTACATTGCTTGCACTTGCAAAATTGTCTCCGTGCTACTTCCATTTTGAACTGATATCTTAGTATGCATAAGGATATTTTAGTCATGGTATGAGTTGCTTTCTATTACTGGCCATAGGTATCTGCTGTGCTGGTCCCATCACCAGCTTGCTTTATTTCAGCTCTCATTGCTTTGTTAATCTTCATTTAGTTGCTGTTGCTATCATGCATGTATCAGTGGCACAAATAGAAGCTTCTCTCATGTTCATAGTTTCTGAACCACCACAACAAACTCTCCCCAATTCTTATTCTACTTGTGCCATGTGGGGCCAGACTTACCAGTCTCGGTGCAGGCCCAAACCGGAATAGGTGTTGGAGTTTTGCTCCAAATTCCTGTTGCTGTCACCTCATTGCAGAAGACGTTCTGCGTTACCGGTGTCAAGCAGCTGTGTCTCAGCCAGCTATGTAAGTAGCTAGGTTAGACAGCTGTGTCATAGGTGAGTATGTTCACCGATGACACAGGCAGCTGACACAGATAGGGTTTAACTCTTGTAGCTTGTTAAGTCACTGCCTGTGTCAGTCACCTGTGTCACAGGCAGTTGACCCAGATACCCCTTCAGCCACCAGACACTATATATACCCCTTTCTGTAGACGTTATGGGATAAGCCAAGCATTGTAAATCCCTAACGGGTTATGACTTCATTCATAGTGAAGTTGACGTCTTCGTGCGTCCGTGGTTTTCACCCTTTCTAGGGTTTCCACGTAAAACTCTTGTGTGCCTTGGATCGTGTGTGTGTGCTCTGTTTTCTGCGTGCGCGTTCTTTGCTTGATTGATGCCACGTTTGTTTCCGCTACTCTGATTTCTCTCTTCCTCTGGACCTTCACCATCCCTACCATCTCTAACAAGTGGTATCAGAGCTTACCCAGGTTGCTCGTTCTTGAGATGGCGTTCATGAAGTTTGATCTTCCACTTCTTGATCGAGATACTCGATTCTCTCTGTGGCAAGTCAAGATGCGTGCTCTTTTGGCTCAGGCCGATTATGAGGATGCTTTGGACTCCTTTGGCGGGAAGGCTGTTGCTTCTTGGTCCGATGATGAGAAGAAGAAGGACCGCAAGACCGTTTCCCAAATTCAACTCCATCTGCACAACAACATTCCGCAGGAGGTTCTCCAGGAGACACATGCTGCTTCGTTATGGTTGAAACTTGAAGCAATCTGCATGACCAAGGATCTGACCAGCAAGATGCACCTCAAGCAAAAGTTGTTCCTGCACAAGATGCCGGAAGGAGGTAACTTGCTTGAACACATCTCTAATTTCAAGGAGATTGTTGCTGATCTAGCATCATTGGATGTTAGTTATGATGAAGAGGATTTATGTTTGATTCTCTTGTGTTCGCTGCCTAGTTCATATTCTGGTTTTAGAGATACCATGCTGTATAGCAGAGATACCCTCACTTTGCATGAGGTTTATGAGGCCTTGCATTTCAAGGAGAAGATGAGACAGATGGTGTCTGATGATTCAAGCAACTCACATGCTGAGGGCTTGTCTGTTAGAGGCAGATCTGAGTCCAGGGGCAAAAACCCCAATTCTGGTCGTGGAAGAAGCTCTGTCTGTGCCACAGGTCAGAGAGGCAGGTCAAAGTCCCGAGGAAAGGGAAAGTTTTGCAGATATTGCAAACGTGATGGACACGATATTTCAGAGTGTTACAAGCTGAAGAACAAGGAGCAGAGAAAAGGCGCAAAGCCAAAAGATGATGCTGCTGCTGCTAACTGTTCGGCAAACTCTGATGGCGAGTCTTTGGTGGTCATTGCTGCAAGCTCTGCCACCAGTCACAGCTGTGACACAGGTCGTCTTCCCACCTGTGACACAGATCATCAAACCAGCTGCGCCAGCTTCAGCTGTGACACCGGTCGTCACCCCAGCTGTGACACAGACCGTGAAGCCACCTGTGACACAGCTGCTGACACAGGTGTTAGACATTTGACTGCTGTCGCCAGTTCTACTGGACACAGAGCTGCCACTGATGAGTGGATTCTTGACACTGCTTGCACATATCATATGTGTCCTCACAGAGATTGGTTCGTTTCCTTTGAGCCGTTAAGCAATGGTGGATCAGTTCTTGGCTATGATGATTCATCATGCAAGATAGAGGGCATTGGCTCAGTTCAGATCAAGATGTTTGATGGTATGATCAGAACACTGACAGATGTCAGATACATTCCAAAGATGAAGAGAAATCTCATTTCATTGAGCTATTTTGATGGTAAGGGGTATCATTATTCAGGTGGAGATAGCTGTTTGAAGATCACCAAGGGTTCTTTTGTGGTGATGAAGGCAGACCTGAGGAAGTCCAGTGGACTATACTATCTCCGTGGCAGTTCAATCTCAGGCGATGCCGCCCCTGTAATTCCTCAAGATGCTTCTGGTTCTGATGTATCAAATCTTTGGCATATGCGTCTAGGGCATATGAGTGAGTCTGGTCTGGATGAGCTGAGCAAGCGTGGATTACTTGAAAGATATAGTGGAAACCTGAAGTTCTGTGAGCATTGTATTTTCGGCAAGCACAAAAGAGTGAAATTCGTCACTTCAGCTCACACAACTGAAGGAATTCTTGATTATGTGTATTCTGATTTATGGGGGCCATCCAGATTGCCATCCTTTGGTGGATCTCGTTACATGATGACCATTATTGATGATTATTCAAGAAAGGTCTGGCCCTATTTCGTAAAACACAAGTCAGAAGCATTCTCTGCCTTCAAAGAGTGGAAGACTATGGTTGAAAATCAAAATGAGAGAAAAGTCAAGAAGCTTCAAACTGATAATGGTATGGAGTTTTGCTCCAAACAATTCAAGTCATACTGCAAGTCTCAAAGCATTGTGAGACACTACACTGTTCCTGGCACTCCTCAATAAAATGGTGTAGCTGAGCGTATGAATAGGACCATTATCTCCAAGGCCCGTTGCATGTTGTCCAATGCAGGTCTGAACAGACATTTGTGGGCTGAATCTGTCTCCACTGCTTGTCATCTTATCAATAGGTCTCCTTCCACAGCCATTGATAAGAAAATACCCATTGAGGTTTGGTCTGGTACTCCTGCAGACTATTCAAATCTGAGAGTGTTTGGATGCCCTGCTTATGCCCATGTTGACAATGGGAAGCTTGAACCCAGGGCAGTTAAATGCATATTTGTTGGCTATAAGTCTGGTGTCAAAGGCTTTAAACTATGAAATCCTGAGACCAAGAAGATGATAGTCAGCCGAAGTGTTGTCTTCAATGAGGCTGCTATGTTACAAAGCAATGATGTTCCAGTTGATCAGCCCAGAGGTTCTGAAGATAGAGGACAGCCCAGAGGTTCTGAAGATAGAGGACAGAAGTCTAACTCCGAGGTGGAGCATTCTGATAAGCTCAGTGATTCTCATGCACCTGTCCCACAGGTGAGTGCACCTGTGCCACAGGTGACAGCTGTGCCACAGCCAGATCAGACAGCTGTGCCACAGGTAGCTCATGACCTGCCAGCTGTGCCACAGGCAGGTGACACAGGTGATCAAACACCTGTTGCTGTGAACACTCCACAGCGTTCTATTGCAGTTGATAGGCCCAGAAGGGATCCTAAACCTGTCAGGAGGTTAATCAAAGAAGCAAACATGGTTGCTTATGCTTTCAGCGTCGCAGAAGAAATTGAAGGATCTGCCGAACCTTCTTCATATTCAGAAGCCATTATCTCTGCTGATGCAAGCAAATGGATGACTGCAATGCATGATGAAATTGAGTCCCTTGACAAGAATGGCACTTGGGATTTAGTCAAACTACCTAGTGACAAGAGACCAATAAGCTGTAAATGGGTCTTCAAATGCAAGGAGGGTTCTACTCCTAATGATGGGACAAGATACAAGGCAATGCTGGTTGCTAAAGGCTACAGCCAGATTCTAGGTGTTGATTTAAATGAAGTGTTCTCCCCTATCGTGAAACATAGCTCAATTCGTACACTTCTCAGCATTGTTGCAATGCATGATTATGAGCTTCAGTAATTGGATGTCAAAACTGCATTTCTTCATGGGGAGTTGGATGAAGACATCTATATGAATCAACCTGAAGGCTTTACTGTTCCTGGTAAAGAGAAACTTGTCTGTAAATTGAAGAAGTCACTGTATGGATTGAAACAATCCCCCAGGCAGTGGTACAAGAGATTTGATACCTTCATGATTTCTCAAGGTTTCAAAAGATCTGATTATGATAGCTGTGTGTACTTGAGATCTGCTAATGGCTCTGCCATTTACTTGCTATTGTATGTCGATGACATGCTGATTGCTGCTAAAGATAAAGCAGATGTTGATCAATTGAAGGAACAATTGAGTTCTGAATTTGATATGAAGGATCTGGGTGCAGCAAAGAAGATTCTTGGCATGGAGATTTCCAGAGACAGATCTGCTGGAAAGTTGTACCTCAGTCAAAAAGGATACATTAACAAGGTGCTTCACCGTTTCAACTTTCAAGATGCCAAGCCAGTTTCCACACCTTTAGCTGCACACTTCAGATTATCATCAAGCTGTTGTCCAAAGTCAGAAGAAGATGATGAGTACATGTCTAGAGTTCCCTATTCGAGCACTGTTGGCTCTCTCATGTATGCTATGGTTTGCTCCCGTCCTGATTTAGCTCATGCTTTGAGCGTTATGAGCAGATTCATGGCTAATCCTGGAAAGGATCATTAGAAGGCAGTCCAGTGGATATTCAGGTACCTTAGAGGTACATCTCATGCCTGTTTGTATTTTGGAAAATCTAGAGATGGAATTGTTGGATATGTTGATTCCGACTTTGCTGGCGATCTGGACAAGAGAAGATCACTCACAGGCTATGTGTTCACCATTGGTGGCTGTGCTGTGAGTTGGAAGGCAACCCTGCAGTCAACCGTTGCATTGTCTACTATTGAGGCTGAGTACATGGCCGTTGCTGAGGCATGCAAGGAGGCTACTTGGTTGAGAGGTTTATATTTTGAGCTTTGTGGAGACTCATCCTGCACAACCACCTACCGTGACAGTCAAAGTGCAATTTGCCTTACAAAGGATTCCATATTCCATGAGAGAACTAAGCACATTGATGTCAGATTTTATTTTATCAGGGATGTTGTTGCCAAAGGTGATGTCAAAGTGACAAAGATCAGCACACATGACAATGCTGCTGATATGATGACAAAGCCAGTTCCTGCAGCTAAGTTTGAGCTTTGCTCAAGCTTGGCTGGTGTCAAAAGATAGTCTCTAGTAACTATTGGCGCACGATGCGCGATGAACTGTTAAGTCAGTTGAATTTGTTATCCCTGTTGCTACAAGGAAGGAATTTGTCTCAAGGTGGAGTTTGTTGGAGTTTTGCTCCAAATTCCTGTTGCTGTCACCTCATTGCAGAAGACGTTCTGCGTTACCGGTGTCAAGCAGCTGTGTCTCAGCCAGCTATGTAAGTAGCTAGGTTAGACAGCTGTGTCAGCCAGCTGTGTCACAGGTGAGTATGTTCATCGGTGACACAGGCAGCTGACACAGATAGGGTTTAGCTCTTGTAGCTTGTTAAGTCACTGCTTGTGTCAGTCACCTGTGTCACAGGCAGTTGACCCAGATACCCCTTCAGCCACCAGACACTATATATACCCCTTCCTGTAGACGTTATGGGATAAGCCAAGCATTGTAAATCCCTAACGGGTTAGGACTTCATTCATAGTGAAGTTGACGTCTTCGTGCGTCCGTGGTTTTCACCCTTTCTAGGGTTTCCACGTAAAACTCTTGTGTGCCTTGGATCGTGTATGTGTGCTCTGTTTTCTGCGTGCGCGTTCTTTGCTTGATTGATGCCACGTTTGTTTCCGCTACTCTGATTTCTCTCTTCCTCTGGACCTTCACCATCCCTACCATCTCTAACAATAGGACACAACTGCATCACCCCTTGGTGGTGGTGTCATTGTTTGTGTTAGGCAAGTCTCTGTTAGAAGATGAGGCGGTCGTTGTTTGGGTTCAACCATGTCTGACTTGCCTTCAAAAACAAAAAAACCATGTCTGACTTCTAGTATGATCTACTTGAATTGCTTTGCAGGTCCTTAAGGAGCCTGAAAATTCTAAATTGGATGACAGCATATGGAGAGAAGGAACACTTATCTTAGAAAAATGCGGAGGGCTTCCGCTCGCCATTGCCACTGTAGGTGGACTGCTTGCCACAAGAGAAGCCAGGGAGTGGAGAAAGTTGAGAAATCATATCAGGGAAGAGTTACATAACGGTCAAGAACTTGCGCCCATAAAGGATGTACTTAGTTCTGGCTATGAGAATTTACCCTACCATCTCAAGTGCTGTTTTTTGTATTTGTCTATTTTCCCGGAAGACAGCAACATTAGGAAGAGACGTATAGTCAGGAGGTGGATCGCAGAGGGTTACTCGAGGGAGAGGGATGAGCTGACTGCTGAAGAAGTGGCAGAGAAATATTTTACAGACCTTGTCGACCGAAGCATGATCCAACGATCAAAAACATCAAGTAGTAATGGTGATAACTTTGATTCCCTCTGTCAAGTCCAAAATCTCATGCATGAAATGAGCCGCTTGAAGTCACAAGAAGAAAATATTGTTCTTGTATTGGATGAAGATAAATGTTGCAGTTTGCAGTTTAAAAATAAAGTGCGTCATCTCGTTGTGTGAGTGGAAGCTGGAGCAGAGAAAAGAAGAAGAAGGACTTGGAAAGCATAGTAGACCTGTCCCACATAAGATCCTTGACGGTGTCTGGAGAGTGGCAGTCATTTTTAATTTCTAATAAGATGAGGTTGCTTAGAGTGCTGGATCTTGAAGACACATATGGTCTACAGGATTATGACCTTTTGGCTATTCGGAAACTTCGCCATCTGAGGTACCTGTCTCTACGAGGATGTAAAGGAATTTTTCATCTTCCTAATTCACTTGGTAACCTGTCAAACCTTGAGACACTAGATATCAGAGATACACATGTAGTGAAGCTACCTTCAGCAATTGTTAAGCTCCAAAAGCTAAAATACCTTCGTGCTGGTCTGATACCATTCGATGAGGATCACTCGTCCAAAGGAGCCCTTCAAATCTTCAAGGAGACCTACAATGTCTTTGTAGGGAAAGAATCTATTGAGGATGAAGATAAGAAAGGTTTGAAGGAATTGGGCCTTGCTTTTGCTGTTTGGCTGAGAAACCTTGATCGACATGGTGTTGAAGTGCCTAGGGGGCTGGGGAGATTGAAGGCCCTGCACACAGTGGGTGTAGTCAATGTTGCACGAGGGAGAGCCGTCTTGAAGGAGCTCAGGAAGCTTACCCAATTGCATAAACTGGGTGTAACTGGCATCAACAAGAAAAACTGCAAAGGCCTTTTTTTGGCCATCCGCAACCACAGCCACTTGCAGTCATTATCACTGCGCGCTGAGGGCGTGCCTGGGTTACAAGGTTGTTTGGATGACATGTCCTCACTACCGGAGGACCTTCAGACCCTCAAGTTATATGGCAATCTAGTTGAATTACCAGAAGGGGTGGACCAGTTTCACAATCTACGAGATTTGACTCTAGTGAGCACCCGATTGGAGCATAAATCTGTGCAAGTTCTCGGAGCACTACCAAATTTGGTCTCATTACGTTTTTGGGAGAAGTCACTGAAGGAGGAAGAACTGTATTTGCATTTCCAACGCCAGACTTTTGAAAGTCTGACGGTGCTAGAGCTTTGTGGTCTAGATGGACTCAAATCAGTGAGGTTTGAAGAACATGCAATGTCTAAGCTTAGGCTACTAAAGGTTCTTGACTGCTGGGATATAGAGGAAGCTCTGTTTTCTGGGCTACCATATCTATCAAGCCTCGAGCTAGTTTCCATAGAGGGTCCTGACTACACAAGCTTAGAGGAAGACTTGCAGGAGCTCAAAGGTGCCACGAAACAGAGGTTCAGGGAAGATTTGCTCGGGCAACTCAGCAGGCTCCCGAAGAAAGTTATTCTGAAGATGGAGGGCTGAACTTCATCTTCTTGTTGAGTATCTGCTCCACGTACCGCGTTGTATCTGCTTCTGGTTTTGTCCCAATTAACTTGCATCTCAAAATTGATGCTATCTAGCACTTGTCCTCTCTTTCACGTATTCCAGCAGTTGTTTTATGCCGTGTGATATGGTGCCCTTGCTCAACATGGAACATTATGTTGTGCATAGTCAGACGGAAGTGCCCAATAGTTTATTGATCAGTTGTGTTGTACTAAATTGGGATTAAAATTCTTTTAAAAATATATATTGTGATTAAAATTTGAAACTCGTGTTTCATCTTTGAGCTTGTGCAATCCTCCGAAATTTGGTTCCTAACTCTAGTTTTCCCTTAAACGAAGATATTTTGATTTTACATATTTTGATTGTTGTGCTAAGTTGCTAGATACTGTACACTTAGGTTGTTAGGTGTAATCTCCCAGTTTTCTCATATTTTAGCGCAACAACTTTGGGTGGAATTGGCAACTATTTTGTTGGAATGCAGGAGGTGTTCCCAGTCTTGGAGCCTGTTGTGCACAGCAGTCATTCATGTGAGAACATGATATCTACCTGTTGGAAACAAAAGGAAGATCATATATATCCTTGGTATTACATATCCTAATTTCAGTGTTACTCATCAGCAAAGGATTAGGAAACATGTATGCCAGTGCCACTTCACTGCTTTCCTATAGTCTTGTCTCTCTTAGGCAAAAAAGAGCCGCAGTTTCCAACCCAATTATTGTGGGAAAATATCTCACCTGGGCCGGTTCCGCTCTTCCACACGCGGCCACCTCCGACTCGGCGAGTCAGAGATAGTGGCTTCCTCCTCCTAAAAAGCTATGGTATTTGATTCGTTGTCTCTTTTTCCATGATTCTTTGCTTCATTGTGGTGGTTTAGCGCCCAATCAGCATTGGACACACATGCGACTTAAAAAGGTCAACTTATGCAGTCCTGGATATGAGGTACCTATTCTTAAATCTTAATACATACCCTGCTTTTCTAGATCTAGATCAGGCACCAGCATTTGGAGCTCTAGCACACAAGCAAGCAAAACCATAGGAGAGGAGGAATGGAAGCGACGGTGGTGAGTGTTGCCAAGTCCGTGCTGAATGGAGCGCTCGGCGTGGCCAAATCGGCCATTGCGGACGAAGTTGCTCTGCAGCTTGGTGTTCAGCACGACCTGGCTTTCATCAATGATGAATTCGAGATGATGCAGAGCTTCCTCATGGCCGCGGACGAGGACCGGGCCAAGAAGAAGGTAGTTAAAACCTGGGTGAAGCAGGTCCGTGATCTGGGCTATGATACCGAGGATTGCCTTCAAGATTTCGGTGTCCACCTGAAGAACGTAAGTAAAATAGCAAGCGAATGCTGTTATTTCACAACATTTGTATTCTGGTTTTGTGATGTGCAGACACTTTCTCCGTCCCTTACTCCTTGTCGGTTTAAACTTATTACTCACTTAGTTTCGTGCCAACTCATTTCAAGATTTAAGTTTGACCAACATTTCAACCAATAAAATGTGAGTTATATTGTATTACTTTTATGTCACATAATCCACATTTTATTGATCTAAATGTTGATCAAATTTGAATCTTAGAAAGTCGCGAGCACCTTATATTTTGAAATGGTGAGAGTACCACTGTTATTCCACTTAAAAAAAACAGCTGAGCTACCCATGATGTTAGTATATGGCTGAAACACTAGTACACCTCACAAATGCTACCAATGATACTATGTGTGGCATTTTCTCTTCACACATAAATACATACATGCAAGAAATAAATTTATATTATTTTGTAGGGAGATAAAATGGCATTTGGACCTGCAGTCATATATCTTGTAATTCTAGTAATCATCACGAATTCTTTCAGTAAATATATGGGCCATATCAAATAATCAAAATACCTACACAGAAACCATGTTGGTGGTGCTTTCCTCGGACGATGCGAGCACGGCACCGCATCGCCAATGAGATCAAAGTGCTGAAGGCCAGGGTAGAGGATGTGAGCCAGAGAAACTTGCGTTACCGCCTGATCGAAGATTCTACCTCCAAGCCTGCCACCGCTACTGAGCTGTCCAGCATCAGCTACGCAGCAATATATGGCACTGATGAACCAAGGAATACCGCAGCAGAGAAGGACGAACCAAAAGTGGATCTTTGCCAACTGATCACCACAGATGACAAAGCTCTTCGAGTGATCTCGGTGTGGGGAGGAGCAAGCGATGATCTCAAGAAAATTTCCATCATCAGGGAGGTGTATGGCAATCAAGAGATAAACACAAAGTTTGGATGCCAGGCTTGGGTTAAGTTAATGAATCCTTTCAATCCAAATGATTTCCTGCAGTGCTTGGTCAGGCAATTTTATTGGAACTCTCTTCGAGAAAATGGGAAGACAGAAGAAGGAACAGCTATAGGGGTTGGTGTTCTGAAGAAGATGGAGACGGTGGCAGCAGATGGTAATTTGATTGACGAGTTTAATACATATGTGACTGAGAATACGTATCTGATTGTCATTGATGGCCTGTCCACTATAGTGGAGTGGGATTGGATCAAAACATGCTTCCCTGACAGGAAGAATGGAAGCCGGATTATAGTGTCTGCGGAACAAATAGACATTGCAAGACTATGCACAGGGCAGCCAACCCAAGTATCAAAGCTTGATCGATTATCATCAGATCAGCCTCTTTATCTCTTCTACGATAAGGTATTATTGCTGTTTGATTGTCATCCCTCCAACCTATAGGACCACTCATGAAAGCAAAATACATGTTTTTTTTATTTGTGAGAAAGCAACACATGTTCAATGGCTAAAGAAGCATTTTACAATCTCTTTGCGTTGAATGGTGTAAACAATATTATGCCATCTTATTGAAAGCTTACTTGAGGATGTCAAGGTGTGTTTAGCAGTCCCAAGAGAAACGGATTCTGCAAATATAACTTTTTGCTTTTATGAAATAAATTCTATATCTTCATAGATGATTATGGTTGTAGTTTTCATCTAAAATTTTCGTGTGAACATGCTTTTAACCTAACCTTTTTATTCAATCAGTAAATTTGGTTACAGAATTTGAACTCCTTTGTTATTCTATTGTAGCCCGAGTCTAGCTCAAACAATGTCACCACTGCCAATAGCATCCAACCGGTAGCAACTGATGACATAGTGGAGGAGGATCAATATATGAGCATGGGTGGAACCAATTCGCCTTCTGTGAGTCTCGAAAAGGATTCCAACTCAGCCACTAGAAAGAGCCTTGCTCGCAATAGGACAATGCAGGCTTTGGAGGAATCTCAGCTAGTCGGGCGAGAGGCAGCAATGTCTGAAGTCATCAAACTAATTCGTAAAGAGGGTGAGCATTCTCATGTGATCTCTGTGTGGGGAATGGGTGGCATGGGAAAAACCACCCTTGTTAGAAGTGTTTACAGAAGCGAAGAACTTAGTGGCATGTTTCAGAAGAGAGCTTGGGTTAACATTATGCATCCCTTCAGTCCCGAGGAGTCCTTTCGGAGCTTAGCTATGCGGTTACACACAGATGATAACTCCATAGGAGATGACTTACAAAAAAGGTTGTCAGCGATGAAACTCGGTGATTTGATCAAGCACACACGCGAGCTTCTAGAAGGCAAGAAGTATCTCATTGTTCTTGATGATGTATCGTCCAACATAGAATGGGATTCAATAATACCTCATTTACCTGAAGAAAAGAGGGCAAGCCGGATTATAATCACTACAAGGGAAGCAAGCGTTGCTAGACGCCGTCCCAGGGAATACAAGCTGAAATCTCTAGGGCCTGATGCCGCACTTGACCTCTTCAAAAGAAGGTATGTATGGACTTATGAAACACTTTATCATGGTATTTTCCTTTTGATAGGTTTTGTGTAGTATTCTCATGGCAAAGGTTGCCACTGCTCAGGCGTGCTATTACGAGTTTAGGTATGACCATGGGTGAACTATGACACATCGCACTAACTCGCTGAAATTTAGGTAAAACATGTGGGTAATATTCATGAACTACAACTATGTATGCGACTGTTTGATAAATTTTCTTTCCTTTTTGTCAAACATCTTTTCTAAAAGATTCTAAGTTGTAAGAAAACGTTGAAAAATAAACTTACAAGTACTTTCACATTCCTTGAAGAAAAAGAGGAAATTTCAAAATCATTAAAAAAGACAGAAATATGTCACTATTTTGCACCTTTGTACAGATTAGTTTTTTTTTCTGCAACAATTGGGCTATTCTATATGCCGACAAAATCTCGAGCAAAATTTGTCCCGATGTGTCAACCAATGTGGGAGTCCTTTCAAATTTCAACCAAAACTCCAAAAGTGACAACTATAATATCTTAGTATTAAACCAGTACAAGCGCATATAGTCTACATTACAGGATTCCAACTTTTCAAAGGATGGAGCCGCTCGCTCCTCGCCGTAGCTTTCTACTGTAGCAATCCAAGCCACCACCTTCCCCGCCTCTAGCGTCGCCGCTCGCCGGAGCCCCTTCCACGTAACATCTCCCAACAACCACCACCCTAGCCTGGATCCAGCTCCGCCGAAGCAGCCGCAGCCCTCTTGAGATAGCCGTGGCCTGGAGTAATATAAATTGCTATTCTCTCGACATATCTCTACTGTATAATATGAGAGTTGGTGATGATGGTTTATCTACATCTCCTCCTTTCTTTTTTTAGTCTTACTTAAAAGTCTCTAACAATAAAAGTAAGTAACTAATTAATTGATCTCCAATAAACTCCTAACACGTCATATCTTACGCAATAAACATTATCTCTTAATAAAACTACAACTTTGTTAAATCTCTTTTTCGTAACCGCATCCGCCACACCCAGCAGTCTCGCCTCTCTATAAAATGCATTGCCATCCTCCCTCCGCTCCCTTTCCGCGCCGCCACCCCCGCCTTAGCCCTGTCGCCATGCTCAAGCACCGTGGCTGTGAGCTTCGGAAAAAAATAAAACCCACCCCAACCCGTGTGCTCTCTCTCTCCCCTCTCATCTCACCCTCCCTCCAAGCCGCTGCCACCCCTTGCCACGCCGCCACACCGTGGGCCACCGCCTGCCCTTCTAGCCGGGCTACCCTAGCCGCCCGCCAAGGGAAGGAAGAGGAGCTCGATTGGGGGAAGGGGAAGGAGAAGAGAGAGGAAGGAGGACCCTAGCTGCCCGCCAAGGGAAGGAAGAGGAGCTCGATTGGGGGAAGGGGAAGGAGAAGAGAGGGGAAGGAGGAGAAGAGGAATGAGAAGGAAGAAGAAGAAGAATTTTAGGATTTTGGTCAAATTTGAGGTTCATGCTGCAAATATCTATACCACCTTATAATATTTGAGTTTGATTGATGGTGGTGTCACACTTTTGATTACCCTTTTTACCCCTCTACTAATAATAACAACAAACTAACACTCATCTATCTATCCGATCACACAACAAACTAACAAATATATCTTGTATCCAATCCATCCCTTTTTATTCTCAACAGCTGTAACAAATTAATTACACCCTCCTCTAACCAACTCTCCAACTCTCAACAAACTCTGTTAAACAGACTCCAATCTTTATGTAACTCTCAACATACTCCGCTAAACATATTCCAATTTTTATGTTCTGAGTTAGTTTTTTACTCTGCTGAAATTTATTATCTTACTAAACAATAGGATTCAATCTTTACGTTCTGAGTTAGCTGGCTTGTTGGTGCTGTTCCTTCCCTCATACATGTACGTAATTTTTTTTTATATGTGTATGTGTGTTGTACGAGCACTCTACTATTAGATCGTTGTAAGGCAAAATAATATATTTTGTTATAGACTTATGGTTTTAGTCAGAACATAAGATGTTGTTCTACTATTTGAGGTTCCGTTGCAACGCACGGGCATCTTGCTAGTAGTCTCTAATGAGTCCCTATATGAGAATTGAAGGACGACATTGCAAGAAATCATGACCGGTATTTGATCTAGGGTTTGGAAATTCAAAACAACGAGATCAATTAGAAAACTGTGACCAAACCGTGCCGAATTTCGAATTGACACAATTGAGAAAGTTGTAGACTTCTATATAAGCTTTTGAACGGCCTTTCGAATGATAGTATCACACTAATTTTAAACAAGACATGCTATCACATAACGTGAGAAACAAAATGACCATCATAGTTCATTTTATGATAATATTCTTCATTCTAAAATGCATATCCGTTGCAACACACAGGCACTCTGCTAGTAGTATTAAAATAGATGAGTTCTAGTTTTTTTATCCTTTTTTTCCGCTCAATTTTATTTGATCTATCTCTTCGATCTCGCGTCTACCACATCCACCACAAAACACGCCGCTACTCGCGCAACCCCACCACCTAGTTGCTCGTTCGTATGGAGACGCCGCCATTGCATTCATCCCTACATTGTCGCCGCTCCCGGTTTCCCTGGTCATCTCGATTCTCCGCCGGCGGATGCGAGGTTTGCCATCAGCTTCTTCCCGGTCGCTGGCCTCTGTTCTAGGCTGCACCGGGTGTCCTCTTCTCAAACGCCGTCGCCCTTGTCATCCAGGACCGCCAAGGGCCAATGCTCGCTGTCCTGGATCTCACGCCTGGGGTCACCACTCGCTGCCCCGGATCAGCAGTGGGCTGCCGAATCTCGCGTGCCCTCCCCAGCCTCGTTCACTGCTTCCCCTCGGCGCCACCGTCCTCTTCTTCTCACTGTTGACCGCCGCTCTGCACCAACCCGGCCCTTGCTGGAGCACCGCCTGTCGTCACTGGCCGCTTGCCTCCCATCGGCATCCACCGCCGGCGCCTCCCACCGAGGCCCCACCGTCGGTTCCCGCTTGCTGCTCTGTTTTGCAGCCGAGCGCTTTTGGGTCTCATTCGTCTTCATATCCTATCGTCTGCCGTTTGTGTTTTGGTTTCTACCGCTTCCCTCCACCAATGGTGCCCTTGTCACTGACGCTTTCTTCTGTGGGTGGAGGGGTGGTGTCCCTATAGGCACAGTCGTGGTCTTTATTGTATCTATTGTGTTAAGACTGGATAGTGGAGCCATATTGTTAAAGAAAGATGAGGGATTCTACTTGTTGACATGACTGCCCTACCGCTCGCACTAGAGGCTCGGGTCCTACTGGCTCTTCTTCATCGCGCGATTTTTCTGCCTCTGCCACTCAAGAGATTCTTACTTTGCTTCTTCCTTTGGCTGTATCGCCGGTTTCTGTTGGCTTTTCTTGGCTTTTCTTCTATAATAGTCTTCGCCTCTTTGGTTATGTGTGCTATGTAGTCCTTGCATCTTGTGAGCGCACTAAGCTAACCACTCAGTATGTTGAGCGTGTTTTTCTAGGCTATAGTATTGAGTATAAGGGGTATTAGTGTTGAGAACCTATTGGTTGAATGCAGATTTTCTGGGATGTTACTTTTGATGAGTCTCGTCTCTTCTTCCTAGTTCTTCTCCATGCTCTCTTGTTGAGCCACTTGCTTTCCTGACTTACCTGATAGTCTTGTCACCTCTGTGTCTCCACCATGGCCAGTGCCTTCTTCAGTGGCGCATTTTTCCCCAGTAACTTCTTCCGTGGCGCTTCTACCTTCTTCACCACTGGAACCTTCTCCTTTGGCATCTCCGCCGTTGGTGTCTACTTCGCCGCCAGCACCTCCTTCAATAGAGCCTTCTTTGCCAGTGCCTCCTCCCGTGATGTCTCTATCAGCAACGCCTCCTCCTGAGGCCCCTCGTGGACCTGTTCCTTCTGTTCCACTCTACTATACTCGTTGTTCGCGAGTTGATGATTCGTTGTTTGTGCCTTCTTCTCATGATGTGCCGGCTTCTCCTGATGCGCCATCTTCTTCGGATGCAATGTCTTCTTTTGGTAATTCATCTTCTTCTCATGATGTGCCACCTTCTCCTCGCTATGCCCTTCCCACTTGTCCATATCCACCTATTGAGCACCTTGGTTTTGAGGATATCAAGAGCCAAGTCGAGACATTGAGGATGCACACAACCAAATTATTACAAGACAAAAAAAAAGGTGAAAACCAGTTGTCATGCCTAGCGAGGCTTGACATGCAGCAACGAACTTCATCTCTATCCCCCGCCTTTGACGACACTCGGACAATGAGATTGGTTCTCCAATGCAAGGCCTCCAAGAAGGAAACGATGCACATGCGTCGTCGTTGCCGAACCCAACCACTAAAGACCGGATCATGGGTTTTTCAACCCAGAGAGCAGGTTCCACGAAACTCCAGATAATGCCTTCAACAAGGAAGTGGCGTGCATACACCGCCATTGCCAGATCCAACCAACGAAGGCTAGACCTCAGGTCTTCACCTTGGAGCTCGGGAACCGGTAATCAAAGAGCACCGCCAAACCTAGTCCCCTGGCGCTGCTGCTCCCACTTGCCGAGCCGACACTGCCATACCAAGACACAAATGCCAAACTGTAGCAAGACACAAATGCCAAATGTGCCCCGCATGCCTAAAGAGAAGACGTAACACACCAAGAACAACTCGGTTGTGAGCACGTGCATGAGATTGGCGGAACATGCCTGCAAGAAGGAGCACGGTGGTCACTGAGGTTCATAAGTCCGCCAGTCAAGCCAAGGTGACTCCAAGCCGGCATTGCTGTGCTAGTTCAAGATCACATCTAATCAGGAAAAGAAGATACCACCAGCATAAGCCAGTCTGCCACACCGCCCGATCTGAAAGCCGCAACGTAGCCCAGAAGAGGCAGCGATTTCCATGGGGACGGGAACGAATCCCGCCACCCATGCAGCCATGCTGATGTCAAGAGATCCCTCTCGCCATGCGGCCAAGGCGGCCGGACGACCCGGCCACCTAGATCCGATCTAGGGAGAGACGGCAGAGGAAGGGAGGCTAACGTCCGCCTTCAACGGAAAGCCTGCCGCCGCCATCCACCACCACACGGGCCTCGTCCGGTGGCTTCCTCCGACCGCGGTGAGGGGAGGAGATGCTGGAGGCGGTGGCTAGAACGGGTGGCGGCAGATCGCCCGTGGATTGTTAGTTGTATGGGTTCGCTTCTAGACCATACCAGCACCTACAAAGATGTGCTTCAGGTTGAGATCATGCCTTTGCTTGAACGGATCCATGAAGGCAACTCGACTGGCTTTCAAAGATGTGCAGGGTGCTGTTAACTCTGATTCCTAAGAAGGTGGATGCATTGGAAAGTGTGGGATTTCAGGCCGATAAGCCTCGTTCACAGTAATATCAAAATTGATTGTCAAGATCCTCTGATCCTCTCCCTCAGACTGGCTCTAGTTCTCCAATCCATCGTGTCTGGAAACCGATGCACTTTCATCTGCGGGAGATTGGTACATGATAATTTCATGCTCGTTCAGATGATGGCCAAGTCCCTCCAAGACGGTGCCCAGTCGGTGGTGTTTCTGAAGCTGGATGCTGCGAGGGCTTTCGCTATAGTCTCTAGTCATTTCTTCTAGAGCTATTGAGGTACCTAGGTTTTGGGACACGGTGGTGTGACATGATCTGCAAGCTGCTTTCCTTTGCTAGCACACGAGTTCTGGTGAATACCATGGCAGGGGGATTAAGCACTTCAAAGGGTCGAGACAAAGGGATCCCCTGTCCTCTATGTTATCTGTGATGGTCATGGAGGTGTTGCACAAATTGTTGGCAGCTAGAGTGGATCATGGACTCCTCTCTGAATTTGCTGGCTGTAGGAATGCGTTCCAGCATCGTTCCATGCTGATAACGTCGTGATCTTCCTCAAGCCAATTCGGGAGGAATGTGCAACCGTTCAGGATCTGCTAGACATCTTCGGAGTAGCTTCCGGATTGCACACAAACATTCAAAAAAGCTTGCCGACGCTGATCAGGTGCGAGCAAGAGGAAATTGAATTATTGCACACCGTATGTCCTGTCCAATCAAAATGTTCCTGATTATGAAACTGCGTCACTCAAACTACCTGCCGATGTTGGACAAAATCGACGCTAAGTTTAGCGGCTAGAAGTTTGGGGTGTTATCAAGTGGATGGGGACGCTTGGTATTGGTTAAGTCAGTGATATGCCAAAGTGGCTGAGGGAGGCGAAAGAGGAAAAACAGAGGAGCTTCTTCTAGAAGGTCGCCACGACGCAATGGAGGAAACTTTTGTGTTTCGGCCAGTTGAATTTGGTGGGTTGGCAGAGTAGAACCTCCAAAAGATGAGCTGGGCTCTTCGCATTGGTTGGCCATGGTTGCAGCGCACGAACTCGAACAAGCCGTTGGTGCAGTTCAGACTCTCCAACAACCGCCATGTCCTGTCCATGATGCAGGCATCGTCCAAGATGATATTGGGGAAGGGGGAGCATGCAAGGTTCTCGCGCGATCGCCGGATTGATGGCCAGGCAATTGCAGAGCTTACGCTTCAGTTTTGGCGGCCAGATGCAGGACAGTTAGGGAAGCTCTGGCGCAAGGATGATGGGTTCAGGATATCTCGGGGGGCTCTGAGTGTTTAGGGGATGTATCTCCACCTAGCTGAGGCTATTAGTCGGGTTAACCTGGTACCTAAGAGGACAAACTGCTATGACACCGAGGACTGCTTCTGGCGATTACTCCGCGAAGTCTGCTTACTCTTGAGGCACCACTGTGGCGTCAAAGCTGGGACTGCTGGCCGCCGTTGCTGGAATGCAGATCGTCTCGCTCGGCGGGGGTTGCAGCATCCTGATTCCTCCCCGCTGTGTGATTAGGCCGATGAAATGAAATCGCTCAAGTTGCATGCCAGGCCCCAGAAGCTGCGCTCTGATTTAGCCTCTTCTCTCTTTTCTTTTTTTTTCCTATTTGCAGTTGATGCGTGCGAGACTACAATTTGTAGTAACACATGCCAAGATCAATTGACGCTCTTCAGCCATATGTCTTATTATTATTTTTAGACTTTTGGTGATAGAGGATTTAAAGGATTCCAAGAGTGTACTATAAAAAAAATTATGCCTGCATCAATTATTCACTTTCTTGAATCGTGTTTCAGGTATTTCGTGGCACTGAAAAGGATGATTTAACTGATACCATGATGAAGCAAGCAGAACTTATTCTAAAAAAGTGTGATGGGCTTCCCCTTGCCATTGCCACTATAGGTGGCTTTCTGGCAACGAAACCTAAAACACCTTTGGAATGGAAGAAATTGAATGATCATATCAGTGAGGAGTTGCACAACAATCCAGAACTTGAGATGATAAAGACAGTCCTGATGTCAAGTTATGATGGTTTACCTTATCATCTCAAGTCTTGCTTTTTGTATCTGTCGATTTTCCCGGAAGACTTCATGATCAGGCCTGGACGCTTAGTGAGACGGTGGATTGCAGAGGGTTACTCAAGGCAACTGAGAGGCAAGACTGTTGATGAAGTAGCAGAGGAATACTTAACAGACATTATTAACAGGAGCATGATACAACAAATAGAAGCAAGAATACTTAGTTTGTATTTGAAGATTACTAATTTCCACCAAGTTCATGATCTAATGCGTGACATCAGCATCTCAAAGTCTGAAGAGGAAAATCTAGTTTTCGTACTGGATGAGAATTGCACCTTGCAACCTAAAGATAAAATACGGCACCTTGTTGTGAGCCATGGTTGGAGCAGAGACCAAAAGAAGAATGTGTTGGCAAGTATAATGGACGTGTCCCACATTCGATCCTTGACTGTGTTTGGAGAGTGGCGATCATTTTTTATTACCAAGGAGATGAGATTGCTCCGGGTGCTTGATTTAGAAGACACAAAAGGTCTGTGGGATCATCACCTTGCACCAATCGGGAAGCTTCGGCACCTAAAGTACCTGTCTCTAAGAGGGAGCCGATCTATCTTTCATCTCCCAGATTCATTTGGTAATCTGTCAGAGCTGGAGACACTAGATATCAGAGGTACATATGTGATCACCCTGCCAGCAAGCATCGTCAAGCTCTCAAAGCTAAGATACCTTCGCGCCGGTCTCGTATCTAGTCTTGGGCCCGGGCAGCGTTATGAAGATACTATTGGTTCCGCCTTGGTCGGAATTTACAATGCAGCTTACGGACGCTATGTACAGAGAAACTCTACTGGTGACTCTGACGAGCTATCAGATGCCTGCTTTGAGGCTGTTATTCTTTTGCGAGGCTGGGATGAGCATGGTGTTAAAGTGCCTAGAGGGATTGGGAGTCTGAAAGTCCTGCACACACTGGGTGTTGTCAACATTGCTCGGGGAAAGGCCATGCTGAAGGAGCTCAAGAATCTTACACAGTTGCGTAAGCTAGGAGTGACTGGCATCAACAAGAAAAACTGCAAGGAACTCTGTTCTGCGATCGCCAATCACGGCCGCCTGCGGTCCTTGTTGATGCGTGCCGAGGGTAAGTCTGGGTTAGAAGGCTGTTTGGACGACTTGTCTTCACCTCCAAATGACCTGCAGAGCCTTAAGTTGTTTGGAAAACTGGTCAAGGTACCTATATGGATCCAACAGCTTCAGATGCTAGCCAAGTTGAATCTGCATTATACCCAGCTGGAGCGTGATGCCATAATAGTACTTGGGAAGCTACCAAATCTCTCCATTCTGGGTCTTCTTAAGGGATCACTTGCATGGGAAGAAACGGACATCCATTTCAATCCGGGGACCTTCACAAGTCTGACGGTGCTGGAGCTTTATTTCCCATTTCTCCCTTATCCAATGGAATCGGTCAAGTTTGAAAAAGAAGCAATGGCTAAGCTTGAGGTGCTACGGGTACGCTCTTTTTTTCGTGCAGACGCCGATGGGTTATCTGGGATACAGTTGTTGGCAAGTCTCAAGGAAGTTACTATCTGGGACCAGTCGGACAAAAAATGGAAGGAAAAGTTGCAGGAGCAAGTGGCCAAGAGCCAGAACAAACCAAACCTCAAGATGTTGTAGTGGAACCCTAGCTGCAAGAGAATGCTGGCCACCGACGACTCCTCCTCATCGCCGGCCGCGCACACCTCCTTCCGCCGCGACCAGATCCACTTCCCGCCCCCGCCCGCCGACCACAACACCAATTCCGACCACGAGATCGAAGCCTTCCAGCGCCACGCCGCCGAGCTCCTCCTCGACCTGCTACCCGTCAGCTCCCCCGCCGCCCCGGAGATCCTCCCCCTCGCCTGGACGCGCCACCTCCTCGACTCCTTCCTCATCTGCCTAGAGGAGTCCCGCTCCGTGCTCTTCGGCTTCGGGGGCAAGGCGCTCGACCTCTGCAACGCCCTCCGCGACGGTGTCGACCTCCTCCGCCGGTGGCGCAAGCACCTCGCCATCGCCGCCGCCGCGCTCGCCTCGCCCGACGCGCCGCTCGGGGAGGGCCAGATCCGCCGCGCCCGCAAGGCGCTCACGGACCTCACCATCCTCATGCTCGACGACAAGGACGGCGCCGGCGGGGTCGTGGGCCAGCGCAACCGCTTCTTTGGCCGGGGAACGAGGAGGGCCGGGGGCGCGGCCACCACCGTCAGAGCAGCAGCAGCGGGAGCTCGGGCTCCGGCTCAGGCTCCCACTTCAGGTCGCTGTCATGGGGTGTGTCCCGCTCGTGGTCCGCCTCGCGGCAGCTGCAGGCGATTGGGGGCAACCTACCGGTGCCCCGCCCGCACGACATCACCGCCACAGGGGGCCTCGCTTCCGCTGTGTACACCATGGGCGCCGTGCTCTTCGTGGTGGCCTGGGGACTCGTGGCCGCCATACCTTGCCAGGACCGTGGCCTCCAGGCGCACTTCACAGTACCCAGGAGCTTCCCCTGGGCAGGCCCAGTCACTCGCGGGCTAGAGGAGTCCAAGAAGAAGGAGCCCAAGCACTCGCGGGCTGCTCAAGGAGATCCACCAGATTGAGCGGTGGTCGCGGCAGCTCATGGAGATCACTGATGCTACACAGTTCCCCTTGGCCAAGGAGAAGGGATGCGGAGGTGCAGGAGGCCGCTCAGGAGTTGGTGCAGGTGTGCAAGACCCTCAAGGATGGGCACCCGGACAGAAATCCTTGACTGCTTGAGTAGGGCGCACAACACCGAGTGAAGATGTAGGCAAAGCGGGATGGCTTTGATGCCGCTTAATTGAACATTGTGTGAAATGCAGCTGCTCCACTGATTGAAATGAGGTAGCTTTCCTCTGCATAAGTTAGCAACTACATATACATGTCTCTGCATGAAGGCGTGGCCTTCTGATAAATTGAGTTACTTAGTTTCATTTCACTTATTTTTCTTTGTAGCCTGTGAATCCTTACTTGGGCACTGCTTCGTACTCGATCTAACATTATTGTTTTATTCTTCTCGTCCGGTCTAGTTTGGTATGTCAAGCACTTCGGTGCTTGGTTTATGTTCATGATTAGCCTCTGGAACAGGCTTATGGTGCGCTGTTGTGATTGTGTGTAATTTATAGGATCCAAAGGGTCAGTTTGGAGTTTGTGAGGCCATGATACTGATATGCCCAGCAATGTGTGTCGAACAACTGTATATACCATATAATCTGAAAACATATAGCCATGCTCCTGTTAGAAAATGTACAGCTACTACAACAGGGTATATACTGCTTTGCAACTAAGCAAAGGCCAAAGTAAATGATGTGCAATGTCACCGTTGTAACATGATTTGGAAGTGCACCATAGCTAGGAGTCAATTTTATGGCACTGCATATTATGTATGTACCTTTCGGTTTAAGATATTGTATAATGTGAGTTACTTGGTGTTGTTTCGACTGTTATGGTGATTTTGATGTCAGTTTCAATATTCAGAGGTTCCAGTATGTGCAAGGTGGTATTTTTTTTTCCTTTTATGGCCGCTGGTATCTGGTGAGTATTGATGCTGCAGGTCCTTGGTGAATAGGCAAAATCTCCTTGTTATTTTTTCATGTTTCCTTGTGGTTCCCCATCTCTGGGAGACCTCTCATGCGCTGCCACCTTTTCATTTGGGAAAGTACTGCCTCATTATTGCTGAAAATTGTTCAGATTCATCGTTGCCATCTTGACCGCATGCCCAGATGTGTAACCGCATTGAAGATTTGAAGTATTCCTGTATTTTTGGCTGCAAAAATTCAGGGAAGTGTCTTGCAGGAGAATGCTGTAATTTAGCAGAATTTTTGGTTGTGAAAGTGAGTGCGGAGACCATGTTAGAATGTGGTCAGGTTATGGCCGGAGAACATATGACTGAAAGCAGTGTGCTCTGGTCATAACCTGAGTAAGATTTCCTGCATTATGGGTTTAATTTCCCCTGCAGCAGTTTCCTCGGAAGCACAAGTAGTTTATACGTGGTAAAAGTCTTGTCTGTCTTGTGCAAAGATGACTAACGGCAGTGACGAGCGATGTTACTGCTGCTGCGTGAAATTCCTGCCGGGTGCTGGGAGCGGGCCCAAACTATGTATAAATTCCAGGCCCAACTATGTATAGGCCCGAGCACGTTCAGCGCAACAACTCCACTGCTCTCGACAAAGTCCATGCCACTACTACCTTTCGTCCTCTTCCCATCCCTCCAACTTCCGCTCTGGGTTTATTGTATGCAGCCTGGTGCTGGAGGTGCATATAGGCATTTTTCTACCTTTCTTGATTCTATTATTCTGTCTGCATGTCACTGACTTCTACTGTCCTTGTTGCCTTTTCTGCGCAGTGGCATTTGCTCAGGCGAGTTTAGTTCCACTGTCCAACCATCTCCAGAAACAAATGAATTTGCAGGCTCTAACCTTAATCGGTTCAACAGCAACACTGTCAAGAATTACAGCCAGTGTTGTGCACCCACCAAGATGATCTATGTGTTGTCTCTCCCTCGAGAGGACAAGGTATTAGCCCATCTGGAGGGATTCGGCACCATCCTCAAAAGCAAGCTGTTCGAGAACAAGGCGTAGGCCATTGAGGCGCTCGTCTGCAAGCACGGGACGACGATCGACCAATCTACCATCCATCTATCCTTCTCCCAGCTTAGGACCATACAACCATGAACTTTTGTCTTGGAAGCTCAGTACTTGTGCCAGAGATGATCGACTTTCTTTCCTCGGTAGTCCTGTGATAATTTTTGTAGGCTGTTTCTTATACTTGGTACGGTGAATCTTGGTTTAATGATGTTCAAAGTAGATTACAATAGAAAAAATAGAGAGAGACTAGAAATTCACATTAAAAAGCAAAACATCCAATCGTTAATTTAGTGGACCATTTATTATCAGTAGATCATAACCGATAGATCTCCATAACTGTACCTAAACAGATTACAACCGATAGATCTCCATAACTATAACTAAACGTATCACAACCAATAGATCATCATAATTGTATATAAACAGATCACATCCGAAAGATCATCGTAACTATACCTAAATAGACGGCTCAATACAATGACTAGCGGGTCGGCTCGCGATCTGAACTTTTATTTTCCATACTAATCTAGTATTACGCTTACAAGTAAAAAGTTAAAGATAATTAAAAATATTTTCCGTGCCACCCTGGTAGTTCTGTCAAGAACAAAAAAAAATATTTTCGTATTTGAGGATGACTGTAAATGAAAATACTATCAGCTTTCTAGATGTCTAGGGCCGAAACAACCACCTGATCTCAATTGTTGCTTTTTTCCTCGAGGGTCCATGATTGCTATTTTCCTCGACTGTCCAAACATCAGATTTTCAAAAGAAAATTTCAAATTAAAAATTTTGCAAAAGGAAAGAAAGAGAGCTATCGCAAAGGATTTTTTTTTCTTTTACAGAGAAGTTTCCTCACCGAGAAATTGTTACAAGTGCCTAGCTATTGCCGTATGCATAACAACATATGCGCCTAGTACCTATTTCTTGGAGGTGCTGCCATTCGATGGCAACTCCTTGTAGAAGATCTGATCGCCATTGCCGCCGGCACCGGAACTCCGTGCAGGGTTCCGCATTCCAGCCTCCTCGTCCCCTTCCTTACCCTGCTCGTCACTAGCCCCCGCGACCTGTGCCGTCTCCTCGCCCTCCTTCGAGCTCCTGCGTGCAACCAGAGATATCAGTACTGAGCGAATGGCATTTCAGAGTGCAGCAACAGCTCAAATGACAACAGAAATGGGCATTTACTTGTACGAGTAGATCAAAAGGCCCCCTGCCGTGCCGGCAAATGCAACGAAGTACATCCAGTCGACCTGGCCATGCGTAAACACATGCAGTAAGTACATCTTATCGTGTTCCATGCACCAAATAGTTACCCAAACGCTTAATCTATCGAGGAAAGGTGGGCATATACTCGTACTTCAATATATTTGAGTTCAAGTTATCAATTGGAAATTTGGAATGAGTAGAGAATGCAACGGAGACAAACCTTCTCATGATAAGCAAAGATGCGGATCAGAACAGCCCACGTCTGAAGTCAGGAGGAGCGAGAGGTTTAGCATGGTTGCCCCACATATCTACAGCAGGCAAGGGAGACATATACAGATGTAAGCTTGTCAAATGACTCTGAAAAATAATCAGGATCATCAATTAAAGCTCAACAATCCTGCGATACCTCCAGCACCGTAGGTACAGTTGAGTAGAACAAGAACATTGCTAGGGCGAATCCAATAAACCGGAGCACCTGAAAACAGTAGAAAAAGCCGTCTACGGGTATTTTGGGAATGTTTTGAAGTGCACCAGTACCCAAACCAATTAATCGAATGAAGTTATTTTCGCTCAAGAATACTTCTGTAGGAATGTCAAGGAAAGGAATATAGGAATATATAGCAAGTTAATAGAGATAAGCCAAGAATGCGATCAGTCCAAGAAACGGTGAACGTTGGAGTAATTTGACAGGAAATCATCAAATAAATTAGAAGGATCGAGTCCAAGGATACATTTGTATAGCACTGATAACTGCTCCAAAAACTCCCAACATTGCCATCAACTCAATTCTGTTGTTTTTCTTGACCAGATACTCCTGACATATTAGGTACAAAAAAATGATGCATCTCTTCAGGCATTGTTAATTTTACAGTTGAGGATAGTGTCAACAACAAACAAGTGATCAATCAATTTTCAGATGCAAGTAGGACAAATTAAAGTGTATGGGCTAAGAGTTGCTGGTTACCTCAGTAACATTACTGCAAGCATAAAGCATGGAACCAAGAATTACAAGCAAATCACCCTTCAAAGGTTCGGGTCCTTCTGCAAGACATCTCAGAATGTAAGTAAAGGAAATACATGGTATGCTTTTGACTTCTAAGCACATAAACTCAACAATTTTGACAAAATTCATGAAAATACTCGCTGAAACAAATATATGGAACTGTAATGGCTTGATCAGAAGTCGTATATCCTTACTAGCTCGATCAGTGGCGTGGACGTCTGAAAATACTACCAATACAAGGCCAGCCACACAAACTCCCAACTCCGATGAACATCCTGAGTCCATATTTGGTCTTCAGAAAGATCCAATCATCCAAGTGAGAACAATCACACATGGAAGTGACCAACAATCCAGAAGCATCACACTCGTCAGAGATGTGTATTGGTAAGACTTGACAACTGCATAAACCAAAAATAAATTACACTTTATTCCCCCCAATAGCAGGCTAGTGCGTAAAAGCCGATTTGACATTAACGAGGCAGATATAAGACTATATTGTTTTCAGTTGTGTTAACTCCATACCGATATAATTAGCTTCCACATCAATAATGCCAAGGATCAAGTAGTAGTACCATTTTGTCTGCACAAAAAGAAAGTAGAAAACATCCTATTATACCCTAAGAGAATTTCACATTCTTGTGCCACGTGTAAACACGAAAAACAGTCTAAGCTAACTCTAAAGAACAGAATCAGAATAAGCATAAGTCTTGTCGTAATAAAGGCGGCGATCATAGGTCCAGTCTATAGGGATAAGATATGCCAAACTTGTAGCCTACAATCATCAATCATATAGAGGGAAAACAATGCAAACCAAACTACTACTACTGCTATCTACTAATCAGAAACAACAAACTAGCTAGAGGCTAGCCATGTGCTGAAAGCTACAGGTAGCATAAGAGCAGGCATCCCCAAATTCTATACGTTTCTAAACAATTTCATGGCTAAACCCTCTGATCATCTGACAGTTCATCCTGAGATGCCAATTTCGCTGGAGAGATCAAGAACAGAGGATACGTGCTGGACGTACCGTGAGCGGCTGCCTCTGGTACAGGAGTATACCTCCATAGACAAGAGCAAGAAGGATGTAGTTCAAGAGGGACTGCGATGTTGGTGCATTGATACCTGAAAACATCGCAGTGTCAGTTCACAATTATCTCAACATGACATACTACTATGTTAAGACGTTAAGACTTGGCACTTGAATTTTAGTTAACAAAAGTGCAGAGTTTCAGGCTCACGGCATCTTCTGATGAACTAAGGTAACAGCATCCAAACTGACACTGAAGAACCCAATAAAAAACCTGAGCTTTTGTTTTTCCTTCACAGGGATGATGATTTGTGAAAGCCCTCCAAACTAGTTAAAAGAGGAGAACCACAACGCATCAGATCGATGTTGTGTAAAGTCCTGGAGAAAGGCATTGAAGCCTATATTTAATCGAAAGGCTTCAAAAACTATCTTTTCCTCATAATCCTGTCGAGCAAAAGCAGCAGAACTGAAGAACACGAGATAGGCCAGCGAGCAATCCAGATTCCCGAACTCCACGGCAGCACCACTCGAAAAGTCAAAAGGAAGAATCTTTCCACGAATTACCATACTTGGAGAAAAAAACCAAGCTTTATAAAATAGAGGAAAATCAACAGCGACAGAATATTAATTAAAGAACAATTAGTAATCAGAGAAAGAAAAGGGAAGAATTAATTCCCAAACACTCGACAGTGCGTCGGTCGCCAGACATGCAGGGCCAGGACGCGATGAATTGACGCACGCACCTCGTCGGGCGAGCCGGAGGAGGAGAAGCCGGTGGAGGTGATGAGCAGCGAGATGAGCTGCCCCAGCGCGAGGGCCAGCAGCACCTCCCGCCGCAGCCACCATTTTCCTCAAGCGGCGGCGCCATTCTCTTTCTCCCCTCCAATGAAGTAAGATTACCTGCTCCTGCTCGTGCGGCGCGGCGCCCCGTGCGTGCGTGCGTGCTGAGAGTTTGGAGGGAAGGAAGAAGGGAGGATCGGAATCGGAATTGGAGGGTTGGTGATGGAGTTTGAAGTCTCGGGGGACACTGTCACTGGTGCCGGCTGGTGTCGGGGTCGATGCTTTTGGAGCGAAAGAACGGTCGAAGCTAGTTGATGCCACGTGCAAGTTCAGTTTGAAGTAATTATCGATTACAAACAACAAGATGCACGCGTGCGTGTCACCGAAAATCTCATATTGTTGGTGTTAAGGCGTACTCGTGGTCGTGGGTGCGTAAATGGAAGATGGACCAAAGAGAAAGAAACCCCTAAGTTTGATCCATAGAAGAGTTTAGTGAGCCACTGAGATTCGGGACCAGGCTCGCTAGGTGCAATTTTGCCTCGCCGGCCAGTTCACTCTTAAGTTTGGAGTCATTTGCCTACATACATTTTAAGAGGGTTTCTCCGGTCCTTGAAAACTACTGCAACCGTTCAAACAGGGTTGATCCGATGGCTAGAAATCGATGGTACCTCGTGGTACCACCTCACCATCCATAGGAGGTACCAAATAATAAAGGATAAAATGGTAATGTTACCCAACCGATGAGCTCCGAGAAAAACCCTCCACTCCGGCCTCCGTCCAGTGCGTTCGGGCTAGGTCGAGGCGGCTTGGAGGCTAGGTGCGCGCGGAGCATCCCGGGGGCGCGCGGCGCGGCTACGCGCCGGCGCTGGCGACGGTACCCTCGGAGGTGAATCTTCTCAGCGGCGATATCGAGAGGAGGATGGTGGTGTCGGTGGCGGGCGAGGGGTCGTCGTCATCCTCGGAGCCGGCGGCCGCGACGGGAGCGGAGGAGTCACAGGTGGTCGTGGCGCCCGGGAAGCTGCCTCCGGTGTTGAGCAAGGTGATGGAGTCCCCGGCCGCGTGGGAAGAGGTGCCGGGTGCGCGCCAACCATTTCCTCGTGCATGCCGCCGACAAGGAGATCTACCATTACGATGTAATGTTTCTTTCAGCTCGGGATGCTCCCGCGCGCCGCCTCCCCGGCCCCGCAAGGTCCTGCGCCTCCCCGCCCCGGCAGATTCCCACGGCGCCGTTCCCCGCCGCCGGTCCCCGCCCCCGCAGGGTCCCGCGCGTCCCCGGCCCCCGCAGGGTCTCGCGCCGCCGCCTCTCTGTCCCCCCGTGGTCCCGCGCGGCCGCTCCCCGCTGCCGCCTCCCCACCCCCGCGAGGTCCCGCGGCGCCACCTCCCAGCCCCCGCAGGCTCCCACACCGCCGCCTCCCCGCCCCTTTCCCCGCAGGCTCCCGCCGCCTCCCCGGCCCCGCAGGCTCCCGCGCCGCTGCCTCCCCGCCCCCGCCCCCACCACCCCCCTCCGGTGGACTCTTCCGCCGCCTCCCGAAGAGAGCTGTGGTCGCGCTCATAGGGTTGGATCCGGCGGATCCGGCCGATGTCGCCACGCTGTACTGGCAGAGGCCGACGCAGCCGACTTGGTGGTGCGGCTCGCGAGCGCGCGCTGGCTGCACACGGCGATCTGCCTGGAGCTCAGGAACGAGAGCATGCTCATCAGTGAGAAAATGAAGTATCTGCTCAATGAGGTGAATTCCTTGATTTCTTTGTGTGGCTTAGTTCTTGTACGTAAATCTAGCGTTCTATGGGGTGAATGCCTTGATTTCTTTGTGGATATACAGCTCCTAAAAGTATTCATGGAGTTTAGGATGCACCATCACGGAGATGGGTACCTCAAAATCACCATGGAGCCAGTACGAAAGGTTCAGTATTCAACTAGAAATATACATTTATATATTTGTTCTCTAATATTAGATGGCTAATATGAGTTTCAAGCTGCATTTCTTGTTTCATCCTCCTTAATTAGTACCCACTGAAGCAAATGGTTGTGGCTAAATATTTCTGGACAAATACTCCTTCTGAGTCTATTAAAACAGATAGTGTCTATGCCAGCTCTGTTGCCTCGGAAACTGCACGCTTTATGTCGTCTTTGACATTGCACTTCATATTCAGTGGTGAATTTATTAGTTCCGATGCTACCTTCTTCCGAAAGATGTCCATATTTGTCTACAATTGCAAAGTCAAAATAAAATAATTGGTTAGGCCAGTCCAATTAAATGGAAGAAAGGTTTTAAAGGGTTAGACATACCACTGAGTTAAATTCTTGAGATAACTTTTGCCCAGTCCAATGTTCAATGAACTTCATTGTGTATAGTCCGCATGACCAACTATGACAAGTTATTTTGATGAGTAAATAATGCGGAATGAAAGAATGAAAGCAACTCGAATGGAAAATTTTGATGTGCCTTCTACCTATCTCTTTGTTGTGGAATGTCTTTGATTACACATAGCGGCCATGAGGTTACTTTTAGATTCCACCATTTGTTTGGTTTGCCTTCTTCTGGTTCCGCATGTCGCAAGTAATTTTCCACAGCCTTTAACTATGTTATTATGGAAAACATTAAGATCCTAGTTGGAAAAGTAAGCATTGAGATGTGATGTTTAGGATCTTACTATATTTTGGAGGCTCTTCATTGAAGCATAGATTTTTTGTATCGATGCCATGGAATCTAGTATCTGAACTTTCTGCTGCTTGCTATTCAGAACAACTACATACCAGTGCTGTCCTCTATTTAATGGCATGAATATCTGCATAAGAACAATGTTAAAGATGGTTGAATTAAAGGTAGAAATGTAGTCATTTAAAAGTATTACCATGTCATGCTGTAAATAGTTCGCCGCAACACGAGCCCTTACGTTACGATAATTTTGTTTGCACTTCTTTTTGCTTGAAGCATCGCCTTCCCATATCTGGCACTGAATTTCTGTCTCTAGGTAGGCTATGCCGTCCTCTCTTACCTTGTTGAGTTGTCTATTGCCAATTAGTTCTGTGTATGAATCAATGATCTGGTGTTGCACAATTATAGAGTAAGTAGGAACTGATTTGATGGTAAGAAAAGTTGTGAGTAGTAAAGGAAATACTTACATTGCCTTCCAACCATTTGGTTTTTGAAGTAGTAGCATCGGGCACAATAAGGCAAGTCATATTTTGTTTGTATAGATCGTAGTGTCCTATCTCTGCTAGTACAGTATTTAGGCTGGACTTCCTAATGTATTCAACACTCACTCGTTCCAGTAAATCAAGCCCTCTGACATCTGATTCCTTAAGTGGTGTTTGATAACAGAATCATCAAATGCAAACTTGTTTTGTTTGCTATCAATTGGGTTACAATCCCTTCCCTGTGGATCTCTCACCTTTTCACCCGTGGGTGTTATTTCAAAAATACTTGTCTCAGATGAGTGGGAAGTACATTCGTGTTTGGTCTTGTCCCGTAAGGGTTTCATATAGTTTAGTGTCTGGTGCAAAACATA
Organism: Stipa capillata; assembly: GCA_019208055.1. Classification (NCBI taxonomy): domain Eukaryota; kingdom Viridiplantae; phylum Streptophyta; class Magnoliopsida; order Poales; family Poaceae; genus Stipa; species Stipa capillata. The sequence goes on from JAGXJF010001896.1 coordinate 401,120, forward strand.
ATTGGAAATGAGTAGTTATCAATATAATAGAGGGGTTTTGGTTGTACCTCCTTTCTTCTCTTTGAGAGTTCATGAATGTCAGGTGTTAGAAAATTCTTGTTATGTGGTGATTCTTTGGAGCCCTTCACATCTCCTTGGTAGATAGAATTCTGTATAAAGTAGTAATAGGTCACATCTTTTTCCGTGCAAGCAAAAGATGTAATAGAAAGCTTAGATTTTTGTACAGACGATATGATTTGCAGGCTTCTTGTCTTCTGTCTCTTTGTCAGTGCATCTGGACCTATCTCTTGTGCTATTCACATGTTTTTGGTATGCGGAGAAGCTATATCTTGGACTGGATGCTTTGGTTTGCTTGCGCTAAATAAATGTGTGTATACTTCAGTTTGGCAATGTATTATGTCAGAAATATGCAACTAAGGCACATGTGGTGATAGTAGAGCACCTTTTTCGTTGTGGTCGATATGTTTGATATTTTTGTTATGCGCAAGAAGCTCTTTATGTCCTGTATCAGCACGTGGTACTTGTTAGTAATGAAAAGATATATCGATAGTGGACAACAAAAGATGACTACATTTAATACCTGAATATCTTGTGCATTATTGATGCATTTCCTTTCGATTGATAGCAGCTTGTTGTATACTCTATTATCTAGATTTTGAACACTTTGTTCCAATTGTAGAATTTGGTCAATGACATCTCTGGAATTGCCAGATAGCTAGCTCAAAGTAAAAACTTGTTAGTGATTGTTTATCTTATGATCTGTTTGTTTAATTGAAGTATTATGTGTAGAGTATGGAGTAAAACCTTTGGGGATTGGTCTGTATGATTTGACTGAGTGCTAATTTCTTCTCCTTGGTGTTCGCAAGTTTGAGCTGGGCCATCAAAGGTGTTACCACAGCCTCCTTCCTTGTAGGTTGGGTCCTGGATTTCTTCAACAAGCTGTGGCAACAAAAGTGGGTATTTGTCCAACAAATAAAGCATAAAACAAATAGTAAGGTACTACAACATACCTCTCCATATCCAGCACCGTATATTTCATCAAATCTATTCCTTTCCTTCACATTTTTCTTGTCCCAGAAAGACAATAAGGGATAATCGCGATCTTTGTAGTTTAGAAGGTAGTTGTTGCCACTTTTTGCATGCACATGTTCCCAATACCAAAACTAAAACCGATGCTATATGAATATATGCTTAGAAGGAAAAAAAATGCATTAATTTGAGCGAATTCTTAGAAAAGGTACCTGTAGCAAAGGCAAATTGCCCTCTAGGTTAAAACGCCCCTCCTTGTAAACTCGAAGGCTGTGTAATAGGTGCTCCCTCGTCAAGCTTGCCCAGTTGATATTTCGGATGTTGTCTATATCTTTGATGAGAGTAAGATAAGTGGAGTTGACATGGTTCTTCGTCGTTGGGCATAAAATACGCCCTATAGTGAATAGCACAAATTTTCTTATAAAATGTTCGTCCGGTGCCTTGTCCTCTAAAATTGCATCTTTCAAGCTGTCGAGAGAAATATTTATGGTTTTGGGATCTTTGTACATGTTATAATATTTGTCATGCTCTTCCTTTTCTTCTTTCATGGCTGCGGCATGTTCGTCAGGACTACTGATTTCCTTTCCTTCAGAGGAAAGACCCATGATACACTTGACGTCCCACACTGTTATCGGGATCAGTTTGCCTTGCAGCTGTATTGATTTGCTGTCAATGTCATAGTTGTCTGCTAACCAACCGCACATCTTCCGATGAATTGTGATGTCGGGCATTCTTAATAACCCCTCAAAGCCAATGTTGCTAATTGCTTTTGTCTTAGCATCGTCGAGTTTGAGTTTGCCTATGACTTCAACGTATGCCTTGATTGAGCATGCAATTTTCATACCTTTTGTACATCTTGACGTTGCATATGTGATCTACAAGACAAAAAAAAATCAATGAGTTGTAGTTGATGCAGAAAATGGATAGTCACAAATCACAGCACACACCACATCTCTTGAAGACTTGAACCATGGCTTGTTGAATTGTACTAAAGGAGATTTTTGGGAAATTTAAATATCTTCTTCTAACATTATTTTTGTCTTTCTCAAAATTTCAGCAAAAACTAGCAAAGAGGGAAGGTGGTGCAATAGACCGAAGTCAGGATATTGCTAAACTGCAAGAATTTTATAAGCTATACAGAGAAAAACATCAAGTTGATGAGTTGTGTGAAGATGAAATGAAGCTGAGGGAATCCGCTGTGTTCAGTGGTAACCTTGGAGAGTATGCATTTCCCCTATGGAGACCTTGCTGAAATTATTGATAATTCAATTTTCTTTTTGAGACATGCTGTTTCTTAAGCAGAATTGTTAAATCAACTTCTAGCATTGCATGGTTTCACCATCTGTTAACTTCTAGCATTGCATGGTTTCACCATCTGTTAAAAGCTCTAACATTTAGATTTCAATTAATTATTCGAGCTTTAAATGTCTATCCAGATTGGCCTCATGAAAATTATGTAACTAGATTTGTTTGTACTTGCATGGCATCATTTATATTTTGTAACATTTACTAACATAGTGTTTTAAAATTGTTGGTCAAAGTTGCAGCTTTGAGGAAAAGTAATAAATTTTGTAATTGCTGGGAGTAGTTTCTGTCCACATATAAATGTTTTAAGGTACTGTCCCTCCAATGCCCAGTAAGACATTCTTGATATTAGCTTAATACTGCCTTCAATAAGATTATATAAAATAATGTCATGGCCAACTCCCACTTCCTCTCTTTTTAGGATTCATAAATTTCGCTTGCTGGTTAATAATCAGTGATCATATTCTTTTTTTAGGACGTACAGTCAAAAGTCAGTGATGTTCCTAGGTCAGTGATGTTGTTCCTAGGGAAAAAAGAACTTGTTGAGTTATCCATATTTTTAAATACAGTTTGGCCATCAACAATCTCAACTTCCTCTTGGTTACATAATTTTGATTAAATTACTAACCGTATTATTCATTGTTGGAGGTTGTGACGACGCTTGCTTGATTGATTTCGCACGTGATTGAGGATGGTAGCTGGGTTGCATGAATGTGGAGTCGGCGAGCAGCGATTGGCAAACAAAGTCAATTTGCACGTGAAGGATCCTTACAAGCAACTGTTTCGTGGAGAACTGAAGTGCTGTCTATTTGTAGATTGACCTAATTTGGAGATAAATTAAATCAGGCAATGTATTTGTATGCATGACAACTGAGTACATATATGCGATTTGCTTACCTGTAGATATATGCGACTTGCTCACCTGATATATGCGGCACCTGATATATACGGCTACTTCGTACCTGTTGATTGATATCTTGATTGGTACGGTTTGTCGTCTGCTTGGGGTCCTAGAAAATGTATCTCTAGATCAATAGGTGGCTCCTTGCAAGCACCTGCTTCATGGAGATTTTACTTATTGTCTATATATGTGCAAATCGTGCAGTTTGTAATCTGCCTGTAGATATATACGGTGTGCTGTTTACGTGACCATAATTCCTACGATGCTTGTTCCGTGTCCATAATTCCCACGTTAACTACACGTCCATAATTACCACCCAAGCCACTAGATCTATACGTGGGTATTAGAGTGTCCAAAATTTCCACGTTAACTACACGTCCATAATTACCACCCAAGCCACTAGATCAATACGTGGGTATTAATCAGAGTGTCCATAATTCCCACGTTAACTACACGTCAATAATTACCACCCAAGCCACTAGATCAATACGTGGGTATTAATCAGAGTTGATAAGCAAGAGTCTCACGTCAGAAAGAAAAAAAATTCTTATCTTGATCAATTCTTTTCGTCGTCTGTTTGGGGTCCTACAAAATATATCTCTAGATCAATACGTGGCTGATACGTTTTCTTTTCGTCGTCTCGTCTGCTTGGAGTCCTAGAAAATACATCTGTAGATCAATACGTACCAAATGGAGAGCATCTACAAAAATGAAAAAACGTTCTCTTTTCGTCGTCTCGTCTGCTTGGAGTCCTAGAAAATATATCTGTACATCAATACGTACCAAATGGAGAGCATCTAAAAAAATGGAAAAAAGTAGCGCATGTGGGGTTCGAACCCACGATGCAAGGCTAACCGAATTTTTCAGAACATCAATTTCACTTCCGTGGTTGCCGTTGCTGCCGCTGAAATAATTTCGGTTTTCACAAACTGCTAGTCGAAATAATTTCGGTTAACCGAATTTAGCCTGACTTCGGTTTTTTCAGTTTCGGTTTCGGTTCGGTTTCGGTTTCGGTTTCACGGTTTTTATGCCCGGGCTGAAACACGAGCAATCATCCAATCATTCATAAGTCCATACATCTCTTCACCATTTATCTGAGTTGTCCGATTTGTCCACGTGCCTATCTTAGTCGATCGATCATTCCCAAGTACCCAAAATTACAAAGCTGCATCTCACATGCGGACATAACAACACCAGCAAATACGATGCCAGAATATTTAAGTTCCACGGACATGCTGAGAAGAACTTTGACACTTTGAAACCATCAAGAGTCCACCCCTTATCTGATTTGTCCGTTCATTTGAAAGTCCACAGATCTCTGTACCACCTATCCAAGTCGCCCGATCATTCTCGAATCATCCAATCATTCGTAAGTCAATCTCAAATCGGAGTCGTCCAATCATTCCCAAGATGGCAGATGTGTCCATCCCATATCTGAGCTGTCCGATCATTCTCGAATCATCCAATCATTCATAAGTCGATACATCTCTTCACCATCTAACTGAGTCATCCGATCATTCACTAGTTGGTAGAACTGTTCACCCCTTATCCAAGTCGTCCAATCCTTTCACTTCCTATCTGAGTCGTCCAATCATTCCCAAGATGTTAGATGCGTCCGATCCCACCGAAGACACTAGATCCATCCACTTCCTATTTGAGTCGTCCGATCATTTGTAGGTCAACGGATCTCTTTACCAAATTTCCTTCCAATATTTCTTTTAAACCGTGGCTTAGATGGACGATCAGAGAACATGATTGCATTCATCTCGTCGAATCGATCGAGATAGATTATAAATTTGTCTAAGACAGAGTTTAGATGAACTTTTAGCAGACCCAATAATTTTGAGCCGTTCGATTTAATATATAGATCCAATTCCAATACGAATTAAGATTTATAGAAAAATCCTAATTAGCCTCACGTGCGTGCCTCTCTTTTCTCTCTCCTATTCCTAATTCTTCCTCTCACCAATAGCACATGCCGTGGCTGCCAAGCCCTTCTAGGGCAGCGTCGCCACTGTGCCTCCCTTGCCGGACCGCCGCTACCGCTTGCTGATGCGCCGCTAGCGCCAGGCAGCACTTCCACCGCGCGAAGGAGCCGCCGCCACACCACCAAGGGGAGCCGCCGCCGGCTGCAGCACCTTCACCAAGGATCACACTGCTGCAGGTATCTGGCTCATACCTGCACCAACAAATACTAAGCCTTCAGATTTCTAATCTCGAATTGGACGAGTTCGGTGCTAAAAACTAAACCCAATTCAAATGTAGATGATAAACTCTGCAGCGCAGATCGCAGAACAGGTAGATAACAGATTCGTAGATTCGAACGCAAAGCAGCAAACCATTGGATTCGAGCCCGTCGAGAAATCACAAGTAACTCGAACTAAATCGCAGCTATGAGCCAGTGATTAACAAATACTCTGCTCCAGCGAGTTTGAATACAAACACATCTTCCTGTCCTTTCATCCTCTCTCTGTCACACAGAATTAGGCCTTCTTTGCTGCACATATAATGGAGAAAGCACAGCCTCTTATTTCAAAGGTATTCCTGCAGATGATATGTGGCAATTCATTACTCGCTTGCTTCTTGTTACTCTGGATTCTGGAACACATGAAGAATTAGCGGACACTGCACAAATTTATTGCTAATGAACTCAGCACTAATTCAGTATTGAAAAGTCATGATGTTTTCTGTGAAAATGTAGAGCTCAGAGGTTCCTTAACGTTCGAGATTTTTTTTCGTAATGCAACTGTGTCCCTGATTGATGATCATCCATTTTATTTTCTGTTTGTTTTTCACTTAGCACCTGTTGTATTATAACCAACCATGCTTTACATGTGACATGGGTATACATATGGTAGCAACCCATCAGTCCGTCTAATTGAGCTAGCACTGTGATGCAATTTTCCACTAAATTTCCTCATGTCACTTGCAGATGGTTGAACTCTTCCGTGCTGAATGCTGAGAACACTGATATCATTAAGCAGTCTATGTTCACCCTTATATATACTCCTAAGAAAATTGAGGTTTGACCTTTCATGATAATATTGTAGGTAGCTTTCATTTCTCAAACTTCTGCAACAGCCTCCTAAGATTATTCTTTGTTTGCATACGCTCAGAGTATCAACTCAGAAATATACAAGAACCCGGTGGGACTTCACCACAAGGCGCAACATGGAGTAGTAGGATGATTACTCCTTTATTTTTGGTCCAAGTTTTGTGCATTCTTTCCATTCAGAAATCAGAATGGCATCCAAAGAAACTTATAACAGAATAGTCGCCAGCTGCTCTAAGTGCTTTTTGTAATGTTGTACGGTTAGTACGATTATCACGATTTCAATTTAAAACCATTGTGCTCTTAATTGCAGGAATAGAATAATGGGCGACATGTGCAACACCCGTGAGGATCTAGAGGAGTATGACATGATAGTCAGGAAAACATTCAAAAATGAGGAGGAAGGTTTTGAATTTTACAATAAGTATGCCTATGATAAAGGCTTTGGTGTTAGAAAAGACTACGTTCAGCATGATACTACAACAAATGTTGTAACCCATAGACGATACTTGTGCTCTAGACAAGGACACCGGAAGGAGAAACACATGGACACAACCAACAGACAAAGACATCCACGTGCACTGACTCGATGTGACTGCAAGGCCGAGTTTGCAATCTCGCTTAATAAGAAAACGGGTGATTGGTTTGTGAGAAAGTTTGTGGACGTGCATAATCATCCACTAGCGAAACCTGGTGAGGCTGGTTTCCTATGGTCACACCGTGGATTGAGTGATGTTCAGAAAGCTGAAGCCTTAGAATTGAAGGCGGGGGGTTTGCGCACGCATCAGGTGATGGAAGTTATGGAAAAACAGAATGGTGGCTTCGAAGATCTTGGATTCACGTCAAAGGACCTATACAACTTTTTGGACAGGCACAAGAAGGTACAAATTTGTGAAGGAGATGCAAATCACGTGATCAGATACATGCAGTCACGTCAAGAAGATGATATGGAGTTCTTTTTTGAATATGACAAAGATGCTCAAGGTCACCTGAAGAGACTGTTCTGGGCAGACCCGCAATCCCGCATTGATTATGATGTTTTTGGTGAGGTCATGGTGTTTGATAGCACGTACCGTGTGAACCGATACAACTTGCCGTTTGTTCCTTTTGTTGGTGTCAACCACCACGGATCCACTGTTATCTTCGGTTGTGCTGTTCTTTCAGATGAGACAGTGGAATCATATGAGTGGTTGCTTAGAACATTTCTACGTGCAATGTGTCAGAGACACCCAAAGTCATTGATCACCGACGGTGATAATGCAATGCGGATAGCAATTGAAAATGTTATGCCCAATTCGGATCATCGATTATGCATATGGCACGTCGAACAGAACATGATGCGCCATCTTCGCCCAAACATGCTAGATGATTTCAGATCTTTGGTTTATAGCTCAATTGAAGCTGATGTGTTCGACACGAAGTGGACCGAGTTCAAGGAAAAGTTTAATGTCGCTGAAGATAATCACTGGATTTCGAGAATGTACATGTTGAGAAGGAAGTGGGCTGCAGCATACTTGAAAGGTAGAGTTTTCCTCGGTATGAAAAGCAATCAAAGGAGTGAGAGTCTAAACTCAAGACTCCATACACATCTGGATCGAAAGATGAGTCTAACTGATTTGGTGGAGCACTGCGAGCACTGTTCATCATGCATGCGCCGTAATGAGGCCGAGCTAGATGGGCATGCTTCACAATCAGTCCCGTTCACGAAAGGAGAAGGAAGCCTATTGGAGAAATATGCAGCGAATGTCTTCACGCCATTTGCTTTCGACAAGGTGAAGTCAGAGATTGAGAAATTAGTGAAGTGGGAAATCAGAGAAGTTATAAATGACATTAGCTCAGCTAATTATGTACTTGTGTTGACAGAAAACAAGGACAAAGTTTTATGCGTCAACATTGTTTTCGACGGTACATCAGTTAGGACAATCACATGTCCTTGTAGGAAACTGGAATGTGAATGCATTCCTTGTCAGCATATTTTTGTTGTTCTAGATCACATAAAGGTTCAAAAGATTCCTGATTGTTGTATAATGCGAAGGTGGACAATGAAAGCCAAAAATGCATTTTCATCGGATAGATATGGCAAGGTACATAGTTGGTCTGGCCGAATGGTACGCTATCGCCAACTGCGACGCCTAGGGAACGAAGCTCTTTTTAAAGCCTCAATGAGCGAAGAAACAACAACGGAGGTGATGAAGTTTCTAAAGCGTATTTTGGATGGAGATGGTGATTGCACCGAGGACAAGGATGAAATACTACATGGCCCTGCAGTACCACTGAATATGCAAGCCAACCAAACTTTCATAAAAATTCTTGACCCAGAGAATGTTTTGCCAAGAGGAGCTCCAAAAAAAAGAATAAAGGGGTTCCTCGACAAACCTCAGAAAAGGGTGATTCATTGTGGGTTTTGTGGTGCTGCTGGCCATAGGATTCGTACATATGCTGCTTATCTAAGGCATGTGAATCATTGCATCTTACTCTTTTTTTCTTACACATCAGTTCTAAGTTCTTTGCTCTAATAGAACAATTTGTTTCCAATCGCAGGGAGTGTGCAAATGATGTATGAAACATGAATGTGCCTTGTTCGCTGCCAAGGGCCACGGCGTGTGTGATCTCGTTTGGCTACAGATCTTGTTGATGGATTTCTCAACAAGGAGCAACCCAGCAGTGTCATCATTAGATGTCAGATGTGTCTCATGTTTTTGTGTTCTGCTTGTAAAACTGTAGAGGCCTGGTTCCTCTCCTCTCTTGGAGCATTTAGTTAGGCTCAATTTGTTTGCAAATAACAGCCTATGTATGTGGCATGTGAACTTAGCTATATAGACCAAGAACTGCCATTTTTGTTTCTTCATATTCTCTCATCTTCTTTTCTTTTTTGGGGGATTTTGGGAAGGTTTTGGAAGGCACAGCAATGGATTTGCCGCTAGAGGAGAGGGAGGAAATCCAGGCGTCCAATCAACTCGTGCCACAGAGGAAGTTGGGGCCCAAGAACTCATATGGCGTTTCTGTGCCTGTTTATTTGATGCTGATTCCAGGATTTTTGAACATTTGCGCTGGAGAGGCACTTAATTACTCCAGTTAGAAGGCCTAGCAGTAGAAAGCAGGATTTTGTATGTGGGTGAATGAATCCAAAATTGAAACGGACATTAAGAGCGACATTAGCTTTATCCACATGCCATGCATAAAAAGATAGCATAATTTTCGAAGTACAACATTCAACGCCTTTGATGCACAAAGTAAAGCACCCAGGAACACATTCAAATTGTTCTAAGCTTTCAGGATGTATAGAACATGAGCTCCCCAGATGCACAGAAGGTAACCACAACTGCCATAGTGCCCACACAAGAGGAAATGCCAACAACAAATCAACAAAACCTCAGGTCCAACAACAGTCATGGAAGTAAACATCCACCACTTGCACAGAAGTAAAGAGATACATTTCACACAGCTAATGAGTCAGAATTTGGAACGACAAGATCGTATTCGAACAGTTCAACCACGACTTCCATTTACATTTTGAACTTCAGCGATTTAGATGCAGATGAAATGCCAAAATAACTTGGCTAGCATGTATCTAGATCAGGACCAACCACCACATCCCCGTACTACCACATAGTGTCGAGCTTTCCCTTCTTGATCTTGGCCAATGCCGAGAGCACCTCCGGAGCAATCACCTTCCTTATCTTGGCCGCCTCCTTGAGCATCTTCACGCTGTCCACGGCTGCCTACAATAAACCCAAATTGCAACCCAGCCCATTATACAATGCAGGTTAGCATGCATTTAAATATGCTGAAGTGATATAAAACAATCTACTATTGTAAGTAACACAGAGATCTTCTATTACAAAGAATGAACACATAAACATCATGATGTTTGCAAAAACAATGCATATGGAACTTCCAAGAATACAGAGAACGTGTGTGAGACATTTTTCTAGAGTTCTTCCATTTTTTTTCTTCAATCATTGCTCTTCATTGTATAAATTAATCATAGGGTTCATATCAAATTGTCAAAATGCTTAACATGTGCTGCATCCGATTCTTAAGAATTATTTTGCAGTGTATCTGGCATGAAACAAACAAATGAGCAAGTAGTAAAACGATAAACATGACTTCTACTCACACAAATAACTTACAATTGGCTTGCTGCTAGCACTAGATATAAAAACTCCATATTCCATATCTATAACAAAAGTTTAAGAATTGAGTAGAGCAAATGAGCAATCCAATGGGGAGTTTCTCAATTTGGGGCCTTAGCTCAGAGATTTTAGGCCCCGGGCCTTTGCTCACCTATCGTGGTTTCTAAATTGATTCGGAAGACGATGGTGAGAGCTCAGATCCCATGGCAGCGAGGCAGAGGAAGAAGTAGACCGTGAGGGAGGGAGCCGACGGGGTGGCACCGCCCTTGGTGTCGATGGGGATAGGAGGCCGCCGCCACCTCGCACCTCGACGTTGCCCTCATCGCATCCGTGCCTCGGCGAAGAGGGGCAGGCAGCGGCAACCACGGCGCCAGGGACAGCAGGGCGCCAGGGAGCCGGTCGGGGCGCCAGGGAGCCGGCCGCGCTGCGGGCCGGCGGGCGGTGCCAGGGGCACAAGGAGAGCTCGCGCGCGGCCGGCGGACCGGGGCAGCCAACCACGCCGGCGTGGTCCAGGGCGGCGGCGGCAGAGAGCTCGGGGCCACGAGCTCGCGTGCGGCGGGCGGGGCCACGACCTCGCGTGCGGCGGGCGGGGCCAGGCAGCAGCGCCTTGGGGGCACAAGGAGAGCTCGCGCGCAGCCGGCGGACCGGGGCAGCCAACCACGCCGCCGTGGTCCAGGGCGGCGGCGGCAGGGAGCTGGTTCGGTGCGGAGTGAGAGAGGATAGGGATAGAGGAGAGCGCATTTGTCTCAGATGTAGGGTGCGGGGAAATAAGTTTTACTCATCCCGATCGTACCCTTCTGAATTCAACGGTGGATCTCGAATTGGTACCTTTTAAGGATTAGGAGGTACTGGTACCTCTTCGTACCTCTTTAAGGACCGGAGAAAGGCTCACATTTTAATGTAAGTTGTACTAATATAGAGACGCCAGTTCAGTTGGACCAGATCATCTTATGCCTCCTTTTAAAAGAGAGATTATTTATTAATTAACCAAGTTATTACAATTACGCAACATCAAACTCCGTCACTTGAGGTGGAGTGGATCCATACAAAACACCAACTCCTTTTTTAAAACCTTGTCAAGATTTAAAACTCGGAACCGAACATGGTTGACCTAAGTGTCATCATGTATGTACAACTAATTACCATATTCGAACCGGAACCAAAGATCGGATTGCACGAGAGACAGCGACGAGACAAAGGTTAGCATTAGCGTGATGCGAGTAGCGGCGCACAGGAGAAGCTAGCTCTCTCTGTCTGTGTCCCGGTGAAGGAGAGTGAAGTGAATTAATGAACGGACGGTGTTTGTGCCAATTGTGCGTATGGTCTTTGCTTTCACGATTGGATTGAGACAATACGTCACCAAGAATCTCTTTTGAGTCTTGACCCTAAAAAAGTTCATCTATTTGTGAGGACTTTGTGAGTAAAAGAGCTCTCCTTTTCTTTTTCCAGCGCCACGAGATCCACAACGCCGTGTCTCGTGCTCATCTTACTTATTTTTATTTTATGCTAGGAACTGGAAAGCAGAACATCTGTGCTTCAACACTTCTTGAAACCTGCAGGTCGTGTGTGATGATCTAAGCATTGCGTTTTCGTTTTCAAGAGTTTCTACTCATCTTTTTACGGGAATACAAGATAGCTACACACGTTAAGAAAATAATATGGTGCGGCACACCGTATCAATTATATAGAGTTAAAATTAGGACGATGAAAGCAAATAATCTCTCTCCTACCACTGGTCCATAGACTAATCCATAACCAGGTATGCACCTGACACCGGCTTGTACATGTGCACAAAACTAAAGTAAAAATAGCAAAAGCCTATTTGGTCGGCCGCATAAGGCCCAGCCTAGCTCCCGATATGCATATGAAATTTACTTATCAGGCTATTTGATTGTCTGCGTGTCCTCGTTGGGCTAGACCAGCGCGGTGCTCTCAGGCGAGGAAGGCAACCATGCACTATCTCTGTCGATCTGCGCCGCAGCAGCTTCGGCTTCCCGCTCGTGGCCCAACCTGATAGACTTGCGTTAACCGAGCAGCTTGTGGCTGAACGGTCTCTTTTTCTCTCTCTCTCTCTTTTTCTGAAAAATTATGCCCTCTTCGTATTCATGGATGGATTTGTCACTGACATGTCTCTACATGCAGTTAGATTACAAGTGGAGGTAGCTGTGTTAAGCAACTTATCTGTCCTACTCCTACGTAACGCGGTTGGATAAATACTCGTATTAAAACTTTCTTTCACCAGGCACATGTCAAGCGTTCGGGTTGCACGTAACAACCTCGGTCCCAACGCCAAGGACGGCGATCCCATTCTTCCATTCTTCCTTCCAACAAGAACACCAATATTTTGTTTCCAAGCGGATGTACGTCAGCGTATCTGAGCAAGTGCAGAATCGCCAACAACTACCACGCAACCAAATCCAAAGCCAGAACGAACAATCAGTCGACAACAATGTTGAATGAGTTAATTAATTAATCAATGATCATCACCAAACACGTTAGGAAAAATAAATCAATCGGGACGGGGCGAGCTGGAAAGGAAGAGGAACGAAGCTGTCTGGAGTCAGTCACTGAATAAAATCGGCGGCGACCGACAGGAGGATACAGAGGAGGAAAAAGATGTTCTTTTTCTCTTTTAGCTTTAAACGAAGAGAAGAAACCGGTTCTAATTAATGCTCGCTCATCATCGTCGCCACCTCGTCTCCTCCCTTCCCTCCTCGCAGCCGTCTCCGAAGCCTCTCCAAGCACCCGGCGCCTCCGTTTCTTGCTTCCCCGCGCGCAGCTGAGGTGAGGTTTCGCTCACTCCTGTTATATGCGTTGGTTGAGTTCCGTAGGTTGGTATTGGGATGGGGTATGCCGGAATTTGCCGATCCATTTCTCTGCCTGGTTGCGAGTGTTTTCGTTTTGTAGCAATGACTGCTTGTGTTTAGTGAACACACGCATCGATGTTATGCTATGGAACATCTAGTAACGAGGTCAAATTAGACTAGCTGAAATTTCCTGAGCTGGAGAAAGTGAAACAAAGAGGGTGGACTGGTATAGTTCTTAAGAAGCCTGATCATTTATTGTTCTCCTCTTTGTCTCTGTCCTGTGAGTGTTGTATTTGAGTTTGCTAGTATTAGCCTGACCATTTGTGTCTCATATCAAATATGCCTGCCCTTTTAAGAAGGAAAACTGAAGCCGCAGAGGAAGGAAGAAGGAGCAAGCAAAAGAAGAGGTCAATAGGCCATAATGCGTCGGTGGTTTTGCTGCGCTCATGTCGACACACCGTATCAGGAACATGGGAAAGAATTTCTGAACAGTCCAGAGAGGGCAAATGGTACGTTTGTTGTTTACTGGAACATCATGTTTCTGAACATGAATATGAATTTCTGACACATCATATTTTTTTTTATCGTTTTCCATGTTCAGCTGGCATTTTGACAAGACTAGTGTAAATGGTAGTTTCTACTTGTAGGTATTAACATTAGGATCGCATGTAATTTCTTTTTCTCGAGCACGCACCAAAGTGTTTGCCATTTTGTATTAGAAGAGAAATCATCGAAAGAAGACACTAGGATACATGAGCAGAAAAGAGAGGATCGCATGTAATTTCACCCCTGCTGGTTGATAGAACTTGTATTAGATGAATGTCTTTCCAGTACAATGGACATACTTGATACTTGTCTCACTTTCAAACAATTATTTTTGTTTATTGATCAGTTAAAACTTTTTTCCGTCCTGCCATTATGATGGAAGACCAGTTTTCATGTATATCAACAGCTACTGAGATGTTGAGTAGCTATCATGCTAGCTGTATATAGCAGATAGTTGACCAAACAGCCAAAGTGTACTGTCATAAGTCTCTAGTCTAACTAATAGTACTATTAAGTAATTGTTCTGATCTTTGAAGTTTCCTATCGGAGCTATTAGTTATACATAACTGGCACTTAGACTGACCCTTATGCTGAACAACATGACAGTCTAATTATGAGGACTAGAACAAACAAATTGGCTTATGCAAGGTCTTCGAGGAAGCTTGTCTGATACAGTTGAACGGCACTGATTAGTTAATGGTTCTTGCTGATTGAACCATTACAACTTTCAGTTACCTTCTTTTAGTTGCTTATGTTATCCAGTAATTCATGATATTTATTCAAGGAAGCATTAGGTGATATATTTTATGCATACTATTTCTCTGCATTCCATGCTTCTGCTGCTGAGAACATATTCACGTCAACATATGGCTTTCAGGTAATGGTTTTAGCCCAAACGGTGATCATGCAAAAGCACCTCACACCATTGAAGTACCTGAACTATCATTTGATGAACTGAAAGAAAAGACGGATGATTTTGGGTCAAAAGCTTTGGTTGGTGAGGGTTCATATGGAAGAGTATATTATGCTGTTCTAGAGAATGGGAAACATGTGGCTGTGAAAAAGCTTGATGCTTCAGCAGACCCTGAGCCTGACAATGAATTTATAGCGCAGGTATGGTTGCTGATTATATAGCTATGTGCAAATATTAAGTGATTTGATAAGTTCTCTACAACTAGTATTGACGACTTGCTATTGGCCCTTTCCTCTTCTTTGGATGTAGGTCTCTATTATCTCAAGATTAAAACATGAAAATTTTGTGGAAATGCTTGGGTACTGTCTGGAAGGAGATCAACGCCTATTGGCCTATGAATTTGCCACAATGGGCTCTCTACATGATATTTTGCATGGTATTTATCTAGCAAACACACAATGAGTTAACATATTCAAGCTTCTATGCATGTTCTTGCCATGCACCTTGTGATCGAAACTATTCAAATCCCTTTGGCACTTTTGTTCGTTCAACAGGAAGAAAGGGTGTTGCAGGTGCACAACCTGGTCCAGCACTTGACTGGATGCAAAGGATCAAAATTGTTGTCGATGCTGCAAAAGGGCTTGAGTATCTTCATGAGAAGGTCCAGCCTTCCATAGTCCATCGAGACATACGGTCTAGCAATGTTCTTTTATTTGAGGACTATAAAGCTAAAATTGCAGACTTCAATCTTTCAAATCAATCTCCAGATATGGCTGCTCGTCTACATTCAACTCGTGTCCTTGGAACCTTTGGATATCATGCTCCCGAGTAATTATTTGACTCATATATGTGCACTTTCTTCATACGTTTTTATAACCTATTTGTAATTGTGGTCCCAACTAAATTACCACCGGGATTTTGCCTAATTATCACTGTAAGAAGGCATGCAAATGGTCTTTAATTTTTTGTGTTGGAACTAAAATATTGGCTAAGGGGAAATGAGACTTTTTAGGATAGCTAAACAAGATGGCCATGGATGAAGCCAAACCTATTGTTTTTAGATACTTAAATCTGATATGAGTGGCGCCAGATGAATAATTAGAACTCTGTGTTTCTTCTCACCTGATTCTATCATTTAAGAGATCTCTTATGCAATGCAGGTATGCTATGACTGGCCAGCTGACGCAAAAAAGTGATGTATATAGCTTCGGGGTTGTTCTTTTAGAGCTCTTAACCGGAAGGAAACCAGTAGATCACACAATGCCAAGGGGACAGCAGAGTCTTGTTACCTGGGTATGCATTCACCTCCTCTATTCACCCTTTTATTATTCAACAAGATGCTATATGCTGCCCTCAAAGGGGAATTGCTTTCCTTTTTCTATTCGTGGTGCTGGCCTGAATTACTTTTATTTGGTCTTTGACATGGTGAAGTTTTTTCTATGTTCCGTGTAAGAAATTACCAATCAAGCTAGTCCTGTGTACTTCCCTTCTAGATTGGAATTTGTTATAGTCAACTCAAGATTTACCAGATGGCCTAGAATGTGTGTTCCAGACTGTGTCAGCAGCACTGAACATGCACATTAATTCATCTACAGCAATAAAATTCTAGAACAAGGTTATCATTAGTGTCTTTCTTTAGATAATGGAAGAGATTTAACTCCCCGGGCTCTGCATCTGAGGATCCACACAGCCACAACTCATTAGTGTCTGATTTGTTATTTCATATTCAAACCAGGCAACACCAAGACTTGGTGAGGACAAGGTGAAACAATGTGTTGATCCAAGATTGAATGGAGAGTACCCTCCAAAAGGAGTTGCTAAGGTATATCTAATATCTTCCTCCCTCATCCCCTATGCATATGCGCTCACGAAGCATCTTAATATATCCAAATATGGATATTTCTGATTGTCGCTACAATATTATTCAAGTCACTATGAGAGTATGAGTTGCCAGGCAAAATCTGCACTGCTTGCGCTAAATCCGTGAAATACCAATCTTCAATGGTTGTTTTCTTTGCATCGATGCAGCTTGCGGCAGTGGCAGCTCTCTGCGTGCAATATGAATCTGAGTTCAGACCCAGCATGAGCATTGTAGTCAAGGCATTGTCTCCCCTTCTTGTAAATAAACCACAGCAGCCACCCGCAGCTCCAGACGCACCACCAGACGCCTGACAACATGTGCAGTGCAAATTTCATGTAAAGAGATACCATTTATTTGTCGGTACGTCATTTTCAAGAAAGCTTTTATCGCATATATATATGTTGCCATGATAAATTTGTATGTATGAAAGAAATCAAATAACACATTCTTCTTATCATCATGTAGGTTGCTATGGCAAGCATTGGTTCTCGATATTCCTACTCATGTTGGAGGACAAATGCGGTTAATTTATGTGTTTGTGTCCTTCTCATCGCTATCCTTTTTGTCTTTGCTGTGTGTTTATTGTTGTTCAGGCTGTGCTTACTGCTTCCTTCAACCTGACGTGA
Organism: Stipa capillata; assembly: GCA_019208055.1. NCBI lineage: Eukaryota > Viridiplantae > Streptophyta > Magnoliopsida > Poales > Poaceae > Stipa > Stipa capillata. The sequence goes on from JAGXJF010001896.1 coordinate 418,296, forward strand.
GTTATGGTTTGGCTGCGGCTCTTGTAGCCACCTTGTAATCAGGTTTAGTATCAGTGGTTAATAATGCCTTGGTTCTTTGAGTTTGTGTTCTAGTCGTTCTTGTATATCTCATGTTCTTTGCCAATCAGAATTGTTATTTTCAGTGATCTGTGCTGTGCTTATAAGTATATCTAGCAAGGAGGAATTACAATTCTTTTATTTGTGTTGCTCACTGCTCAGCGCTCAAGAAGTGATGTGAATTTTACTGTGCCCAGATCTTTCCAAAGCACAGAACTTCGTTCAGACATTGAAGCCATTGGTTTGGCAGTTTGTAGCTGCCATGCCTCATCTTTATTCATGGTGTGTGCTATCATTTGCAAGTTTTCATGATAGCCTGGCTTGGCTGGGCCCCGTCCGGCCCAGCCCGGCTTTTCTAGGCCCATGTTTTCATCCCACAGCTGAAAAACATGGAAAAATAGTAAATAAAATAAAATGATTGTCCAGATTTTTATTCAAGAAAATTTATTTTTGGGAGTTTTTCAGGTTTTTTGGTCTTTGGGGCTGAACTTTGAGGTCCAAGCGTTTCCAGCCCTCGGCCCGGCCCGGCCAATGAGCAAGTCTATTTGCAAACCTAGCTTAGCACACGCTCTACTGACAGAAAGTAATAGGACGTGTCTCATTTTGAGACCATGCAGCCTAACAGATACAAGGCCTGCAGAATGATTGACCCATGGAGTAGCACCTGACAGCACGCAGGTACGGAGTAGCTAATGGCAAGGCAGCAAACCGTGCGCTTTTGTAACGTGGAAGAAATAATTCAGCACCTTTTTCTCCATTGTACTGTTGCACGTTTGCTTGGCATTCGCCCCTCCCCTTATAATTAAATATGTTCAGTACTTGGTTGTCAGGTCTAAGGATTATTTACGTTCGCAAATTCTCGTTGGTGCAAGCGTTTTATATGTTGATTGATTTGTTTTTGTCAGAATGATGTTATATCTAGTAAGATAAATTTTGCTGATCTCTTATAGATTATTTTCTCATATACTGTATTAACTAGTTGTGATTGTGGCCTATCCTGCAACAAGAGGTACAATATATTATCGAGACGGGTGACTAGACTTTGGAGGCTATTACCAAGTGATTTATATCCCAACATGGATAGAGGTCTCATTTTAGGCTATGTAATTCTTAAGACTTTCGATCTTGAGTCTGTGTGGCTCGATGTTCTACTCTTTTGTATATCATTTGGCACAAGACTTTATATGAAGATTAGGAGTATATATGAATTGATGTAGAGTCTAAAAAGTAATAAAGCTCCATAGCTCACCTATACTAGCAGTGGCGTAGCTTAAACAAAGTCGTAGAAGGAGGCAAGCTAACAAATTATGCTAGAAAATTCTAATAAACACTTATCAAATTAGTCTTAGTTAATCTACTAGTAACAATTATTTTGGTACTTAGTGGTCAAATTTCTATTTAGAAGAAAAGGTCAGGGCACACCCTGACTCTAACTAAGCTCCGCCCATGCTACACTCCCCTGTTTACTGTACTGTCACCAAGAGTCTAGAGGATATTGCCTCTACTCTCACTAAGTTCTAATATGATTGATTAGTGTCGTCTCCGTCTAGGATTTGGAGGAGAATCACTGATCCCTCCGTGCCCCGACAGAATTTCATCATGTTTCCGTTCAGAATTAGTAGGGCAAATCCTCCTTATAAACGAAGATTAGGGCCTTAGGCCCTGCTTCGAACGCGATAAATTTCTAAAACCCCACAAATTAATATTTTTCCCGTCCAATTGCGAAATTTGCTCTCTGTTGCTGCAGATACGCTACGCTCGCGGGAAGACGGGAAGTAGCAGCAGTCACAGGAGCAAAATTGTAGGCTCGCTTCCAACAAACTCACTCTACCTCGGCCGTATCGCCCAGTAGCATTGCTGCTGCTTCTGCTCCGTTCCGGCCATGATGCTGCTCGCCCGCAGCAGCCTCCGCTCCCGCCTCCGACCCCCTCTCGTCTCCTCCGCCGCGGCGTTCTCCTCCTCCTCGGCGTCGGCGTCGGCGGCCGCGGCGGAGGCGGAGCGGGCAATACGGGACGGGCCAAGGAACGATTGGGCCCGGCCCGAGATCCAGGCCGTCTACGACTCCCCCCTCCTCGACCTCCTCTTCCACGGAGTACGCACGCCTCCCTCCTCCCGAACCCCACCCAAAGCTTCCGTTTCGCAACCCTTCTCCGTTTGCGTTCCGTCTTGGTAATGGTGGAAATTTTCTGAGTGGTCTCGGCTGTCAGCTCTAGATTTGGTGCCAAGATTGCACCTTTGCGAGCTTTCGATTGTGATGGGTAGATGGGCAGCTGCAAAGGTGCTACCTTTCTTCCAACAAGTGCTGGCAAAAAATATTTCTCTGCTAGCGCCTAGTGGAGACTAGATATTATCAAGTGTTGCTGGTTCCGTGGGCTTCCTGTAGTGGCAGCTCAGGGCTAGTGCTAAAAGTTTCACTTTTAGGATGGCTGGTTCGCAGTGGATGCGCAGTTTGCGGTAGAAATGTCACCATTTGGGGAGATTGGAATGGGGACAGTAGATAGATATTCATGTTGCAGCAGGTGACAGTGTAGGCACATTTTGGGATTTGAGAATTGGTGACTCCCTGTGATTGGTAAATTAGGATTATAAAAGGTTTTGCACATAAGTTCTCTTTATTTTTATCAAATATCTGGAGACTATGCTAGCATCCGCTGGCGCATCTGTTGAACATCACGTCCCTGTCCAGCTAATGCTGCTTGGAATTAGTAGTTAAATAATACTATCAATCTTCTGCCAAAATTTCTGTGCAAGTGTGCATGGTGGCAAATTAGCATCAAATCTGTCACTTTAGGACCTTTTAGTAGTGGAGACTCCCAATTATTGACAGTGGTGTCAACTTGAGTGGAGTTTTTGTACTTGATGTTGGATATTAGCATAGGAGGTCCAGTCATGATTGTTGAACAGTTAAAGGTGGTGATTGACACAAAGCATCATACTAGGTACCACTTGATAAAGTTTTAAAATTGGAGCCTTCCTAATGGTTAAGTGTTGCCGTTGGCAGGTGGGAACTTTTTCATTATGTACAGTTTCAGAAATTCGAGAGCTTAATTTGTATGTTGGTGCCAGAAAAGATTTAATATGATGCATAATGTCTTCTCAAGAAATTACAGGGCATGCATGCACAGAGTCATATTCTAGCTGCTAGGAAAGCTAGTCGTTGTCATTATTAGCAACTATTGCATGATAGATGAAAGTCAATAACAAATTTGATGTAGAACTGTAACAGTTCTGACCAACATGGTGCATCACGGCTTGTAAGCACTCTTTGCACTGCATGAATTGGTAGGCTTGGTGCCTCTATGTTGGGTATGTGTACAAACCAAGTATAACAGGAAGGCTTGGTGCATCTATGTTGGGTATGTGTACAAACCAAGTAACAGGATGAAACCACTCCATGTGTTTATTGTTCCGTTCAACACACTCACCACATTTTTTCACAGTGTTATTTCATCCTAACGGAGAATTATTATTCAACCTTCACAAGTTGAAATCAGTTGATAGGATAGTTACCTTGTTCCCCATAAAAAGATCTTAGTTACCTGCACTAGTTTGCATCAGTTAATAGGATAGTTTTCTTCTTCCTTAACAAAAAATCTTAATTACCTTTTTTTCTCATGTAACCGGATGATACTTGCATTTTTTTTTGTAGGCTCAGGTCCATAGGAGTGTTCATAAATTCAGAGAAGTGCAGCAGTGCACCCTTCTTTCAATAAAAAACTGGTGGGTGCAGTGAAGATTGTTCATACTGCCCTCAGTCCTCTAGATACAGTACTGGATTGAAGGCCGAAAGATTAATGAACAAAGATGCTGTCTTAGAAGCAGCAAGAAAGGTACGTTTGTGTTGAAGTTCTCTGGGAGGTGAACAAGTTCACTTCAGTTGTTGATTTTTCAATTCTTGCAAGTGATGATATGACTCTTTTTCTTGCTGACGGTGGACTTCAGTTTATGGTTCATAAAATACTTGCCTGCGTTGCCATTTCACAGCATACAGGCTTAATTATCTTGTTCCTTCTTCTGACCTATTGCCTCTCAGGCAAAAGAGGCTGGGAGCACCCGTTTTTGCATGGGAGCTGCATGGAGAGAGACCATTGGCAGGAAAACAAATTTCAACCAGGTTCTGGAATATGTCAAGGACATAAGGTATTTATTGAAAAAGCTAACAGAACAGAATTAGGGTGCATACATATTTGGTCACAGGACTGCATAACCATGCACAACTGCACAAGTTCTCTTGTAGGACATTGCTATACTCTCATCACTTTGTCCAATTTAGTTTTCTTTCTTTGTTATATCTTTATTTTAACCTTTTGGCATAATTATCTCTGCAGAGGTATGGGCATGGAGGTCTGTTGCACGCTGGGCATGTTAGAGAAACAACAAGCTGAAGAGCTCAAGAAGGCTGGACTTACAGCATATAATCATAACCTAGATACATCAAGAGAATATTACCCCAACATTATTACCACGAGATCATACGATGATAGATTGCAGACCCTTCAGCATGTCCGTGAAGCTGGAATAAGTGTCTGCTCAGGTGATTTTGCTTAAATCACTGATATTCTAACTTCCAATGTATGAGAACTATGGTGCAAAATAGGCATTCCTCTTCTAGTTTACAAAATTCTGATTCAGTTTGTATGTGTCTATCTCGTTGATGTCTTGGTGCACCATTTCCTGTGTGCAGGTGGAATTATTGGTCTTGGAGAGGCGGAAGAAGACCGTGTAGGGTTGTTGCATACGCTGGCCACTTTGCCTACACATCCAGAGAGTGTTCCTATTAATGCACTGATCGCTGTAAAAGGCACGCCCCTTCAGGATCAGAAGGTATTCCATACTGTTGATTATGTCATGTAGCAATTGTTAATCATGTACGATATGCAGACTATAACCAGCTTCACTTTAAGATTATATGCTGACATTTTTTGTATTTGTATTTTGCTAACTAATGCGTAACATCAGCCTGTGGAGATATGGGAAATGATCCGCATGATTGCCAGTGCTCGAATCGTGATGCCAAAGGCGATGGTGAGGCTTTCAGCGGGCCGAGTACGGTTCTCCATGCCAGAACAAGCGCTCTGCTTCCTCGCTGGGGCCAACTCAATCTTCACTGGTGAAAAACTCCTGACAACTGCGAACAATGACTTTGATGCGGATCAGACGATGTTCAAGATCCTTGGTCTAATTCCCAAGGCTCCAAATTTCGGCGACGAAGAGGCACATGCGGTGTGCGCGGCCACCACGGAGAGATGTGAGCAAGCAGCTTCGATGTAAAACATCGCTATAGATGTGAGCAAGCAGCTTCGATGCGAAACTAGCACCATTATCTCCAGTTATAGCATTGTACTGTAGAAATCACGATATTTTGTAGTAACTTCAGATCGATCCAAATAAAATCCTAGTGTACCTGACCTGATCGTGATAGCTTTGCTGCAGGCCTGATGCTGGACTGCTGGTGCACGCATGACCATGACAGAGGCAGACTTCGTTGTCGAATCCTGCACCCTAGTGTCGTGATGCGACTGGCACTCTGAATTTGTTGTATGATACTCTGTGCGCCGTGTCAATTAGTTGTCAAATCCTAGCGTCAGTTAGGACGCAGGCCTCTTCTCAAATCGCTGGATCACGACGCTAGGGCGATTGACGCCAGGCACTCTGCAATTTGTGGTCATTAGTTGATCTGGCCTAGTGTCTGCAATTTAACGAGTTGCAACGATTGATTACTGTTGCTCGTGAGAATACAAGAAATGAGTCAGCTACATGACGAGAAGGAGCATGAGTCATACCACGTATTAGAAACACGAGAAGGAGGATGAGTCATACCACGTATTAGAAACATACGTGACATTTCGATCAGAAGCGCCCTGATAAGACGATGAACAAGTTGCAAAATACGCTGGTGATAATATCTTCGCACATTGAAAATAGTATAGCCGTGAGTATTCACGGAAGAAATTTTTGACCAAATGAGTACCAATGAGGAAGAAAGAGAGAGAGAGGGGAGGAGTAGTAGCAATAATCTCTATCTCTACTACTTATCTACTACTTAAAAAAAGAGTAGCGTTCCCTTTCCTGCCGGCAGAGTGCGTTTTGCTCACCCTTCGTCCAACCTCAACTACCCCACCAGTTATTGACTTATTAAATAAAATTCTGTTTTCTTTGGTAAGCCAATAAATACTTACCAAATATGTGTTTACCAAATAAAATCCTACTATTTTTATATAATCACATTAATATGAGCAGATAAATTACGAGCTAACGTACTAGAATATTTATACCCCGTTGCAACGCACGGGCAATTATCTAGTTAAAAGAAAAAGAGAAAAGAGTAGCCATTTGGAAAACCCAAAAGAAGTCAATAAAAAGCGACCACTTTTGGGTGCCTACTCGCCCACGCAACTCCATCGCTCTCCCACCTCCGCCTCCGCGGCTCCGCCTCCGCCTCCGCCTCCGCCCACCTCGCCGGAACCCTACCCCTCCCATCCCCTTCTCACCCCCCGGGCCCACATCTGTCTCATCTCCCGATCGCTGGCTTCGCGCCGCAATGGACTCCGACACCGAGATGCCCGTCGCCAGCGACGAGGAGATGGTGGACGACGAGGACTACTACTACTACAGCGACATGGGTGACGACGACGACGACTGCAACGGCGGCTCCAGCGACGAGGAGTTAGTGGCCGGCGACTACGAGGGCCACGAGGCCGAGGGGAGCGACGAGGTCGTCTCCAGGCGTGAGCAGGTGAGCCGATGAACCGATGTCGGTGGCCGAAGGCAGATCAGACAGGCCTTTGCTTTGCGATGCTTTTCTTCTGTCGGAATTCCTAGGGTTTGAGATCATAATAGGGTAAAAGTAGTATGTTGACGCGGAAAAGCGGTGAGCGGCGGCTTTTGGTAATCTCAATCGATACTGAAGAGATGGGGGTTTCGCTGGGGAGACCAGTTGATAAAATTAGAGGGTTCAGACGTGCTCGTGGCGAATAATGGGGTTTGACCCATTTCATCGTGGGGAGTTTTCCAACGGGTGCTGCTGTTCTTCATCGAACTGTCAGGATTTGGCCGGCTTGTAACTGTCGGTTGTCTGTTGCAAATGATGTTTACATGAACATGAGTGCTGAAATGCTCAGGGTAATGCAGGCTCTATCTTTGTTAAACTCGGTGAATATTAGGTAGTGGATTCAGATGTTCTTAGAGCAGCAGCGAGGTAGGTTGCAGGCTTGCAGCTTTGTGTATTTCTGTAGAGTTGGCGTTGTCCTGTTTGTGTGATAGAAGGTTGCCTTGCTTATGCCTATTTATGATCAGTAATGCGCCACATCTATGGGTTCTGCCTAGTGCTCAGCAGGCAAGAGTCACGCTTGGGCACATCCAACAGGCATAGCCAAGTCATTATCTATGATAACCTTTAGATACTTGGTATTGCCAATTTGATAGCTTTCAGTTTCAATGGTGAAAAGGCAGGGAGTTAGTCACTTACTACGGTTATCAGAAAGTTATTATGTTTTTCTTTTCCATGGTTTACAAGCTGGCAGTGTGTTCTCCTGTTCTCATTCATCTAGCTTTACTCTTCTATGTCATCTTGCGTATCCTTGAGTTCTCTAAAAGAGGTCCATGTGTTTTCTATGGACAGAGATACGTTGTTTTAACTGAAAAGGATATATGTGAGCGTCAAGAGGAAGATATAAGCAAAATATCTGCAGTACTATCGATTCGAAGGGAAGAAGCATGCGTCCTTCTTCATCACTATAAATGGTCAGTTTGTTATCTCAGTCTGTTAAATATCCTTTTTGTAAAGGCAATAACCTCTCAATAACATCTGCAATGGTGTTTATTGAAATCAGATTGTACTCTAATAAAATAGGCTACTCAAATGCCCCTTCATGTGCATCCAAATTGAGTTTTGTATGGTTGTAGTTCGTTTTAAAACTTTCTGCCACTTGTCAAGATGTTGGCTGCAGGCCTACAGACACAATTTTGTTGTTTGATGGTTGGAATAAGTAGAATTGGATCTTTTGGAATTCGGAAGAAATGTTATATATTTGTATTTGTTCTCTGTTAATAATTTTTAGTTCTTCATTCAGGAACATCAGCAAGTTGAGTGATGAATGGTTTGCCAACGAAGAAAAAGTCCGTAATATTGTTGGCTTACTTTTAAATGGAGTTGATTTTCATAAATCTAGGAAGGTATGTACTATTGGTTCAAATATTGGTATGTTGTTGTTTCATCATGTCAGCTGGGGATCATATCTGATTGATTTGGGTCTGGCTATATGTATACCATTTCTTAATCTCTGACAGCTGTTTTGGTTGCAGCTAACTTGTGGAATATGTTTTGAAAGGTATTCTACCGATGTGATGAGTTCTGCTGGTTGTGCTCATTTTTATTGCCATGAATGTTGGGAAGGTAAACACACATACTACAAAATGATTTCATGTTTCACCCTGTTGGCTGTCCGAACTTGCTTTGTGTTTCATTGGTTGTGATTTGAGTTTAGGATACTTTACATGTGCCTATACATAAGGTTGGATGATATTATGACAGAAAATGCATAGTTTTGATTTGCTATCCAAAAACCTGAAAGTTCAAAGTGTTATATCCTTTTATTTTGTATTTTCCATAGTTCTGCATTAGGCATAGTTGGCTGATATTTCCTGTTGTGAACGTAAATGGTAGGTGCATTGTCACATGTTAATCTCGCTTATGCAGGCAACTTTATCATGTTACTGTTTCACAGTTCTCTTTCTTTCTCTTTTTTTTTAATTTTTTTTATGAAACTTCTGATGATATAAGTTAATTTTGCAGGTTATATCAGCGCTGCAATAAGTGATGGTCCAGGATGTTTGTCACTGCGATGCCCTGATCCATCATGTAGTGCTATGGTTCTTCAAGGGATGATTAATAAATTAGCTAAAGATGATGATAAAGAAAAATATACGCGGTTTGCCTTGCGTGCATATGTGGAAGATAGCAAGAAGGTAATTTGTTTCCACAATTATTTGGATTGCTGTTCTTGTTTATACTGGCAAAGATATTGAAAATTCTTTTCTTAAAAAGATATTGAAAATTCTGAAATTATGTACCTTTTATGTTATTCTTTTATGTAACCTTAGTCGTTTCCTGCAGACTAAATGGTGTCCAGCTCCTGACTGTACATGTGCGTTGGAATTTCTTAGTGATGGGAATTATGATGTCTCATGTAATTGCAAAGTCAGTTTTTGCTGGAATGTGAGTGTTGCGATTCCGATTTCCTAGTGACTTGTCACTTGTTGCTTCTATTTTTACTATTGACTTGATGCTTCTATTTTTATTGGTGCTGGTGATTCAAATATGTTGTGATTCATTAATACTGTTCTGATGTTTACAATGTTTACAGTGCACAGAGGAGGCTCATAGACCAGTGAACTGTGAGACTGTTTCTAAGTGGATATTGAAGAACAGCACAGAATCTGAAAATATGAATTGGTTTGTTACAGGCTCAATATAGTAATATTTGATGTGTTTTTATCCTTCACCTTAAATACTCTGTTTATGATGTTCTTACTGTTATGATGCCGCAGATAGTTTCAGCATCATGGTTTTTGAACTATTCTTTCATTGGCCTAATCGTTACTGGCAATTAGTTAGATGATGAAATTTCTTGTGCATAAAATTTATTTATGTATATTCAGATTTTATTTATCAAAATAATCAAATATTGTATATACATCCTCTTTAGTGTGCTTTTAGAGGTGATCTTGGTAGTGGGAGGGGCAATATTACCATAAACTACGGACAGTAGTAATTATTTGATGAGACATGGGTCTGCTACTTTGTGTCCAACAGTATTTTGTAATGAATAATGATTTCAAAATTTATGTGTGTCAACAATGCGAACATCCTAGCAGTTTTTGGATGCCTAGTTTGTTTTATTTGGATACTGAACACATGGGAGTGGTTCATTTTGTCATTTTGTTTACAACTCTCTTTACTGAGCGAGACCTCATCTATATCCCTAAAAGTGGATTTTGATTTCATTTTTTTCTTTGAATGACAGCTTCAACTAGGCTCCACCTTAGAGAGGGTTTTCGGTTTTAATCAAGATAGTTTCAGGGGCGCGTCAGAACGGTAGCTGCTTAGTCTCATCTGAGAGTCCAATCTCTTTGTACTGTGCTTTTGTGTCTTTGAATAAAAAAGAAAGAAGGGGGTCAATTTAGGCTCCTTCCCTTCCGCTGCATATTCATTTGGAAAAGATGGACTAGGCAGTATCCACAGGCGAACAAGACTTTGTTCAACTGATATTGGCTATGTTTGTATAGCAGGAACATTCGCGTATGATACAATGCCATTAAGATAGTATATACATATTAATATTATGGTTGGTTAGGCAGTTAGCCCATAAATGTGCTAATGTATTTTTATTCTTTATGTTGCTTTAAATGATATCAGATGGTTTATCATGTCACGAATGGCCCTTTTCAGGATACTGGCTAATTCTAAGCCCTGTCCAAAATGCAAACGACCAATAGAGAAAAACCAGGGATGCATGCATATGACTTGCACTCCTCCTTGCAAATTTGAGTTCTGCTGGTACAGCCCACTGTCATTGCTTGATGAAAGAATTACAATTGACATTGCATGTTTTCGTATCTTTTATTTGATTTTCTTTTAACATTTTAGGTTATGTCTGGGTTCATGGCAAGAACATGGGGAGAGGACTGGTGGATTTTATGCTTGCAATCGATATGAATCGGCAAAGAAGGAGGGAGTTGTATGTTTTTTCTTGACATTGTGCATCTGTACTGTACTGAGCAGAAGAAATAGATTCCAAGATCCCTAGTATAATTATGACTGCTTCAGTGGAATTAAATGTTCTAATTTGGTTGAGTGAAATTCGTATTCCTTTTGGACATGCTATTTTGTTTTATGTCTACTCGATCTTTATTTTGGAGGTCTACTGTGGTTTCCTGAATAGTTTGTTCCTCTTTCTTAACCTAATTAGCTCTGTTGCAGTATGATGAGACTGAAGCGAGGAGGGATAGGGCTAAAAACTCACTCGAGAGATATATGCATTACTATGAGCGCTGGGCGTCTAATCAGACAGTATGTTCCAGATACTTAAGTTTGATTTCTGCCTGAGTTTCTCTGCTTCTATGATCACCACAAATGCAACTTGCCTAATTCTCGTGATAATGAGTTACCTTCATTTTTCTTACCTGGACAAATATTGTGTTGGACATACTGTTTTAGACAACAGGTGATACTTAGCTATATTTCAAAGCCACAGTTACCAGTGACAGAGTTCAACAGGCAAATCCAAGGAAAGAGAAAACATAAAAAAAAATACTACTAGCTGGGGACTCCGGCTTGACCAACATGATTTCAGCAACGTCGCAACTAATTAACCTTGTCGTGTCGGACAACCTCCTGAACAACTGTAGTGGTTAAAAAGTAAGCTTACAAAAGAACCATGTCAAAAGAACAGACAACTGCCCCTGTTGTTCTCTAATCCAACAACTAACATCCTTCAGCAGGTAGCATCCATTGTATTAGGACCATATCTGTTGCGCTTCATGAAGAATAATTGACTGTAATGTGTTGGCTATACTTAGTTGGAAGAAAAATGTCATAACTGAGTCCATTTCTTGTCAAATGTATCCCAACTAGATGCAGCACTGTTGAGATCCATGAGTATACTTGGGATTACTAACCAAAGTCCTTCGCTGTTGTGGTAGTAACACCAAATATTTCTTTCCTTTTGATGTCGTCTACATTATCTGATCAGTTCATGACTACCAAAAAGTTAAGATAGTTCAAGATATTCTTCTGTACCTGATGGCCATTTAATTGCATGCTTATGATGAATGTTTGGATGCATTCTGATACTTGCAAAAGTTCATCTGTATTAAGTTTCTGTGCTGATGTATTGTCTATTGACAGTCGAGGCAGAAGGCACAAGCAGATCTGCAAAAGGCGGAAAAGGAACAAGTAAGCATTTGCATCATGTTATTGCACTGCCTTTAGTGCCCCAGATCTCACCTTTTCTCTTTGTTTTTCTTTTCTGTTTTGGACTTGTATGTTGCTAATTCTCTATTTTTTTTTCTATGTGCTAAAGCTTGCAAAGCTAACTGATGTTCTTGGAATACCGGAGACGCAACTAAAGTTCATAACTGACGCTTGGTCGCAGGTTTGATATCATAGCTTTATGTTATCATCTAAATGGACTTTGTACTTTACAAATCTCCTTACATTTGATGCATTCATCACGCCATTGTATTGCAGATTATAGAATGCAGGCGAGTGCTGAAATGGACCTATGCTTACGGATATTATCTAGATGACAAGGTCAAGAGTGAATTTTTTGAGTACCTGCAAGGTTGTTATTTTTGTTGTATTGCAGAAGCCGATTCTAAGGTTTATCATGTGCTTGCCTAAATATCATGAAATACTTATAAATCCTAAATGTTTATAGGTGAAGCTGAGTCTGGTTTGGAACGTCTTCATCAATGTGCTGAGAAAGACTTGCAAGCATTTTTGCCTTTCGTGAAATCTGATAATAATGATTCTCAGCCTTCACTGGCTGATTTTGGTGATTTCCGTGTGAAGCTTGCTGGGCTGACAAGGTGTTACAGTCATCGTATCTTATATCTTTGGGTTGCGCATTTACTCTTTGTACTTTTAGTCAACTATGTGGTTACTTTTTTTCCTTGAGTCCTATTATATTCAAATTCGTCATGACCACAATGTCTCCTTGAAAGTTGAACTGAACTTGACTAAATTATGCTATAGTTTTAATGTCAAATGGGAGCTTTAGAAGCCTTAGTGTGATACGGACTTCTTATCCCACCATCTGTCTTAGCAATTATTTAGTTTTTGATTTGATCAGATAATATAGTCAAGAGTCCAAATTGGCAAAAGTTGTGGCACAGACACATTTGGATGGGTACTCAGTTATATGTTTCTCTGCTTCTGATTTTGCTAATTGTGTGATGCCACGTTTTATGTGCAACACATTCTTTGTGCATTTCCAGTATCATGGAAACTTTTTGTGGATGCCTTGCTCATAGATTATTAGCAGTTTCCCATATGGTTATTCTGTATTCCAAACTAATCACTGATTACAGTTATATGCTGAAATTCCCCTGCAGTATAACTCGGAATTACTTTGAGAACCTTGTCCAAGCATTGGAAGCTGGATTGGCGGATGTCCGGTCTACTGACCAGGCTGCTACCTCAAGCAATACCACCAACTGCAAGAAAGGAGGCGCTAAAGCCAAATCGGCCAAGCAGCAGGGCGCTAGATCATCTTCAGACCACTCAGATGATAGCTGGCCATGCGAGCGCTGCACATTTCTCAACCCTTCTTCAGTGGATACGTGTACCGCCTGCGATAAGCACCGGTACTAGATTAAAAAAAGGCTCAAAAGGTAGTGCCCAGCAAGCTCAAAGCATACAAGAACAGGTGGGCTCTTATACTTGCGACCCTGCATTAGATACCACGAAGCAGAGCTTCCAACAGATGCAACGGTGTACATAAGAGGGGTTGAAGGTCCTTGTTTTATGTAGATCGCAACAATAGTGGTTTGGAGATGCAGCTTTGGGAACTGGAGCACAGTATGCTCTAGCCTCTCTCTTGTAAATAGTGCTAGTAGTTATGAAGAAATAGGTTATTAATGTGGTGGGTTTCTTGCCCACCTGTGCTGACCAGCTTGTGGAACTGGAGAGCGTGTACCGCTATTTATCCCCACTAAAATGGCAGGCATGTTTTGTGGCTAAAGATCATTTACCTGGTTGTCATGTAAATTATTATTACAACTCGTAATCTCTGTGTGGTTTCTAAATTATGTGGAAAAGTAGTTCTCTCTACGGTCTCTGCTCTCAAGTTCCAATTCTTCTCACCGAGTCACAGTGACCACTCGCATTCAAAGGAACTGTTCCAATCAAAACTTTCCTGTCCATTGCAACACGATTTCTAGCAGGGAAGAAAAAAGGCGTATTTTTGTGTTCATGTCTCATGACGATGCAAAGGTAAAGCAAGTATATGTCCGAAACTAAACAGATCAACTATGACAAGCCAACCTCCGAAATCGGATTGCATCGTGTTGCCCTCTCCCTGGTACATCCATCCATTCGCTCCTTCGTTCGTGCCTAACAAAAGTTGATATATAGCGAAAAAGGATCTTGCGATTCGACCGCACATGCGACATGGAAAACAACAAAAAATCTCTCAGTTCATCGATCCATCTAGACAGCGAGCGAGCTAATTGGCGATGATGCTTTGCTTCTTCTCGACGTGGTTTGCTCTGCAGACTGCAGATGCGTAATTCCGTCACGAAGAGGAGTTAAGTCTCTTTGCAGAGCTTGCGGCTGAGGCTGTTGAAGTTGGCCCGCGAGTACTGCCGGGAGCCGTTCCTCCAGTCCGCGCCGGACTTCATCATCAGCTCGAACTCCTGATAGCTGATGCGCCCGTCCTTGTCGGTGTCGACGTCGCGGATGATCTCGAGGATGGCCTGCTCGTTGGGCCCCAGCTCCTCCCTGAGCTCGTCCAGCTCGATGAATCCGCTGCCGTCCTTGTCAAAGTGCCTGAACGCCGACGCCAGGTACTCGTCGTTGGTCATCTTCTTGAGGTGCAGCGACACCGTCACGAACTCGTCGCAGTCCAGCATCCCGTTGCCGTCCGTGTCGGCGGCCTCGAGGAGCATCCTGATCTCGGACTCGGGGACGGGCTGGCCGTTGATGTGGAGGCCGTCCATGAGCTCCTCCAGCGAGAGGTTGCCGTTCTTGTCCTTGTCCATGAGGTGGAACATCTGCACGTACTTGTCCAGCTCCTCCACCGGCAGGTTCCGCGCCACCACCCACAGCGCCTTCTTCTTGAACCTGTTCATCGCCGAGAACTGCTGCAGCCGAGCCCTCACCGCCTCCCCCAGCGACACGTTCGGCGCCGTGTCCGCGTTCTTCAGCCACGGGTGCTCTGCCAATTCATTTGCAAGAGAATGCTGTTAATTTTCCATCCATGTCGTAAGATGATGAGCTGTGAATCGGAGTGCATGCAGCTTGCTTGCTCGAGGTCAATGGCGTACCAAGAACTTGTTTGGCCGTGAGCCGGGTGGCCGGGTCAGGGTCGAGCATCCTCCTGACAAGGTCCTTGGCGTTGCCGGAGATCCTGGGCCACGGCTCCCGGTTGAAGTCGATGCCGCCGCGGAGGATCGCCTGCGCGATCTTCTCGTCGTTGTCTCCCCAGAACGGAGGGACGCCGCAGAGGAGGATGTAGAGGATGACGCCGGCGCTCCACACGTCCACCTCGGGACCGTAGCTCCGCTTCAGCACCTCGGGCGCCATGTAGTACGCGCTCCCCACCACCTCCGTGAAGCGATCGCCTGCATGCATGCAGATCGGAGAGAGGATCGATGAGAACGGCTCTTCATCAATCACAGGCTTGAGGAAATTGAGGGAGCAAGACGATGCATTGATGCGGTGTGGTTGCCGTACCGGGGTTGAAGAAGACGGAGAGGCCGAAATCGATGACCTTGAGGAGGGAGTCCTCGGATTTGTTGGCGAACAGGAAGTTCTCCGGCTTCAGATCCCGGTGGATCACCCCGTTCGAGTGGCACAGCTGCATCGGGATCAAGATTAGTTCTTGGTTGCATTGCAGTGTTCATTGCTCTTGGATCTTGATGGTTAACTACGTACCTGGACGACGCCGACGATGGTGCGGAAGATGTTGGCGGCGGCGCGCTCGGAGTAGTGCCCGCGGGCGACGATGCGGTCGAAGAGCTCGCCGCCCTCGCAGAGCTCCATGACGAGGTGCACGGCGCCGTCCGCGTCCTCCCGCGCATCCCGCAGCCGCACCACCGCCTCCCCGCCGCGGGAGGACATGCGCCGCATGATAGCCACCTCCCTCCGCACGTCCGCCGCGTGCGCCTGCGCCGCCGCCGCCGCCGCCGCCGCGTTGGCGGCCGCGGCGGCTCCGCCCGCGCCCTTACCTATCCTGTGGTGCGCGCGGCCCCGGCGGCGGTGCCTCCGGATGGTCTTGCATGCCAGCGCCTCCCCGGTGACGGCGTCCCTGCAGCGGCGAGTCACCCCGAACTCCCCGCGGCCCAGCTCCCGGCCCAGCACGTACCGTCGCGCGAACTCGGCGGCGGCGGTCTTGGCCACGAGCAGCTCGGCCTCTTCGTCAGCCTTGGCGCCGTCGTCCTTTCGGGAGTCATCAGAGCCGGCGCGGCTGCCGGGGTCGGTGACGGGGAGGACGAAGGAGAGGCTGCCGAGGCGGGCGCGCAGCTTGCGCGAGCAGGCGTAGGAGGAGTAGCAGGCCCCCATTTGGGCACCTATCTCGGCGCCTCGCGGCCGGCGCACACGCGCCCTCCGTCGCTCTTTGTCGTCGTCGTGGAATCGGGGCGGATGGGTGTGCGGCTGGGCGCGAGATGCTGCATGGCGTTTGCTACTTATGGTCCTATGGAAACGCGGTGACGGATGTGTACAGGTTGGAAGGAATCAAGGAAAGGAGTTAATGCGTGCTACGATTTGTCGCGTAGGGCTGTGTGCCGCTATCCACGGCCGTTGGATGTTCCACGTGGCGGCTATACAGCTGGGTGCGCCGCGTGGCACTGCAAACCAACGGCTGCAAATCGAGCTCTGTAATACAGGTCACGTTTTCTTCCACAATAAGATTCCGCGGTACACTTTCAAAAAAAGATTCCGCGGTGCATCAACAAAGTTGTCATCTTCCTGTTTACGACAATTCTGATTTGTACATAGATAATGGACATGGACACAGTTTCTCCTACACAATTACATTTAAAGATAGAGAAATTTAACCACATGTTTTTTAAAATATTATCTATTTTTAAATTAAAGTGATAGTAATTTATAGAGGGCATTCCGTTCCGTAACTCCGAACAGCACTGTAATCCTTTATTTGCCGCTGAAAACTGGTTTATACTGTCACGATGCATTCGACACCTTGTATTGCATTTTTTAGCATACGAAACGTAATTACCCTCCCCAGCACCCTATATCATAGAAGTGCGAAAATGCCACCTTTTTTTGAGTTGTCTACACGTAACTAAAGCTAACTTTTAAACTAAAATTTGAATTAACTTATGACGGGCAGACATGTAATTTCTAACTATTCGCCAGCCTTTTCTCTTTAAGTAAATTACTTTAAAACATAATTTTAGAGTATCTTATAATACTTTACAATACCTTCTGATTTTTTTCCGCATAACCATGGTTTGTAAACTAATCCGTGATGATGCTACACCAAAGTGGCAATTTATAAGCAAATTGTCAGTGTCTATGTGAACGTTTACTGACACCCTATGCTAATGTGGACTGTCAGGCTGTCAGCGTCTCCTTCCATTTCTCTTCCTCGCCGCTCGGGCTGCTTCACATCGCCGTCGCTCCCCGACATGGCACGTCTCGCTCCTTTCGTCGCTTCCACCACCGCTCTCCTCTTCCTCTTCTTCTCGTCGTGCCGCGCGTCCAGCAGCACACAGAGCGCCGTGCTGCTGCCGATAAGGAAAAACGACGCGATGGGGCAGTACCTCACCGGATACCGGCAGCGCACTCTGCAGGCGCCGGTGACGGTCGTGCTCGACCTCGCAGGCGCCACGCTCTGGGTCTTGCCGCCGGCGCCACCGGCATGGCGTCCCTCAGCTGCGCACGCTTCGCGCTCCCGACGCAGCTCGCCGCCACCTTCTGCTTCTCTCGCAGTTTCGCGCTCTGCCTCCCGCCGGCCTCCGCGACAGGGGTCGTCGTCTTCGGCAACGCGCCCTACGCGTTCCAGCCCGGGGTGGACCTCTCGAAGGCGATCATCTACATCCCTCTCCTCGTCAACAACGTGAGCACGGATTTGTGCGGCTTGTGCTAATGCTCGCTGGTCTGATCCATCCTGGTCGCTTGATTTGGTTCTAGGATATATCGTTTCCTAATCTGTCGCTAATTTCTCGAAATCCAATCAGTACCCGTCCTTAATGGCTACCACGGACATGCTGCCCCGACCCCGACCCCTGGATACGTACTATGTAACAGCGAGCACAAATTAACCAAGATGTTACAAATTAACAAATATTGTATGGTCTACCATAAACACCTCTTTCTGAACTCAAAAGCCATATTTTACGGGTAGCTTTCGGCAAGACAAATACATTGCTGCATCTCCCCACGTGCAGTTTGTCGGCACCAAGACATTAACTAACTGCATTCCTCTAGGTGCTTAAGCTCAACCCTTGCATTCTGGATCTGGATCTGGTGCTACCCAGCTTCACTAGCTTTGCTTACAGCTGAGACCGATTAACAGCAAGATGGCGGAAACTCTGCTTCTCCCCATAGTGCGCGGCGTGGCCGGCAAGGCCGGCGGCGCGCTCGTCCAGAGCGTCGCCGGCATGTGGGGCCTCGACCGCGACCGCGGAAAGCTGGAGCGCCAGCTGCTGGAGGTCCAGCGTAAGCTGGCCGACGCCGAGGTGAAGAGCGAGACCGACGAGTACGTCAAGAGGTGGATGAAGGACTTCAGGACCGTCGCCTACGAAGCCGACAACGTCCTTGACGACTTCCAGTACGAGGCGCTGCGCCGCGAGGCCCAGATCGGCGACTCCAAGACACGCAAGGTACTCAGCCACTTCACGTCGCACAGCCCGCTTCTCTTCCGTCTTACCATGAGCAGGAAGCTGAGCAACGTCCTCGAGAAGATCAATAAGCTTGTTGAGGAGATGAACACGTTTAGCCTGGTGGAGAACCGTGCGGAGGCACCGCAGGTTCTTTATCGGCAGACGCACGCAGCACTGGATGAATCTGCACCGATCTTTGGCAGAGTTGAAGACAAGGAAACGGTGGTGAAGATGTTGCTCGACCAGCAAGAGCAGAAGAATGTGCATGTGCTGCCCATCTTTGGGATGGGAGGTCTGGGCAAGACGACTCTTGCCAAGATGGTGTACCACGACCCTAGGGTCCAGCAACATTTCCAGTTGAACATGTGGCACTGTGTCTCAGAAAACTTTGAAGCCACGGCTATTGTCAAATCAGTCATTGAATTGGCTCTGAATGATAGATGCAACTTGCCAGACACCATCGAGCTGCTGCGACGGCGACTTCAAGAAGTCATTGGTCAGAAAAGGTATCTGCTTGTTCTTGATGATGTGTGGAATGAAGAGGAGAGGACGTGGGAGGATGAGGTGAAGCCATTGTTGTGTTCTGTTGGTGGACCAGGAAGTATTATAGTTGTCACATGTCGAAGCCAGCAGGTGGCATCCATAATGGGCACATTAGGACCCCACAAGCTAGCATGTCTGAGTGAAGATGATTCATGGGAACTATTCTCAAAGAAAGCATTTAGTAATGGTGTAGAGGAGCAAGCAGAGTTGGTCACCATCGGCAGACGTATTGTCAAGAAATGCAACGGGCTGCCACTTGCTCTGAAGACGATGGGTGGCTTGATGAGTTCTAAACAGCAAGTGTGGGAATGGGAGGCCACAGAAGAAAGCAACATTGGGGATAATGTCAGAGGCAAAGATGAGATCCTACCTATACTAAAGTTGAGCTACCGACACTTGACATCTGAAATGAAGCGATGTTTTGCCTTCTGTGCTGTCTTCCCCAAGGACTATGAGATGCAAAAGGATATACTGATCCAACTATGGATGGCAAACGGTTTTATTCAAGAAGATGGAACAATGGATTTGGCACAGAAAGGAGAATCCATTTTCCATTACTTGGTTTGGAGGTCCTTCCTCCAAGATGTGCAAGCCAAGAATTTTTTTTATTATAATGGCACTGCATATGAGTCAACTGTTTGTAAAATGCATGATTTAATGCATGACCTAGCGAAAGATGTGACAGACGAATGTGCAACTACAGAAGAGTTGATTCAGCAGAAAGCATCAGTAAAATATGCCCGTCATATGCAGATTGCAAGGCACATGTCAAGGTCGAAATTGGAACAAATCAGTGGACTACTCAAAGGCACAACGTCTCTCTGTACTTTGTTAGCACCAAAATTCATGGATCTTAAGGAGTTAAATCTGATGTCATTGAGAGCGTTGCGATATTCTAGCAATTCTCTTACCAATAGCCAGGTCAAAAATCCAAAACATTTACGGTATCTTGACCTTTCTGGCTCTGACTTTGTTAGATTGCCAGATTCAGTATCTATGTTATACAATTTGCAAACATTAAGGCTCAATGATTGCTCGCAGCTAGAGCAGTTACCTGAAAGTATAAGTGCAATGAGGAAGCTCATTCATATCTATCTTCTTGGATGTCATGCCTTGGAACAGATGCCTCCAAACATTAGTCTACTGAAGAACCTTCGCACACTGACAACATTTATTGTGGACACTGAAGCTGGTCGTGGAATCGAGGAGCTCAGAGACCTGCGGCACCTTGGCAACACATTGGAACTGTACAACTTGAGAAAAATAAAGAGTGTGTTAGATGCAAAAGAGGCCAATCTCCACCTGAAACCAAATCTAGGTGAATTGTTGTTGTGTTGGGGGCGGGGGCGCCAAAGATATGACATGCAGGTTTATAATGCAGAACAAGTATTGGAGTCTCTTGCACCTCATAGTAAGCTCAAAATTTTGGAGGTACATGGATATGCTGAGGTAGAAGTATCACAATGGATGAGAGACCCTCAGATGTTTCAGTGCTTAAGAAAATTCACAATTTCCAACTGCCCACGGTGTAAGGATCTACCTATAGTATGGTTGTCAGCTTCTCTTGAGTATCTGTGCGTAAGAGAGATGGGTAGCCTAACCACATTATGTAAGAGCGTTGAGGTGGAAGCTGAAGAACACAGTTCATGTCTGCAGTTCTTTCCGAAGTTGAAGAATATGATTTTATTTGAGTTGCCGAGCTTGGACAGATGGACGGATAACAGTGCAGGAGAGCCCGAAAGGTTGGTAATGTTCCCGGTGCTCGAGGAGCTAAGAATACAGGATTGCCCGAAACTTGCGAGTGTTCCAGGTAGCCCTGTTCTCCAAAACCTGATCACACGGGAATGCCATAATCTTCCAATCAGTTCACTCGCACATCTAACAACGTTGTCTGAGCTTGATTACGATGGAACTTGTTCTGTGTCTGCAATTATGCCTTTGCGCTCTTGGCCATCTTTGGTGAGGTTAGAGGTTCGGGCGCTGAGAAACATGATGATGGTGCCTCTAGAGGACCAGCAAACCCAAAGCCAAAGAAGACCTCTGGAAACACTTCGGAATTTGATTCTACGAGGCCCCTACTGCTTTGTAACACCATCTAGTTTGTCCAGATCGCTCTGGGAATGCTTCGTCTTTGTGGAAGAGTTGGATATCACAGAATGCAATGATCTTGTCCGTTGGCCAGTGGAGGAGCTGCGAGGCTTGATTCACCTCCGCTCTCTGCGTATTGAGGATTGTGAGAAGCTGGAGGGGAAGGGTTCATCGTCTGAGCAGACCCTTCCGCTGCCCCAGCTAAAGAAGTTATCTGTCGATTTTTGTCACAGTTTGCTGGAGATTCCCGAGCTGCCTGCATCGCTCGAGAAATTGGTGATTAGTGATTGCGTAAATTTGGTGGTGCTGCCTTCAAACCTTGGAGATCTGGCCAAGCTGAGGGATCTCTTTATCTATACCTGCAGTGGCCTGAAAGTGCTGCCTGATGGGATGGATGGCCTCACTTCCCTTGAGCGATTGACAATTGATGGTTGTGGAGGGATAGAGGAATTCCCGCAGGGTCTCCTCCAGCGGCTCCCAGCCCTCAAGTCCCTACAAATATGGGACAGCCACGCCGAGTTGCAAAGACGATGCAGAGAAGGCGGGGAGTATTTCCACTTGCTCTCCTCTATCCCAACGAAATACATTCCAGAAGCAGAAAGCGATTCAGAATTAGAAAGAGGAGAATCCAGCAGGAAGAAGTTTGTAAGGAGGCTGCTCCCCTGCTGTGCTGACTCTTAACTGAGGTGCGTATGCCTGTGCCCCTCTCCTCCTCTTCCAATCGCTTTACGTACAGCAGAGCTCATTTTGTAGAAACAGAGCGACGCAAAGGGAAGAAGAAAGAGTGAGTTAAACCCGCGCCCCTCCCCTCCATTCTGGCTTCTCTGTGCGTGTCGTGGAGTTGTTTGATGAAATGATTTGCTGGGATTGGGAATTTGGGATGGGTTAATTCGAAGCAGCTGGAGCTTTTGCTCAGGATGTGCCCTACCTGTTTGATGAAATGCTTACGATGGTGTTGATTTGTGTCCCGGATGTAGCTTCATAACCAGGACTATATGTGTATGTGACATTATTAGTTCTGTATCTATTTTAGAAAAGGTATAAAATCCTTGCTGATGCCCACACCTTCATAATCAGATGGTTGAATCCTCTCGTATATTTGATGATTTCTCTATTGATGACTGAACCTATCTTGAATTTTTAAGCTCTGTACGAGATTTACAAGGTTCAGTTTTTTTTAGTAGAATGTGTAATTTTGTGAAGGTGTGGGCTCGTATGACGGCTGAACTTGGATGTGCTGTAGATTTCACTGTCAGTACATACATGGTCCTCATTTAATGAATAGTTTGTGACATACGACCCATAAATGTCATCAGTCGTACTTGAATAGTTATTTATAGTTAGATAATGCTTGATGTGTGCTAAACTGATCTCGATGTTGTCCTTGTAGGTTTGATTGAAACTGCTAAGTGGAATTTAAGAAGGATATCTCGACCGGACAAGGTGGCTACAAAAAGTGCCAAGGTTCCTACTAACTCATCAGATTCCTCAACTCAGAGCTGTACAGAAGAAGTGGTATCTCACCGGAAGAAGTGATTCCTACTAACTCATCAGATTCCCCTACTTTTGAATTGTCAGACTGATGAGTGATGACTGATGCTAGCTGGTTTTATTCTGGACAAGGTACGTTCTATACCGGCCACTAATTCTATATTTAGTTCCGTGGCAGAATTTTTGTAAACCACGTAGTCATCCTGGCAGGTCGGATTCAGATCAGTGGAGGTGGTTACCGACAGATTGGTGGGTACCGTAACTGGTTTTGACTGCCCAATCCAAGTTTACCACAAATGATGGAATTGGATCAACAGTTGTGGCACTTCCTGGTTAAAGGCTTATGTGGTGCTTCAGATGTGCAATAATGGTTTTGTGGGATTCCTTGTGGCTAAGTAGAACGATGAAGGCCTAGCATAACGCTGGATTTGCATATAACACTGGATTTGCAGTTTGCAGAAGTGAAGTACTGGGATAGGGTGGTGATATTGTGTTCTCTACGTGGAGTTTTTTTTGTTTGTGAGAGGGCGCTGTTAGCCTTTGTATAAATAAACGGTGGATACCTGCTCCCTACGAGAGAAAATATTCGAGGAATATAACATTTCCCTTCCTATGAACATCGCCGAATTTGCTTGGGCCTCACAATTGCAGCTGCTTATTTGCATAAACCTGCATATGTTGGGGGCAATTCCGATCAACTTTTGAACAATTTGCATTCTTTGTTCAGCTGAAGAGAATCGACAATGTCTGTCCCTCAGCATAAGCTTAATCTGAGCCCACTCCGAGAGCACTTCCAAAAAGCCAGTGATCAATCACTGTCCGAAGATGCAACGACATTCCAAAAGCTTCAAGGACGGCACAGGTGCACACATCTCCATCGATCATCTTGCCGGCTCCAAGCCAACTAACGAATCCGGCCCCTCTTTTCTCCGTCGCTTTTCAAGTACACATGACACCAAAATATATAGCCAGCTCGCACTCAGCTGCTCTACATGAACTGCTCCGTATCCTAGAATTGGTTTGCCTGGGCATCGTCGAGTGCCAACACGTCCACCGGTCCACCCTGGACTACTTCCTCGCCGTGCTCGTCATCGTTGCCGCCGTCGTTGCAGTGAGGCTGCTCATCTGCGCCGCGCACCACCACCACAACAGCCCGACGACCACCGATATGGACGAGGACGTGGAGATGGTGGTGCCCGCCGGGCAGGACCACGTCTTAGGCTCTTAGCTAGCTAAGTGTTATTCGCTTAATAAGCTTGCTCCTATACTTGTAAGCTACTAGCTAGGTTAGTTTGACTATATCGATCTAGTTTGAAGTTTGAACTACTACTGTTCAGATGAAAGGCTGCAGATTGCAGAGTTCAGATTAAGTAACCGCCACGATACATATTTACCCAAAACAAGCATTTTCGAACACAGTTTAGGCTCAGCTATGCATTGCCGTGGATTGATTTAATTAGCTGCTTTTAGATAATTGAGTGTTAGCCTAACTGTTTTTTCTTCTTAATCAAGTTACAAATAGATGTAATTTTTACGTTTCAGAACATGTAGAGATGAAAGGGCGAGAGGACAATCATTTCATAACAGTATCTCATCTATATTTGTTTTAACAAAATTATAGATCTTTTAGTTTTTCTTCCATGCATCTAGCAGAGCGAGAAACAAAGGAGATGGATGGATTTGGCCGGAGTCTGTGGAGCCCCTCCGTCACCGTGAGCCGCAGCGCCGCCGTTGCCGCCCCGCCGCGGGGACGCAGCTAAGCATCCTGCCGCCGTGGACCGCCACCTCCTTCTCGTCCGCCACCGCGAACACCTTCCCGCCGATCTCGACGCACTCGCGAGGACAATCATTAGATAACAATATTCTTTCTAATATTAATGTTAACAGTTATAGACCTTTTATAGCTTCTTCCAGTTCATAGTCACGGCTAAAACAAAATAATGAGAAGGAAGGCGGGGAGGAGCACTACATCAGGTGCGTGTTCGAGGAGGTCCACAAGGGGGAGGGAAAGGACAAGGAGGCGGCGCCGGACGGCGACGCACCAGCCGCCGCCGCCGCCGCTCAGATCGAGGACGTGAAGCAGATCCACAAGGGGGAGGAAAAGGACGCCGAGATCAGGGAGGAGGAGGCAGCCGCAGACGTCGTCGATGGCTCTGTCAGCGTCTAATTAAGCATCATCTGAGATGAGCAATCAAATCGCATCTTAATGCATCAATCTACTTAGAGTAGCAGTTCCAGTGTGTGATTTTACTTTAGTATGCTGACAATGCGAGCATTCTCCTCGCGGACCATGGCCACCACGAGCAGCACGAACGCCTCCCTCTCGCCCTGCACGTCCACCACGTGCACCTGGTGCCGCGTGCCGGTCCGCGCCTCCAGGTAGCTCTCGCTGGGCAGCACGCGGAGCTCGCCGCCACCTCGCCGCCGCCGCCGCCCGTCACGGTGAGCAGCATCATCCCGTCGAACTCGACGCAGCGGTGGAGCGACCCGTCGTTTCCCAACACCTGCCTCTCGTCCGCCAGCCGCAGGCGGCGCCCTTGTTCCGATCAGCCGCCGTCGTCATGGCGAACGCTGTCCCCTCGAGGTCTACGGACACGAAGTCGTTGCCGCTGGCGACGGCCACGAATGCCATCCATGGATGGAGTAAGGAGATCAGAGATGGATGGAATCCGGCGGGAGAGGCCATGGTCGGTGCTTATGTAGATCGAGGGAACCGGGCGTGCTGGAAATCTGGAGTGCGATTCTCGATTTCGGACTTCTATGGATATTTTAAATATTTAACACAGTTCTTGGAAAGAGAGCCCCTATAGCTCAGTGGTAGAGCGTCAGTCTTGTAAACTGAAGGTCCGTAGTTCGATCCTGCGTGGGGGCAATTATTTTGATCTTTTTCTTTCTTTCTTTTGGCTTTGATTGAAGCCTTTGTCTTTCTTTTCTTGATAATTGAAGCCTTTTTCTTTCTTTTCTTGATATTTGAAGCCCAACCTCTACTGTTGTACATTTGCAAGGATCATGATCATGAAACCACAAGCCTAGCTAGTAGAATTGCTGCGTCGCGCCCTATCGGTTCAGCATTTCAAATTGGATTAGATCTTCTTCTTTTACAGCCATCAACACAAATCAGACTTTTTCCAGATCATTCCGTAGACACATGCTAATTTGCGTCGCCAGTTAGATAAAAGAAATGTTTGGCAAACTGAGACATTCCTCGCGTGGAAGAAACAAGCGGAAGTTCACGCACGGAGGCCGAGTGTCAAGAGTCTTTGCAGACTGGCTAATCCGATCGAAAGTCGCGGCCACTGAGATACACCTTTCGTGTTCCCAGTGAGCAAGGAGAAATGCCGTATTGAGACGACGATGCTGATGCAGATCACAGTTTGAAATATGGGCATCGGGTTGCCGCTTTCTTGGAATCAACACGGTACGCAGCCCAGATCTGAATTCCTCCCTTCTCCAGCGTACGAATTTATCAGTTTTTTCAATGCTTTGAAGAGGGTTTAACGCCAGTTTGAAGTTTAGGTGAAATTGAGCAAATCTTTCTCATTTTTTTTAAGATACTGGAAGAGAATGCTCTCATCACACTTGCACAGACAGTGCAAATGCAATCTTTTCACCTGTAGCTGGTGAGGAAAAAAGAGTGCTGAAGTCAATTTTTATACTGGCCAGCATCTTGAATAACAGCAAACAAATTAGTACTCCTATAAGCAAGGAATCGTAATCCGTGTATTAGTTCACTCTCACATCAGCAGTCTTATCAGTACAGTATGATACAGGGAAACAAAAATTAATTAAATAATTAAAAAGAATCAGCGTCTCTCTTCCTGATATATAAAAGAAACAACAACAAAAATATGGAAGCACCGGAGGAGTCCATCATAGAGAACTCTGTCAGGCTCCTCTAGTGGCCGGGTCCCTTGGGGCTCGGCCCGGCCGGCAGCCTCGCCATGAGCAGCTCCACCGTCTCCCTGGCCTTCTCCAGCACCGTCACCGTCGGGTAGTAGTACGCCGCCGCCGCCTCGCCGCCAGCACCGTTGAGCCGCGCCTGATCCGCCGGCGCCGGCCTCGCGGCATCAGCGACACGGCACGACAGAATAAGGACGGCGAACACGGTGAGAACAGCCGCGAGAAGAGCGCGCCTCGTCGACAAACCCATGATCGAGAGGATCGAGATAACACGATCACAGAAGGGATATATACGATGGTGGTGCGCAAGGATTACAGAGGAGTTGGTCCTGAGATGGATGCTGCTGCGTGCAAGCTTGTTCTTGTGCGCGTGTGTGTTTGAGCTTCGATGTGTTCTGCAGCAACAGCTTGGCTGGTGCTCTTTATATATGATTTTCTTTGGCGTGTTGGATGATCAAGTGGTTGGTGGCGTTGACAAGAGAGCGCAGGCAGGGCACGTCGGAAAGATCAAACTTGAGGGGAGAAAACATTGACCAGCTGCATGCAACCGCAAGGTGTGGAAGTCTAAATTGAAAATATACCTGTCAGAAAGAGAGAAGTCAGTCATCGATCGATAGTATCTTTGCAGTCTTTGCCGATGGGATTGCAGCAACGACAGATGAGGAGGCAGATAGATATTTCTGCCCGTTGCAGTGTAGCACGCACGGCTACATGGTTATGAACAAGTCAATAGGCCGTCCCACGTCATATTCTTGTTCCTCCCGTTGCGGTCGGTCAACGAAGTGCGTACGTTGTTGAATTCTGTTGCTTGACTTCCGTTCTCTGCACGTTGCGACGATAGGCTGCTGTGGTTGGTTCTCGGAAGCAACACAACCTAAGACCTTTCTTTTTTTTAGGACACACACCACCACACACATACGCATGCACCTCCGAGAGTGTTCTCCCTAATCACACGCTATAATTGATGAAAGCCAAAGATAACTCTATAAATCTCACAAAAATTATATTGAAAGCACCCATATACATGTAAATATGAGCATCAGGATTTGAACCCTGATAGATAAAATCATACTCCCACAACTCTATCGCCCACCAAGCTAGAACTCTTTTGACTATACTACACTAGTGTTTGGGTACTTGGGTAACTCTGACATGAACTGTGTTAGCCAATTGTGGTTTCACACTGAACCGTGGACCGTGTTCCGTCGTGTTGATGGTAATGGAATCTGGGGTTGCCCTCTTTCGGAGAAAAAATAAACGTGATTCGGATTTGATTCCGATGGGTAGGGATACATCTCAGTACATGCTACTAACCATCGGAGCGACAGGACTCGGTTCTCGCCGACGGCCTCGATTTCCTTTCCTTTCTGTTTTGCGAGGAGGAACGGTGCTGATCAAATGAAGCTGAACACCTCGAGGCCACATGGAATTGGAACGGTGCATGGTCGCGCGCGCAGCGAGTGGTGGAGACCGGAGAGCGCGGCTTTCTGCTCTATCCACTCTTGACTCTTGCCCCCTTCCTTCCTCTCGCCTCCGTACTTCTTCCTCTCATGGCCGCAGCCGCTTCCTCCTCCGCCTCGCCGCTCCTTCTCCCCTCAGGTATCCATCCATCCCTTGTACGTCTAGTCAAATCACTCGCACTTCTTCTCCTACGTTGCACGCATTCCTCACTGCAATGTGTTTGCTCCTCCGTGCTGTCTGCGCACTGCAGGGCCGAGGTCCGCCTCCAGGGCGTGGCGCCTTCGTGGCGGCGGCGACAAGGCTTTCGTCAGAGGTAGCAATAGCAGTGGCAGGGAGCTGAGCTCAGAGGCCGCGCCATGCTGCTGCAAGGTGGGTAGCAGCAGAAGCGCAGCAGAATGCCAAGGAGCTGAGGACAGCGACGTGATCGGTAGTAGCAGCACCCGGAGGGGCTTGGTCCGGGCGGTGGCTCTCGGGGTGTCGTCGTCTGCCTTTGGTCTGCAGGCCGCGCTCGACGCCGTCGCCGGAGGGCTGCCGCCGGAGGAGAAGCCCAAGCTCTGCGATGCCGCCTGCGAGAAGGAGCTCGAAAATGTAGGTTTGCTGAGGCTTGCGATCGATTTATTTTTTTTCAGGCCAAGGCCCTTTTGCAACACAGAAATTTCCTAGAAAACAATTCAATTTCTACCGAAAACTGAAAAAAATTCCACTTCCCAAATGGAGCCTGAGGGATAACTGACATTCTGTAATATCAGCACATCTTCACTATGGATAATTCCTCAAGAAATAATTAAGATTTCTCCTGCTTCTCCAGGTGCCTATGGTAACTACGGAATCTGGTTTGCAGTACAAGGATATCAAAGTTGGTGAAGGCCCAAGTCCACCCGTTGGTTTCCAGGTGCTCACTTATTAACCAGCATGAGCTGATGTGATGTGATTCTGATGATGTTCTTAAATCTGTTTACTGGCCATGTATCAACAAATGTTCTGATAATTATCACTCGTTAATTGTCACGTAGGTTGCTGCAAATTGTGTTGCCATGGTACCACCTGGACAGATATTCGACAGGTGAGGGATCTGAGCATTTGTATTCAGCTTGTACCTGTTCAGAATTTGCAAGCTCATAGAATTTGCTCCCTGCGAATAGTCTTCTACTAGTCAACATGTCCTGTTCTTTTGTGCAGTTCACTGGAGAAAGGTCAGCCCTACATATTCCGTGTTGGTTCCGGGCAGGTATTTTCTGCATGTTCTTATGCCTTGCATGCCCTACTGAAAGATTGCTACTGGTGACTCGTGCTACCAATCTACCATAAACTACAAATATAGCAGAACACACTTTTCTTTTCACAGTGCTCAGCTTCATCTCTCATGGATATAATCCTTGCTAATAGTAGCACAACTAAATGAATTCATGCTCATTTTTATCATCTGCAGTGGTAGACTTAAATGGTTTTACTTCATTGCTTACCATAGGAAATCTTGATCAGTTACATGCAGTTTGCAGCTTCAAAGCAGCAAATTTGACATGGGGTTCTATCCTCTCATTCAACCGTTTGGCATTTTTAGGTGATAAAGGGACTTGACGAAGGGATTTTGACAATGAAAGTTGGAGGACTACGTCGGCTGTACATACCTGGTCCAGTAAGTAGTCTCATCTCATCAAATTTACGAAAGCCATGCAGAAAACAAGACAAAAACTAGCTATTTTGCAAGACAACTTCGCCATTTTCTCCAATTATCTGGCACTGTTTCTCGTTAGTCTGAATATCTGGACAGGATAGTGATGATCTTCCTTTTTGTTGATCTGAACAGTTAGCATTTCCGAAAGGCCTTACATCAGCTCCTGGAAGGCCAAGAGTGGCTCCAAGCAGCCCCGTCATATTCGACGTCAATCTGTTGTACATACCAGGTCTTGATGATGAGTGAAAACATTACCTTGCAACTTTTACCGGAGGAAACTGAAGTGAATGATTTACTATCTGTGATTTACCATATATGTAGAGAGATAATTGTTTCCGGCAGCAAATTATACGAAAGTATGATTATTTGTGTAAAGTACATAGCAAAACCGGTAGTGAATGGGTAGCCTCAGTGATATAATGGTATGTGCTAATTCTGTTATTCACTTGCCCAGTCTTTTATGGGAGATTTGGTGTGTATCTCAATGAAGTGTTGGGAGTCAGAATGTAATAGTTAGATTAATTCATGTTGAAAAAGATATGGAAAACATAGAGACTTCCTGAGAAAAATAGAGAATTTTTGTGAATCCAGGAGTAAAAGCAAATGGCGCTTCAAAAGTCTTGAGACAGTAGTCATAGTATAGTCGGCACACAATTTACAGGCAAAAACTGAAATTAATACACTGAAAGGGAAGCTTCAGACTAAATGCAGAAAGACTAGACTAGGAGAGAAGACTAGAGGTCCAAGTCTTCATCTGCAATACCTTCATTTGCCCAAAGAATATGCAACTGTGTCGACCTAGCATCTCTGTGAAATACCTCACTTTCAGCAAGCAATCAGATAAGCATAAGCAGCAGCTTCAGTGATTGTCCAAACCAATCAGATAAGCTTAAGCAGCAGCTTCAGTGATTGTCCAAACCAATCTTGCTACTGCTGTCTTGAATCAGTGAGTAGAGGAAGAGGCAGAGGAAGGAAGCCAACCATTGTCAGGAGCCATGAAGACAAAGGAAGCAGTGGTGAACAAGTTGTGCCTGCAAGAAAGAGGAGGGGAAGGCCACAAAAGCACTTCGCCGATAAGATCGAACCAATTGATGTCGAAAATTTTGTGCAAGATGGTGATGTGGCGATGAAGATGGCAAACATGCGGAACCGAAAGCATCAAGGCAGGAGAAGAATAGCAACACTGCAGTTTGTGTCATCTCTCATTAGGCAATTATTATGAAATATAACTAATGCTAGTGTTCATGATTATTGGTTTGTGCTGCGTTGATTTTGGTGCGATGCTTTTGGGTGAATTGGAGTGGATTGGGAAATCGGTTTAGTGAAATTCTGAACACTGAACTTATACATGAGTAGCAATAGCCACTTGTTGTGTTCCCTGAGGCTATATATGTTCTTGTTCTGGTGAAAACATTAGGTGAAAGTTGCTGGTTTTGTATAGAACATGTTACACTTATTTTATTCTTTTTAGAGACATGCAGGAGCCCTGCGTATCTTTTCATTAAACAGGAATACAAATCACATATATCCGTTGAAAATTAGCCGTTCAAAAAAACAGCCGTTGGAAAAAAAACGCCGTTCAAAATATATCGTTGTAAAAAATAGCCGTTAAAAATAATATAGTAGTTATAGAATATCAATAAAATATAGTTGGTGAGATATAGAGAGTGAGATTTGGAGAGCATAAAGAGATATAGAGAAGGAATCTTTTGAAGAAGCTCCCTGTATAAAGATATAAAGAATAAGATTTGGAGAAGCTGCTGGGAATGCTCTAAGCTCAATCCTTGCATTCTGGATCTGGATCTGGTGCTACCCAGCTTCACTAACTTTACTTACAGCTGAGACCGATTAACAGCAAGATGGCGGAGACTCTGCTTCTCCCCATAGTGCGTGCTGTGGCCGGCAAGGCCGGCGACGCGCTCGTCCAGACCGTGACCCGCATGTGTGGTGTCGACGACGACCGCGGAAAGCTGGAGCGCCAGCTGCTGCCGGTCCAGTGTAAGCTGGCCGACGCCGAGGTGAAGAGCGAGACCAATCCGTACGTCAAGAGGTGGATGAAGGACTTCAGGACCGTCGCCTACGAAGCCGACAACGTCCTCGATGACTTCCAATACTTTTCTTCTGCTACCACCCGCATTCCTGTGCTGCTACTCTTGGCTGACGAGCGCCCTCTCCGTGCCTTCCCGCTCAGTAGTTGGCGAGGGCCTCCCTAACGTGGCCATGCTGCTCCGTCGCCGGTATCCTTGAGTTGTAAGCTTTGAGGATTTGGGTTGCAAGTTCCGATGAATCTCAAGCTGAAAGCCTAGGGATTTCAGTTGAAACTTGAACGTTCTTGTGATTCGACCTGAAATCTTGGGGATTTGAGTTGAATGCACCAGGAAGCCCGATCGATTGAATTGAACAAGTTGTCGTGCATGACAGTCAACAACTTCTGCAGCGTCCTCAGATGTCCTTGTCACCTTGCCTTTAGTCCAGCTCGAATTGATGGTCGACGCTGGCGATCACAAATATCAGTTCGTATATTCCACATGCTCATCATCCTAGTAAACTTCCCCCATTTCTTCTCTTCTCTCACAGGCTAACTATTTCCAGTCTGTAAGCAGTAATAGTGTCGTTTTGATGTAGTCGGATGGTATTACAGACGTGATGTTTACAAGTTCTGCAAACAAATGAATGCGTGGTTTCTATTTCGAACTTTGGAGATCTGGCCAAGCTGAGGTATCTGAAGTCAAAAGCCATTTTTACGGGTAGCTTTCAGCAAGATAAATACATTGCTAACGTTTAAAAAATCTGAAGGAATCTCTCCACGTTCAGTTTGTCGGCACCAAGACATTAACTAACTGCATTCCTCTAGGTGCTTAAGCTCAACCCTTGCATTCTGGATCTGGATCTGGTGCTACCCAGCTTCACTAGCTTTGCTTACAGCTGAGACCGATTAACAGCAAGATGGCGGAAACTCTGCTTCTCCCCATGGTGCGCTGCGTGGCCCGCAAGGCCGCCGACGCGCTCGTCCAGACCGTGACCCGCATGTGTGGTCTCGACGACGACCGCCGCAAGCTGGAGCGCCAGCTGCTAGCCGTCCAGCGTAAGCTGGCTGACGCCGAGGTGAAGAGCGAGACCGACCAGTACGTCAAGAGGTGGATGAAGGACTTCAGGACCGTCGCCTACGAAGCCGACAACGTCCTCGATGACTTCCAGTACGAGGCGCTGCGCCGCGAGGCCCAGATGGGCCACTCCAAGAGACACAAGGTACTCAGCCACTTCACGTCGCACAGCCCGCTTCTCTTCCGTCTTACCATGACCAGGAAGCTGAGCAACGTCCTCGAGAAGATCAATGAGCTTGTTGATGAGATGAACAAGTTTGGCCTCGTGGAGAACCGTGCGGAGGCGCCGCAGGTTCTTTATCCTGTGCAGCCGACGCACGCAGCACTGGATGAATCTGCACAGATCGTTGGCAGAGGTGAAGACAAGGAAGTGGTGGTGAAGCTGTTGCTCAACCAGCAAGATCATCACAAGGTGCAGGTGCTGCCCATTTTTGGGATGGGAGGTCTGGGCAAGACGACTCTTGCGAGGATGGTATACAACGACCCTGAGGTACAACGACATTTTCAGTTGAGCATGTGGCATTGTGTCTCAGAGAACTTTGAAGCCACTTCTATTGTCAAATCAGTCATTGAATTGGCTACCAAAGAAACATGCAATTTGAAAGACACCATCGAGCTGTTGCGAGGGCGACTTCAAGAAGTCATTGGCCAGAAAAGGTATCTGCTGGTTCTTGATGACGTATGGAATGAAGAGGAGAGGAAATGGGAGGATGAGGTGAAGCCATTGTTGTGTTCTGCTGGTGGACCAGGAAGTACTATAGTTGTCACATGTCGAAGCCAGCAGGTGGCATCCATAATGGGCACGTTAGGACCCCATAAGCTAGCATGTCTGAGTGAAGATGATTCATGGAAACTGTTCTCAAAGAAAGCATTTTGTAGAGGTGTAGAGGAGCAAGCAGAGTTGGTCACCATTGGTAGACATATTGTCAAGAAATGCGGGGGATTGCCTCTTGCTTTGAAGATGATCGGTGGCTTGATGAGTTCTAAACAAGAAGTGCAGGAATGGAAAGCCATAGAAGAAAGCAACATTGGGGATAATGTGAGAGGCAAAGATGAGATCCTACCCATACTAAAATTGAGCTACCGACACTTGACATCTGAAATGAAGCAATGTTTTGCCTTCTGTGCGGTCTTCCCCAAGGACTATGAGATGCAAAAGGACAAACTGATCCAACTATGGATGGCAAATGGTTTTTTCAAGAAGAGGTGACGATGGATTTGGCACAGAAAGGAGAATTCATTTTCCATTACTTGGTTTGGAGATCCTTCCTCCAAGATGTGCAAGCCAAGGAACTTTATTCTGCTGACACTAGATATGAGTCAACTGTTTGTAAAATGCATGATTTAATGCATGACCTAGCGAAAGATGTGACAGACGAATGTGCAACTATAGAAGAGTCGATTCAGCAGAAAGCATCAGTAAAATATGCCCGTCATATGCAAAATGCAAGGCCCATGTCAAGGTCGGAATTGGAACAAATCAGTGGACTACTCAAAGGCACAACATCTCTCTGCACTTTGTTAATGACATCAGAACCATCCATGGATCTTAAGGAGTTAAAGCTGATGTCATTGAAAGCGTTATGTTGTTTCAGTTCTTTTGTTACCAATAGCCAGGTCATAAATGCAAAACATTTACGGTATCTTGACCTTTCTTACTCTTGCTTTGTTAGACTGCCAGATTCAGTATCTATGTTATACAATTTGCAAACATTAAGGCTCAATGAGTGCCTGTCGCTGCAGTGGTTACCTGAAAGTTTAAGTGCAATGAGGAAGCTCATTCATATATATCTTCTTGGATGTTTTAACTTGAGAGAGATGCCTCCAAACATTAGTCTGCTGAACAACCTTTGCACACTAACAAAATTTATTGTGGACACTGAAGCGGGTCGTGGAATCGAGGAGCTCAAAGATCTGCGGCATCTTGGCAACAGGTTGGAACTGTACAACTTGAGAAAAATAAAGAGTGTGTCAAATGCAAAAGAGGCCAATCTCCACCTGAAACCAAATCTAGGTGAATTGTCGTTGTGTTGGGGGCGCCACAGCCATGACATGCGTGAAGATGAGGTGTGTAATGCGGAACAAGTGTTGGAGTCTCTTGCACCTCATAGTAAGCTCAAAAGTTTGAAGGTGTATGGATATGCTGAGGTAGAAGTATCACAATGGATGAGAAACCCTCAGATGTTTCAGTGGTTAAGAAAATTCACAATTTTCAACTGCCCACGGTGTAAGGATCTACCTATAGTATGGTTGTCAGCTTCTCTTGAGTATCTGTGCGTAAGCGAGATAGGTAGTCTAACCACATTATGTAAGAACGTTGAGGTGGAAGCTGAAGGACACAGTTCATGTCTGCAGTTCTTTCCGAAGTTGAAGAAGATGGAATTATGGGACTTACCGAGCTTGGACAGATGGACGGATAACAGTGCAGTAGATCCTGATAGCTTGGTAATGTTCCCAGTGCTCGAAGAACTGATAATATCGAGTTGCCCGAAACTTGCGAGTGTTCCAGATAGCCCTGTTCTCCAAAACCTGATCATACGGAGATGCTGCAGTCTTCCAATCAGTTCACTCGCACATCTAACAAAGTTGTCTGAGCTTGACTATGATGGAACTGGTTGTGTATCTGCAAGAATGCCTTTGCGCTCTTGGCCATTTTTGGTGAAGTTAGTGGTTTCGTCGGAGACAAACATGACGATGGTGCCTCTAGAGGACCAGCAAACCCAAAGCCAAAGAAGACCTCTGGAAAAACTTCGGGAATTGAGTCTTCATCGCTCCAACTGCTTTGTAACACCATCTAGTTTGTCCAGATCGCACCTTATGCTCTGGGAATGCTTTGCCTTTGTGGAAGAGTTGGATATCACACGATGCAATGATCTTG
This sequence comes from Stipa capillata, assembly GCA_019208055.1. NCBI lineage: Eukaryota > Viridiplantae > Streptophyta > Magnoliopsida > Poales > Poaceae > Stipa > Stipa capillata. The sequence continues at coordinate 454,066 of JAGXJF010001896.1, forward strand.
TCCGCTGGCCAGTGGAGGAGCTCCGTAGCTTGGTTCGCCTCCGCTCTCTGCATATTGGGTATTGTGACAAGCTGGAGGGGAAGGGTTCATCGTCTGAGCAGACCCTTCCGCTGCCCCAGCTAAAGACGTTATCTGTCAATTTTTGTCACAGTTTGCTGGAGATTCCCGAGCTGCCTGCATCGCTCGAGGAATTGGAGATTAGACATTGCGACAGATTGGTGGTGCTGCCTTCAAACTTTGGAGATCTGGCCAAGCTGAGGGATCTCGTTATCGATTTCTGCAATGGCCTGAAAGTGCTGCCTGATGGGATGGATGGCCTCACTTCCCTTGAGCGATTGTGGATTTATAATTGTCCAGGGATAGAGGAATTCCCGCAGGGTCTCCTCCAGCGGCTCCCAGCCCTCAAGTCCCCACGCATATGGTACTGCCACGCCGAGTTGCAAAGACGATGCAGAGAAGGCGGGGAGTATTTCCACTTGCTCTCCTCTATCCCGGATAAACGCATTGGAGAAGCAGAAAGAGGAGAATCCAGCAGGAAGAAGTTTGTAAGGAGGCTGCTCCCCTGCTGTGCTGACTCTAACTGAGGTGCGCATGCCTGTGCCCCTCTCCTCCTCTTCCAATGGCTTTACGTACAGCAGAGCTCATTTTGTAGAAACAGAGCGACGCAAAGGGAGGAGGTAGAGGGAAGAAGAAAGAGGTGTTCAACTTTCTTCTGAAAACTGAAAAAAATTCCACTTTCCAAATGGAGCCTGAGGCATAACTGACATTCTGTAATATCAGCACATCTTCACTATGGATAACTCCTCAAGAAAAATTAAGATTTCTCCTGCTTTTCCAGGTGCCTATGGTAACTACAGAATCTGGTTTGCAGTACAAGGATATCAAAGTTGGTGAAGGCCCAAGTCCACCCGTTGGTTTCCAGGTGCTCACTTATTAACCAGCATGAGCTGATGTGATGTGATGCCGATGATGTTCTTAAATCTGTTTACTGGCCATGTATCAACAAATGTTCTGATAATTGTCACTCATTAATTGTCATGTAGGTTGCTGCAAATTGTGTTGCCATGGTACCACCTGGACAGATATTCGACAGGTGAGGGATCTGAGCATTTGATTGGTGCCATTGTATTCAGCTCGTACCTGTTCAGAACTTGCAAGCTCATAGAATTTGCTCCCTGCGAAGTCTTCTACTAGTTAACATGTCCTGTTCTTTGTGCAGTTCACTGGAGAAAGGTCAGCCCTACATATTCCGTGTTGGTTCCGGGCAGGTATTTTCTGCACGTTCTTATGCATAGCATGCTCTACTGAAAGTTGCTACTGAAGCGACTCGTGCTACCATAAACTACAAATATAGCAAAACACTATTTTCTTTTCACAGTGCTCAGCTTCATCTCACATGGATATAATCCTTGCTAATAATAGCACAACTTAATGAATTCATGCTCGTTTTTATCATCTGCAGGTTGGTAGACTAATAAATGGTTTTGCTTCATTGCTTACCGTAGGAAATCTTGATCAGTTACATGCAGTTTGCAGCTTCAAAGTGTTGGAATTGATCTAACGGTCACACAAAAGGGATAAGGATTGAGCTCTGCACCAACGTGCAGCTCAACAACTCGCGCCCTAATCGGGGGCGCCCAACCAACTTATGGTTTCGGTCCCCCCGATGCACAGCGCTATACAAATGGGGGGTTTCCCGGAGCTCAGCTTAATACGGTTTTTCACCTGAGCTAAACCCTAATCCCCACAAGTCTAACGCCCATCCGATCTGGGGGAGTGCTGGAGCATCGGGAAGTCCGACGCCGCCAGGACGACGCCGGCCACCGGTCAGTGCCGGTGGCGACCCGAAGGCCGCCGATTCCCTCTGCTACGACTACACCGACCGCTTCTTCCTCACCCTCCTCACGCTCCTTCGACCGTGACAACGACTACACACATGGCGTCTTCCTCCAACGGTGGTAAGCAACCTAATGTCTACTGAGAAACCAAAGCTTAGGTGTTCTAGACCGTGGCTAGGAGATCCTCAAGATAATGCCTAAAGGAATTAACCTAACATTGGTATCAGAGCATACTTAGCCGCTCTAGAACCCGAATGCTCCCCCGCCCCTTACAAATGCCAATAAGTTTCGGTTCAAGCTAATTTTCATCCTCCAAAGCCCCAATTAAGAAAATAGAAGGAGAGGATTGCATCAAAACGTTTGAAATTAGGTGCATTCTCAATCAAATGATATTCCCCTAAAGATTTTTCCCCCAAATCCCGAAACCCTAAAATGAGAATTGCTAAAGGTTGAAGCTCCGGGGCTTACCTAATGCGCCGCGTTAGCTCCTTTCACCCTTCGGGGACCGCTCGGCCTCACCGCTGTGCGAGGGAGCTAACGCCGCGACGCCGCCGTCTTCTCGGAAGCGGCGCGTGGAAGGGGCTCGGCCGGGACACGGATTGACGACGCGGCAGCACCGTTCGACGGAGGAGCGCGCGGCCTAGGGCCGGGCGCGCTCCTCCGGCGAACAGAGCCACCGCGCCTTCCATGCCGCCGGCGAGCAAAAATGCGGGAGGAGCTCGGGCCGCCGTCGCTTTCTCTCGAGCCGCGGAACTCAAAGGGAGAAGGGGAGCGGAGGAAAGAAGGGAGCGGAGGAGGAGACGCCGCGCCGCCATCCTCTCCGGCGACCTGGCCTCCCGGCCGTCGCCGCTCTGAGTCGCACGGCGCCGCCGCCTCTTTCTCTCACGGGAGCGGGAAAAACGGGGGCTCCACCGGGGCTAATACCCTAGGGTTTTGGCCGCCGGCCGTTTTGTTCCGCACGGGTGCAGTGCGCACCGTCCAATCGGATCGGACGGCCAGGATGAAGGCGGGGCGGCGGGGTGGTGATGATGGGCCGTTTTCGCGAATGGGCTTCGGCCCAGGTTTAAATGGCCCAGCGTTTTTTGTTTTTCTTTTATGCTGCTGGACCGAAAACAAAAGGGCTGCCGTGGGTTATGTGGGCCGAATGCATTTTTGGGCCCTTTTCGAATTATCAGTGCATTTTCTGAAGTTTAAATTTTTCTGTTAAATGTTTTGCACTGTTAAATAATTCTAAAAATGCCCAAATAATGTTCTGTAATTCATGTTTACTTTTCTGGACAAAATGGAACCAACGAGAAATTTTGTTCAGAAAATTTTAATGATTAAATGCATCTTATGGTATTTTCTTCGATAATGTTCTCATTTTTTAAATATCAATATATGCTGAAAATTAATGTTATAAAATTGATATTTATTCTGAGAATTTTTGGCTCATATTTATAATTCTGACCAACGTTGATTTATAATTTTGAGCCACTTCCTCTTATGTCAATTAATTCTTTTTCGTTTTCTGCCCAACGGTGATGCGAATTAGAGTTAATTTTTATGCAAACTTTGTCATGTACCCTATACTTATGAATTTTTGAAATTCATTTCAGCTTCCGCTACTGTTCATGTGGCCAAGTCCATTGACCACATTGAACCACTTACGGGGAGTAATTTCCCAACATGGAGAGATCAAATTAAGTGCACCTTAGGGCTCAATAAACTCGACCTTGCGTTGAGGGAAGATAAACCAGTTGAACCACCTGCAAATGTAACTGGGTATGAGACCCTCAAGAAAGCTTATGATGCTAAGGTGGAAAAGTGGGAGGACTCCAATAGGATGTCTCTCCTAATCATGAAAATGGCTATCTCCGAGGGCATTAGGGGAGCTATCCCTGAAAGTCCCAATGCCTCTGACTACTTAAAGTCCATTGAGGAGCAATTCAAAGGCTCCTCAAAGGCGTATGCTACAAGTCTCATTCAGAGGCTTACTAATGAGAGGTATGATGGCAATGGCAACATAAGGGATCATATCCTTAGGATGAGTGATGCAGCAGCTAAACTCAAAACTATGGACATGATAATTAATGAGGACTTCTTAGTCCATTTTATTATGACTTCGTTGCCTAAAGATTTTGGGCCTTTTATGATCAACTACAATACTCAACAAACCAAATGGACCCTAAATGAGTTGATCGCTCACTGTGCCCAAGAAGAAGAAAGGTTGCGTGCTGAAAGAGAAAAGGACCAAGCACTCCAAATTGGTCAAGCCAAAAGAAAGTTTCAAGCACCTGCCGATCATAAGCCCAACAAGAAGCCATTTATGAGCCCTAAAGGGAAAGAAAAGGTTCACACAGAAGCAAGTGGTTCTGGAGTTGCAAACAATAATCTTTGCAATTTCTGCAAGAAGCCAGGCCATTTTAGAAAAGATTGTGCTGAATTTTTAAAGTGGCTCAACAAGAAAGGTACTGATGAAATCACTTTTGTTGATGAATCACTTTATGTTGATTATTCCCAAAGTACTTGGTGGATTGACTCAGGTGCAACTATTCATGTTGCAAATTCCTTACAGGGATTCCATACAAGGAGAACTTTAGGAAGGGGAACAAGAAAGCTTAAGGTAGCAAATGATCAAGAAGCTGACGTTGAAGCTGTGGGATCTCTCACTTTGGAGTTGCACTCTGGCTTCCTACTTCAGCTTCATGATGTTCTTTATGTGCCTACCTTAAGTAGGAATTTAATTTCCGTGTCTTGTTTGGATGATTTAGGTTTTGAATGTTCGTTTCATAATAAACGATGTACGCTTAAGTTAAATAATGATATTGTTGGCCTCGGTGTCAGACGAGGCAAACTATATATGTTATCTCCTTGTGAATCTCACAATGACATGAATGCATCTGTGAATGAATGTAGTCATGAGAATGTCAATAAGAAAAAGAGAAGTCAAAATCCTTCTTCGAAATTGTGGCATCGTCGTTTGGGCCACATTTCGCGGGGGAGAATGGAACGTCTAATAAAAGAAGAAATTCTTCACCCTTTAGACTTTTCTGATATGGACAATTGTATTGACTGCATAAAAGGAAAATATATTAAGATAATCAAGAAAGGAGCAATAAGAGCCGAAGGGATCCTTGACCTTATACATACTGACATATGCGGACCCTTTAATATAAAGTCTGTGGATGGTTTTGAATATTTCATCACATTCACAGATGACTACTCACGTTATGGATACATATATCCCATTCGCGATCGATCTGAAGCTTTAGACAAATTTAAGATATATAAAGCTGAAGTTGAAAATCAGCTAAACCTAAAGATTAAAGTTGTAAGGTCTGATCGTGGTGGTGAATATTATGGAAGACACGCTCCTTATGGGCAAATTCCTGGACCTTTTGCAAAGTTCCTTGCTGAAAATGGAATAATTGCCCAATATTCAATGCCTGGTGAACCTCAGCAAAATGGAGTAGCTGAGCGTCGCAATCGCACACTTATGGACATGGTGCGAAGCATGCTTAGTCACTCGACTTTACCAGTGAATTTATGGATGGAGGCACTAAAGACAGCCGCACATGTACTTAATCTGGCTCCCACTAAATCAGCACTGAACACACCTTATGAGATGTGGACGGGAAAGAAACCGAGCTTGAATTATTTACGTGTGTGGGGATGCCCCGCTGAAGCTAAAGTATTCAATCCACAAATTAAGAAATTGGATCCGAAGACCATCAGCTGCCATTTTATTGGATACCCTCATAGGGGAAAGGGATATCGTTTCTACTGTCCAAATCACACAACTAAGTTTGTAGAAACGAGGCAAGCTGTGTTCTTTGAGGATAATGAAATAGTTGAACCTAGGAATGTAGATCTTGAGGAGAAACGGGTCTGTGTCCCATTCCCGATTGTCCAAGAAAGACTCATTCCAACGACAGTGTTCAACACCCCAGTAGACAATGCAGTACCTAATGTCGATGCACCAAATGTTGAGGATCAAGAAAATCCTAATGCAGCACCTAATGTTGAGCCTCAACATTTCCCCGCGACAAACAATGAAGCCACTAATGAGCCTGTGAGAAGGTCTGTAATGCTCCAATTTCTTAACACACGAGATCAGTGAAGGTCATCGTGTATAAATCGGTTTTCTTTTCATGCATGCATGCATTTAGGCCATCAAGATATGACGTCGATTAAAACCTTGCCACATGGTCTGAAAGCAATCTTAATTAAGTAAAACTCTAAACCTAGTTTCACCTCAAATCTCACCTTACTAATTCTTTATAAGTACCAAATACCTCGGCGGGCTAACGTCCAAATTTTAAGTCAATTGGACAACGTCTGAATACTTAGCGAAATGATTAATCCTTAGTTAGCACCACGAATAAACTGCTGTACTAAGCACAATTATAACCAGCTTAATCATCTAATAGCACTCGGTGGATGAGCTAAAAGTGTAATAGCAAGTTACGCATGCATCAGTTTAAAGAAAGGTGTTCGATTGTAAATTTGATGGTTATCGAGTTGTCACTAAATTGATGAAGTTTCAACCCCTTAGATGTCCTATAATCTCAATGACTAGCGAATCCATTAGCTAACATACCAATTGCTTAAGATTAGGATATAATCATCTGTTAACCACATGTTGCTACCAACTAAACCGCAATTAGGAAGATAATGGCGGATAAAGACACAAGTGGGTTGTCAGCTAATTAAAATAAATTGCTGTAGGCCAACACTATTAGGTACAAGCCACCTGTAGTTCTTTTCTCCACCTGGTACACATGCACACCCACCCACCGTTCTTTTCTTTCTTCCACACGCAACACAGCACGGCAGTCTCTTTTCTTCTCCAGCAGCCATCTTCTTTCCCCAAATTCCGCTGCCGAGCTCCCCCAAGAAACACCACCGCGCGCTGCCTGGCTCCCCGCCGGTCGCACGCTCTCCCCCTCCCCTTGCCACCGCCACGCCTCCTCTGAAGCCTCCCCTGCGCGCCACCCGTGCTGCTCTCCCGCCCCGTCGCCGCCGGTGCTCCGCTGCCGCCCCTGGCGGGTTGAGCCACCCGCTGGCCGCCCCTCCTCTCCGTCGGCCGGCGAGCCACCTCCCCACCGCGCACTCCGGCTCCCCTTCACGCGCCGCGCCGCCCTTGGCTGAGCCCGCGCCGCCGTCGGCCGGGTGGACCACACCAGATCCGCCGCCTCCCTGCCGCGCCCCCGTCGCGCGCCACGACCGCTGCCGCGGCATGCAGCCGAGCCACCGCGCCGCCCTTCCTCGTGCCACGGCAGCCAAACACCGCCGGCTGCAGCTCCTCCCGCCTCGGCTGCCCCATCACCGAACCACCGGTGCGCCTCCTCCCGCTCGCATGCATGCCCCGGCGTGCTCGCCGGCGTGCCCGCGCGCCGTCACCCCTCCATGCGCCGCCCACTACGCCACCTCCTCCCTTTTTTTTTGCTTGCTGCGCTCGGGCTGCCCTGCCGCACCTCCGCCCGCGCCAGCGCCACCCGTGGCCCTCGGCCCATTTGCCACCCCCACGAGCCAGCTCCAGCACCCCGCCGTCGCTCCACCCAAGCAGCAGCAAGCCGTGGCTGAGGCTGCCGCTGCCTCCTGTCAAGCCACTGGAGCGCGCCTACGCCAACTCTTCGCCGCACCGCGTCTACGTCCGAGTTCACCGGTGACCTGCATCAGCATCTGTGTCCACTCCCTCAAGACTTCAATCAATGAGCTGCTGAATCCGGTTACCACATCCTTAATAGAGTTAGTTGGTGTGGAGGCGAGTAGTTAACGCGCTGGTTGGCTGACGTCGGGTAAGGCAGCTGCTGTTGAAGCTCCTAGCTGGTGCCATGAATATAGGTATACGGTTAAAACATCCTTAACCATCTAGTTGAACGATTAAATGCGCTAATGACTGGAATTGATAGCTCAGGGTTAGTAAATGTCATTGCATGCCATTAGTTTAGTTGAAGTCAGTCAAAAGGGTCATGCATGGATGTACCTAACGAATTTCCCTTTTCGATTAACTGCTAGCTAATAACAGTACTAACCCTAATCACCGTTACTCTCTCAGATGAATGTTCAACTAATCAACTGAGTTAAGACCATTGTTGGTTGTTAGGTCGGTTGTTATCAGTTAGCATAATCGTGAGAACTTAAAGAACTGATTGAAGTTGACAAATCTATGGCTTGCTATAGGATCAATGTACTCGATCCATTCCTGTGTGTGTAACCATCACGTATATGAGCATAGTTTCTGAATTTCTGTGATTATTAGTTAAGATTGACTAATCAAGTAATGCATTCCTTGGTTAAGTATACCGGGTTAAGACATGATCACCAATTTAAAAATACATTAACAACCATGTCGACTCATGTAATAAACTAAGTAATTAAACTCTGAAATGATATGCGACCCGACAAATGTCCGTGCCGCATCATTACCAAATTAAGCAAGTGGCAACTAGTTGATATACAAATATGCCTAAACCTAACAGTTAGTTTCATCCTTTAATCGTTCAATCAATGTATACACCTAGGTACAAAGTATCCCCAAAGGAAATCCATTAGTTCTGTGATATGTGAAATCACGCAACGAATTCTTGATTAACTAGGAAATATAATATCTGCAAGGATGAGATGATAAACCTACTTGTTGGTCTTAGATAATGTAATAATATTGGAAATGAGATATACAATACCTTGTTCTTTACTAAGAAGAAGACAGGAAATGCTAAGTTAAATTAAACTTGTAGAACTCGTAGAAAATGCATACCACCTCTAAATATATGGATACTAGAGAATCTAGCTTAACAGTTAAGATAACCGCGTTTGGTACCCTAATTCCGGTTAGTACATAGCTACAACATCCAAGTATGTTCTAGTACAAACCATGCATATCATATTCCATGCACGCATATATTGCACGTAACCTCGATAAGTTGAACTCAAGCTGTGCATGTAGTCATAGTTCCTCGACATCACCTCCCTATCATTGTAGGAGCATGTAGCTAGCGTCAATCATTCACGCATGCATGCTGGTTCTTATTATTTCTTTCTCGTTTGTTCCCGGTATCGCTTTTGCTCGAAACAGAGCCCGAAGAAGGAGACCACCCGGCTTACTGCTCCCCGCAAGACCAGGAACAACCCGAATCAGGCAAGCAGAGCTTGTTGCATCTTTACCTTCCGTACTCTTGTGTATGCCCTTGTTATATGTGCTATGTGTATGAATGTTTTATCTGTGAATTGTCGCAAGTTGCGTACACTAGCATGTGTAGGATGTATCTTGCGTCGAGAACATCTGATGGCTCTTCAACTAAATGGTTAAGTGAGTTGTGAGAGCCGAGGGCGTGCACAATGGGTACGGTTGGTGTTCATCGTAGTTTGATGGCGACGCGGGAGTAAGTAGAGATTTAGTCGTCACACCAACCCTATCTTCAGCGTGTCACCATCCCTTATCACACGTGAACGCTAGCGAGAACCAACACTGAGGATAGTTGGGGTTTGTGCACCTCACTATGCCTGCAGGGGTTGAGTTGTCGGTAGTGGTTCGAGAGATTAAAATGAACTTGTTGAGGATTGGATCAATTTGGATTGGATTTAGGGGCTGCCCGAATCGAATTGGATGAGGTTAATGGATTGGTTTGGATTGGACTCATGGGTTGCCCCAATGGATTTGGATTTGATGACTTGATCTCGTGGTAACTTGTTGTGGTATGTTTGTGTCCTGAGTTAGTCTGTCATTTAGTATGTCTTTACTTCACCTTATTACTGTTATGTTCTTAAGTTGTATATTGTTACTCTGAGAAGCATTCATGTTTAATTGTGTTGTACTAGTATGAGTAGGACATTTAATCAAGCACGAATAAGTCTTGCGAGTACGTTTGTACTCACCTAGGTTATCCTAGAGCTTGCAGGTGAGCCGGTGGTCGATGATTATTTTGACGATGCTTGAACGTGTGTTTCCTCGGTTGTGTTCGATTGTGGGATAGTTGGTGCTTTTGTTCAGCGGTCGCTATGCCGCTGTGGGACTCATCACTTTTGCTTTCCGCTGTCGTTTAAACTTCTCCGTACTCGGATATGCTTTCGAGTTACGACTGATATGTAAGTGTTTCGTCCCATCGGGGCATGTTATTATTAATATCGTATTGTAGAGCTTTGTGATGATATCCGAGTTGTTAATCCAGGCTGCCCTGCACAATGCGTGTATGATATGAAGCGTTTGGGTATGCCGTGAAGGATCGAGGCCGTACCATTTTCTACTAAGTCGAGCAGGTGTTGGTTGAGTGACCCGCTGGCTGAGATGCTGTGCCGGCCAGGCAGGGTGTGGGCGTTCTACCGGGCTTTCGAGCGACCCACTAGCCTCCGGGCTAGGTTAGGGTGTGGGTAGAACTGCCGGGCTCCTCCGACCTTGTTTGTCGTGGTAGGATTCGGGAACGACTCTGACTCTTCACCGGATTACGGAATCGTATGTGGTTTTGGGAAACTTGGTCGCTTCCGGCCGGCTCGCACATGGCGGGTGTCGGATCGCTCTACCTCGGTGCGTACGGCGCAGGTACCGTGCCACCAGGCGGACGAGTCCTTCGGCCCTTGGCGACTTCGCGTTCCCCTAATCATATGCAATTCCGGGTCCGTGACAGCTTTGGTATCAGAGCCGAGCTGACCGTAGGAAGCCAATTGCAGGTGGTCGTTAGTTAAGGATCTGAGGTTGTCAAAATTATTTATGAACCTAAAAATGAGTTTAATAAGAATAAGTACGGCTCATTTTACTCCTTATCCCCTTCAATCTTAGGTCTGAATTTTCTTTCTTTCCTACCTCATTTTGGTTGCAAAACGTTTACAACTCTTACCCCGTCTTGCTTCTTAGCGAGACATTCTTTAAGCTGTTAGGTACTTATTCATACCATATGTGTACGTTGTAAACCTGAGTATTCCTCCTTTGCTTTTAATTCCTTGTTTCTAACAAAGTCCAATTTTATCCCCTAGGGCTTTTCTAAGTCCTTGTGATATTAACATGCCCTTGCTCCCCATATAAAGACTCTGTGAAGTATCCTTTGAAAATTTTGTTTCAATCAGTTAGCAGCGAAGCCATTTTGTTCCCCTTGTGGTCATATGGCTTCCACGACTCCTTGGGCTTCTCACTACTGCAATTTAGAAGGTGAGATGCCTCCATCTCTTGGCAAAAGGCTAATGATCGAGTCGTTTAACCGAACTCGAAAAAGTCTTTTTGAGGTTCATGTCTTGTTCCTTATCATCAATTCGACCTCCCCATATTTCTTGTTTAGGTGATCTTTGTGAGCTATGATTTTCCAAAGCGTTATGTGCGCATGTGGCTTATTCCTTTACCTTTCCTATCGAAGGGTCCTCCATGTGATCTTCTCCCTTCTTGAATTAAGTCTGTTGCATCTTTACCATTTACCGTTGCCCAGGATTGAAACCTAGCTCTAATACCATTTACTAACCTATGCCCGGATTCTATGGAGTATTTGAGAAAGTGCAATCCTTCTATTGTGACAAAATTATATTCCCCAGCTCTAGTAAGACTACTCCATCCGCTCTGGATTAATGCCTAACCCACTTCTTGAGCGATGCCTTTACCCATCATCTCGATTGGATGTTAATGTGTGGGGTTAAGTGATGAGTAACAACCCCTCCTCCTGGTGGTGATGCACCCCTTTTCTATAGATTCTCGTCCACGTTGGATCTTCTGGTTGAGTACTAGGCAACACGATTCGACCATCGGCGTGCGGAGTAAATAGTTGAGTACGGGATGGATTGGCCCCCATACCGTCTACCCTGCTATTTGCTTCTAGTGCGCTCGAGTGGTGTATCCCTGTATGCCCTGTCCTTAGCCCTGAAGAGACTAACATCGGTCGGCCTGAATACTTGGAATGGTATGAGTACCGCTACCGGGACTGATCATCCCTGTGGTTGTATACGCACCCCACAGTCCAAAGGAGCAAGCCAGACCGAATCTCTATCCTTAAGAACTTAAGTTTCTGGTTTCCATCCTTGGATGCTGAGAGTATCCCTATCTCCAACCCATGTTTTAAAGTCTACGTGACTAACATTTTCATTAGCCCTCATCTTCCTGTAGTGCGGTGGAAGTTCTTGAGCAGCGGTATACCCTCTCAGCTTCACTGTGCTACCATGCTTATATTCCTTGTGATCCCTACGTCTCAGTATCTTCCTGAACAACGGGTTAGCTGGATTCTCTTCATCGAGACCCTAGATTCTCCCAAATAGAATGACCACACTACGACAAAAGTTCCCTCGACATTCTCTAGAATCAATCACTCCGCTCGTGCCTCATTGACGACCTCCCCCCCTCCCTTGTTCCCCTTGTGGGACCAAGAATTCTAACCCTTCAGTAACCCCTAATTGAGAGTTGTACCCTAAGATCTTTCTTATCTCTGAAGTGCAATCACACTCGAACGATAATGGAAGATGGTATGATGCCTTGGCTAGTAATCAAGATACTAAGGTTTGTTTAAGGAGATTAATTGCAGTGATTAGACTATAGATCTCTAGAAGTCTCAAGAAATATAAAGTTTTATTGGATTCCTCTTAGGAAAATGACTCTATTGTCGGTGGATGATGTTTTCGAGATCAGAGTCATGCTGAAAATAAAGATTTGAGAAAGGAGTAGATGATTAATAAGTCTATTTGGATTACAGGGCCTATATAAATCTTGGATTTTGATTGGATTATAGGGAATTGTTGGACTAATTCCTAGGTCAAAAGTCATAGTATTAGCAAATACCCTTTGGAAATTGGAGTAAGATTAGAGATAGTATATGAATTTCGGTGGGCTTAACCTAAATGAACTGGATTAATAGGAGATGCAATGGAGTGCGAAGAATTGATTGATTTAGCAAAGTAATTAATTATTGCTAGTAGATATTTCCTGACTTGATTCTCATGAAAAAGTGATGACGAAGTAGATTGATTACCAGACCAATTGATTACGATTATGACTTAGCATCAACGGCGAATGGATCTTTGGCGGTTCATGATATAAGCATCATCGGAAGATCTAATGTATTCATAGGTCTCTAGTAATAAGGACCTTAGGTTGCTGTTGGTGCCAGTAATTATAATAGATCCGAAGATTGGTTTAGTCATTGGATATTGGTGAAATTAGAAGTATTGCAGTTGGGTCTTGGGTAATTATGAGTTGGCAGGTGATACGATAGAAGACGTACAGATGGAAACACTACTATTGGATTTGGAAAGAATCAAAGAGTAAAAGATAAAGGGACTTAGATAAATGTTGGATTACCATTAAGATAATACTTATAGGTTAGGTAGATGATCTTTGGAATTCGATTTTCCTATAGGAAATTGCTAAGGTAGTGATCTGTTTTTAGAAAGATGTCTTGGGGAAATAGTTGAATTCTACATCCTAAAGGATTGAACCAAAATAGGTTAAACAGAATTGCTAGTGCATGTTAGAAGATTAATGGATGATTTAGGAATAAGAACTTGAAGTAGTAGCTAGAGGGTATCTTTCGACTTAATTTAGGGAGATTTGATGGAAGACAGAAGAAAGTCAATGATTATAGGCTACAGAATTAATGGATTGCGAAAGAAGGAGCATTTGAATATTGATACATTGATGGATATAGATTCCTAAATTGGATTTAATTAGGTCCACCCAGAGAATATTGATGGAGATCACGATATAATGTGGGTGGAATGTAGATAATTATCATCCGGGAAATGTGATTGGAAAATAGATTAATATAGGCATAGCTGCCCCAGGATGGTATCTAAATCTGCCCTCAAGTAAAAGACGTTTTAAAGTCATCCCAAAACAGTGAAGGCAATTACCTCAGATTGAGACCGATCCTCATATTCATAATTCTTTCTTTCCAATCTAGAGTAGTTATGACCATGCAATTCTCTTGCCTCGGCCACACCTAAGCTAAGATCAGTTGTTCATATCAGCTTTTCTCACCCAAACCAACAATCTTGAATTCTGAATTTGCAAGACTAGCAATTGCCGCAACACCTCTTAGTTGCTCCTGCTCTTTCCACCTTCAATCTCTCCCCTTAACCAAATGCAGAGCCTATTAAAGTTGAAACATCATAGAAGGAGTCATTTCCAAGAAATAATAATCTGATCTGGTTTTCTTCTTTCTAGAACTAGTGTAAAAGTCGGTAAGTCATTTTGCTTTCTCACTATCGACAGCTTGGCATCACGTCAACATCTTGCTGCAAGTTGAACACCTCTCCCTCTCTTCTTTACCGTAGGAATCTCGGGGCGAGATTCTTTTAAGGGGGGTAGGTTTTGTAATGCTCCAATTTCTTAACACACGAGATCAGTGAAGGTCATCGTGTATAAATCGGTTTTCTTTTCATGCATGCATGCATTTAGGCCATCAAGATATGACGTCGATTAAAACCTTGCCACATGGTCTGAAAGCAATCTTAATTAAGTAAAACTCTAAACCTAGTTTCACCTCAAATCTCACCTTACTAATTCTTTATAAGTACCAAATACCTCGGCGGGCTAACGTCCAAATTTTAAGTCAATTGGACAACGTCTGAATACTTAGCGAAATGATTAATCCTTAGTTAGCACCACGAATAAACTGCTGTACTAAGCACAATTATAACCAGCTTAATCATCTAATAGCACTCGGTGGATGAGCTAAAAGTGTAATAGCAAGTTACGCATGCATCAGTTTAAAGAAAGGTGTTCGATTGTAAATTTGATGGTTATCGAGTTGTCACTAAATTGATGAAGTTTCAACCCCTTAGATGTCCTATAATCTCAATGACTAGCGAATCCATTAGCTAACATACCAATTGCTTAAGATTAGGATATAATCATCTGTTAACCACATGTTGCTACCAACTAAACCGCAATTAGGAAGATAATGGCGGATAAAGACACAAGTGGGTTGTCAGCTAATTAAAATAAATTGCTGTAGGCCAACACTATTAGGTACAAGCCACCTGTAGTTCTTTTCTCCACCTGGTACACATGCACACCCACCCACCGTTCTTTTCTTTCTTCCACACGCAACACAGCACGGCAGTCTCTTTTCTTCTCCAGCAGCCATCTTCTTTCCCCAAATTCCGCTGCCGAGCTCCCCCAAGAAACACCACCGCGCGCTGCCTGGCTCCCCGCCGGTCGCACGCTCTCCCCCTCCCCTTGCCACCGCCACGCCTCCTCTGAAGCCTCCCCTGCGCGCCACCCGTGCTGCTCTCCCGCCCCGTCGCCGCCGGTGCTCCGCTGCCGCCCCTGGCGGGTTGAGCCACCCGCTGGCCGCCCCTCCTCTCCGTCGGCCGGCGAGCCACCTCCCCACCGCGCACTCCGGCTCCCCTTCACGCGCCGCGCCGCCCTTGGCTGAGCCCGCGCCGCCGTCGGCCGGGTGGACCACACCAGATCCGCCGCCTCCCTGCCGCGCCCCCGTCGCGCGCCACGACCGCTGCCGCGGCATGCAGCCGAGCCACCGCGCCGCCCTTCCTCGTGCCACGGCAGCCAAACACCGCCGGCTGCAGCTCCTCCCGCCTCGGCTGCCCCATCACCGAACCACCGGTGCGCCTCCTCCCGCTCGCATGCATGCCCCGGCGTGCTCGCCGGCGTGCCCGCGCGCCGTCACCCCTCCATGCGCCGCCCACTACGCCACCTCCTCCCTTTTTTTTTGCTTGCTGCGCTCGGGCTGCCCTGCCGCACCTCCGCCCGCGCCAGCACCACCCGTGGCCCTCGGCCCATTTGCCACCCCCACGAGCCAGCTCCAGCACCCCGCCGTCGCTCCACCCAAGCAGCAGCAAGCCGTGGCTGAGGCTGCCGCTGCCTCCTGTCAAGCCACTGGAGCGCGCCTACGCCAACTCTTCGCCGCACCGCGTCTACGTCCGAGTTCACCGGTGACCTGCATCAGCATCTGTGTCCACTCCCTCAAGACTTCAATCAATGAGCTGCTGAATCCGGTTACCACATCCTTAATAGAGTTAGTTGGTGTGGAGGCGAGTAGTTAACGCGCTGGTTGGCTGACGTCGGGTAAGGCAGCTGCTGTTGAAGCTCCTAGCTGGTGCCATGAATATAGGTATACGGTTAAAACATCCTTAACCATCTAGTTGAACGATTAAATGCGCTAATGACTGGAATTGATAGCTCAGGGTTAGTAAATGTCATTGCATGCCATTAGTTTAGTTGAAGTCAGTCAAAAGGGTCATGCATGGATGTACCTAACGAATTTCCCTTTTCGATTAACTGCTAGCTAATAACAGTACTAACCCTAATCACCGTTACTCTCTCAGATGAATGTTCAACTAATCAACTGAGTTAAGACCATTGTTGGTTGTTAGGTCGGTTGTTATCAGTTAGCATAATCGTGAGAACTTAAAGAACTGATTGAAGTTGACAAATCTATGGCTTGCTATAGGATCAATGTACTCGATCCATTCCTGTGTGTGTAACCATCACGTATATGAGCATAGTTTCTGAATTTCTGTGATTATTAGTTAAGATTGACTAATCAAGTAATGCATTCCTTGGTTAAGTATACCGGGTTAAGACATGATCACCAATTTAAAAATACATTAACAACCATGTCGACTCATGTAATAAACTAAGTAATTAAACTCTGAAATGATATGCGACCCGACAAATGTCCGTGCCGCATCATTACCAAATTAAGCAAGTGGCAACTAGTTGATATACAAATATGCCTAAACCTAACAGTTAGTTTCATCCTTTAATCGTTCAATCAATGTATACACCTAGGTACAAAGTATCCCCAAAGGAAATCCATTAGTTCTGTGATATGTGAAATCACGCAACGAATTCTTGATTAACTAGGAAATATAATATCTGCAAGGATGAGATGATAAACCTACTTGTTGGTCTTAGATAATGTAATAATATTGGAAATGAGATATACAATACCTTGTTCTTTACTAAGAAGAAGACAGGAAATGCTAAGTTAAATTAAACTTGTAGAACTCGTAGAAAATGCATACCACCTCTAAATATATGGATACTAGAGAATCTAGCTTAACAGTTAAGATAACCGCGTTTGGTACCCTAATTCCGGTTAGTACATAGCTACAACATCCAAGTATGTTCTAGTACAAACCATGCATATCATATTCCATGCACGCATATATTGCACGTAACCTCGATAAGTTGAACTCAAGCTGTGCATGTAGTCATAGTTCCTCGACATCACCTCCCTATCATTGTAGGAGCATGTAGCTAGCGTCAATCATTCACGCATGCATGCTGGTTCTTATTATTTCTTTCTCGTTTGTTCCCGGTATCGCTTTTGCTCGAAACAGAGCCCGAAGAAGGAGACCACCCGGCTTACTGCTCCCCGCAAGACCAGGAACAACCCGAATCAGGCAAGCAGAGCTTGTTGCATCTTTACCTTCCGTACTCTTGTGTATGCCCTTGTTATATGTGCTATGTGTATGAATGTTTTATCTGTGAATTGTCGCAAAGTTGCGTACACTAGCATGTGTAGGATGTATCTTGCGTCGAGAACATCTGATGGCTCTTCAACTAAATGGTTAAGTGAGTTGTGAGAGCCGAGGGCGTGCACAATGGGTACGGTTGGTGTTCATCGTAGTTTGATGGCGACGCGGGAGTAAGTAGAGATTTAGTCGTCACACCAACCCTATCTTCAGCGTGTCACCATCCCTTATCACACGTGAACGCTAGCGAGAACCAACACTGAGGATAGTTGGGGTTTGTGCACTCACTATGCCTGCAGGGGTTGAGTTGTCGGTAGTGGTTCGAGAGATTAAAATGAACTTGTTGAGGATTGGATCAATTTGGATTGGATTTAGGGGCTGCCCGAATCGAATTGGATGAGGTTAATTGGATTGGTTTGGATTGGACTCATGGGTTGCCCCAATGGATTTGGATTTGATGACTTGATCTCGTGGTAACTTGGTTGTGGTATGTTTGTGTCCTGAGTTAGTCTGTCATTTAGTATGTCTTTACTTCACCTTATTACTGTTATGTCCTTAAGTTGTATATTGTTACTCTGAGAAGCATTCATGTTTAATTGTGTTGTACTAGTATGAGTAGGACATTTAATCAAGCACGAATAAGTCTTGCGAGTACGTTTGTACTCACCTAGGTTAATCCTAGAGCTTGCAGGTGAGCCGGTGGTCGATGATTATTTTGACGAAGCTTGAACTCGGGTTTCCTCGGTTGTGTTCGATTGTGGGATAGTTGGTGTTTTGTTCAGCGGCCCCTATGTCGCTGTGGGTCTAATCATTTTGCTTCCGCTGTCGTTAAACTTCTCCGTACTCGGATATGCTTTCGGATTTACCGCCTGATGTAATATATCGTCCCATCGGGGACTGTTATTATTAATATCGTAATGTAGAGCTTTGTGATGATATCCGAGTTGTTAATCCAGGCTACCCCTGCACAATGCGTGAATGATATGAAGTGTATGGGTATACCGTGAAGGATCGAGGCCGTACCATTTTCTACTAAGTCGAGCAGGTGTTGGTTGAGTGACCCGCTGGCTGAGATGCTGTGCCGGCCAGGCAGGGTGTGGGCGTTCTACCGGGCTTTCGAGCGACCCACTAGCCTCCGGGCTAGGTTAGGGTGTGGGTAGAACTGCCGGGCTCCTCCGACCTTGTTTGTCGTGGTAGGATTCGGGAACGACTCTGACTCTTCACCGGATTACGGAATCGTATGTGGTTTTGGGAAACTTGGTCGCTTCCGGCCGGCTCGCACATGGCGGGTGTCGGATCGCTCTACCTCGGTGCGTACGGCGCAGGTACCGTGCCACCAGGCGGACGAGTCTTTCGGCCCTTGGCGACTTCGCGTTCCCCTAATCATATGCAATTCCGGGTCCGTGACAAGGTCACAACGAGAAAGAAGATCTGCCATCCCAAATGATTATGTTGTTTACATGAATGAAGATGTAAATAATATAGGGAAGGCAGAGGACCCAACCTCTTACAAGGAAGCCATTAAAGGTGAAAATTCCTCCAAGTGGTTTGACGCCATGGAAGATGAATTAAAGTCTATGAGCTCAAATGATGTTTGGGACTTAGTAGAAATTCCTGATGGAGCTAAAAGGGTAGGCTGTAAATGGGTCTACAAAACTAAGTATGACTCCAAAGGAAATATCGAAAGGTTCAAAGCGAGACTCGTAGCAAAGGGCTTCACACAAAGAGAAGGGATCGATTATAATGAAACCTTCTCGCCGGTCTCAACTAAAGATTCTTTCAGAATAGTCATGGCACTTGTGGCTCATTATGATCTAGAGCTACATCAAATGGATGTCAAAACGGCATTCCTTAATGGCGACTTAAACGAGGACGTTTACATGACACAACCAGAAGGTTTTGTTGTGGAAGGAAAGGAGCATATGGCATGCCGTTTAAAGAAGTCAATTTATGGCTTAAAACAGGCTTCAAGACAATGGTACCTTAAGTTTGATCAAGTCATCAGAACTTTTGGTTTTAAGGAAAATGAGGTGGACAACTGCATATACATCAAGTTTAAGGGCAACAAGTTCACCATTTTAGTCCTGTATGTGGATGACATTTTATTGGCATGCAGCGATAAGGACATGTTGCATGAAACCAAGAGACTCTTGTCTTCCAATTTTGATATGAAAGATCTCGGTGAAGCCTCATATGTTCTCGGTATTGAGATTCACCGGGATAGGTCCAAAGGTATGTTGGGACTATCACAAAAGGCATACTTTGAGAGAGTACTAAAGAAATATAATATGCATAAGTGCTCTGCCTCACCTGCCCCTATAGTCAAGGGCGACAAGTTTGGGACATTTCAATGTCCAAGGAACCAATATGAAACTGATCAGATGAAGTCGGTTCCTTATGCTTCTGCTGTCGGAAGCATCATGTATGCTCAAGTCTGTACGCGCCCTGACTTGGCTTTTGTAACCGGGATGCTTGGCAGATATCAATCAAATCCAGGACCGGACCACTGGAAGGCCGCTAAGAAAGTCCTACGCTATATGCAAGGCACCAAAGATTACATGCTAACGTATAAAAAATCTGATAACCTGGAAGTTGTTGGTTATTCAGATGCTGATTTTGCTGGGTGTGTGGATAGTAGGAAATCCACTTCAGGATATATCTTCACACTTGCAGGAGGAGCTATTTCTTGGAAAAGCTCCAAACAAACGATCACTGCATCCTCCACGATGCAGGCAGAGTTTATAGCATGTTATGAGGCCACCGGGCAGGCTGTATGGCTAAAGAATTTTATTCCCGGATTAAGAGTTGTGGATAGTATTTCTAGACCACTAACGTTATACTGCGACAATGAACCCGCAGTTTTCTATACGAGTAACAACAAGTCGAGTGGTGCTGCCAAACATATCGACATTAAGTATCATGTTGTGAAAGATAGAATCCAGGATCATACCATTAATGTTAAGCATATAAGTACGACAGAAATGCTTGCGGATCCGCTCACGAAAGGCTTGCCACCCAGTATATTTTGTAATCATGTAGCCGGCATGGGTTTACTGGAGAGCCTTTGATCCTGGAATAAAGGGACCATCGAATGAAACCGTGTCCCATTAAGTGACATGTTTTCATTTCGAGATAGCACGGTATACTATAAGTACTGAGGTTCAGTGGCATTTCTTTTGGTCACCGTAACGCTTTGCTTTGGTATACTTTCTATTAAGATTTGACCTTACGATCAAGGGGGAGAATGTTGGAATTGATCTAACGGTCACACAAAAGGGATAAGGATTGAGCTCTGCACCAACGTGCAGCTCAACAACTCGCGCCCTAATCGGGGGCGCCCAACCAACTTATGGTTTCGGTCCCCCGATGCACAGCGCTATACAAATGGGGGGTTTCCCGGAGCTCAGCTTAATACGGTTTTTCACCTGAGCTAAACCCTAATCCCCACAAGTCTAACGCCCATCCGATCTGGGGGAGTGCTGGAGCATCGGGAAGTCCGACGCCGGCCACCGGTCAGTGCCGGTGGCGACCCGAAGGCCGCCGATTCCCTCTGCTACGACTACACCGACCGCTTCTTCCTCACCCTCCTCACGCTCCTTCGACCGTGACAACGACTACACACATGGCGTCTTCCTCCAACGGTGGTAAGCAACCTAATGTCTACTGAGAAACCAAAGCTTAGGTGTTCTAGACCGTGGCTAGGAGATCCTCAAGATAATGCCTAAAGGAATTAACCTAACACAAAGCAGCAAATTTGACATGGGGTTCTATCCTCTCATTCATCCGTTTGGCATTTTTAGGTGATAAAGGGACTTGACGAAGGGATTTTGACAATGAAAGTTCGAGGACTACGTCGGCTGTACGTACCTGGTCCAGTAAGTAGTCTCACCTCATCAAATTTAAGAAAGCCATGCAGAAAACAAGACAAAAACTAGCTTTTTGCAAGACAACTCAGCCATTTTCTCCAATGATCTGGCACTGTTTCTCGTTAGTCTGGATATCTGGACAGGATAGTGATGATCTTCCTTTTTGTTGATCTGAACAGTTAGCATTTCCGAAAGGCCTTACATCAGCTCCTGGAAGGCCCAGAGTGGCTCCAAGCAGCCCCGTCATATTCGACGTCAACCTGTTGTACATACCAGGTCTTGATGATGAGTGAAAACATTACCTTGCAACTTTACAGGAGGAAACTGAAGTGAATGATTTACTATTTGTGATTTACCATATATGTAGAGAGACAATTGTTTCCAGCAGCAATTTACACGAAAGTATGATGATTTGTGTTAAGTACATAGCAAAACTGGTAGTGAATGGGTATAGCCTTAGCGATATGATGGTATGTGCTAATCCTGTTATTCACTTGCCCAGTGTTTTATGGGGAGATTTGGTGTCTGTTTCAATGAAGTGTCGGAGTCAAAATGTAATAGTTAGATTAATTCATGTTGAAAAAAAGATGGAAAACATGGATATTTCCTGAGAAATATAGATAAATTTTGTGAATCCAGGAGTAAAGCAAACTGCGCTTCAGAGGCTTGAAAGACAGTAATCATAGTATAGTCGCCACACAATTTACAGGCAAAAATTGAAATTAATATACTAAAAGGGAAGCTAACTAAATGCAGAAATACTGGACTGGGAGAGAAGACTAGCGGTCCAAGTCTTCATCTGCAATACCTTCATTTGCCCACGAATATGCAAGTGTGTGGACCTACCCTTCTCTATTCCCCAACCAGCTTGACAGTTCCGTCCACAGCCATGGGAGATATGATGCATGGATTGTTCATAGCGTTTGGCCTCTGGTGCCTCATAATCAACACCAGGGAGACAGCTGCCTACATCACCGCGGAGAGGGATGCTCTGGCTGCCTTCAACGCCAGCATCATCGATCCTGATGGGAGGTTACGCTCATGGCACGGAGATAACTGCTGCAACTGGAGCGGTGTGAGCTGCAGCAAGAAGACTGGCCATGTCTACAAACTGGACCTTGGTGAGTACACTCTGAAAGGCGAGATCAATCCATCTTTGGTCGGTTTGACCAGATTGGTGTACCTCAACCTGAGCCAAAGTGACTTTGGTGGGGTGCCCATACCAGAAGTCATATGCTCTTTCAAGATGTTGAGGTATCTTGATCTCGCGCATGCTGGTTTTGGCGGGACTGTTCCTCCTCAGCTTGGTAATTTGTCCAGGCTCAGCTATCTTAACCTGAGCTCAACCAGTTCCGGTTCTCATGTGATCACTGTGGAGAACTTCCATTGGGTTTCGAAGTTAACTTCCCTGAGGTTTCTCGACCTCAGTTGGTTGTATCTTGCTGCTTCAGTGGATTGGCTGCAGGCAGTGAACATGCTTCCATTGCTCGAAGTGCTTCGCTTGAATGATGCTAGTGTTCCTGCCACCAACCTGAATTCTCTTTCTCAGGTCAACTTCACTGCACTTAAGCTACTTGATCTGAAGAATAGCGATCTGAATTCTTCCTTGCCAAATTGGATTTGGAAGCTATCCGCCCTTTCAGAGTTGGATATGACTAGCTGTGGGCTTTTAGGCATGATTCCTGATGAGCTAGGCAAACTGACATCACTTAAGTTCATAAGTCTAGCGGACAACAGGTTGAAAGGGGCAATACCCCGATCAGCTAGTAGGTTGTGCAACTTGGTTCAAATTGATTTGTCCGGAAACATTTTGTCAGGAGATATTGCAGAAGGAGCGAAGAGCCTGTTTCCCTGCATGAAGCAGTTGCAGATCCTTGACCTTGCTGGTAACAACTTAACTGGAAATCTATCTGATTGGCTTGAGCACATGGCAAGTTTAAGATATCTCTATCTCAGTCAGAACTCACTGTCTGGAGTTGTGCCAGCCAGTATCGGTAACCTATCGAGCTTGACATACTTGGATATTTCCTTTAATACATTTCATGGCACATTATCAGAACTCCACTTTGCCAATTTATCAAGATTGGATACTTTAGATTTAGCATCAAACTACTTGAAGATTGTATTCAAACAAAGCTGGGTGCCACCCTTTCAGCTCACAAAACTAGGGCTGCATGCTTGCCTGGTAGGTCCAGAATTTCCAGCTTGGCTGCAATCACAAACTAGAATCGAGATGATTGACCTAGGCAATGCAGGCATCAGAGCTGCATTACCTGATTGGATCTGGAACTTCTCTTCGTCAATCACTAGCTTAAATGTGTCAACAAACAACATAACTGGAAAGTTGCCTGCAAGTTTGGAGCAATCGAAAATGCTGACAACTCTGAACATGAGGGGCAATCAACTTGAGGGAAGCATTCCCGATTTGCCGACTAGTGTTCAAGTGTTGGATCTATCCGGGAACTACTTGTCTGGATCATTGCCACAGAGCTTTGGAGACAAAGAATTGTATTACCTGTTGCTCTCAGATAATTCTTTTAGCAGACTAATCCCCGCAGACCTGTGCAACATGATAACTATGGAACTGATCGACCTATCCAATAACAACCTTTCAGGAGAGCTACCAAATTGTTGGCATAAGAATTCGAACCTGTATGTCATAGACTTTTCAAGCAATAATTTCTGGGGAGAATTACCATCCACCATGGGTTCTCTAAATTCCCTTATGACATTGCATCTGAGCAAGAACAACTTATCTGGAATGTTGCCGACCTTATTGCAGTCATGTAATATGTTGATGTTTCTTGATCTTAAAGAGAATAATTTTTCAGGAAACATACCGAAATGGATAGGTGACAGCCTACAATCTCTGATATTTCTGAGTTTAGGGTCCAATCAGTTTTACGGCGAAATACCTGAAGAACTGTCCCAACTTCCTGCTCTGCAATATTTGGATCTTTGTAACAACAAACTATCTGGCCCTGTACCACGCTTTCTGGGAAATTTAACAGCCTTGCACTTGGGCAATCCATACTGGAGCACATCGCCTTTCCTTCCATTCATGGTTTATGGTGTTGGGGGTGCTTACTTTTCTGTGTACACAGATAGCTTGCAGGTAACGTACAAAGGTCACATATTGTATTTTCGGAAATCATTATACTTGCTTAAGGGCATTGATCTCTCAGCAAACCTATTAACTGGTGAGATTCCCAGTGAAGTAGGATTTTTATCTGCATTGGTTGTCTTGAATCTGTCAAGGAACCACATTGGAGGAAGTATTCCTGATGAACTGGGAAGATTGGTTGCTTTAGAGGAACTTGATCTCTCATGGAATGATCTATCAGGCCCAATTCCTGACAGCTTGACGTCAATGGATCTTTTGTCCCTTCTGAATTTGTCATACAATGATCTCTCACGAAAGATACCGTTTGGAGGTCAAATTGCGACTTCTGTTGAAGACTCGTTCTTGGGCAATACGGATCTTTGTGGCCCTCCGCTGTCAAGAAGATGTCTACCCAAGAGTAACAAACATCATCACAGATTTGACATGCTGACATACCTATTTACACTGCTAGGTTTTGCATTTGGAATCTCCGCTGTTTCCACCACCATCATATGCAGCGCCGCTGCGAGGAAGGCCTACTTTCAGTTCACCGACAGGATACTCAACAAGTTGTGCACTGCAGTTGAGATGAAGCTTAATATCAACAGGATGTCAGCAGGACGGGATCCTTCCTTGGCAATACGAAGTCAGGACTCCATCACTTGCTATGAATTGGAACTACCTTCCACTACTATTTACTGAAACATCTTGTAATGTGAAGGGACAGTTTGGACCAGCCATATACTATTTTGTAAGAATAACCAGCCCGATTCCCTTGCGCGGCTAGATATTACCATACTTATATCTATATTTAAAAGTAGGGTTGAATTTGCTATATATTTTTAGTGATTATGATTGGAAAAAGGGTTGTACTTTTTTATACAATTGCAACAGTTTTAATGTATATCTCGTTAATTTGGACCCATCGAGCTAGGTAAGCCATCTATATATCTTTTTTCCCCTCTAACTAATGTAGGAATTTCTAACCCCTTAAAGTAAAAGTGGAAACTCCTTTTAAACTTGTTTTTTATTTTAATTATGTAAAAGTAATAGTAAATTGGACTTTCGACCACCTAAATTAACACCATTTGCGCATTTTACTCATAATATAATACAGATAAACAGAAGATTGGGCCATCCTCTCAGATCTGGCTGTGTTTCTGTAGAATAAACCTTACGTAGCTAGGGATTACGACCCACCAATTTCAGCTGTAGAATCGCAGTGTAAAATTGAGGGCGAACTTGCAATCGCTACCAGCAAATGCCAGAAATTTCTTGCCTGCAGCAGCGAAAGGCGAGGACGGCGGCGGCGGCGGAGTTGTCAGACGCGCCCGCCGTCTTGGCGAAGCGCGACGCACAGCAGGGCCCAGAGAGGCATCTGAGCGGCAGCAGAAGCTAGCGGGGCCAGCCAGCACGAATCACCGCCGGCTGCCTCGCGCCACTCCCGCATGCAACGCCGTCGAGCATTTGGCCCGTCGGCGATCCTTACCAATCTTAACAGGCGAGCCGCGTCCTCCACCGCCGCGTGGGCAAAGAGGTTTATGGCTTAGAAGGAGGAGACGGCGGCGACGAGCGCTAGCGCCGGAGGATCAATTCGGTACTTACCAGAGAGTCCGCGCCGTTAGCACTGACAGAAAAATCACACAAGATGATGGAATCCATCTTTTCACAACATGCGTCCCCATCAGATTGGCAGCTCAACGAATCCCAACTGCATGAATTGCTAACATTTAAAACTATGGACCCCAAAAAGAACAAAACAACAACCTTCCAAAGGAAGACTTCGACATCTGCTATGACTATAACTTGAGCAGCAGCCTTGAACCCTATATAGGCTGTAGATGAATATATATATATATACTTGACTAATACCCCAAAATAAATGATCCTGATATCTAACTGCCATCTTGGGCCCAGTTTTATCTCCTGTTCACGGTCATCAATTGTCGCAATCCGGCAATAGAGGACGAAGCTTCCTGTGTCATCTTTCAGCTTGTTTTCTGCCGTGAGTTTTCAGACCCAGTTTTCATCCTCTGAATGCAAAGATAAGCAGCTCTCCTTCCTGTTTGCTAAAAATGTACCTAATCAATACTTCCAAGAGAAGCTCCCCAGCAATCACCAAATCAAATGCCACTGCTCTCCGACCCGCTGAACCATTGGTTGGGAGCGGAGATCGTCCACTTCATCTTCAGGTTGGGTGGTGCAGCCTGCTGTTGCAGCTGCTGGGCTTGCAGAGGGGTGCAGCAACGGCTGCTGGTGGAGAGGGTGCCTTGGCTGGATCTGGAGTTGCTGCATCTGGTGCAGCGATTGCACTTGCATTGCCTGGCTCTGGATGTGGAACATCGGCTGGTTCCCTCCGAACGAGTGCGGAAGAGGCGGGGCGACAAAGTTCATCATTGCTCCGACATTGTTGCCTATCTGTCCTGTCACCATCTTCAGGCGCTGGAGCTCTGATTTCAGGGCGTCATACAGAGCTGCAACAAGAAAAACAACAGTAAGTTTTTAAAGAAGATTATCATGAGGAAATCTTTTTAATTTATTTACATCTTAGAATACCCCTCAAAATGATCTAGAAGTTCCTAAATCTTCTCCCACATCCCTATCTTAGACTCTGTCGACAACATTATTGACCCTAACAGCGTGGTGAGTGTGCGAGATTCTATTATGTTGTGGTAAAGGTAATTACAGAAAAATTAACTAGGTGACATACAGCAAAACAATGAACAGAATAACGAACTTTACCATCTTGTAAGTGGACTTGTTGCTCCACGTTCTGCAGGCGCATCTTCAGTTCAACATTCTCGTTAGAAAGCCCAGCAGTGTCTCTCTGCTTGTAGCAATTCGATGAGGGAAGCATGTTTAGCTATCTCAAGTGATGCAGGGTGCATCAATGCAAAATAAATATATCCTCAGTAAACACAAAGCAAAAAAGGGCCAATTGCATCTGACCAGGCAAAGGATTGGTCGATTCCGGCTACGGTATAGGGACTAGACATGGACAGCAAGCTAGTGCAATTGATCTGTTTTGGTCTCTCTTTGTTGTTTGCAGGGACATGGAGCAGTTAATTGAGGTACTCGTTCACTTTTTCCTAGAAGATTGATTCAGACATCACATGGGGAACTGAGGTGCAAGACCACTAGTAGCTACTAGCAAAATTGATAATGCTATCTACAAAATAATGAAAAATATACCATGGCACTGTCTACCTCCTGAAAGTAACTTAATGACTTCCCTAGATAATATCAAATAGAATAGTTACTACATAGTGAAAATTACATGAAATCTTCATGAGAGCTGATGCATGATCCACTACACACCCAAACACCACAGGATAGGATGTTATTCTTATACCAGATTGGCTAGTCAGTATCTAGCTCCTACTGTCTAAACAATCTGTCAGAAAGATTCCAAGTGCCAATCAAACAGATAATCAGGTAACATCCAGTCAATATATACTATGCAGATTGCAGATTGTCGACAATGTTGTTGCTTCTGCATGCAGGGTTTGCACCTTCCGCTCAAGTTCAGAAATATACCACATCTTCCTTCTTTTGATCTTGCTGCCGATTGTCTATTAGCCCAAATCCTATCACATGATTCATGATCAGTAAGAAGTAAATATAGACAATTAGGCACTATTTAAAAAAAACAACTAATTAGTTGCCACATCGCAGGCAAAGATTTGCTGGTATCAAGTATTGCAGGCTCTTCGGATCGCATCATGCTTACAGCTTATGGTTACACATCGCTTTTATCCGAGAGATGTGCCACGAGACAATTTCACCTGAACTCAAAATCACACCGCATTAAAAAATTGCAGCAGGATGCTGTGTAATTGAGGAATATATCTAATTGTTACTCGTTAATATGGGCACACAGCCTGCACAATGCATTCCTGATAAATATTCGAGTTCACATTCCAACAACTGCAAACTTTTATCTTCACGTAATTGTTCTGTTTCATTCTATGTACATCGTTTTGCGTCACTATATTCCAGGCTCCTGCCTCACATCCCATGATCTGCTGAGAAGAGACAAGCCATTCATTTTGCGTTCATTCATATAACAGATGCAGCTATTCGATAAGAAATGAGAATGAAACAGCATGGATGAAAAGCAAATTCAGATGAACAATTAGTGACCTTGCACATGGAATTTCTTCCATGGAATGGCTCTGGTGATGCCTCGGCCTCGGCCCCGCACCGGCCCCCGCCGAGGCGCACGACGACTCCGTCTCCGACTCCTCGCATAACTGCGCTTTCAGCTTCTCGGCGTCGAGGAACATCGAGAAGAGCTCCTCCTCGTTCTCGTCAGACAGCGACGACCCGTCGCCGCAGCTGGGGACGCCGAGGTCGAGGTCGTCGGAGAGGCCGATGATCTCGGAGTGTGCGCGGCGTTGGCCGAGGTTGCGTGGAGGGGAGTGCGGCATGTGGTTGATGTCACTCTCCAGAGGGGGCGACGGCGACGGCGACAGCGACGGCGACAGCGACAGCGCTGCCCCGTCGCTGGAGGGTTTCGGCGGCAAGCCGTTGCCGTTGCCGCCGCCATCGCCATCTCGAATTGGAGACTTATCTTTTTTTTTAGGTGAACTCCTCCGACCGCTGCATCGGAACATACCCCCCCCCCGAATGACGGGTGGGGTCCGGGGCCACCCGTCATTGACACAAATGGGACAAATCATCAAACGGCGCCCCAACTTTGGGGTATATGATCAATAGCCCCAAATATTATTACACATTTAATATAATATTCAAATTATAAAAGAGCCGACTAGCAGCAAACTACATAATAAATAAAATCAATCATTATATAGCCTATTAGTACAAAACCAACCAAACTGAGACATAAATCTCCTGATAACCAACTCCAACCTCCTGGCCCCAGTAGCCATATGTTCCTGCTCCATAGATTGTCGTTGCAATACAAACCTCAATCGCAACTAATTGGTACACATGGATAGAGTCTGCAAAGAATGTGTTAGGCTTTTCTTTAAAAAATAACATCATTTCGACATAGCCAAATTGATCAACATAACACAGCAGCACCCACTAAAATTTGTGAATGTAAGACCGGATCAACATCCTACAACCAACTTTAAAAAACGTGAGGGATGCTAGGCCTCAAGAATCTCCTTAAAGATTACGCCGTTACGTAAATTTTTGGTCGAATGTTCTTTTTGGATTAAAGAGATGAGAAAATGTGATCAAGAATTGTGTGGAAGACACTGCAAGAATAACAAGATCTAAAAAACTTGTAAAAAATTGTAATATTTTTTCTGGAATTGTGTAGGAAGAACGATCACCTGCGATTTCAATGTTCAAACCAAAAAGAGAAGAAAAGAATCTCGTTTCTTCTTGGTCTACTATTCTGTTCACCGATTTGGAGATTCGTGTGCGTCTATTTCTTTGGATGAGAAACAGTGGATAGAATTGGGGCTGGAAAATTGCAGGAAGATTTATATCAGGGTCCCATTTATATATGTGTGAAAGCAAGGGAAATTGCCACGCTTATCTCGTGCAGATTGGAGATTGGAGGTAAATGTAAGGATTGGAGGAGTGAAACGATGCAAAAATATTGAAAAACATGGTACAAACACCTTTTACTTACAAATATAAGTTTATCTTCTGTCTACTTCACACGCACTTTAGGACGAGTAATGGATGGCAATGCATAAACATTTAACGTTTGCATCATAGGCACTTCTGGAAAGGATTAGCTTTTATGTTAAGAAATGTACATTTTGAAAAAGACATGATAATAAAATAAAATTTGCCAATTCCACAAAGAAGAATTATTTATTGTTTTTTACTAAATATGACTGAACATTAATCGCTTTTGCACCAAGTTTATGTTAGACAACTGCGTATTCTTTGATAGGGGGGAGATGACATATAAGTATAGCCATTGTCCAGAATAGAAAATTTTAGCTCTGAATGAATTGCATTGATTTTTCAAAAAATCATGCAGCCTAAACAAATCCTTCTTGTAATATATCTACGGGCGGATTGGGCCCTAGCACTACGAAAACTTAATCACCCAGACCAAGAGTACCGTGGGCAGACATTTTCGCCCATAGTCTATAAATGTTAATGTGTTTTGATTAGTGTATTATTAACTATTATTAGTTCTCTAGAAAACTACTATTAGTGGAAAATGAAAGATATTTTTAGTTAATTAATCTTATTTTGCCCGCTCTTACCCTCCCTCCAATCAAATATAAAATTAGCTCATTCTATCCATTTATTCCTACCATTTTTTATGGCTCTAACACACACCTCAGGAGGGCCATGTGGACATATCAGGTGCAAATGCACATCGAGCCATAAATCTGACAATGCAAAAGCACATGTACATATACTTTTTTAAATCAAATATATTCTTAGCGGGGAAGGTATGTGTACGAATCGATATAAAGTTTGAATCTCAGGCTCAACGTAATTCCTGAGATGCAAAAAAACAGACAAAATTAACTATTTTTAACTCAATATTTGCAACTCCACGCGTCATCCCACAACGTACGTCAACGAAATTTTTAGATCAGGTGTACCTTTTATATATTTTTCAAAAAACAGTCAATTTTTTCGTCAGGGTAAGACGTGATTTGACCATGGTCAAACTCCTGACCCCTGTCACTTGTCAGAATGATAAAAGAAACTTATTTCACCTACTTGCAATTGTATCAAAGCAATTACACAGAGTGCAATGGTAAAAATTCACAGGTCTCGGCAAACCCTTGTGGTATATGTACAATTTCCCCGTTGTAATTTGGCAATGCAATGAGGGCAAAATTAAACGGGTAAATTAAGCAAAGCAAAGCATCTGACTATTTTTTTAAGAGAGAAGCATCTGACTTTCTTGCACCAAGCAAAGTAGCTTCTCACACTGAGGGGTGCATCTTTAATTGTTGAGTCTGTACAGCTTCGGTCTAATCTTGTCAAGTCACTTCATATTTCCTAGGATGGTATTGGTAAGACATAAAACTTCAAAACAATCATTGTGCACCCAACCTTGTAGATGTCAGAACTCAGGAGCGAGAGCAATGAAAGTTGTTGCTACTGTTCTTCGTGTCGAGTCAGAAAACTATCTTTTGTTAAGAAAATACAAGTTTCAGGTTCCATCCTAAATTAACAGCATACGCCTAACTACTAAGCTTCACATTTGTTCAATATTTGTGATGGAATTGAGAGTGTAGGATGCAAATCTAGTACTTCCATGCACACTAAATCACAGTCGACAAACTAATTAACATCTCCCATCAGCAATCAGCGGATCAGTAAAATATGGAACAGCAAGTACCACATGACAACTATTGTGTAAGTATTGCTCTTATTAGTCCACAACCGAGTGGATTTTCGAACCCTCCAATACCCTTGACAACAACCATAATGTAACTGTCTTACAGCTAAGAAGCAGGAGCAGAGCCAGACCCAGCCACGGCGTCTTCTGGGGCGCCTCATCGTCCTTGTGCTTCACCATGCCCGAATCAACCAGGATCGGCACCTCCGCCGCGAGCCACGGCGCGTGCGCGAGCCCGAACCTCGGGCAGTTCTTTGCCCACAACCCAAGATTCTGTATTAAGAGAATTCAAGAACACATGGGCCAAAACAAGATGAAATCTACCTTGTGAATCTTGCCGTCGAGGGTGGGGAGCTCGATCTCGGGGGCGACCTGGTGGTAGGCGACGGGGACGTCGAACTGGAGCGGGAACTCGTCGAACTGCCCTCCCAGCGTGTGCCCTCCGGGTTGGCGGCGGAGATGCGGAAGCAGTCGTTGTCCTTGGACTTGTTCACCGATGTGTAGGCGATCAGCGCGCGGTACTCCTCCTTGAGCCGCTGCCGCCACGCTTCGCCGTCCCGGGGCCCCGCCCGCGTCGACAGCAGCGGGATCTCGCCCACCACGCTCTTCGTCCCCTTGTCCCATCCCTCCATCGATGGAAGCCGCTGCCGCCGCTCTTCTCCAACCTTTCTTCTCCGTGCGCCGCGCCGCGCCTCGCCCTTCGGGGGTAAGAGCATCTGCACCGAGCGGCATCCTGGGGTCGGCGCGGCGAGGGGAGGCGGCGCGGCACGGATCCGGGCTCCTCCGAGCGGCAGCGGGACGAATTCCTCCGACCGTCTTGGGGATGAGCAGCTCCGAGCGGGCACGGGTGGTGGGAGGGACTCCTCCGAGGCCGGCAGTGGGCGGGCGGAGGGCTGTTTTTGCTGTCATAGTCCAAATTTTGGGATAGGGAGGCATCGGCATCAGGAATTGTCATCGTGTTGAGCAGTCTCCTCCTCATGTATATCCCTAAAAGGAATTACTCCTATTCTTGCATGTGGAATTGCTTGAACCAAATCCCAATAAGTACCTCCTCTTGAAAAGCCTCTCTCCAAGTTGGGGAAGCCTTTGATTGACAGCACCTCTAGGGTTGGGAGCTGCTGCAGTAGTCCCTCTGGTAGTGTCTCTACTCTCGGGCAGTCCTCAATCCCCAGCCTCTTGAGAGTAGCAAGCCCATACATTCCATCTGGAAATCTCGTCAGGTTCTCGCAGTAACGCACACTGAGCTCTCTCAATTTGGTGAGGTTCCCAAGATTTGACGGCAGGGAGAACAGCTTCGGGCAGTAACCGATTTTAAATTCTTCAAGAGATGCAGGCAACTTGGGCTGAGGGAATGATACAGTCGCCACTTGTCCTGCCACCTCCCGGTGCCATCTCTCTAGCTTAGGCATGTTCATAAGAATCATGGTTTCCAATTTAGGAAAGGTCGGTGGAGAAATACAGGATTCCCCATTGCCTGTATCATCAGCAATGCATATACTTGTCAAACTACGCAAACCATCCAGACTCAGCAACCTGAGGGAGGGCAGCTTCCATGATGATGGAAGATCCTTGCAACTTGCGCACTTGTGCAGATAAAGCTCACTCAAATGTTGTAGCACCGTAGAGTTTTGCATCCATGATGAGAATGTAGCACCACTATAATTAGATACCAATAAAACTTCAAGTCTATTGGGAGGATGAAGAGCCTCTAATACTTCTTCTGCAGAATGTCCGATAATTGCTTCATCTCCATAACCCCAATCGAGTGATAATCTGATCAAATTATGCTTGGAGGACATACTGGCTCGTGTAGCATTTTCTGCACTCTCTACTTTTCTCAGCCCAGACAGACACAGGATACCACCTAGATTCAAGTCTTTTAGTTGATCAATTCCACAACCTGCTTCACTATCGATGACGTAATTGGTCAACGTCTGCAGATAATTCAGCTTACCAATACCTACTGGCATGCGCTTCAAATGACGACACCCAACAAGGAAGACGTGCCGAAGACTACTCATATATCTCATGCCTTGTGGTAACTTCTCAAGACGTGTACAACCAATGAGATTCAATGTTTGCAAGCTATACAACATGGCAGTGGCTTCAGGCAGTACAACTATATCAGAATAAGAGAGATCAAGATAGCGGAGATGCTTCAAATGAGTCACGACTGAGTTGGAATCAAAAGTTTCTATTTTTAGTGCTCGTAAGGATATTAATTTTGACTTGGCCATACTTAATGAAATCCCTTGTCTCTGCCGTTTGAGGAACAATACTGTGCGGGGAGCTAGGATGTCTTTCATGACTGCACTATTATCTGTAGAATCAACTGACAAGTGTCGAACATGCCGTAATGAGCTAGCATATGTGGACACTTGTAGGATATTTTGAGGAGAAGATTCCTGCAGAACTGAGCAATCATTTCCGCTTATGGACTCAGCAAGATCATGCATGAGATCATGCATCTTGCAAGTAGTTGTTCCACGGATAAACGCTTCAGCAGAGAACAGGTATCTGTAAGGTTTATCTTGTTTGAGATCTTGAACGAAGCATCTCCAAACTAGCTCATCGAAAATCTCTTTGCCTCTTGTTTCTGATGCAATAAAGTCATTTGCAATCCATAACTGGATCAACGTGTCTTTCTCCATCAAGCTATCCTTGGGGAAAATAGCACAGAAGGAAAAACACCTTTTTGCCTCTGATGACAAGTGATCATAGCTAAGCTTTAGGGCGACTGTAGTTTCGTTGCTGTCACTTTTCCAGACATCACTATCCAGAACAGAACACCACTCACTAGGACGCTTTGAACTCATTAAACCTGCCATGGTGTTTATAGCAAGAGGCAATCCGTTGCATTTCTTGACAATTTTCTTAGCTATTGAAACCATTTCTGGTTCCTCTTCCACCCCCCTTCGAAATGCTTTTCTACAGAAAAGCTCCCATGAGGGGTCCTCATTCAAAGGTGATATATGATATGGATCGATTGTGCCCATGATGGAAGCAACTTGATCGCTGCGGCTTGTTACAATTATAGCACTTCCTGAGCCAGCATGTGACCATAGCAATGATCTCAGAGCATCCCACTTTCTTTCCTCTTCATTCCAAACATCATCCAGCACCAAGAGGAACTTCTTCTTGCCCAAGACACAACCAAGTTTCTTCTGCAGTAATTCGAGGTTCTCAGGTAAGTCACACCTCTGCATCTTGGCCACTTCTATTATAGATCGGATTAGATCAGCAAGAACAAACTTGTCAGAGACACAGACCCATACGAACAACTCAAAATGCTGTCTCACTCTCTGATCATTGTACACAAGTTGAGCGAGGGTGGTCTTACCAATTCCCCCCATACCAACTATTGGGAGCACCATGACATTATTGTCGTCGGACTTGTTAAGCAATATATTTACCACTTGTTCCTTCTCATCTTGTTTGCCGACAATCTCTGATTCATCAACATGAGAGTGTGTTTGCGGATGCACAATGCTTGGTGTCTCGGTATGTTCTAGGAAGTGAAATTTGTTCATCTCCACAACCAGTTCATCTATCTTCTCAAGGACATCCTTCAATTTCCTACTCATGGAAAGACGGAAAACAACCGACCTATTGACGGTGAAGTAGGTTAACACCTGAAATGAGAATGTACACAAATTATTCTAAAAGCTTGGACTTCAATATGATTTTGCATACGGTTCACTTTGCAGTATCTTATAATTACTACTGGAAGTGATAAAAGAGTATAACTCATACATTTTGGTGTATTATTCACAACAAGTTCTAGAATTTGAAGTTACAAGATGCTAGAACACTATATAGACGTACTATATCATATCATAAGTAAAAACTTGATGATGGTTTGATGCCCATACTAAAAGGTGAGTGCTACATAAGTGCGTATGATATGTTCCCGAGATAATGTAGAGCGCGAACACAGGCCGAGATCGGTCGACTCCTCGACGTGGTAGATCAGTGCATGAAGTACGAACCTTGCGTGCCGTGGAGCCGCGGATGTGAGCCCTACGGCGCAGCGCCTCGTAGCGGAAGTCGTCGAGGACGTCCTCGGCTTTGTAGGCGGCGGTCTTGAGGTCATTCATCCACACGCGGACGGCGGCGTTGGTGCGGCTCTTGGCCTCGGCGTCCGGCAGGACGGACTGAACGGCCGAGAGGCAGCGCTCCAGCTTCTGCCGGTGGTCGTCCAGCCCCCACGCCCGCAGCAACTCGCCCATCAGCAAGTCGCCGGCCTTCCCGGCCACGCTGCCCAGCAGCGGCATCAGCAGCGAACCCATGTCGTCGGTCTTCGTCGATCTTGGCCCGTCGGCGGGTCGGTGCTCTGGGTTCCGGTGAGGCAGAAAGCTAGATTCGCAAGCGATAGGACGTACGTGTGAACTACTCGCTTTGGTTCCTCTCAGATCTCACCCATCAGCAGTGGAAGAACTCACGCAGCTGTATTCCGCCCAACCACCCACACAGCTAGTTCCATGTTCCTTGGTTCCTTCATCTATTCCCCACCACGAACTCCGAGTGCAGCTTTTGTGCACACGGTGCTATTTACACCCATTAAGTTTGGTGATTTTTAAAACCACGTACAAGTTTCAAAAAAATCTGAAACAATTCATACCCGTATATGATGGAATTAAGTATACACTGGTAAATTTTCGTAAAATAATATGCTCATTTGTGACCTGTGCAAAAAAAACAAGAGAACACATCAAGGGGTCATGAACAGTATAAGCTGGGCATATGCACAGATTTGTTTTTTTTCACAGGTCGTAAATGAGCATATTATTTTAAAAAAATTTACCTGTATATACTTCATTCCATCATATACCAGCATGAATTTTTTCAGATTTTTTTTGAAACTTATACGTGATTTTAAAAATCGGGAAAGTTAATGGGTGCACATGCCACCGTGTGCACCCTGCACTTTCCCCACGAATTCCCCACTACTCTCACAGATATAACAGGGTTACAAGTCCTAGCGGACCCAATCTCGGCTTGCAAGCCGGGCCGGCGTCTTCCTTTCTCTCCTGGGCCGTTCACCTCCTGCAGCCTGCTCTTGGCCCACGGTTGATATGCTGACAGTACGCCACCACCTCGCGAAAGATTATATCGATTGAAACGCTTGCAAAGCAAAAGACACAGATGCACCGTGAGTTCGAGAGGAATGATGCTACGCTTTGCTTTTCTTGGCCTCGAGAGAAAGCAGATGCTTTGCGTTGCTTTTGCCCCTTTCTTCGGGGCTCAATGATAAAATAAGGAAAATTCCGGCCTCACTACACATGATAATTCTAGAAAAATGTAAATGCTATACTTCTACAAAAATTCTACTCGCGTGCCGACGTGGATAGCAACGACATAGAATATTATAGTGCCCTAGCCGTGATATATTGTTGTTGTTATTTTTGCAAAATTAGCTCCTGGACACTAGGATTACGTGCCTCCTGTTCCGAGAAATACACTATCAACGTGAGAAGCAAGAGAGGAGCCGAGACATTCGAAGGGCAAAAATGACAATTCATGAACCATTCTTATTATATTGGCTACGATGTGCCTGCCAAATTACTCTAGAATTATAATGGTACTGAGAATATTTTTTAGTGTCCTAGAGCAATTACACCGAGTGCAATGGTAACTTACGGATCTCGGCAAACCCTTGTGGTATATGTACAATTTCCCCGTTGTTATTTGGCAATGCAATGAGGGCGAAATTAAACAGGGTAAATTAAGCGAAGCAAAGCATCTGACTATTTTTTTAAGAGAGAGAAGCATCTGACTTTCTTGCAACCAAGCAAAGTAGCTTCTCACACTCAGGGTGCATCTTTAATTGTTGGGTTTGTACAGCTGCTTTAGAGAGGTGTTCCAGCCAGCTGGGGCAACCTGGCCGAAGTAGGCCCGTTCCAGATTTCCAGTAGCATTAAGAGAGGAGGAGATCTATCAAAGTCCACTGACAACATATGGGTTCATCAATAGTCTGCAGATTGTGCATGGCAGGCCAAGGACAAGTGCGGCACCTA
Organism: Stipa capillata; assembly: GCA_019208055.1. Classification (NCBI taxonomy): domain Eukaryota; kingdom Viridiplantae; phylum Streptophyta; class Magnoliopsida; order Poales; family Poaceae; genus Stipa; species Stipa capillata. The sequence goes on from JAGXJF010001896.1 coordinate 491,583, forward strand.
GCGGGGTTAGACCGGCTCCTGTGCCAAGTTGGATTGCACCTCCACAAGGTTTCGTCAAGATTAATGTTGACGGCGGCGGTTACAAAGACGCAATGCCGTGGCTCTGCTAGCTCTGTGTGCCGTGACTTTTCAGGCAACTTCATGGGCGCTTCGACAATTGTTATTGACGGGATAACAGCACCGGATGTTTTGGAGGCTATGGCATGCCGCGAGGCTCTGGCGCTTGCTTCGGATCTGCATCAGCGTCGCCTGGGATCGCATCAGATAGCTTGCCCGTGATTCGCGATAATATGTATGGCAGCCGCTGCAGCTAAAATGCAATCTTGCATGAGATCGGTATCCGTCGTCGCGTGTTTGATGAAACAGTTTACTGTCAAGGAGGGAGGAGATCAAATACAGACGCTCATAATATCGCTAAGTTTTCGCTAGCCCTAGAGAGCGGTTGACATGTGTGGTTCTCTGATTCGCCGTATTGGGCTCCTGTACCCATGATATATAATAAAGTCGGCCATTTACCCTAAAAAAGAAAACTTAAGAGAGGAGGTGTCATGTTTACTAGCTACTCACGTGTTTTCCAAATTTAATTTTGACCAACGACTAGTGCAACTATATGCCAATAGGATAGAAGGAACACAATATGCCAATAGTGGACAAGTGAAATGTGCAATTGTATGATTAAATTGTAAATCATACGACATGCAGTCTCAAAAAGGAACCGGAGACATGTGTGCATGTCTGCCATAAGTAAGTGCCAAGATTTATCTAGTGTACTATATTTCAGTAAGCAGCGGAGGAGAACATTTAGGCAGATGTTATATTTACAGAGTAAAATACATCGTGGATTCTTAAACTCGACAGATGGATGTAGCCTAGTACAGTATCCCTCAAATCGTTAAATTAGCATCTTAAACTTGACAGGTAGGTGCAAATACGGTCAAAACTAGCCCACGTCAACATATTTTGCCACCGTGGCAAATTAACATATTTTACCACCGTGGTAAACTGATGTGGATTCACGCGGGTTTAGAGTGATTTAACCGCCGAGAGGAGGGCATTTTACAAATTACTTATATTACTTTACAAATAAGACCCTAATATTTTGTTGGGCTAAAGCCCTTCACATAAATATGATCGAAGTGGCCCTTAACCGGCCCACACGCCCAAATGCACCAAAAGATGGCGCGACTATTTTATTTGTTCTGAAACCAAACAAATCCATCTAAGAGAGAAGAAACTATTCAGTTTCATGTATCCCAAACAATTCATGCCGAAATACAAAACATCTTTATCTTAAAAACCTAAATACAAACATAAAACTCTTCTTCAAAGGAAAATTAAAGGCAGTATAGAACAAAAAAGAAAAGAACTTTACATCGTAAAATTTGCTGTACAACTACTGTTGGCTTACAACACGAGATTATAAACCTGCAATACCAAGGTCACTGCACGCATGCACGAGACTCTACAGCACTCATCTACACTTGACATGCACCTTAAAACCGCGGGGTGTCACGAGCAATCACCTCATAATTTATACATCATACAAATCGCTAGCATACATACACGTACAGCTGCACAAGTGAGTGATCTTTGCGGCGCTGCTCAGGATTATGATGAGCCCAGACACGACCACAAATGAACATAGCTGCAAAATTGAATGCGAAGAAGCAGGATCCGGAAAGGTTGTTGAGTGTGCGCTCAATCCACCTACTTTTACTAATACATCATTGTCCTAACTTGTACCATTGCAAACATGATGTGCCAGTTAGCAATCAGAAACGAAGGAATTGATGAACTAGCGCACATCTTGCCCTTTTGAGATCCAGCGACAGATCGATCGCCAGCTGAGTGAACCACATCACACCTTACTAGGTTTGCTGTTTCTCCCATGATACTACTACCACTTAATCATAGGCCTCAACACAATTACTAGATTTCTTGAGAATTTCATCTACTTCACGGGCCATCCCCATAACTGTGCCTAACTGAATTGAACACACACATCACATCAAGAATTGACCTAAAAAACTCGAGAAATTAATGAAGCAATCGAAGCTCACCACGAGCTCGCTGGTGTGGGGGGAGCAGGAAGCCGGCGGGGCTGAGGAGGCCGTTGGTGGCGCCCCGGTCACCACCATCGACGGTCAAGGCAGGCCGGTGGGGCACCGACAGTGGCACGCCGGCCATTGCCGCGAGCAGCCCCAGGCGGCGGCGCAAACTGGGCAGGCGGCACGGTGCAGGAGGGCCAGCAGGCAGCGGCGGCTGCGGCTGGTGGCTGGTAGGAGCTCGTCGGCTCAACAGCGCACCGGCCAGCAATGGCGGGAGCCGAAGTTGGCGACGCAGGGGAGCCGTGTTGGGGAGGTGCGCGGGGCGATAGAGGGGCGGCAGTCTAGTTGGCCGGCCAGCGACGCTCACCGGCAGCGGAGCAGCAGCGGCCGAGCCAAAGCGGACCGGCGGCGGCCCAAGGGGGTGGGAGTGTGCGGGGGCGGTTCGGTTAGGGTTTGCCCCTGGCCCCCTTTTACAATTTCCTTCTGTTCTTTTTCTTTAATTTTTTGGATCTTTTTTTGTGAAGTTACATAAATAATTTGCAAAATGCCCCTTCCTGATGTTAACCACTCATAAACTCACACTCAATCCACGTCAGCTTGTCATGAAGACAAAATACATTGACATGGGCTAGTTTTGACGGTATTTGCATCCACCTACCAAATTTAAAATGCCGATTTAACGATTTGAGAGATGTTGTACTAAACTACACATACTTGCAAAATTTAAGGACCCACAGTGTATTTTACTCTTTACAAAATCTTATCTTTTGTTCTATTAGAACGACAGGCTTGAGTGGACCTCCAAGCTAGCTATTTGATGAGCTACAGAAAATCTCAGTCACTGGATCCTTTCATATAGTAACAGTGGCTACTTGAAGATTGGCATTATATAGGTTGACTCATTTCAGTCCCTAAGTTACGACCATTATTTGCTAAGAAAATCAATGCATGGCAGAACCAGATCAGCATGGTTCAATTTAATATACTTGATACAACGTGCTTACTTACCATATGTCATACTAAAGGCAAGGTTTGCATGGCGTGTGCAGTCGCCTACTGGAGTAGTAAGTATAAACTTCATTTGTACAAACAAGGGCTTTCCATTGCCGTTGCAATGTATGTACAACTGCTGCAACTGCACTACCCTGAATCCGACGTGATTCATTTGAACGTGATAGCAGAGACCTGAAAAGGAGACAAACAATCCTATAGATAAATACTATTAAGTGCTTTTGAGTTCTGACATCTACAGAACCCCATCAGTCTAGGTATACTCAACATACAGTGGACTGATGGTGCATTTTAACAAATCGAAGCGTGCACTATTTTTTTTTCTAAATTTTCCATGTGCAGCCATGACTAACTGAAATTTAATTACGAATTGTGCTGCGAAATTCTTTATCAAGGTACATCCCGGATGAGGAAATAAAGTAGCAGACGAAGAACAACGAAAAGAGGACATACCCATGTAAACTATGAGCTCACGTGCTCCATCCAATACCTCAAATTAGACTCTCTATGTCTTTATTTGGAGAGCCATCCAAAAGATTCTCTTTCCAAATCTCTTTACGCTCTAGTCAACTCTCTAACTCTCACTTCCTATATTCCATTCTCATATATTTTTTTAATATCCTATAACTAACATACTATTTGTAACAGTTAATATTTATAATAGGTAAATTCTAACGGCTATATTTATAACAAATGATCAATTTAATCGCACTCATGCCTCATCAAGTCAATTCTAGTGTTCTAAACATGAGAAATCAAGCCAATACAGAAGGTATACTCTTGGTTGACCAAACAAGAAATAGATATATTCACAAGTTAATTAGTTCTAGGTTTCTAGCAAAGATATTAAATATCATCGTGTGACAAACACAATGCTAGCTGTGCTACAGTCATATATCCAAACAAAACTAATCCAAAGAAAATAAACAGCAAAGCACGAAAAATTCACAACTCAGAAGAGACGACCAAACAATTGAACTATTCGTTCTAGTCTTGTCAAGTCACTTCATATTTCCTAGGAAGGTATTGGTAAGACATAAAACTTCAAAACAATCATTGTGCACCAAACCTTGTAGATGTCAGAACTCAGGAGCGAGAGCAATGAAAGTTGTTGCTAGTGTTCTTCTTGTCGACTCAGAAAACTATCTTTTGTTAAGAAAATACAAGTTTCAGGTTCCATCCTAAATTAACAGCATACGCCTAACTACTAAGCTTCACATTTGTTCAATATTTGTGATGGAATTGTATCGGATGCAAATCTAGTACTTCCATGCACACTAAATCACAGTCGACAAACTAACTAACATCTCCCATCAGCAATCAGCAATTAACACATGACAACTATTGCGTAAGTATTGCTCTTATTAGTCCAATCCCCTTGACAACAACCATAATGTAAGTGTCTTACAGCTAAGAAGCAGGAGCAGAACCAGACGCAGCCACGGCGTCTGCTGGGGCGCCTCATCGTCCTTGTGCTTCACCATGCCCGAATCAACCAGGATCGGCACCTCCGCCGCGAGCCACGGCGCGTGCGCGAGCCCGAACCTCGGGCAGTTCTTTGCCCACAGCGGCTTGAAGTGCCCCGCGAGGCAGATCTTCCCTCCCCTGTACGTCTGCATCCATCGACACCACCACCACCAACAAACAATCACAACCTAAGATTCTGTATTAAGAGAAGAGAAAATTGCACATTGGACCAGGTTTAGTGTTAAATGTGTCACTTTGCACCACCTTTAAACAAACTTATCACTTTACACCAGGTTTGGTCTAATAATTTTGCGCATAGTACTAGGTTTTGGACTTCCAACTGGACCAAGCAGCCCAAACTGGTGCAGGCCCACCCATCAGGACGCCACGCGGCCAAAGCAGCCACATCAGCTTTGAGTATACAGGTGTGCCTTCCCCACAGAGGACCTCAGGAAGTTGGAGCTCATCTCCAGCATCCCGTCCCAGGCAGCCTTGCACGCGCCTGGGTCGCAGCCCGGCGGCGGCGACGGGGTGTCTCCTCGCTGCTACAGCGCGGAGAGGCCGCCGGCGCGGCCGCCGAGCTTGCAGTCCACGCTGTGGCCACTGGGCCACCCGGGCACGCTCCTGGTGCCGGAGATCGAGCGGTGGGCTGCCAAACCCAGCAACCGCCTCCGCCCCGTCGAGCTCGAGCGCATCGTCAAGGAGCTCCGCAAGCGCCGCCGCCACCGCCAGGCCCTCGAGGTACTACCCTCCCCGTGCCCTCTCCTCACTCCTCAGTCGATGGTTCTTTGCCTACCACAAGGCGTTCGATGAAATGCCGCGGCAACTTTCCATGGCTTCCTACCTCAATTTACCTGCTGTATCAGAAAGACGAGGAATTTATTTCGAGGAACATTATGAAATGGTGCTTCGTTTCTGATTAATGCCATATTGTGTACTCACGTGAAAAACTTGCTATTGTGAACATCATGACGTGTTATATTGCAAGGAAGAGGACATTTTGTGTTATTGCTGAGATATTAGAAGTGTGTCCAATTAGTGGTGCGCTCCATTACATTAATTTGTTTGGTATATAACTTATGCGACATACTCCTGATAAAGTTTAGCAAGAAATGATCAGTTCATCCTGCTCTGTACTTAGCAGTTCTTCTATGCTGATCGACCTGCATCTATGGTACTTAGGGAAAGCACTCACGTGTGTGTGCGTGTGCGCACCATCCTTGTAATTGAGAAAGAAACATGCATCTTTGGTGCTAATTCACATCCAGAATTCAGCAGAAGTCATGGCCGCCACTGGTTCACAGCATGCAAAATATCAACCACTTGGATTATTTATTGTTTGATCTAAGAAATGTTCTAGAGTTTGTAGCTGCGGCCTTTCTGAATGCAATAATTATGTGGAGTTTTTATCTACTCTTGAATGCTTCATTAGTTCCTTCCAAACCTTTACTTTGCACAGGTCTCCGAGTGGATGAATGCTAGGGGGCATGTCAAATTTTTGCCAAAGGATCATGCTGTTCACCTGGATTTGATTGGTCAAGTTCATGGAGTCGGTGCAGCAGAGGCTTACTTCAATAAACTGCGCGTCGCGCCGTGCAACTGGTCCTCCCGCCTCCTCGTGCTCCCGGCCACTCCCGCCTTGCCGCCCTCCCTGGCGTCGGCGGTCATCTCGTCATTGGTCCGGCACTGCCAAGCCGACCTTCCCGGCCAAGAAGCCCAACCAGCCCAAAATGGTGCAGGCACACCTGTGAAGCCTCTCCCTTGCCGCCCATACTCTTATTCTCTTTGGGTAGGGATTTTGTGCCTCAAAATTGGTCCTGATTTGGGTGGGAATTGGGTTGAAAATGTCAGGAATTGCATGAAATTAGTCGATTTGGGGATTATGGTAGACGATTCGTGGGCTGCCCCTATGATGTAAGATAATTAGTATGTTGTGTATCTATTTTGCAATTTTGTGCTCAACTTGATCTCTTTGTGGGTTGCAACTTTGTACAGGGGGACGAGGCATGTTGCTTTGTGCAGTGGATTTATCCAGAGTGGGGAGGGAGGGCACGGAGCACTATCTGCAAGTCGTGGCATATTGGGAGAAGCACTGGAGCGATTTCCATGGCAGCATGGACAGGGAGGCAGAAGAAAGGATGCTGAATGAGAAGATAGCCTGACGTGAGACTATAGCTCAGATTCAGAGGGATTCAGTGCGGGGAAGGGACACGGTGATTGGAACATTTGTTATGCTTCTTGTAATGTTTTCAGTTGTGTTTCTCGTTGTGGTAGGCCGGCTGTAAATGCTGATTAGGGAGTAGGCACAGACTTTGGATGTATTTTGGTAGAAGTGTTGATTAGGGAGTACGCAGGTTCCAGTTTGGTGTATCTTCTTAGCCAGCTTGTATGCAAGTATGCAACATTTTGGCATGTATGTGAATCTGGATTCTATCTCCTGTATTTTGTTGCAATGTAATGCAATCTGACATGTGAACCTGGTCATGTATGTTCAATTTAATGACAATCTCAAATGTGAGACATAAGTATAATAGGATAACCACACATGCTGCCTATTCCATTTCCAGTTGCAGAAATTAAACAAGTCACAAGTGTTTAACATACATCACTGCTCCATAATATAAGTAGAAGTTAAATTAAACTTGATGCTACCACTGTCCAAACACTACACCTGAGGTTAGCACTGTCCAGCTTTGAGTAAACCTGACACTATCTATGTCCAAAACACCCAAAAAATCGCATGTTTGCATGGAATGCCAGTCAACTGCCATCTATTGCACTCACATGTCCTTGCCTCAAGATTGACTCCATAGGACCTGTCAGAGCAGTGCACTTCAAAAAGATGGAATCCAGACCTGTAAGCATGGCAATATCTTGAATCTCTCTTCTCAAGCTCAAGTCGACCTGCAACAACCGGTGTTATCTCCCATTTGGCTTTTGACACACCTTCTCTCTTGCCTGCACACCTTGTCATTACTGATCTCCTTATGAACTCACACATAGTCACAATTGGCTTGTCCCTAGCCTCTAAGACCCACTTGTTGAACACCTCAGATAGATTGTTCACTACTAAGTCTGTCTTTGCCTTGCTTGAGAAAGCATGCTGACTGAAGTGTTGTTTTCCTATATCATTAAGCCACTTCCATGCCCGTTCATTGAACTCCTTCAATGCCTGCATTGCCATGTTATAATCCCATTCAGTTGTTGCGTAGCATGCATCATCTACATATTTCTTGTATTTCTCCCCTCTAAACCCTTTGAGTGCCATGTTTAAAAGAAGATGTCTTTTGCAAAAACCTGTGTTCACAGTTTGGGAACACAGCTGTGATGAGGACATCCCTAACATCGATACAACCTTAGTCAAGGGTCCTGTAACACGAGCTCGAGCACGCCAACTTAATTGTCAGGTAAATTCGTTTCTTGGAGCTCCGTCATTTTATATGAACTCCATGATGCTGCCTAAAGGAGATGATGTTATGTTACTCAGGAACATGGGTTCAAGTGAGGAGAAGGATGGCAGCGCTACAAGGATGGAGTCACCGTGAGGGACGACTTATATTTAGTAGATGGTGCTGCGTCACCTCTTCTTGGGCCCAAGGGTCTTGTAAACCATAATGGGGCCCCATGCCAACCCCCGTAGGTCTTGGTACTGTTCACGTGCACTGTTCACGCGCGTGAACAGTACCGTGAACAGTACCCCTTCCCCTTTCTTCTCTCTTTAAATAGCAGCCGTCACTCCTAGGGTTAATCGGGTTTCATTGAATTGTTTAGCTACTGCTACAATGTTGCATCTACAAGTCGTGTAGGACTACCGCCTTGTTTAGACCGCCAGTGGAATCCCACACTTTGTTCTTTTAGCTCTTGTGCCAATTTTATACTCGCAATTTCAGATTGCAATCTTAGTTCTTGCTGGTTCTTCGGTTGCTTGCAGGAACTCAAACTTCGTTGTTCAGGTTGATCGCGCCTACGGCAAGGTCAATAACCATCGGAGGTTGGTTTAGCGATTGCTAAGGCGTATCGTCACGTACGGTATAGTCGGATCGTCAAGGTCAAACTCCACCAAATCGATAGTTACCTTCGCCTCACCGAAAGATCGGGCCACCGTTACATTAAGCTGCCACTACATTCAAGAGCCTACACAACAAAATTGAGTCCAATTTAAAGCAGTGAACATACAATCTAAGATAACTGCAAATGCAAACAACCTGTTGGCCCTTACCTTTTGTCTGTCAGACATTATGGTCCAACCACCATGCTGGTCACCACTTCCTACTGCAGACCTAAGTGTCTCAAGGAACCAGGTCCAGCTGACTGTGTCTTCTGCCCCCACAACAGCAAAGGCAATTGGAAACATATTGTTATTTCCATCTCTAGCAGAAGCTGCCAATATCTGAGCCCCATTGGATAACTTGACAAAGCAACCATCTATGCCTGCACACAAACAAACTAATTTCAGTTCCATTTTAATTTTGAATAGACACACATGTATGCCTGCACACAAACAAAGAAATTACAAAATGCTGCCAATATACTTACTTATGAAAGGTCTGCATCCATCCATGAAACCTTTACGCTGAGCATTCAGGCAAATAAACAATCCATTGAAGAGTGGGGGCAGACCTTGATCAAATCTATCATCAGTTGTGACAACTGCAAATGATCCAGGATCCTTGTCATTGATGGTTTGTAGGTAGTCTCTCACTCTACTATACTGGTGTTCATGGTTGCCTAGTACTTTCTCCCCAGCCTTCCTCTTGGCTCTATAAGCCATTGATTTGGATATATCTGAACCAAGGTCTCTCAAACATTGGTCCACAAAAGGCTTGATTTTCCAATCTGGATCACTCCTAAAGTTCTCCTCATACTGTTGGCTCAACCATGTGCTATTGATTCTACTAGAACCCCTGGTGGCAGGACAATTGTGAAGAGTGAACTCCCTCAACATGATTGTCTTCTCTGAGCCAACCTGAGAGGCAAGCATGTGGAAAGGACACTCTGGACACTCAACCCCTTCTTGCTTGCACTTCACCTTAATCCTATCACTATTGTTCTTCTTGTAAGCATAATCTCTGCCCTGCATAATATGCCACGTCTGCATTGCTTTCCTAAACTGGGCTGCATCTGAGAAGCACATGCCTGTCACAAGCTGGGATGTATCCATCATGTTCTTCTCATCAAAGTATACCCTCCTCACATTAACTGCCCTTGATCTTCTTTTCTTGCCTGGGGGTGGAAGATTCTCTAGATCAGTATCTTCCTCAACTGCACTCCTACCACCGCCATCACTAGGTGGATCAGACAGCTCTTCATCTCCAACCAAATCAAGGGTGCGATCAAAGGTGTTCATGGCCTTGACCTTTGCCTTCCTCACTACCTTCTTTCTACACTTTTGCTTGCCTTTGCCTTTACCTCCATTCCCTAATTCCTCCATTTGTGCAGCTTCTTCCTCCACTGCTTGTTGCTTGATCAAACCCTCATAAATCTCTTCAACATCAGTGTCCCTCTCGTCATGATATCTTGGGTCTTTCCTCCTCCTTGTCATCACATTCAGTTCCTCGATAAAGTCAGCCTCCTCCTCATCAGAATGAACATCATCATCGCTTGGACCGCAGCGGTGATCATCGGCTTCATCCTCCACAATCTCAACATCATTGAATGTAACATGTGTATCAAACATGTGCAGGTCAACCTTTTTCGTGGCGCCATATTCCTTTACTATATCCCTCACATGTGTCTCTCCCTCAATCTTCGTTAAGGAACCTGCAGTGTAGGACTCGCACCCGGCATAAAACATGTCATCAGTTAGCCCATAGCTTTCTTCCTGCATGATATCCATCACTTTGGCATAAGTCATCTCCTCTCTCGCTACTGTCTTAACCACCACATCTGCCTCCCCTTTGGGACCTCGATCATGCTTGAAAACACGCAGCGTCCATATCTCCTCGGCCATCCCTGTACACCATGGAAAAATGAAACCAAATCAAATCCCAGCCCTCTTGCAAAACATCAACAAAAGCAACCTAATCTCGCAAAACTTCAACAAAAGCAACCTAATTCAACAGTACACCCATGGAATCAACCATCTCTGCTTCCAATTTTAGAACCACACCAAAACCTAGCCACAAGATGGACCAACAAAATTCGAAATTTGAGGAAGGGAATCCAGCAGTACTCACCTTGCAGCACCCCTGCCCTATCTCTTCAGCGTCCGGCCACCGCGGCAGTGCCCCGTCGAGCTTCCCTCCACGCGGCGCGGGAACGGCTTCTGGGGCGACGCGGGAGAAGCAACACAGGGGCAGGGGCGTGGTCGAGCAAAAGGACAGGTCGCTCCTCTCTCAACGCACATGGGGCTCTGTATACTCAAAGCTGATGTGGGTGCCTTGCCCGCGTGGCTAGCCCGCGTGGCGTCCTGACTGGTGGGCCTATACCAGTTTGGGCTGCTTGGTCCCGTCGGAAGTCCAAAACCTGGTGCTATGTGCAAAATTATTAGACCAAACCTGGTGTAAAGTGACAAGTTTGCTTAAGGGTGCTGTAAAGTGACACATTTAACACTAAACCTGGTGCAATATGCAATTTTCTCTTAAGAGAATTCAAGAACACGTGGGCCAAAACAAGATGAAATCTACCTTGTGAGTCTTGCCGTCGAGGGTGGGGAGCTCGATCTCGGGGGCGACCTGGTGGTAGGCGACGGGGACGTCGAACTGGAGCGGGAACTCGTAGCGGCGGAGGTTGTGGACGTACCAGCAGGTGCCCTCCCAGCGTGTGCCCTCCGGGTTGGCGGCGGAGATGCGGAAGCAGTCGTTGTCCTTGGACTTGTTCACCGACGTGTAGGCGATCAGCGCGCGGTACTCCTCCTTGAGCCGCTGCCGCCACGCTTCGCCGTCCCGAGGCCCCGCCCGCGTCGACAGCAGCAGGATCTCGCCAACCACGCTCTTCGTCCCCTTGTCCCATCCCTCCATCGATGGAAGCTGCTGCCGCCGCTCTTCTCCAACCTTTCTTCTCCGTGCGCCGCGCCGCGCCTCGCCCTTCGGGGGTAAGAGCATCTGCACCGAGCGACATCCTGGGGTCGGCGCGGCGAGGGGAGGCGGCGCGGCACGGATCCGGGCACCTCCGAGCGGCAGCGGGACGAATTCCTCCGACCGTCTTGGGGATGAGCAGCTCCGAGCGGGCACGGGTGGCGGGAGGGACTCCTCCGAGGCGGCGTCGGGCGGGCGGAGGGCTGTTTTTGCTGTCATAGACCAAATTTTGGGATAGGGAGGCATCGGGCCAATGCAATTGGCGCGCCGGACCATGGAATTGTCATCGTGTTGAGCAGTCTCCTCCTCATGTATATCCTCATCCTCATCATCATGTATATCCCTTCCTCCTATTCTTGCATCTGGAATTGCTTGAACCAAATCCCAATAAGCACCTCCTCTTGAGAAGCCTCTCTCCAAGTTGGGGCAGCCTTCCATGAACAGCACCTCTAGGGTTGTGAGCTGCCGCAGTAGTCCCTCTGGTAGTGTCTCTACCCTCGGGCAGTCCTCAATCCGCAGCTTCTTGAGAGTAGCAAGCCCATACATTCCATCTGGAAATCTCGTCAGGTTCTCGCAGTGATGCACACTGAGCTCTCTCAATTTGGTGAGGTTCCCCAGATTTGACGGCAGGGACAACAGCTGGGGGCAAGACCAGACTAAAAATTCTTCAAGAGATGCAGGCAACTTTGGTATCTCCACTAAATTTCCGCAGTTTTCAATTGCAAGCTCTTTTAGTGGAGGAAGGAGGACACCTTGGTCATCAGATGTTGATGGAAATGAACCGGTTAAGTGCGGACATCGCCAGAACAGTAGAGATCGAAGACAATTCAGGTTTCTGAATAATTCTCCCGCTGGCCATTGTACTATATCCGTGCAGCTCATAATCCACACTTTTTCAACAAAAGCGAAATGGTTCCATATATCTCGTGGGATTTGTGATGGTTCAGATGAGAAAAGACACTTGAACTTATCTCCCACCCACAGATCCTTAATTAATCTGCGAGGTATTATGTTTAGCTCCTCTTCAACGCGCTCAACATTTTCCACCAAACGTTCGAATTGCAACGTCACGTTAGAATCGTGCAGCCTACAGGATTGAAAGATTACAGGCTGCAAACCAACAGATCCCACTAAAACGGTGCTTCTGTACCCAAGATTAGACTGCAGAGACAGATCAATCAGATGGTAAACTGGAACCCTTCTTGCATCGCGCATGTATAGATCTTCCAGCGACAGGAGCTTGGGCATGCTTGCTAGCATTGGGCAGTAATAAATGCTCAGACTCTTGAGCTGAGGGAATGATACAGCCGCTACTTGTCCTGCCACCTCCCGGTGCCATCTCTCTAGCTTAGGCATTGTGGAAACATACATGGTTTCCAATTTAGGAAAGGTCGGTGGAGAAATACAGGATTCCCCATTGCCTGTATCATCAGCAATGCATATACTTGTCAAACTACGCAAACCAACCAGTCTCAGGGACCTGAGGGAGGGCAGCTTCCATAATGATGGAAGATCCTTGCAACTTGCGCAGTTCTTCAGATAAAGCTTACTCAGATGTTGTAGCATCGTAGAGTTTTGCATCCATGATGAGAATTTAGCACCACTATAATTAAATACCAATAAAACTTCAAGTCTATTGGGAGGATGAAGAGCCTCTAATACTTCTGCAGAATGTCCGATAATTGCTTCATCTTCATCACCCCAATCGAGTGATAATCCGATCAAATTATGCTTGGAGGACATACTGGCTCGTGTAGCATTTTCTGCACTCTCTACTTTTCTCAGCCCAGACAGACACAGGATACCACCTAGATTCAAGTCTTTTAGTTGATCAATTCCACAACCTGCTTCACTATCGATGACGTAATTGGTCAGTGTCTGTAGATAATTCAGCTGACCAATACCTACTGGCATGCGCTTCAAATTACAACACCCAACAAGTAAGACGTGCCGAAGACTACTCATATATCTCATGCCTTGTGGTAACTTCTCAAGGTTGTAACAACCAATGAGATTCAATGTTTGCAAGCTATACAACATGGCAGTGGCTTCAGGCAGTGCAACTATATCAGAATTAGAGAGATCAAGATAGCGGAGATGCTTCAAATGTGTCACATCTCTCACGACTGAGTTGAACTCAAAAGTTTTTAATGCTCGTAAGGATATTAATTTTGACTTGGCCATACTTAATGGAATCCCTTGTCTGTGCGGTTTGAGGAACAATACTGTGCGGGGAGCTAGGATGTCTTTCATAACTGCACTAGTATCTGTAGAATCAACTGACAAGTGTCGAACATGCAGTAATGAGCTAGCATATGTGGACACTTGCAGGATATTTTGAGGCGAAGATTCCTGCAGAACTGAGCAATCATTTCCGCTTATGGACTCAGCAAGATCATGCATGAGATCATGCATCTTGCAAGTAGTTGTTCTATAGATCAACCCACCAGCGTAAGGTTCAATTTGTTCGAGATCTTGAATGAAGCATCTCCAAACTAGCTCATCGAAAATCTCTTGGCCTCTTGTTTCTGATGCAGTAAAGTCATTTGCAATCCATAACTGGATCAACGTGTCTTTCTCCATCAAGCTATCCTTGGGGAAAATAGCACAGAAGGAAAAACACCTTTTTGCCTCTGATGACAAGTGATCATAGCTAAGCTTTAGGGCGACTGTAGTTTCGTTGCTGTCACTTTTCCAGACATCACTATCCAGAACATAACACCACTCACTAGGACGCTTTGAACTCAGTAAACCTGCCATGGTGTTTATAGCAAGAGGCAATCCGTTGCATTTCTTGACAATTTTCTTAGCTATTGAAACCATTTCTGGTTCCTTTTCCACCCCCCTTCGAAATGCTTTTCTACGGAAAAGCTCCCATGAGGGGTCCTCATTCAAAGGTGATATATGATATGGATCGATTGTGCCCATGATGGAAGCAACTTGATCGCTGCGGCTTGTTACAATTATAGCACTTCCTGAGCTAGCGTGTGACCGTAGCAACGATCTCAGACCATCCCACTTTCGTTCCTCTTCATTCCAAACATCATCCAGCACCAAGAGGAACTTCTTCTTGCCCAAGACACGACCAAGTTCCTTCTGCAGTAATTCGAGGTTCTCAGGTAAGTCACACCTCTGCATCTTGGCCACTTCTATTATAGATCGGATTAGATCAGCAAGAACAAACTTGTCAGAGACACAGACCCATATGAACAACTCAAAATGCTGTCTCACTCTCTGATCATTGTACACAAGTTGAGCGAGGGTGGTCTTACCAATTCCCCCCATACCAACTATTGGGAGCACCATGACATTATTGTCGTCGGACTTGTTAAGCAATATATTTACCACCTGTTCCTTCTCATCTTGTTTGCCGACAATCTCTGATTCATCAACATGAGAGTGTGTTTGCGGATGCACAATGCTTGGTGTCTCGGTATGTTCTAGGAAGTGAAAATTGTTCATCTCCACAACCAGTTCATCTATCTTCTCAAGGACATCCTTCAATTTCCTACTCATGGAAAGACGGAAAACAACCGGGCTATTGACGGTGAAGTAGGTTAACACCTGAAATGAGAATGTACACAAATTATTCTAAAAGCTTGGACTTCAATATGATTTTGCATACGGTTCACTTTGCAGTATCTTATAATTACTACTGGAAGTGATAAAAGAGTATAACTCATACATTTTGGTCTATTATTCACAACAAGTTCTAGAATTTGAAGTTACAAGATGCTAGAACACTATATATATAGACGTACTATATCATATCATAAGGAAAAACTTGATGATGGTTTGATGCCCATACCAAAAGGTGAGTGCTACATAAGTGCGTATGATATGTTCCCGAGATAATGTAGAGCGCGAACACAGGCCGAGATCGTCCGACTCCTCGACGTGGTAGATCAGTGCATGAAGTACGAACCTTGCGTGCCGTGGAGCCGCGGATGTGAGCCCTACGGCGCAGCGCCTCGTAGCGGAAGTCGTCGAGGACGTCCTCGGCTTTGTAGGCGGCGGTCTTGAGGTCATTCATCCACACGCGGACGGCGGCGTTGGTGCGGCTCTTGGCCTCGGCGTCCGGCAGGACGGACTGAACGGCCGAGAGGCAGCGCTCCAGCTTCTGCCGGTGGTCGTCCAGCCCCCACGCCCGCAGCAACTCGGCCACCAGCAAGTCGCCGGCCTTCCCGGCCACGCTGCCCAGCAGCGGCATCAGCAGCGAACCCATGTCGTCGGTCTTCGTCGATCTTGGCCCGTCGGCGGGTCGGTGCTCTGGGTTCCGGTGAGGCAGAATGCTAGATTCGCAAGCGATAGGACGTACGCCACCACCTCGCGAAAGATTATATCGATTGAAACGCTTGCAAAGCAAAAGACACAGATGCACCGTGAGTTCGAGAGGAATGATGCTATGCTTTGCTTTTCTTGGCCTCGAGAGAAAGCAGATGCTTTGCGTTGCTTCAGGGCTCAATGATAAAACAAGGAAAATTCCGAGAAATACACTAGGATTACGTGCCTCTTGTTCCGAGAAATACACTATCAACGTGAGAAGCAAGAGAGGAGCCGAGACATTCAAAGGGCAAAAATGACAATTCATGCACCATTCTTATTATATTGGATACGATGTGTCTGCCAAATTACTCTAGAATTATAATGGTACTGATACTGAGAATTCTTGTGTCCTAGAGCAAAAATGGTACACACATGTAGCATCCTAAGCAAATTTTGTCTTACTAATCAATCCACGTCAGCACATAAGTACATTTTGTAAAACTTTTGCAAATTACCGAGATTAGTACGGATTACCGAGCTTTCGTGTTGCCATTTGCCACCACTTTCTCCAGTTTTAAAACACAAGGCCCAAATACGAAAATCGCACTAAGCAGGCCCAATTTGTTGGCCCAACCAAATAACTTCAACTCCCCAATCACATGTACAGCCCACTCGCCTCACCCCTTCTTCCCGCTCGCCGCCGGCTACGCCTCGCCGAGCACCGCGGCCGCCTCGACGTTGGTGAGGAGGTACTTGTAGATCTTCTTCCTCAGCCGCTCTATCGTCTCCTCCGCCACGCCGTTCGCCGCCGCGGCAGGGGCCGTGACTGCCTCCTCGCCGTCTGTGTCGGAGGGCGGCGGCTTCCCTATCTCGCTGAGCCAGTCGTTGACGCGCTTCAGCTGCGGGAGCATCCTGGCCGCGCGGTCGCGGTCCCACGGCGCGGCCGCGGCCGCGTCGGCGTCGAGGAACCGCTCCACGAACGCCAGAAACCACCCCCTCGCCTCCTCCCCCAGCCGCCTCGCGAGTTCGCCCCTCTCCTCCACGCCACCTCCCCTCTCCCACTCCGGCGGAGGTGCGGACGCTGCAGCCGCTGTCGTGACAGGCCCCGCCCTGCCCTTCCCTTTCGCGGGCGACAGCCGTGACTTGGCCGGTGGCGATGCCTTCGTGGCCGCCGGCTTCGCCGACTCGTCGATGAGCACCACGGCCAGCGGGGAGGCCGCATTGGCCGGGGCCGGCCTGAGGTTGTAGAGGGAGAAGGCGGAGAGGTCAGTGGCGAGACCGGCGCCCACCCAGGAGGCTGCGCGGCGGCGGCGCTCCGCCGCGACGGCGAGGGACTCCTCGTCGACGGTGGCGGCTTCGCCGGCTGTTGATCGGTCCGGTGAGGTCGCCGCGGCTGCTGCTTTGGCTATCGAGTCAGCAACGACGGTGGCGCGCGACATGGCCGCGTGCAGAGCGAGGAACTGCTCCACAGCCAGCTGCGGGTTCTGCTCTTCCGCCGTCGAGCTCACCTCCGCGTACGAGCTGCTCAGATCAGCACAACGGTAAATGTAAGTTCTTTACTGCAACAGTGTTACAAAGTTCACATTTTTAATGAATTGTAATGTTACAGTGTTACAGTAAAATTCTTGTTCTGAGAAGAACTGGAGCTCAGTAAAAATACAATGCATTTGCTTTCAAACAGTAGATATTTCTAGAGGAAACATTGCAGTGGCAAGTACAAGTAGGATGCACTTCTTGTTTGGCAGTATTAACCGGAATCAGCACACAGTGTGTGAAGATAAACACTGGCACAGCCTAACTTGCTGCGACAAGAACATGTGAAGTGTAAGCTCCAAACATGTGCACAAATAATCACAAGTCCATGTATGGATCAAAAGGAGAGGGAGCCAGCCAAGATGGTTGATAGCATCATTGCAACATGCAAGCCAGCTAGAGCTGAGACATTTGGAATGTGTCGATTATTTTAGGAACCATGTGAGATGATCATCAAGAGAAGTATCAACTATCCTGGCTGTCAACGATTAGAAGCCATGTGAAAATTGGATGCTTTCCATAACATTGCTGCATGTTGCATGCTTAAAATTTGAATGGAAATGAAAACTTTCTCAAAGAACACCTATAGGAGGAAAAAGGTCAAGGGGTATAGTGGCAATGATGATTATACTATAAGAATTCACAGGGCTTTTTTCCCTCACAAAAAATGATTCTTTTTCTGCATTTTGATACAAGTATTGTTGGGTACATCTAAATCCTGTAACATGTTGCCGATGTTGACTCGATTAGACCTAACATCAGGTGCCAACCTCAAAAACAGCGGCATTTGGAAATGAGAAGTATTGAGGTACTGTCAGACAAAGGAGGAAACGAACAGCTCAAAAAAAGAGGAACAATTCAAGGTCAGAGAGATTATTGGATCTTGAAGGCAATTGAGTTCACAATGCCATGAATTGGTGTTAATTCTGGATGTATTAAATCACAGATAAATTCTGCAAAGAGAGGATACAAAAGGTTAATGTCCATGGAAAATTACCTTAAACATCGAAGCAAGCTCTCTGCTGCAGAAGCCTCTTGCATGGCTTCAACTGCAGCCATTTGTGCTGCATCCCTGTACTTGAGAAGCTCCTGTAACAAACAAAAACATTTCATGAAGCACAAGTACATAACATAAAGCATTTAACTACCACAGGCTAAACTGACAGCGTATCATCCCCTCCAGGGAAAAACCGGTACATTGCTAGCAGACTGTTGCCTATTTGCATCCATCCATGGCCTAAACAAAATGGATGAAAATATTTACAGTAACAGCAAGATAGGCCTCAGCTGGTAAATAGAAGAGGAGTTCATATACGTAAATTTTCAAATATCTATTGCAAAGTGTTGAATATGTATTTATTTATGCAGTATATAACCTGTGAGATATATATATTTCGCTATTGTGGACAGTCTTTATGACCATTGTCAATGCGCTAGTCATACCTTTCCCAGTTTAGCAAGTGATGGAGGAAGCGCCGTCCACGGAGTGCTTGCATCCGTCAGTTTTTTGCTATTCGTGGCAATCTTCACTAAATTTGTAATATTGGGGTTGCTCAAAACCGCAGATGTCCTCCTAATAGGAGAAAAATGCTTATTCACTGTTCTGTCAGGATCATCTGGAGGAGCAGTTGATGTGCTTTTCCTGGGAGGAGTCTGAATCTTAGTTTCATCCTTATGCGAGGGCTTCTCATCTGCTGGTGGTCTTCGTCTAGGAGTCTGATTACAAAATAAACAATAAAGTCTAGTTATTGTGAGTATCGTATGGAGATGGGCACTAAAATGAACAATGATGAGTTCAAGCATTGATGTGATCACAGTTCCTAGAAGGCAACAAATATGTTCAGGAGATACCCTTCTAGACCTGTATGGTGAACACTTGGCACAAACTGAACATACACTTGTATTTACCCATATAAGTGACAAGCATAGTCAGCATACCGATGTGCTCCTATTCTCGATCTTCCTGTCAGCTTTGGCTGCCTTTGAATCTGAATTGCCTTTGACTTTTGCATCTATCTTCCCTTCCCAGCTTCTTCTCAATGCCTTTGGTCCCGATTCAATACTCAACAGAGTGTTACTGAGCGAGTTACCTCCAGAGGACTTCCTCCCTGCTGTAGTAACCTTCAACACAGAAGCAGCTTTTTCTAACAAGGATAACCTAGATGGTGATGACTTCTCTGCTCCTTTCACCTTTGTTCTCTGCTTCATATCATTTGAGAATCTTTCAAAAGATGCAGGTAGAGAATAGATGCTGGTAGGCGATGAAGGTGTCGACCTAGCACTGTTTGACTTTGCCTTTGAGGTAACCACGTCCTTCTTATCTAAAATGCTAGACAGTGCTTGTTTCGAGAGCGAAGAGTTTGACTTGGTCAGCTGCGGTTTCTTGCTTTCTGTCCCGTTGTTCTTCACAGAAGCATTTAGCTTCTCTAACTTGCTCTGCTCTTTCTCTAGTGACAAAGAGCCGACGTCCTTGGATCCATTGATGGATGGTTGTGCCTTCTTGGTGCCAAGAAAATTGGAGGAGCTAGTCATCACAAGGTCCTCTGGACTGCCGACACACGCATGTCGGCCTGGAACTGGTCTGACTCCCCTCAAGATTGGCACCGGGGTGGCAGCCTCAAGACGGTCTACATGGATGAACTGCCCCAATTGAATTGTGTCGCTTAATATGAGATCATGCTGCTCCTCCGGTAGGGAAACATAAGTCGCATGCGACGAATCAGAGACCTTTAGGTAGAACCCCTGGTTGGTGAACAGATCACTCCCGGCAAGTGCTGGAACAATGCTGACCACCTGAAGAAGGGATGACCGGTGCTCACCGGCGACTTTCACATCGCTGTTCATGTGCTGAAGGAGTTTGAGGAGGATCCCAGGTACAAGCGAAGCCATTGCTGTAGCTCCTAAAGCACATTACCTGCGCATGTTCAGCACAATTCAGAAATCGCGACCAAGGTATAGAGCACATAAAGCTTGTTTTTCCACAAAACAAAAACATGGAGGACCGTTAATTGGAACTGAAAATTGAGAAAATGATGATGATTTAGTGGTAGACAACCTGGGCTAGTCCTAACAAAAGTGAAATCTCCAACTACCGAGTGTACTAAAGGTCACAGCTTTCTAGTGAACTTAATCCAGACTAACATGTCGGTACTCCAAACCTTTTTAAGGCTCATAATATCGAACCAAATGCCACACCGTAGCATGGCTGGAAACCGCAGTAGAAACTCATGCACTGTCATTTGCTGAACCAGAAAACCACAGCAAATTCAAGAAACACAAAAATGGAATTAACTACAGCAAATTAAATGCAGAAAAAAATAAGAGAGTAGCATACCTACCCAGCCAACATTATTACTTGAAAGAAAGTAAAACAACACATAAAGAGGGGTACCAGAAATGGTGGCTGCAAGGAGCAAGGACTAGGGAGACTAAGGACGGTGCTGTTTCTTGGAAGGGATTTAATTCGGCCGAAGAGAAACAGGAGTACAAGTGAGCAGATCCAACAAGGTCCGCGACACAATCGAAGTGGCCCTATCCCATCCCAGAACTATATATGAACAGAGACACACACAGGGTGAGAATCAAATCAAATCTTGAGCAGAACAACTCCTTTTAACCAGCTTGAGAGTTCCCACTGATCATGCAGAGTAAGAGAAGCAATGTTAAAAACTATTGCTACTACAGTACTACGGAGTACTTACTAAGCAATCACCACTCTCCCAACTTCCCAGAAGCAAATCTTCAGGTGAGGAAAAAAAGGAATAAAAATGAACCAAGAAAAAGAAGGAAGGGAGGCAGAAAAGAACAGAAATTTCTGACAGGCTTCACCAATATCATAAATTCTGCTCCTATGGTAAGCAGTCACCAAGCAAGAGACAAATCTCGGAGCAGAGACAACACGAAGAAGAAGAAGAACACACCTCTTGACGAAAGGCTGGTGAATCCCGTGAAGCCGTGAGCAAGACCCCCTCTCCGTCCTCCGTTCCTTACTCTTCCTCCCGCGATTCCTCCCGCACCGTTGCTGCTGCTGCTTCTCCGCCGCAGCCTACGATTCGTCCCTATAAAAGAGGATGCTTTCGCGGCGGCTTGCTCTGCTCTATCGTTCTGATCAGGGAAAGCTCGTCTTGTCACAACCAAGAACGACGCCCATTGGTCGTTGCAGCGGTGCCACCAAATGGCGCTTGCGCCTCTCTCTCTCTCTCTTCTTTGTTTCCTTCTCTCTCTAGAAGGAGGAGAGACTCGAGGCTGCAGAGGAGGAGGTAGAGAGAGAGAAAGGGAGGGAGGGAGAGGTGAGAGAAGGTAGCAGTGACTTGGAGCTGAGCGCACGCGGGGCAGCGAGCTGCAGCAGGGCAGAGAAACAGAGAGAGGGAGGCAGTACTGTGGCGCGGAAAAGCTTTCCCTGTCTTGAGATCGTAGAGTGGGCCCGGGATGTCAGTGCTGGAGGTGAGGCGTCGCTTTCTATGGGGCAAAGCGGAGTTCCAAGGCATGGCCGCCAATTTCTGATGAGGGGGGAGAAAGAGGATGAAGCCTATAAAAAGCCTTCTTTTCTTTCAGTCACTGCTCCTATTAGAGAAAGAGGTGATTACTGTTGATCAACTTTTATAGTTTCACAAAAATAATTAGAATTATTTTTTATATATGTTCATACTGAAAATTTCAATATTTTTTTTCCAGCAAAAGGCCAAGTACTGCAAACAGTACTAAGATCCATGAGATTGGTGAATCATGAGCAGCTAGAGGTAAGTAAGCAGGTGAATTTGCAGTTTTCATCCAGCTTTCGAGAAGTACTCCACGAGGCTTGATTTTCACAGAACTTTCACTGATTTTCATATTTTCATCTGATACGCCAATCACTACTACTAGATAAGCATGAGCGCAGTCCAAGTTTGCCTGTCTGCACATATGCGGGGTCTTTTGATTCAATAATATTCCATATAAATCTTTGTATTCCTTAGAAATTTTTTCTACAGAACTTGTTTGATTCATAGGACTTAAAATGGTATGAGTTTTTCCTATGAGCTACTTTTTATATAATTCTAAAAGAAATTTTTTATTGAGTCTAATCTCTTCAAAAAATACATATGCACGTGTGACAACTATACCATGCATCAACCCCTTCAGAAATTTTATGCATTTTTCTATGATAAAACTAAATAATTTTTAGTACTTATTTCTTATATTTTCAATTCTTATGGAATACAATATATCATGACACTCAATTTCAATTATTTTTCAATTCATGTGTTTGAAAATCCTGAGAATTGAATAGGCCCGTAAGTTTGGTCAACGACTGTACGCAGAACCAAACTTGGATTACCGACACTTTGCAGTTGTTTGACTTCCAGAGAAACAAACTACTCATTGACTGTAAGCACACCTTATTCCTTATCTATGCTTAAAAAGTTGATACTTTTAACAAACCAAAATATTTCTGTAGATCCAGACAGCTACATAATTCAAAACATGATTGGGCGTAAATCTAATACAGGCTTACCCCCATTTTGGTCAGCGCCAAAATAATGCAGTCGCTGCTGCCGATGATAATTGATAGGGATCTCGTAACCATTGTATAATATGCATATGCATTGCCGGTTGGTAAACCAATTGCCAGAGTATTTTAACTATTATTTATATATAATAATATTGTCGCTGCCAATATCATTGCATCATCCGAAAATACTGTCAAATATTTTCCAACAGTTTTAGTTTCCCCTGGAGAAAAAATATATTTGCATAATTGATTGGGCATATGTGTAACAACTCGAATTAAGGTATCTTCCTTTGGTTCAGTTGAGCCGTTCTGGTCACCATGCATGCAGTAAGAGTGGTCCATACGATTGATCAGGCTGTCTCCATGCAAATCTCTTCTTCAGTTTCATGCTTGCATAGTAAACTTGAGAGCAGATTAATTAGAGGAAGAAGAATGAAATGCTTGCATGAGCATATTTTAAATTAGAAGAGTTCACTTGGAAAGCAAGGAACAGAGCTCCACTTTTTCTCGAAATGGAAAATTAAAACATGTGTTGCTGAACCCAAGTGCTCGAAGAAACAAAAAGGTCAAATAAACAACGGCCTCGATCGAATTAGTGCCAACAAGGTACTAGTGTACCATTTCATTAATTTAGGAAAATTAGGGTATTTCTCTAGCTTGCCTTTGCTCAATCTGCAAGGCACTGCTAAAAATTAGCAAACCCATGTAATTGATCCAAATGTAGCAATACCCAACAAAGTTAATTAAGCAGGTTTAATTGATCCATATGTACAGTAACATGTATGTCCAAAGTTACTACATGTAAATAAGTTGTATAAAAGATTATTATGATCCATGCTGACACGCATGATGGTGAGGATGAGACATGTAGCTTTCTGGGTAATAATTAACTGATTCAGATCTCTGCATATTGTCCAAATTGGTTTATGCACGCATGCATGCATGATCCATACAGATCATCACAGTACAGGACAGGGGTGCATGCTGCAACTGAAAAAACAGTTGGTGAGCATGTGCTGTCACTCAGTTATCTACTCTCCTCTTCTGCATGCAAACCAATTTATTCTTGGATATTTTCTGTAATAATTCCACCTTACATTTATTTTTCTTCTAAAAAAACATATGCATGTGGCAGCTGCACAGGATGTCGGTGCCAACGTGGGCGCCAACACCTTCGATCTGCAAGCTAGCACAGGATGACACCGGAGACATTTAACGGTGCCGAAATTAATCAACAGGAGTGGAATTTTTTACAGTCTAAATATTTTTGTTCTTATTCGAAGATCATGCTCAGGTTCTATAAAATCCATGAGAGACCATTGTCGCCCCGTTTGGAGCACTGGAATTTGCCGCTAATCCTACAAAAGAACATAGCTTAATTTATATGCAAAATTCTACGAAATTCCTGCGTTACAGACGGGCTCGCCCCGATGATGAAAACGTGGCGAGAAACAACAGGGTGTGCACTAGATTCGGGTCGTGCTACACTGCTGCCGCTACATCTCACGTGTGTGGGGGCAAAGGTTTTCTGTCTCTGTGACCACGTATAATATTCATCTACAATATGTATCAGGGGCACAGCATGGAGACATAGTAGGGCAATCTGTTTCCTTTCATGATGCCACCGATCCCATTTCCCATCCGCGCTGCATGAGTTGTTGATGATGACTCTGCCTGACCGAGTGACCGAAACAATCGATCACGATCTGTTCAGTTCTGCCCCCAAGCCAAGATCAAATTAAGACCTTTCTGGAGATGCTACTGGTACGTACTCCTGCTGCTACTGTCACTGTTCACTCTCTGAAATGCAGAATTGCAGACGTACTTGTGCTGCTACTGTTTCATCCTTGAACTGTGGACTTGTGGAGGATCATGCGAGCATGGAGTACAAGCGACTGCAGCATAAATTGGTGCATGCATGTGTGCGGGTGCAGCAGAAGATGCGCTGTACCATATTTCCGTGACCACGAACGGTAACACCGAAGGCTGGCTTTGGAAACGCATGAGTTTTTCACATGGAACAGTTGAATTGCTAAGAGAACTGGAAATTTTTCTAAATTTCTTAGCTTTTGTAGAACGAGTCTACGGACAAAAACCGGTGTTGTATACCCATTGAACGAGAACGGAGAGTGAACTTGCTTCTCAAATTCGGTTGGGCCCGAATCCACCTCCATATCCGCCCAGATTTCACCCAAACATCCCTGCCTTACATTCTGCCTGCAAGTGGGTCCGAGATGTCAACACAGCTGGGGTAAGAAACCGATTCACCGGTGCAAAGTGCAACTTTGGTGTTCAAAGATCTGCAGAGCTCAGTCATTTGCACAACTAGTATCCGGTCAGGCGGTCCAAAGATCAATTTCCGTTCCATATATTAGGACATAAGGTGCTGTGAACTTACGACAGTGACACTCCACGCACGCTCGGTGCATGCAAATGCAACGCCACCTCGCTAGCTTTTGCTTAGGCACGTAAAGACCGACGAGATTTCACGGCGAAGTGCAGGTCGATGAGGTCGCACCGCTCCTTCATCCTCCTATCAACGTCGGCGACGACGGAGCTCATCTGGCGGTCGGAGAACGCCTGCTCGCCCTTGTCCCCGGCGTCCTCGATCCGCGTCCCCCGCGCGCTGCTCCGCGTCCCCGTTACGCGCCGGCGTCGAAGCTCCCGTGCGCGTCCTCGAGGTCGCCGATGCCTTCGCCGTAGTACGAGCCGCAGTTCCCCAGGGCCTCTCCCACGGGCGTGCCCTCGTGCTTGCCCGCCTCGCCGTCGATGGCCTTGGAGCTGTCCCTGGCGATGTCGAGGCTGATGCTGGCGACGTCGCGCTCCGTGGTCGCGTCGAAGCTCAGCACCTCGACGCACTGCACGTTGTCGGTGTTCTTGCACGTGCGGGCGATTAAGTCGGCGTCGGAGACGAGGACGAGGACGATGGCTATGGTGGTGGTGGTAGCTAATTCTGCTTAATATACCTGCGTCGCAGCTCATTTAGCAGCTACAGTTGCTTGTACTCCATGCAAGTCAAACAAGGAACAGTCGAACGCAGTAGAAGCGTACATGCCAATTTCATGTTCAGACGAGAACCGACAGATCGAGTAACCAGAGAGAGAGAGAGAGAGAGAGAGAGAGAGAGAAACAGTGGCACAATCGAGTAGATCATGATGCATAGCTAGCAATCTCCAGAAATCCTTGCTATCTTGGGCACTAGAAAGTACGGTCTGATTCCTGAACAGAGATTTGGAGTAGCACGGGGTGCGCAAGTAACTAACTCATGCAACAAATAAGTTGCATACAGTTCCCACGAAGTAAGCTGAAACGCTGCATCCAGAATGTGGCAAAAAAGTATTTTCCACAAAGTTGTAATTTAAATATCCATAGCTAACAAGTCTAATTGCTTAGGGTCCAAAAGTTCCAAGAAAACACAGAAGAGCTAACAAGAAAGAAGCTTTCGTACTTCATTGTGTAACGGCTTGTATCTTCAGACCTCTTGGACGCTCAAACCTGGACCAACAGATGAACAGTCGTCAAATGCAGAATTCAGTGTATCAGAAGAGATCAATGGCTTAATTGGGCAAATGAGGGTGATCAAACGACAGCTACCATAGGCTATTTTATTAGAAAATGGTCATATATCCCTCAGATCTCATAGCTATTGCCATCAGGGATGAATTTAAAAGTTGACAATAGTTTTAGCCACAAGCCACATATCAAGAAATTGACCAGGATGGCTTGAAGCTAAAACTAATGAGAATTCATCTTTGGTAAAACAATTTTATCTTCATAGGGACACTTAGTTGAGGTTGAGAAATTACAACCACAGCTACTCAAATGGACAAGAACCAAGAAACAACACACTCTGTTAAACAGTAGAAAGCAAGGAGAATGAAGAATTAAGTAATCAGATTGATGTCCCTCGGATCTCATAGCTATTATTGGCCATCACTGACGATACTGAACAATGGTTTTAGCCACAAGCCATCCATTTATCACATTTGTATGACAGATATCTTGAAGCTAAAACCAGTCATCAATCATCTTTGGACCTCAATTTTATCTTCACTGGGACATCAACTACACAGACACTATATAACTTAGAAATGCAATGTCAACACGATGAAATACAAGTATAGAAACATTTATGCCTTTTTGAAGATAAGAGCATGCCCAGACCAACAGCTATTCATATATGAGAACATAAATAGATCATGTGAAATAAAATTAGCTCTGCACACCAACCTGGTGGGAGAGATTGCTTCAACTTGTTTGCCTTCTCAGCGTCGAAGACACAGAGGGTGTACAAGTACTTGGAGCAGCGGACCTTGAACTTGACGACATCTTTGCTCCTCTTGATCTTCACAGACCGGGCATCCTTCCTCCTTGCGGTGAGAAGGAAGTCCTTGATCTCATGGATCTGCTTCGGCTACAGAACAAAATATTTATTTATGTTAGACACAATAAGACCATAAGATGACCAACTGATAACAACATGAGCAGATACTGGTGGCAACAAACAGGCTCTACCAATCACACAGCACAATCCTTCCACTTTCTAAGCTAGACAGCACAACAATAGCTAGAACCTAGCAGGCAACATTGTAGCATCATATCATATTTCAAAATTCAGTGTGTATCAATGAAGCCAATCGAGCAGATCATTGAAAAGTTAAACGTTCACAACAGTAGAATTTCATTTACTTAGCAATGACCAACATCAAGAACTATTCCCCTCCTTCAAGTCTTACAAACAAAATATCATATCAACTCCAATGCAATATGGTTTAACAGTCACACGCTACTCTGATCTGGGATAGAAGTCACCTCAGAATAATAACAAAATTAGTCGAAGTAATACTAAAAGAACACAGAAGTAGTAATAAACTAGAACTACAACCACGGTAAAGCCTACGTACATGAACAAAAATTACACTCGTTATTCCTAACAGCAATGCAGCCTCAAATGAGCGTGCCAAGTTTAATTTTTTTTTCTTATAAAGCTAGCCAACTAATAACATCCGAATAAATTGTATAAAACCACAGCACAAAGCGGCCCATCAGAATCAGCCTACCACAGGTAGGCTACAGAGCATCACAAGCAGTAGACGCAAAGGCCGGAGCAAGAACAAGCGTCTCAAGGCCAGCGCAATCCAATCCAAGCTAGACACCGCACAGACAGCAAGAGGTTGCAGCGCTTCTACACAACACGTACCACACAAAGGACGCACAGCGAACCAAATGTCACGCAGCGATGAAACTAGATACACTGGTGAGACGAGGCAGTTTCGCTAGTGTTGGATATGAGACAGAGAAGAAGGGATTACAGGAAATTTACCATCTTGCTGGTGAGGTTGGGGCGTCGCCGAGGTCTTCTCGCGGCGGCGGCGGCGGCGTGCTACGAACCCACGGGGAGGAAGGAAATGCGAGACGGCGGCGGGAGGAAGGCTTTATAATGCTGGTGGATAAAACCCTAGATGTGAGCCCTTCCCTCGCTGCAGGTGGGCCTGGACCTGGGAGGAGGACATGGGCCTGGGCCTGGGCCTGGGAAGACGCAAAAGTTATATGTGGGCTCCATTTAGATGGGCTAAAGTTAGGAGCTTTGTGCCTCTAGTTGGGCTTCAAAACATTGCTCGACTGCCCGTGACTTCTGTGCTCAGTGAAGTTGCTTGAAACCACATTTTCTTCTCTCCAGACATCATCTATCGTCATATGTTTTCGGATTTACATGTACGCCAGTTTTTCTAAATTAAACTTAATGACCACGGTCTTATTTTTCAGAATATATATTCTCCACAACAAAACAGCATGGGATCCATCACTCAGACCAAGTTAGTCATTTGTGACATAGGTTTGTCCAGAGCACAAGATTTCATGGATTCATGGTTTCACTGTTTCAGGCTAATGAGAAAGTACCACGTAATACAACATGGTAGCAATTCTTACAAACCAGTTTCCATAAATTTTAACTCAAAAAACAAAAAGTGCTGAATGTAAACCGTCGTGCGCCGCAGCATTATTTATCTGATTCTAATGTGCCGTTTGATCCATATCCAGTCGGGGCTTCCTCAGTCTAGAGAAGGAGTCGACACCAACAACGAGATCCTAAAGGACTCGGGGGGCTACTGACAGCGGGATCCCCCCGGGGTAAGCCCAAGACGAGGACTCGGCCGGCATGACCGGAGGTGGCCCAAGCCGAGTTCATGAAGTCCACTCAGCTGGGCCGTCCACGCGTCATCAAGATAGGCGTTATCATGACGCGTTCAACCTACGACGCGTTCAACCAACGGCGCATGATCAATGCGCCGTTACCAGGAGCAACATGCGCAGTCAATGCGCCGTGATATCAGGAGTTACTCCGCACGACCTGCGTTGGCTAACCGACTCGGCAGTTGTAGACTCTAGTCTCGTCAGCCCTATATAAGGCGAGGCTAAGGCCCCTGGTTGCGGGGTTAGACAGTTGGTTAGTTGGCTGATTAGTTGGCTCCCTGTTTTCTCCATACTTGTACGCCCTACGCGCTTTTTCTCTCTTCCATCTCCGATCTTCACGATCATTGTATTTCCAAATCCCTCATACGAGGCAAGATCAAGCATCTAGCAGGAGTAGGGTGTTACCTCTTCTACAGAGGGCCTGAACCTAGGTAATTCTCCTCGTGTGAACCCGGTTTGGATCATCTACTCGTGCCCCCGAGAATCACAGATGTATATTGCCGTGAAATCACCACGACACCAACCTCTCCATGCCTGGATCGTCGGAGCGAATTGGATGATTGGGCCGAGGGCTGCCCCCTCTTCCCCTCGCTCTCCTTTCCCGCTCTGCCAGCGCTTGCTTTAACCCACCCTTTTGCCAACGAAGATAGCATGGCGAAAGAAACAAGCAAGGGATGAGCACTTAACCTATGGGAGTTTCAAATTTTAAAATAAAGTATTATACACATCAATAGAAAATTTGTGACAAGGATGCGTCAAAGCTCTAAAAAGATGGGGAAAATGTACGGCTCATTGTGACCTTGAGCATTGAGCAAGAAGCACAAACCAACCGAACAGTTGACCTGACTCAATCACATCATGCGGATGAAACCAATCTTCTCGAACCAAGCAAAAATGGACTTAACAAATCGATGATCCAGCAATTTGACCAGCACAATTGCATGGCCGCACCATCTGACATTCGGTGGCAAAGTTCTTACCTCCGCTCCAAATCCCGAAATCAAAATAGAACAAAAGCAATTCCTCCCAGAACATCGAGCAAAACCCAATCAGAACCGCATGCTCACGCCTTCCACGAAATCAAGCCAGACCATCGAGTCCCTCACAGCAACGAAAAAATCCGACCACGGGTGAGAGGAGAGCATGGAGTAGAGGCGGGAGAGGTCGAAAGGTGTAGATGGAGGGGCGGCGGCGATTCACACTCGTCGGGATGGGAGGAGGACGTTGGAGACGAAGTTTGTTGATCTATTGAGATATCACAAATTTTGTTGAGCAAAACAAGGAGGAATGGATGAGTTAATGGTGTGAGTTTGTTGCTAAGTTAGTTGTAAATAGATTTACTTTGTTCGAGGGTTGTTAGAGGGCTAAAAACCGGAAGCTAAATTGTGACACCATCACCAACTCAAATATTATAGAATGTTATAGATTATAGATACCTATACGATCAATACAAGAGTGTGTGTTGCATCAGTTCTCGTCTTCATCCCTCGTTGCTACTCTACAATGAACATGCCGCTTTGGGTTGATCCAAACCATTTACAACATCTTGGAAAATGAGTCCCGAAGTTTCAGCACATCAGGAAAAGCTGGGGGAAGGTAGCTTTTTTCAAACAGCTGAATTTGCATTGAAAAGCCTATGACCATTGTTGGCAAAAAACTGCTCAAAAACTGGCCGTTTGATTGGGCTACAGATTTTTCCAGTGAAAAGCTACTGAAAGGCCCAACTAAAAGGGCCTAAAGCTCAACAATTTCAAACCTGAATGAGCATAATGAACAAAATCATAAGCACTACATATCCAAAGAAAAATAGTATATCATAATATAGCAATCTTTATATCGAAATATGCTCACTAAACCAAATCATGCACGGTGCACCATATACGCATTCCACTTAGGTAGTGAAAAGCCAAGTTTATAAATTGTTCATCAGATCTCCCTACCATAAATGGATGCATCCCCGCGATTTCCACCCCCGAATTCCAATGCGATAAAAACATATCTGGAAATAGTCAAACAGTTGTCGTGTATTATACCTTCGTCCACTGCGGGGGTCACAAGAACATGGGGCTGCGATAATGATCACAGGCTGCCACTGCCAGAGCAGGAGAGGTGAGACGATGGTGACACTGAGAGGGACGGTCGGCCGCTTCGCTTGTGAGGGAAGGGGGAGTGACGGCTAAGGTTAGACTTGTATGCCACGAACAAGAAGGTTTTTGCATGAGTCTCAGTCTACGATGAACGGGACGGCAGTGCAGCACGGAACGGAACGAGGGTGACCCATCTGCCAGAACGGGGAAAGCATCTCCCAACTGGGCCCAAAATTTGAAGCCCAATAAGGCCCATAAAAACCTAATTTCTCTTATCGGGTCGGTTTGGGTCGGGCCAGCCCACTAAGGGGTGCAAGACCTTATCGGGTCCCGGTACTGGAAAAAGATCTCCAAATTCCCAACCCTTTCCTCCTCGCCTGGCCGCCGCCGCCTCCCACGCTAAGAGAAGAGGACTCCACGCGCCGCCGGCGGGGGCTGCTTGAAGTTGCTGCAGCGATGGCGGAGGAGGGGACACAGGTGCTGCCGTTCGTGCGGGAAACGGTGCTGAAGAAGCGGAAGGTGAACGAGGACTGGGCCATTAAGAACCGGGAGCGCAAGGCGATCAAGAGGCAGCGCCGCCGCGCCGACGCTAAGGGCGCCATCAAGCGCCCCGAGGAGTTCGTCGCCGAGTTCCGCAACAAGGAGCTCGACTTCCTCCGCATGCGGACCCGCCTCAAGGTCCGCAGGCTCCGCCCCGCCGAGACCATCGACGCCAAGCTGCTCTTCGCCATCCGCATCCCAGGGTCAGTTTAGCAGCAATGAAGAGCTTCTGCCTTTTTTTTGTGTGGTTGCGAAGATTATTTCTTTGGTTGGTGAATGGTGATGGTATTTCACATTACCATTGATATTTATGTGTGATTGCAGCACTACGGACTTGCACCCGGACATCAGGAAGATTTTGGCCAGGCTGCGGCTGACGCAGGTCCTGACCGGTGTGTTCCTCAGGGCCACTGAGGCAAATCTGAAGAGGCTTGCGGCTGTTGGACCGTTTGTCACCTATGGGTAACTGAATGAAAACATTCTTCTCCATTGCACTGTTTGAAAAAAGGAGTTGATCCATTGTTCTGTTACTTTGTAGTTTACGGCCATTAAATTTTGTTAACTGGTGCGCAATAATAGGTTCCCAAATTTGAAGAATGTGAAAGAGCTTATTTACAAGAAGGGCCGTGGGTTCTTCGACAAGGACCCTTTCCCTCTTACCAGCAATGATCTAATTGAGAAGGTATTGTTCTATGACATCTTCTAAAAGTTGAGGTTGAGGGCATTAGTGTAAAGATTTCAGGATATTAGTAAATTTGTCTACGGTAGGCTTTCGTCACGCAATAATCAAGGGAAGCGCAGTAAGGCATATCTATGGATATGTCTGTTAGTTTTATCTTGTCCACTTCCACTAATAATGGATTTTATGTTGGAGGAATTGACATTATATGAAACTTGAATTCCCTGAGTATGAGATTGAATCAATACTATGTGGTAGGCTCAGAAGATCCAGACTTTAACACACTACCAAACAATTCATATAATCATTCGTATCTGTTAGGTTCAGAAGCTCCAAAATATAAATACACTACCAACACTTCGGTTTGGATGGTCATCCTCATGTTCATTGTTGCATGCACAGCTATTTTGGGTATCATTCCAGCAGTGGAAAAAGAAAATCCATTTTATGTAATGCTTGGGCTTTTGCATTGATGATCAGTTTCAGTCCCTTTTTTCCCTTGTGGAGGGAGTTAGGCTGCATTATTTCCCATACATAGATGACCGATTTCAGTTCTTCTCATAGAACTATAGAATTATTTCTCACCATTTGGTAATGGAAACTGAAAATTCATCATGTGTGCTTTTGGTAATAACAGGCTCTTGGAGACCACGGCATCATATGCTTGGAAGACATCGTGCACGAAATCTCCACGGTCGGGCCACACTTCAGAGAAGCGTCGAGCTTCCTCATGCCCTTCAAGCTCAAGTGCCCAGAAAGGAGGCTGCAGATGAAGAAGAAACCCTTCAAGGATGGCGGCGACTCGGGCAACCGTGGGGACAAAATCAACGAACTCATCGAAAAGCTGAACTGAGGCATAACTCGTCTCCGGTTGCCATTTCTGCACAGGCGATGGATCTGTTACCTTATCAGTTTTGTAATAGCATAGCTGAATGTACGTTTGTTTTCGAGACCCTGCCTGAATGTTTGGGATCAGGTTATGAAATAGCAGAAACTGTTTTCACCCGCCCCCCGAATTTTTCGTGTTCTGAGCTTCTTGGTCTATATGTCGTGATTTACTGAATCTAGCTGCTGACAAAGTGACAATTTTTACTTGCACTGACTGAGCGATGTGAAAATAATTTCATCTGGTACTCTGCGTTCTTCGTACTGCAAAAAATTTTATCGACACAAATCCTTCATGCAGCAGTAGTGATATTACTGCATTGTTGGAAGTAAAATGTGGCAAATAGCAAAGGTCAAGCTTGTGAAAGAAAGAAAAAAAACGTCAAAGGAGACGATCTGTGCTCATGGTTGCCTGCATTGCATCCTGAGCTTGTCCAAATTTATCTGTTGCTGACTTGCTGTGCTAACCTTGTGGTGCATTCGTGTGCATGGTTAGGTTGCCGCTGGTGGCAGTCGCACGGCGTCTCCACCGCTCGTGAAGTGTAGTCTGACGACCGGACCCAGCCGCTGCCTGGTTGGTTGGCGTCTTCGTTGCCACAGGTTCGTCGTGCGTCGGCGGGGACGATGGCATCCGCGGCACCGGCGCCGGTGTTCGAGCGGCTGGCCGGGATCTTCCGACTTCATCTTCCGACTAGCGCTAGTGCCTGGGATCCCTCCCCCAGGGATTATTCGTGGAACGCCGATTCTGATAACCGGATCACGCATAGGATTCAAGGGAATGGGGGGAATTTCAACTAGAAATTGGGGGAAAGCTGGCACCTTTGCGCATCGCATCTGGTTATCATGTAGAGCATCTGCGCAATGCGTCTTTACCGTTTGCTGCTGCTGCTACTTATTTGTTTACGGCTGTGTTTGTATGTGGCAGGCGTGGTTCCTGGATCAGTTCGGTGTTCTTCATGATGGGAAGAAACCCTACCCTGGTGCCATCTTGGCATGTATGTGTTGGTACAGAGACTCTGTGATTCATGTTCCTCTTTACCATTATCTCTTTGTTCTGCAATGTGCTAGTTTGGTTGTTGCAGTGGAGAAGCTCCCCGGGTATGGCGCTGAGATGGTGATAATCAGCAATTCCTCCAGACGGTCTTCTGTGACCATGGAGAAGCTGAAGAGCCTTGGGTTGGACACATCTTGTTTCCTCGTGGCGATCACTGGCGGGGAACTCACGCATCAGTACCTTCAGAAGTAAGCTTCATGCTCATGTTTCTTCTGCGGTTATTTGATGCGACTTACGCAGAAACCTAAGATGAACTTTTGATTCAATTTCATAAACATAGGAGGAATGATCCATGGTTTGCAGCTCTCGAAAGGAAGTGTATCCATCTGACATGGGGCAGTCAAGGTGCAATTTCTCTGCAGGTTTGTTGTTTGGTTACTTTTCTTCAGCAGTTGTTTCTTTCAAGTAATATATTAGCATCAGAATTGGTGTGGCACATTTTTCCATCGAATGGCTGAGGTAATTTTACATATATGAAGAAGTATTAATAATGACAAACATGGGATATCGAATGCATTGGTACTACTGTGAGGTGCACATGACACCAGAACAAATGGTTTCTCGTTTTCGTTTAACAAGTATGTTGATAGTATTTGCATTTGAAATGGATTTTTCATCTAATTTGTATTACTTTTTTTCTTCTATTAGGGCCTTAGTTTGCAAGTTGTGAGCAGTGTTGATGATGCAGAGTTTATAGTAGCCCATGGTACTGAAGCCCTGGGGTCACCTTTAGGTGATCCACTTCCGAAAAGTCTTGAGGAGCCTGAGCAGGTTCTAATACTTGGTATTGAAAAGGGACTTCCAATGGTGGTAGCTAATCCAGATCATGTCACTCTTGAAGCTCGAGATCTGCGTGTCATGCCTGGTGGGTTAATTAGTTTCATATTTGATGCCTTGTTGACTATTTAACAGTTACCAAATAGTACAGTTGCTTTAACTCATGATTGAATATGCTTTGACTACACTAGAACTTACATTACGAATACATTGAACAATTATTCAGGTATTCAAATGACACATTATTTATAAGTCGAATGTAATTTCTGGGTGCTGACAGCGCCGCTGCACAGCAATTATCCATCCGGCCGCGCGCGACGCGTTGCTCAGCTTTCGTTTTTTCTTTCTGTGGGGCAGCAGACAGCGAGCATCACCTTGTCACCTCACCAATGCTTTCCTGAATGCCGATAAGCATGCCTTATTAGTGGAGGGACCCTATTCCTTGATTCCTTCCCATCCCACCGAGTCAATGCCTTGAACCTTCCTCCTTCCATTCTCTCCTACAAACCATCTTAACACTCCTCCCTGGTGACCGAAAAAGACGGTCAGTGAGGCCAGAAGCACACCACATACTTTACTCATCACTTCGCAAATATGCTGATTCTGTAGCTTTACTTTTTTTTTGCGCTTCTGTAGCTTTACTTGGGTCCCCTGCTTCCTTCCTTGGCTGTTCGGTCACTTCACTTCTGAGAAAAGAACAACACACCCAGAAATTTCCCCCACCACATACGAGAGAACCTGACCAAACCCATCGCAGTTCGCAAGCACGACCCATGGCCGAGTCGCTGCTTCTTCCCATGGTGCGTGCCGTGGCAGGCAAGGCCGGCGACGCGCTCGTCCAGAGCGTTGCCGGCATGTGGGGCCTCGACCGCGACCGCGGAAAGCTGGAGCGCCAGCTGCTGGCGGTCCAGTGCAAGCTGGCTGACGCCGAAGTGAAGAGCGAAACCAACCCGTACATCAAGAGGTGGATGAAGGACTTCAGCACCGTCGCCTACGAGGCCGACAACGTCCTTGACGACTTCCAGTACGAGGCGCTGCGCCGCGAGGCCCAGATCGGCAAGTCCAAGACACGCAAGGTACTCAGCCACTTCACGTCGCATAGCCCGCTTCTCTTCCGTCTTACCATGAGCAGGAAGCTGAGCAACGTCCTCGAGAAGATCAATAAGCTTGTTGAGGAGATGAACACGTTTAGCCTGGTGGAGAACCGTGCGGAGGCACCGCAGGTTCTTTATCGGCAGACGCACGCAGCACTGGATGAATCTGTCTTTGGCAGAGGGGAAGACAAGGAAATGGTGGTGAAGATGTTGCTCGACCAGCAAGACCAGAAGAATGTGCATGTGCTGCCCATCTTTGGGATGGGAGGTCTGGGCAAGACGACTCTTGCCAAGATGGTGTACAACGACCCGAGGGTACAGCAACATTTCCAGTTGAACATGTGGCACTGTGTCTCAGAAAACTTTGAAGCCACCGCTTTTGTCAAATCAGTCATTGAATTGGCTATTAATGATAGATGCAACCAGCCAGACACCATCGAGCTGCTGCGACGGCGACTTCAAGAAGTCATTGGTCAGAAAAGGTATCTGCTTGTTCTTGATGATGTGTGGAATGAAGAGGAGAGGAAGTGGGAGGAGCTGAAGCCACTATTGTGTTCTGTTGGTGGACCGGGAAGTATTATAGTTGTCACATGTCGAAGCCAGAAGGTGGCATCCATAATGGGCACGTTAGGACCCCACAAGCTAGCATGTCTGAGTGAAGATGATTCATGGGAACTCTTCTCAAAGAAAGCATTTAGTAATGGTGTAGAGGAGCAAGCAGAGTTGGTCACCATCGGTAGACGTATTGTCAAGAAATGCAACGGGCTGCCTCTTGCTCTGAAGACGATGGGTGGCTTGATGAGTTCTAAACAACACGTACAGGAATGGGAGGCCATAGAAGAAAGCAACATTGGAAATAATGTCAGAGGCAAAGATGAGATCCTACCCATACTGAAGTTGAGTTACCGACACTTGACATCTGAAATGAAGCAATGTTTTGCCTTCTGTGCTATCTTCCCCAAGGACTACGAGCTGGAGAAGGAAGTATTGATCCAACTATGGATGGCAAACGGTTTTATTCAAGAAGATGGAACAATGGATTTGGCACAGAAAGGAGAATCCATTTTCCATTACTTGGTTTGGAGGTCCTTCCTCCAAGATGTGCAAGCCAAGGAATTTGATTGTTTTGACACTCCAATTGAGTCAACTGTTTGTAAAATGCATGATTTAATGCATGACCTAGCGAAAGATGTCACAGACGAATGTGCAACTACAGAAGAGTTGATTCAGCAGAAAGCATCCTTAAAAGATGTCCATCATATGCAGATTGCACCTGAAGGGCACATGTCAAGGTCGGAATTGGAACAAATTAGTGGACTACTCAAAGGCACAACATCTCTCTGTACTTTGTTAACGCAATACATGGATCTTAAGGAGTTAAATCTGATGTCATTGAGAGTGTTGCGATATTCTAGCTTGCGATATTCTAGCAATTCTCTTACCAATAGTCAGGTCATAAATGCAAAACATTTACGGTATCTTGACTTTTCTGGCTCTGACTTTGCTAGACTGCCAGATTCAGTATCTCTGTTATACAATTTGCAAACATTAAGGCTCAATGATTGCTCGAAGCTGCAGCTGTTACCTGAAAGTATAAGTGCAATGAGGAAGCTCATTCATATCTATCTTCTTGGATGTCATAGCTTGGAACAGATGCCTCCAAACATTAGTCTACTGAACAACCTTCGCACACTAACAACATTTATTGTGGACACTGAAGCTGATCATGGAATCGAGGAGCTCAGAGACCTGTGGCACCTTGGCAACATGTTGGAACTATACAACTTGAAAAAAATAAAGAGTGTGTCAGATGCAAAAGAGGCCAATCTCCACCTGAAACCAAATCTAGGTGAACTGTTGTTGTGTTGGGGGCGCCAAAGATATGACATGCCTGAAGATGAGGTCTGTAATGCAGAACAAGTATTGGAGTCTCTTGCACCTCATAATAAGCTCAAAATTTTGGAGGTGAATGGATATGCTGGGGTAGAAGTATCACAATGGATGAGAAACCCTCAGATGTTTCAGTGCTTAAGAAAATTCACAATTTCCAACTGCCCACGGTGTAAGGATCTACCTATAGTATGGTTGTCAGCTTCTCTTGAGTATCTGAAAGTAGCAAAGATGGGTAGCCTAACCACATTATGTAAGAGCGTTGAGGTGGAAGCTGAAGGACACAGTTCATGTCTGCAGTTCTTTTCGAAGTTGAAGAAGATGGTATTAGTTGACTTGCCGAGCTTGGACACATGGACCGAAACCAGTGCAGGAGAGCCCGAAAGGTTGGTAATGTTCCCAGTGCTCGAAGAACTGATAATACGGCGTTGCCCGAAACTTGCGAGTGTTCCAGATAGCCCTGTTCTCCAAAAGCTGTTCATAGGGGAATGCTGCAGTCTTCCAATCAGTTCACTCGCACATCTAACAACGTTGTCTGAGCTTGACTATGATGGAACTGGTTGTGTATCTGCAAGAATGCCTTTGCTCTCTTGGCCATCTTTGGTGAAGTTAGTGGTTTCGTCGGAGACAAACTCGATGATGGTGCCTCCAGAGGACCAGCAAACCCAAAGCCAAAGAAGACCTCTGGAAACACTTCGGTATTTGTTTCTACAAGGCCCCATCTGGAAGGGTCTGCTCTGGCAATGCTTTGCCTTTGTGGAAGAATTGGATATCTACCAATGCGACGATCTTGTCCGCTGGCCAGTGGAGGAGCTCCGTAGCTTGGTTCGCCTCCGCTCTCTGCATATTGGGTATTGTGAGAAGCTGGAGGGGAAGGGTTCATCGTCTGAGCAGACCCTTCCGCTGCCCCAGCTAAAGAAGTTATGTGTCTACATTTGTCGCAGTTTGCTGGAGATTCCGAGCTGCCTGCATCGCTCGAGGAATTGGAGATTTTGGATTGCGGAAATTTGGTGGTGCTGCCTTCAAACCTTGGAGATCTGGCCAAGCTGAGGGATCTCGATATCAAGGGGTGCAGTGGCCTGAAAGTACTGCCTGATGGGATGGATGGCCTCACTTCCCTTGAGGAATTGTCGATTACTCATTGTCGAGGGATAGAGAAATTCCCGCAGGGTCTCCTCCAGCGGCTCCCAGCCCTCAAATCCTTATACATATGGGGCTGCCACGCCGAGTTGGAAAGACGATGCAGAGAAGGCGGGGAGTATTTCCACTTGCTCTCCTCTATCCCGGATAAAGACATTCCAGAAGCAGAAAGAGGAGAATCAGTAAGAGCAGAATCCAGCAGGAAGACGTTTCTAAGGAGGCTGCTCCCCTCCTGTGCTGACTCTAACTGAGGTGCGTATGCCTGTGCCCTCTTCTCCTCTTCCAATCGCTCATTTTGTAGAAACAGAGCGACGCAACGGGAGGAGGTGGTGCAGGTGGAGGTAGAGGGAAGAAGAAAGAGGTGTTCATCTACGGAAACTACTACGGCTACCGAGTGAGTTAAACCCGCGCCCCTCCCCTCCATTCTGGCTTCTCTGTTGTGCGTGTCGTGGAGTTGTTTGATGAAATGATTTGCTGGGTATTGCGCTGTTCCTGGGATTGGGAATTTGGGATGGTTAATTCGAAGCAGCTGGAGCATTTGCTCAGGATGTGCCCTAGCTGTTTGATGAAATGCTTATGACTGCTGCCAGGCTAAGGAGGGGTGATGGGGCTAGGTATATAATTCAAGTTTCACGCTTGTCAAACTGGTGAAATGAACTGGTTCTTCTTATCTTCTCTCAGGAGATCGTCGTCGGTGATCGCAGTTACATTGTTTTAGTAGCTCTTACTAAATATAAAGGTCTTATCTGTGCTAACATAAGATATTGTTTAGCTAATTACCGTAAATATTGTGTGCTTTATCCATATGTTTAGTTGGTTACTTTAGAACAATTTTAATAGAATATGTGTCATCTATTTTAGGTTGTAACTAGTAGTACGGTTGAGATCACCCTACGCAAACTGTCTGCTATCTTTTTAACTTGTATAGTCTGCAATAGCATGGTTTTCGTGTGGCAACTTTGGACTGCAACTGTTGATCATATCTATGCTACGGGTCCTCCTATGGATGCATTCACGTATAAGAACTGAATACCAATAGCTGCTGCTGTTACTGTATTATTCTGTGTATCGATGACTCGTCTTCTGACGTTCTTCTATTTTTGAACCTTGTGCAGCGATGAAATATGAATGTGGAAGCTTCCTTGGAGTCGATATTGATTCAGGTTTAAATTATTCTTCTTTGCAGTATTATTTTATATGATGTCGTGTGCTGAGAACATAAATGCTCTTTATTGCTGCATGGTATAAAATGTCAGTGCGAAATTTAGTTCTGTTTAACATAGAATTCACTTCCTCGACCAGCTACTACATATGCCAGCTTAGTGTTGTTATCAGTTGACAGATAGTGTATAGACACTTTTAAGGTGTACAAACAATTTTGTGGTTGCAGGTCTAAAGATATGGAATTTGATGGGACATTATTAGTTCTGTATCTATTTTAGAAAAGGTATAAAATCCTTGCTGATGCCCACACCTTCATAATCAGATGGTTGAATCCTCCCGTATTCCTGTTTACCCATTTGATGATTTCTCTATTGATAACTGAACCTATCTTGAATTTTTAAGCTCTGTACGAGATTTGTAAGGTTCAGTTTTTTTAGTAGAATGTGTAATTTTGTGAAGGTGTGGGCTCGTATGACGGCTGAACTTGGATGTGCTGTAGATTTAACTGTCAGTACATACATGGTCCTCAATTAATGAATAGTTTGTGACATACGACCCATAAATGTCATCAGCCGTACTTGAATAGTTCTTTATAGTTAGATAATGCTTGATGTGTGCTTGCCTTGAAAAATGCAGTATGATTCATTGTGTTGAGTTTTAGTTGAATTAAACTGATCTCGATGTTGTCCTTGTAGGTTTGATTGAAACTGCTAAGTGGAATTTAAGAAGGATATCTCGACTGGACAAGGTGGCTACAAAAAGTGCCAAGGTTCCTACTAATTCATCAGATTCCCCAACTCAGAGCTGTACAGAAGAAGTGGTATCTCAGACTTCAAATGGCAAATTTCTAACCACAAGCACCTAGATCTTTTTGAAATTATCTCTTTTCAACGTGAAAATTTTGTAGAGAGCATGCACGAGTGTTCAGAACAGTATGATACCATCATGTGGTACGTTGCAGATTTACAAGAGATATCTCAGAAACTTATGCCTTTATTATATTAGTTATTATCCACATTAGATGACGTTTATTTTTGTGTGCTTTTGTTCTCGTTCAGTTTGAGTGTGACGAAATGGATCCACCTGAACTGGGGTGATGATGGCATGATCACTTTATTTGTGAAGATCTGGAGGCTTCTAAGACCGGTATCTATTTGTCTTCTTGTATGCTGGGCTTTGCTAAATTGGACCTCAATGGTAAGAGGAAAAAACAATGATACCCTTTTTTTCCTCTGGCCTCTCTTGTTTTGCAGGGAGGGATTTTTATCATGGAGCCTCAACCTTGGACCTCGTATAGGAGAAACAGATTAGTTTCAGAGGTTCTTTTGAAGTGTCAGACTGATGAGTGATGACATGAAACTAGATGATTTTGTTCTGGACAAGGGACGTTTTATACCGGCCACCAATTCTATATTTAGTTCCGTGGCAGAATTTTTGTAAACCACGTAGTCATCCTGGCAGGTCGGATTCAGGTCAATGGAGGTGGTTACCGACAGATTGGTGGGTACTGTTACTGATTTTGACCGCCCCATCCAAGTTTACCACTAATGATGGAATTGGAGCTACAATTGTGGCACTTCCTGGTTAAAGGCTTTTGTGGTGCTTCAGATGTGCAATAATGGTTTTGTGGGATTCCTTGTGGCTAAGTACAACGATGATGGC
Organism: Stipa capillata; assembly: GCA_019208055.1. Classification (NCBI taxonomy): domain Eukaryota; kingdom Viridiplantae; phylum Streptophyta; class Magnoliopsida; order Poales; family Poaceae; genus Stipa; species Stipa capillata. The sequence goes on from JAGXJF010001896.1 coordinate 533,582, forward strand.
TTAGCATAACACTGGATTTGCAGTTTGCAGAAGTACTGGGATAGGGTGGTGATATTGTGTTCTCTACGTGGAATTTTTTATGTTTGTGAGAGGGCGCTGTTAGCCTTTGAATAAATAAACGATGGATACCTGCTCCCTACAAGAGAAAATATTCGAGGAATATAACATTTCCCTTCCTATGAACATCGCCGAATTTGCTTGGGCCTCACAATTGCAGCTGCTTATTTGCATAAACCTGCATATGTTGGGGGCAATTCCGATCAACTTTTGAACAATTTGCATTCTTTGTTCAGCTGAAGAGAATCAACAATGTCTCTGTCCCTCAGCATAAGCTTAACCTCCCACTCCGAGAGCACTTCCAAAAAGCCAGTGCTCAATCACTGTCCGAAGATGCAACGACATTCCAAAAGCTTCAAGGAAGGCACAGGTGCACACATCTCCATTGATCATCTTGCCGGCTCCAAGCCAAGTAACGAATCCGGCCCCTCTTTTCTCCGTCACTTTTCAAGTACACATGATACCAAAATATATAGCAAGCTCGCACTAAGCTGCTCTACATGAACTGCTCCATATCCTAGTATTGGAATGTTAATTTCTTATTTCTCCCCCTTTTTCTTCGGTTTCAGGTGGTTCAATCGAGATTGCAAAGTTACCCGTGTTCCTTGAGGAATTGGCGATTTCAGGTTGCAAAAGTTTGGTGGCACTGCCTTCAAACCTTGGTAATCTGGGCAAGCTGATGGTCCTCTCTATGTGTTACTGCCTTGACCAAAAAGCGCTGCATGATGAACTGGTTGGCCTCACTTCGCTTTAGTAATAGGTAAACTTCCAATGCTATGCCATCTGCTATTTCCTGTCCAACTGCATTGTGTTGCCCGTCAGTCCATGTAAATTCATTCGCTGCAGTTCAGGAAAACTCTTGATCCTTTTCAATTTGCTCTGTGAGCAGGCCGCTTTTCTCTCTAAGTTTCCACCACTGGGGCAATTTTTTTTAAGGGCGTTGTGTGCCATTTGCATTTTGTAAAGTCCCATGATGCTTTGCTGCTATTGTATTTTGTATGCAACAACCCAACAACAATATGACTGCGAGCCCTGAAACTTTTTCTTTATTTGCTTGTCCTTGTGCATCAGTGTAGGATGAATGTGGAGATGAGAAGTGCCACCAAAGGAAGGAATGAAGTCTGAAGAGGCAAAGGCTCACCGTAGGTGTTACTGGGAAGAAGGTGCTAAATCGAAAGAAACACATAACATTATGATACTGCCAACGTTGCCTTTTAAATGGTGAGATTTCTCTGCATATCTTAGCTTGGAAATCTCCTTTCTCCATCTTGAGTTTTGATAAATGGGAAGAAGATGGATGCTGGACTGTTCAAGCATAGTCTATTATGAGCTATTTGTCTCTACAGCGATTTCTTCAGAACACCCCTGTTGTAATTCATAAAAGTTTGTGTACCTGATACGGTCTGAATCTCATGGCCATGACCACTCTTGAAGCATGACACTGGAGGTGATCCAGAGGGATGTATACAAGAGATTTAGTTGGCAAAATGGCAAGGTGGTAAACCATGCAGTTACATTCACTGCAGTGTTTATGTTAACTTTGAGAAGTACACAACCCGGCGTTGTTTGGCCATCATGATTACGTGCACGGTTAATGTACAAACGTCCCATTAGTTGTAACTTTTTCCCCTTGTGACAATGTACATGTTTAAATGTTTTACCAGATTTTGCTTGTGGTACATATAGATATAGCCACCATTTATGGATCATCTGTGGTGTCTCATACATGAAGATCGTTCAAGTATGTGATGTTTATGTTTGTCATGTTTGAAATACCCTGGCAGATTTGCTAGTTTGAATTTCAGAATCGGAAGACAGTTACCAACTCTATGAGATGCTAGTTTACTACTATACATGTATCAACCAGATTAAACGTTGGTATATAGTTCAAGTTTCATGCTTGTCAAGCTGGTGAAATGAACTAGTTGTTGTTCTCATCTTCTCTAAGGAAATCGTCGTCGGTGCTCGGGTGTTCTAGCCTGCATATGGATCAAGGCAACCCTGCCTAGTTGAAGCAACATCGTACTACTCCATTGCTGAGAGCCATCTGCCGTTGTCCATCCATCAGGAGGGATAGTGTCAAGTACCCAAGTCCCTCCCACGGAAAAACGTATCTGACTGGTTGACACTTTCTCTTCACATGATGTGTCCATGGATGGTAACTGAATATCAGCAGCAGTATCAGCAGTATCACCATGGGAAGAACCACGGATACGAATTCGGCCACGACTTGCATCTGGAGCTGTACTAGGGAAGCTTCGGCTGCTCGTAATCCAGCAGCTACAGACAAGTTAGCAGCTAGCATATCAGAGGGTCTCTTTCGATTTCGTCAGGATGTAAAGCGACTCGGCGTAGCTCCAGCTGATGATCCTTGGCGTAGCTGCTCGCGGGCCTGACTTAGAGGGAGAGGGCGGCGTCGCGAGAGACTACCAGCCGGAACATCTGGAGCTGCTCTCCGCAGAGCCGCCGTAAGTCCGCGCTCGGCTCTGCCGCGCCTCGCGTATCCTCCCGCCACAGGCACGTGAAGCGCAACGGTGACGCGGTCGAGGCCCGCCACGGCCGCCGCCGACGTGGGGCCAGGTCGAGATCGTCCTCCTCCTAGCCGTTCCCGACCACTTCCTCCGGCGGGGCCGCGACGTGGCTAATGGGCGCGGCGGCTAGGCAGGTGCCTGCAGGGGAGGGGGAGGGGGAGTTTGGAGTAGTGGGGAAAGCGAAGAAGGTGGGTGTTGAGGAGGGGCATTGTGCCGTCGTCGAGCAGGAGGCAAGAATATATTACAGTGGCGCCGGCGCCTGCTTGGCCACCGGCGGCGGTTCGTAGTGAGCGCAGCAGGCGTGCGGCGGTTCGCAGTGACACGGGAGCAAAAAGAAGCGAGCGGTCCCCCGTCGTGAAGCTTCGAACGGGTGCATGCTTAATTAGTCTGCTTTAAGGAAGCCATGCGCGGAATTCCAGGGGTGATAATTTGCAGCATACCCATGCATGATGTGACCTTAGCTAGCCGCGGAGGAAGCTGCAAATTCCACATATATACATCCACGGAATTCCCGGGGTAATTATGGATCAAGTTCAGCTTCCAAAGTCGCATTCTGTCGGAGTACTCCCTCGGTTTAAAAATATAAACCATATTCTAGTTAATTAAAATAAAATTTTAATTAATAATTACTCTATTAATACATAATTTACTTAATGTAAAATTATAATTATAAATAAGTACTTCCTCTAATCACAAGTGTATGTTGTCGTGAGATGCGCGCAATCAACCTTTATTTTGACCACTAATATGTGCACAAATATATCTATACACTTTATAAAAATGATGTCATTAGATACGTCTTGTAAAATTATTTCATTCTATGCACTTCTTATTATTTTTTTATAACATATTATAGATAAAAATATAGAAAGTCTTGCATCGAAGACTGAAAAATAAAAAAAAGACTTATATTTGTGATCGCAAAGAGTACTTTTGAATACGAATAAAATGTGTCACACAAATCATATATTAATAGAGTAATTATTAATTAAAATTCTATCTTAATTCTAATCAAAATACGATTTATATTCCTGAACGAAGGAGCAGCACGCATCGTTCAGCAATGACTAATCCGAAACTAACTACAAACCGCCTTGTTACTCTTTGGAAGGGCTTCCAACTTCCAATAGACAATGAGGTCCTATCAGGCAATAGGCATCAGCTCTTCTCTCTCTCTCTCAGGAGGCCGTTAGCTTGCCCACAATGAGTTGACTCCGTTGACTTCCTAGGCAATAAGCTGCATTGACCAACCATGCATGGAAGTAAAGCTTGGCGGGCGCTCGCAACAGAACGAACTCGATCCTACGAGATTGATGTGGGGGGTAGGTGCCATGAACGGGAGTCGGGAGGGGACACCGCCACATGATGCCGCCAGACATGATCAATCGAGAGGTGTTTAATTATCTAGCCATAATTGGATATTCCTTTGGGACTGCAGGAACATATATACTCTGAATCTCCAAATTGAAAGATCACTCATATGTCCTTGCGTTTCTAAATTCTGATCTCTGTTACGTCGCGTGACGTGGATTAATTTATAAGGTTTTGTTATCAGAGTTGCATGCAGAAGATACCCATGCATGCATACATGTGAACAACTGCGAGTACATTTCCTCTGCTAAATTTTAGAGAGATATATACACTACACTGCATGCTAATTTTTAGCTTCAAGACTATAATATTGTCCTCGAATATACTCTCTTTATTTTCCCAAAGTCTTAAACCATTGCCACTAATGAGTTTCACATGTTTGGCTACTCATTGTTGCTCATTTTCTACTCACCCACTACTCTGCACTTACAAGTGAAGTGAGGTGGAGGATGACACTCTTAAGGTTTCCACTACCCCCAACTTGTGTATTCCCACTGCACAAAACTGTAAAAATAATAATTTGACACAACATTATGGGAAAGCATATCTGAGAATCTATACGGAATCGATTTAATTTTAGGATATACAAGAAAGTAATTTTGGTATTTAATGCCAAAGGAGACAGGCCGGCCACATGCACATTTGTATTCTTCTACCCTCAAGTGATTAGCTTTTGGCGGCTTTCGGCTGCCGGAGCCCACACACGGCGAAAGGTGCACGTTGAGCACCAGTTCAGTGCCACATATACGTCTCACGCTGACAGGTGGGGCCCCCGTAATGCTGTCGGCATCACGTGTAAGGTATGGTGATTTCCATTTTTTAAAGCAAAATTGGTTACCTGGTTTATTACTCTAATCGGTGATTTTGATGGCCACTGTCGTCTCCATTGGACCAGGAAAATGATACTTGTGTGTTGAGATACTGAAGAGAGAAAGAGATTACAGGACAAACAAACCAACTCCACTATGGCACTATGGTATGTGTAACACTAATGACCAACTTAGATGTAAAATACACATATAGAGAGAGATGAAATAGAGGAAGGCTGTTCAATGAAGAGAAAAGATTATTCATCCTTCAAAAGAAAGAGTTTTGTTGTACATAATGTGTTGTGATACAATGACGAAAATATGTTATAGGATACTTGGAAAGTTTGTTATACATTCGAAATGGTTCCATATATGCTAACCAATTCAACAGCTTGTTTGGTACGCTAGATACCTGGATCTAAAGTTCATTTCACATGAAACAGTTTACTGTACATTCGAAATGGTTCTATATAAGCTAATCATAGTTGCATTTCTTTTGAGTTGTTTTTCACGTAGGTGTCTTTTTACCTAGCAACCATGCACGTGCAAGATATGTTTCATGGAATCTATACCCGCGTGTGTGAAACTACTTAAAAGAAAAAGAGTATCCATAAGAAACGATAAAAATGTAAAAAATAATAATCAAACAATTATCAGGTAAGAAATTGAAATTTGAAAGTAATCATGAAGCAATAAGTGTAGCTATGAGACAATAAGTATATGAGCAATTAGGAGAGGGTCTTATTTTATCCACAACCATTAGATGAAGAATTATGAATTAGATCAAACAATTTGGATTAAAGTATATCATCTTAACTTGTACTTTTTATATTACTAGCAAGTGCATACGTGCAATGCATGTTTCCACAATATGTATAGCATGAAAACATAATCTATATTACATTATGTTGAAGGAGACGACAATGGTGGCGCATGGGCACAACCGGAGCATGGCGCAGGTGCGGCGCAAATTCAGGAGAGAGGGACGCTGGAAGGTATAGTAGTAACAATGATAGAAAACTATCTATTAACTTTAAGTAAGAGCAATGATAGGTTAATTATTTATTAATTTTAAATGAATGGCATAGTAGGTGATTATCTATCAACTTTAAGTCACAGATTATCAAATCAATATGAGATGTTCGAGAAAAAAAAACTGAACCATCTAAGAAATAGTAAAGAAGTATACATTCTCGTTTGTTCAGCCACCACATGAAAACAATAAATAGGAAAAAAATGGCAACCAATAGAAGACTTTTTTTTTGAGAATATGCAACCAATAGAAGACTGCCAAGTGCACGATTAATTATTCCCTAGAACTATGAACCAAGCCCTACCAAACATGTGGGACGAGGCGGCATATTTGTCCTCAGAGGCCAAGCAGAGAGGTGGTGAAGCCTGAAAAAAGCTAGGGGTCCAAGATTCCCGCTGGAGTGCTGGACCTTGGTTCCCTTCTTTTTCTTGGCTCGTTCGGAGGTCTTATTGGGTTTGGGGCGGCTGCTGTAAGAAAGGTGGGGTTTTTGGGATTCTAGCATCAATCATTTGGTATCATTTTCTTTGCTTTCTTGGGTGTTTGTGGTTCCTGCCTTGCCATTGGCTTGGGTGTAAAATTTGTTCTTCTTTTTTGTTTCAATTTGTTGGTTCGAAGTTCATAGTTTTTCTTTGTTCATTTTCAGTTCTTCGAGATGTTCTTTGTTAGGATCACTGTGCCAAAAGCTGGTACAAATGCTGATTTGTTTCCCTCTTTCCTTTGCTGTATCAGGTACTGTGTTCATGGCCCAAGACTATTGATGGTGGACGAAGTGCCACAACCTCCGATTCCAAAATTTGTCCGGTTGCAGCAATTGGAGATCTCCATCACCAAATTTCAGAGCTTGCCTCGGTTTTGTCTAAGGCCATCTTCCTGTACATCAAAGAAGAGAGAGTTGTAGAAACTCCTGAGGAGATTTTGTTGGAATTTTTGCGATAACAATCACAAGTCTTACCATAAAAGTTGAGATTTTGGGGACTTGGTATTCCCCATTGACAGAAGCAACAGGAACCACAAAAGTTGGTGAGGCAAGGGGTTACCTGGATTTTGCAAGAACGAGGCATTACAATTTTTGGGACTTCTTTCAATTCCATCTAGTTGATTCTTGGATTTGGAAATGGAGAGGCAAACCAGTCTCCGTCTGGGCGCGCTCGAGAAGCTGAGGAGCTTTCGGGTGATGGAGAAGCAGAAGAGCTTCAAGATGATGGCCATGGAGAACTTCAGGAGGAGCAAGGACAGCCCTGGTAAGCGTGGGGACACGGCGCTCCACCTCGCGGCGAGGGCCGGGAATGTTTCCCATGTCCAGAAGATCCTTGCCGAGTTCGACCAGCAGTTGGTTGGGGAATTGGCTGCCCGGCCGAACCAGGATGGGGAGACACCACTGTATGTCGCCGCCGAGAAGGGGCACACCGAGGTGGTGCGCGAGATCTTGAAGGTGTCGGATGTGCAGACGGCGGGGATCAAGGCAAGCAACAGCTTCGATGCTTTCCATATCGCGGCAAAGCAGGGTCATCTGGGTAAGTTTATTTTCATTATCATCGGTAAATAATTCTGATAAATTTATCATTCACTTCGATCTCAACAAGTTTTGCCAACTCTATGAAATGACGATTAGAGGTTTATGGGCACAGGTTGATGCAGTAAGTTGAGTAAACTTTGTTGTGTCCAAAAATGTCCGTTCTTATCTGATTGACTTAGTAACATACTAGTGCACACTAGAACAATGATTAGCTCATATTCTTTGCTCTAGAACAAGTGCTAACACATAATATTAGTTCATAAGCTGCTAAGCCCACCAACATCTCTAAGTGCTGCCGCCGCCTGCCCCCAACTCCAATCCCAGGATCGCATCGCAGCCCACAACCAAGTCACGTAGCTGTTCAGCACGCAGACACGCCGCTAGCCAGGCAGCAGCTCATCCAAGTTCCTTGGCTCCCCGCCGCCGCGCGCGACCCAGCTCTCGACCGCGGCGGGCGGCGGTGCTCCACCCCGGCCTCTGCTCCACTCCAGGTTCCAGGTCTCCAGCCGGTAGCCCACTCCACCGCGGTCCCATTCCTGACCGGGGACCACCGTCCGGCAGAGCGACTCCAGGACCACAAGCGGGTGGCGCCGGCGCGACAACGGCGGCAGCAACGGAGCTATCTTGCAACGCATGTTCTGTTGCTCCTCTTTGAGGTGTCAAAACTGAATTGATTGCATTGCCTGCATGAGCTCTGAAATGGTACTGAGTGGAAGGTCTGAACTGCTGGACTGCTGCTGTACCAGCGCCTCTATACATGTTCACGTGAATTTCGGTTAAACCGAAAACCAAAACCGAACTATCGGTTAACCGAATGGTTGGTTTGCAGAATTTTGATACCAGTTTCGGTTGGCATTTCTGATTAACCGAATTTGTGAAAAACCAAAACTGAAATTTTGGTTAAAACCGAATGCCCACCCTGAGACTTATTCTCAGAGAAGAAGTTGTGGTGTGATATATATTAAATAGTGCTAGTATTCCTTTCGTTCACATTGGATATATAATGCAATTATTAGTTAGGTATCCTTATCTCACTCTGATCTATTCTACCGAAGCCCATATAGTTTTGATCTTTGACTTTCAGCTAGTTTAGATCGAATCACAGTCACAAAGCAAATGTCCAAAATATTTGTGGTTTATTGTCTTCTTCCGTTGCAGATGTTTTGAAGGAGCTGTTGCAGGCTTTTCCTGCTCTAGCCGTGACTGCAAATTCTGTAAATGCTACACCTTTGGAAACTGCTGCGATGCAGGGTCACATTGATATTGTCAATCTCCTACTGGAAACTGACGCCAGCCTTGCCAAAATTGCAAGAAAAAATGGGAAAACAGTTTTGCATTCAGCAGCAAGAATGGGCCATGTGGAAGTTGTAAGATCATTGTTAAATAAGGATCCAGAGATTGGTTTAAGAAAAGACAAGAAGGGACAAACAGCATTGCATATGGCTTCAAAAGGAACAAATGCTGAAATTGTGGTTGAGTTGTTGAAGCCTGATGTCTCAGTTAGCCATGAACAAGACAACAAGGGGAACAGACCACTGCATGTTGCAACTCGGAAGGGCAATGTCGTTGTAAGTGACCAGATATTGTGAATTACTTTTTACAGTATTTATTTACCTTCTTTCAGTTATATTATTATGTCGATAATTTGCTAACCTGTCTTGTTACTTACTGATCCTAATTTTGGTAAGGTTAATTTGAGCATGTAGCTCAGCAGTTACTTTGCTGTAAATTTCTTTCTTTGCTAAGAATTGAATAAAATTAAGAATAACTTTAGATGTCGACTTAATAAAGAGGCATATTTCCTTGAAGCCCGATTAAAACATGATGTTATGAGCTATTTGGACAAAAAAATTGCTGGCTCTTAAGAATTGTTTGTACCCAATCTTCTTAAGAACTTTCCTGTTCCTATTTTTGACTTTTTTGTATTTGGCTGATATATGTGTAATTCCTTACAGATAGTGCAGACTCTACTATCAATTGAGGGGATTGATGTCAATGCAGTTAATAGATCTGGAGAGACTGCTCTTGCTATTGCTGAAAAGATCAACAATGAAGAACTTGTCAACATCCTGAGAGACGCTGGTGGAGCAACTGCAAAAGAGCATGTACATCCTGCAAATCCAGCAAAGCAACTTAAGCAAACTGTCAGTGATATTAGACATGATGTCCAGTCCCAGTTCAAGCAAACACGGCAGACCAAGATGCAAGTCCAAAAGATCAAGAACAGACTCGAAAAGCTCCACATCGGTGGGCTAAACAATGCCATCAACTCCAACACTGTCGTCGCGGTGCTTATCGCCACAGTCGCCTTTGCAGCCATATTCACGGTTCCTGGTAATTTCGTCGAGGATATGAGCAAAGCACCTCCTGACATGTCCCTGGGGGAGGCATATGTCGCGAGCAACCCGGCCTTCATCATGTTCTTGGTCTTCGACTCCCTGGCTCTCTTCATCTCGCTCGCTGTCGTCGTCGTCCAGACCTCCCTTATCGTCGTCGAGCAGAAGGCCAAGAGGAGGATGGTGTTCGTGATGAACAAGCTGATGTGGCTCGCATGCGTCTGTATCTCGGTGGCCTTCATAGCTTTAACCTACGTCGTTGTTGGCCGTGGCGACTGGTGGCTGGCCTGGTGCACGATGGCGATTGGGGCCGTGATCATGCTGACCACCCTCGGCTCCATGTGCTACTGCATCATTGCGCACAGGATGGAGGAGAACAAGAGGAAGATCAGGAAGGCCTCCGCGAGCCAGTCCCACTCATGGTCCATGCCGGTCGACTCCGACCCGGAGATGATAAACAGCGAGTACAAGAAGATGTATGCGCTGTAGGATGACATTCACGTCATGAGTATCTATCTGTACATAACATCGATATTTCACCCGAGGCTGCTCGATCGATAGTGTTCAGTGGGGATCGACATGAACTGGAGCATGGTGCCTATATCTAGCCGAAGGTACTTCGCTGCCAAATCAAAGTTGCCTCGCTGTGAGTCTGTCTGATGACTGCTGTGTGGGTTCCTGGTGATTCTTGTAAGTGCTTTTTGCAGGGGTTGCACGTTTGAGGTGAAAGTCTGCCAAAATTGTTTGGTTCTTGCACCTGAATCCCTGAAACATTCAGCGAAGGCGACAATACAATCATGGTAGGATTAGTGTTGTTCCCGTTCTCCATTGACAAGGCACAATGGTCATGCTGGCCACCGAGCTCTACTGGTAAGGTTTCCTGGGATTTTATGTTGACAGCAGGAGACTTGAACTGCCGAAAGCTGCAATAGCATAACGCTGCTGCGCAATGGTACAATATTTTTTTAAGCATGTATGCTTTTATGTGTGAATCAGCAGCCGTTCTGTTCGATCTTCTCGTGATATATGATGGTAATTTGGGCGATGGCATTAAGCTGGCCTCTATCGCCCGTCCTCTCAGCAAAAGATCTGAGAAACTTTCCCCTTGCCGTCTCTTGCATGTCTTTCTTTTACACTGAATTTGTGGTTTCCAAGTGCTAATTAAGCTGTGAGGAATCGTGTACCGGGCGCGGTCGTGTTCGTCCTATCCTAACGCCGCGAACGGCTTCTCCGGCGACGGCGAGGCCGTGCGATTCGCCTCCACGGCCACGGGCCGGCAAACCGCGACGCGAGAAATGGCGAGTTCGTAGGCACGGACACGCCATCTCACGGTCGATTCGTGGGGGGGCGTGGGGTCTCTCTCTCGGGTCATTTTGTCCCATGACCCTGATGATCTCATGACCCATGCAGAGACGCACCCAAGGGTCAGACTCAAACACTGACGATGCCATGTCAGATTTGTAGAAAATTAGGCGTGCTAAGTAACACGTGCCGCATCAATAAAAACACATAAAAGTTACGCAATGCACCCGGTGTTTTGTGCACCCTTATGGCTTAGCATAAGTCTCATCACCTTCCCAAGGAACGAAGCTTCCGACGAGAGAAACGCAACATCCATGGTGGCGTTTCTCGTCACTAAAATAGAAGGCACTGGATAAATTCTTAAGGGAATATTATGACTGAAGAAACACGAACGACTTCCAACCCTCAGACGACCAAACATGATGAATAAGTTTTGAAACTTGAAGCCACAACATGGCACCCTCCTCAATGGATGAGCGGTTCACGGTGAGAGGCAGTGTTGACTCTGTTCTCTTAGCATGGAGTGAGTGATCTCCACGTAGCAAGATATTGTAAATTTAGCAAATAGCGAGGTGAGAGAGTTGTTAATCTTGCTGTAGAGCTCTTGGATTTCCGATGAGTCTGCGAAATTCATCAACCCGGAGCCCCGTCACAACGAAGAAATAGGAAAGGCATCTACAAAAAACTTAATCGTTGCTATTGTGTTCTCAGCCCCTACGCGCAACATGCAGCCTCCATTGCCGGTCACCCTGGTAAATGAAATAATAGTCCTACTCTAATCTTTCCATAACATAACTTTTGGGGGAATACATGATAAGCTGAGCTTTAGTTGGAGCAAAGCTGTCTGGCACTACATAGAAAATAATTTTTTCGGGAAATACATGATAACTAATAAAGGTTTCCTCTCCATTAGACGCACATGATAACTGATTGAATTTAGAAAAGCACATTGGAACACTAAACATAAATTCAGTTCAGACTCTGCCTCGTGGATTGAACCCAAACTCTCAAAATTGTTTTGTTTTTGTTTCGAGATGATTGTATTTCTCTGTAAACTCCCTCTACAGTAGTAGCAAGTAGCAAAAAAGCGTCCTTTTTGGAAGGGAGCCGCTCTTGAAAGGCTCCCCCTCCCCCTTGCTCTCTTCTCTTCCACCCCAAGCGAGAGCAAATTCAGACGAGACGAGACGAAACGAAACCCCCTTCTCCTCCTCCTCTCCAATCTCCCATGGCGCAAGACGAGGCCCCGGAGTCCTCCTCCTCCTCCTCCTCCTCCTCGTCGGCGACTGGCCGCCTCAACGCCGCCGCGCCGGAGTTCACCCCCCGATCCGCCGCCGCCGCCGCCCACCTTCAAGCCCATCCCCAACGCCGCGGGCCCCACCACCACCACCACCATCCGCATCACCACCACCACCACGGCGAAGACGAGGGGGATGCCGCGGCGGGGGCGGAGAGGGACGCGCAGCTCGTCCTGCCTGACGAGGTGGCTCGCCGGGTTGTCAAGCAGGTAGCTTTCTTGTTTTTTTTTCCACTCCATTGCTACGGTATCTGCTGTGCTGCATCGTTCCCATGGTATTGCTATGAAATCTGAAGTGCCTCGCGATAAAGTTTGATCCTTTGGCCTAAAAAAAGAAAAGGTTTAGATGGGGTTTTGTTGAGACAGTGTGGCCGAATCACCCAGCGCTAGCCCTCTGGGTGCGTTGAGATCCTTATGTTTGGGAAGTAATCATAAGGATCAGCTTGCATTAGAGGGGTGGACTGGTGACTTGTGTTTTGATTGTCTGCTTGCTGCTCTATAACTTAATTATACATCTATTATATGTTGGCAAATTTGGTTTTGAGCTTCAAATATGTTCGCAGCAGAGATGACGGTGGGACATGACATCCCTTATTGTTTCTTTGCAATCTGGCTTTACAGGTTTATGGTGGATTGCAACCTGGCATAGTATGCATTAGTAAGGACTAAGGATGGACCTGGGGGGTGGGGTGGGGGGGGAGGGGAAGGTGGAGAAATATTGTTTCAACAGTAACTCATAAATCTGTAATTATTTTCTCGGGGAATGCTACATAGATCCTAGTTTATACAAACATGGAGGATGGCATGAAGGGCATGAACTGCATGTTACATGGCATGGTTCATTGCATTTTCACATAACTAGGTTTAGGGTTAAGTGACAGGAGTTGGGAGGCAAGGACGAAAGAGAGAAAAATAAGATTTGCGTGTACATCAAGTCATCGACATTTGGCAGACATTTGGGACTCCATTCGATTCTTCAGTCACCATTAGGGTATAGCAAATACGACAAATTACAGTGTTGTCTTGCTGAAGCAATTGTAACCGTTGCATGCGTAATAGCTAATAGGTAGAGTGTCACTTTTTCCCCTTTTGAGGATAATAGCATAGAACATGGAAATAATGTAACTCTTGTCACTTTTGTGGTCTTCCCTCTTTTAAATTTTTCTGCATGGAGAAAAATGATGAAAGTAATACACATACAGGTATAAGAACCTCATAAACAAGAGAAGATAACTTCTTGTTTTATATATTATTATCTTCCACACCCTTTTTCATTTTTATTTATTTTATCTACTCTTAGATAATTGAAATAAGTCCATGATACTAGCTTCACCTTGTATGTACTACTTCCTCTTTAGCTGTTTATTAATGTAACCAAACTTTCATCGGTCGCTTGATATGCATCTTTTTAACTGTGTATCCCTTGGATATAATGTATTTGAAAACATGGCAGGTGGAATTTTACTTCAGTGATGTCAATTTGGCTACAACTGAACATTTGATGAAGTTTATTACTAAAGATCCAGATGGATATGGTGAGTTTAACCTGTTAAGTTTAATAAAGCACCTGATCATGCTGTTCACCTTCATGCATGTTTCTTCTGTAAGACGTTTGGTGGCCAAGATCATTTGAAATTTGCAATGCAATGGAAATAGGCACACATATGATGATAAAATACGTACAAAATACTGATATAGATCTCATCCATGCATTGTTTTCTTCTTGTATATTTACTTGTTACTAATAAGTTATGCACAAGTTTGCGTCACTACCACTGAGAGGTAACCTTGTTGTCCTGTAGGTTATAAGACTACCGACACGTTTGAAAATGGGAAAAATGTTGCTTTGAAGTACTTCTAATATGCTTGCATTATTTTGCATCCCTAATGCATTACTGGGAGCTGCGTGCCCTTCACTGATGTTAACATGTAGTGCCTTTTCACGATATAATTTTTACTGCTGCAAGATAAGAGTTGATACTTCTCCGATATCAGCACATAAATTTAGCACATGCTCGCCCACACATGATGTTGTTGACTTATGTTGTCCAGTGATATTGATATATCTTCATTTTCCAAAAAGATATTGACTATTTTTATTCTGTTTTGCAGTGCCAATGTCTGTAGTTGCGTCCTTTAGGAAGATTCGGGAGTTAATTGATAGATCCTTGTTGGCTGCTGCATTACGTACATCGTCAGAGCTGGTAAGCATCTGAGTCAAATATGATGTTTACTTGTTTACTCTTTCTTTTGGATATGTATATTATTCCTGTTATTGACACAGCTCAGGCACTTGGTTTGTTTGCTTATATTTTGTGTCTTTGCTTAATTAAGAAATATGGTTTCATTAGTTAAATCTAAGAGATGGGTGCCTCGTCCCTCGATGCAGGGATAAAGCCAAAAACTCATCTGTTTAGAAACCTACACCATCCTGCTGCAAGAGCTATCCTGTGATATCATGCATTCATGCTCTTGTTCAAATTTCCACTGATCCAAACACAAGGAATGATATGTAGTTTGTGTGGTTCTTTACTAAGACTACAGCTTTTATCATTTATAGGTAGTTTCGGATGATGGGAAAATGGTTAAACGCCGAGTGCCCTTCTCTGACCAAGATGCTGAAGAAGTTCAGGTTAGCATCCAATCAGTCAGATAGTGTATTCATTATTATATCATGCTTTTCTTAATTTTTTGTATTTTCTGTGCTCAGTCACGCATTGTTGTTGCTGAAAATTTACCTGAGGAGCATCGCTATCAGAATCTTATGAGGATTTTCTCAGCTGTTGGGAGGTATGGATGTCTGTTAGCATTGAATAATTGCCAAGTGCAATGTTGAACACATGATATTATCTATGTTGCAGTGTGAAATCAATACGTACTTGCTATCCACAAGGGAATGATGGTGCTGGACCTGCTGCCAGCAAATCATCAAGGATTGAGATGCTTTTTGCTAACAAGGTCTGTATCATGATCTATGTACCTTCTATATGAATGCTAAAAGCTGATGAGCAATTTCATAGCTTTATATGAAACAATGAAATTACTATTTGTAAGGTATTTTAACACCAGTGTTTTTCCCTGCTGTTCTGCTACTGTACTTGCAGCTGCATGCTTTTGTGGAGTATGAAACTGTTGAAGGTGCTGAAAAGGCGGTATGTCATCTTGACTTTGCTATCCAGTTGTGCGTTGGCACTTGTCTAACACACAAAACAACACTCCTTTTCATGTATAGGTTGCCGAGTTCAGTGGTGGGAGAAACTGGAGAGATGGACCTAGAGTTCGCTCGCTGCTTGGTTGCCTGGTACCTTAATGAATCCTGGCCAATGCAATGTGTTTTTCATTGTTCATTCTATGTTCTATGCAAAATTTGAAGTAGTCATGGACCGATGGTGAGCAAATGCACGTACAACTATCCTCTGTGTTCCATTTGTCTATCCTATTAACCGACTAGATCTATTTTGTCATCATTCCAAATATCTGCTGTCCACTCGCATCATTCTTGATATAGCTATTATATTGATTGACGAGCGTAAGCCTGCTTAGTGATCATTTCATTTGTGGGCAGATAGTTCCTCAAAAGACTTGTTTGGGAATTTACTAAGATTAGCATTAAGTCGCATGCTTCATTGTAAAATGGGACACTTTTTGACATTTATTTTTGTTCTTTGCCACTAGAAACATGGGACTGCAGATGAATATGATCCTGACACAACTGGTCATCCGCAAGAGTATGAAACAGATGACGTGACCCAGGTATAACTCCATGGTTCTCCATTCCTAGCTGCTGCTGTCATGTAGTTATTACAAGATCTGATGCATCAGAAACATCAAGGATGGGTAATCTAATGGGGTGTATTATCATATAGGCCGAGGATGGTTCCTATGACAAAGGTGGAATGAGGCATGGGAGGGGGCGAGGACGTGGGGGAAGAGGTCGTGGCCGGGGCCAGTACCAAGGCCATGGCCGGGACGGTGGTCATCCAATCGGCACTCCTCCATCTGAGCATCCAGCAGTGCCAAAGCCGCCCCCCGGTCCGCGTATGCCGGATGGCACAAAAGGATTTACCATGGGGCGAGGAAAGCCGCTGAACCCCAGCGATGCTGCTTAATGTCGATTTTATGTCGGTGGTAGCCTGTTGCCCTGGTCTATGGGAGAACGGCAAATGTGAACTTTGGCTCAGGTTCCCAACCGATTACAGTGGATGTTCTAGCTTAGGTGCTTCATGGTGTGCTGGTTCCATTTTCATGTAAGGCCCTGAAAGTCTGAGAAGATATATCTGGTACACGCATGTATACTGCTGGACATGCGAGCCTGTCTTTTGATCTCAAGTTCTTAGTTAAAAGTACAAAATCATACTTTTGAGTACTTGACAAATGTGTTTGATCAACTGCAACGATAGTTCAGGTCCACAAATCTTATACATCCAACAGAAAGAACCTTAATGAGACGGGAAAATTTTCATGTCTTAATGAAATGGGTGCAAATCTTTTACGTGTTCTAGAAAAAGGGCAAAATTTCACAGTTCTCGATGAAGTCGTCACATTTTCAAACAACACATAAATTTAACAGTTCTTCCGGAAGAAACCATCGTGTTTACAAACGAGATGCAGATCATCTGATACATTCATTTGTTTGCAAACCTCGGTCTCCGCTCGTTCTTCCCATCCGCTCTTCTCATTCCCTTCGCCGGCGCAGCCTCGCCGGCATGGCCACCTTTATCGCAAGCCTTCCCTTTCGCCGGCAAACCATTCGCCTTGCCATCTACCTGCATCTCCTTGATGACACCTCTCGCCGCGGCAGCCGTGCCCGCCGGCTGCCTCCTTGCCTTGCCACTTTCTACTTTGGCATGTGCACCCAATGCAGGATCTCTAGACCGAGCTTTCGCCGTCGCCGGTGGCGGCGCACGGCGGGCTAACATAGACCCAGTCGTGAGCAGATTCTTCGGTGCCTTGTAAGGATCTTCTTCTGGGATCACCACTCTCTTGGCTGCACTTTCACTGCTGCCTTGGCTTGCATAGCACCTATCCGAGTGTTTCTTGGTTGTGTTGCTACCTGTAGCAGCAGTAGCTTGAGCAGTTGCAGCAGCTGTCTTCTGCTGCCTGTTGGTCAGGCCATTGTAAGTTGATCTGTTGTCGATTGTGCAGGACTTGTTCTTCTCTTGGGAGATGGATGGAGCCCCTTTGATGAAGTTCTTCTTTAATGAAGAGCCAGCTGGAGGTAACGCCGGCCTCGCTGATGTTTTGCTCGCCTCTGGCTTGCCTGAGAACTGCCATGGATAAAATTAAGAGGAAAATGACCTCTGGTTACTAACAATTCTTCAAACTCTATTTGCAAATGATGAACAAGAAGGTTTAAATGAGCTTCTCAGCATTCAATATACCCTTGAAGCAGAAGGTTTAACTGGTCGCGGGATCGGTAGCTCATTCTGGAAAACCATTTCGGAGGAGGTGGCTCCGATCTCAAGGAAAGGAAACAGCGGTGCAGCTGGAGGAGTCTTGAGCCTGAAATAAGGTACTCTTCTAAGAACCAACTCCAACAGAGCATGCATATGTTCTAGACCGAATGAACCTACCAGTCATAGTCATGCTTCTCGTCGACCGCTATGAGGAAATCTCTCTTCCCCGAGGGAGGACGTTTGGACATATGGCCGCCTAGTACAGAGATAGGAACACAAACACTGAAGTGAGTTCCAGTAAAATTTGCATATGGTTATTCAGGAATTGTGCCCAGTCAGTTGAAAAGATAATGGAAGATGGATGTGTTCATGGACATTCCTGAAAACATTCGTAGGAACATTTTTCTTCCAGAAAAGAGAATGTTCATGACTGCAAGCGCCAAAGATCTCACCTTGTATGGTGTCGAACTCAACGGAGTACATCGGTTCCAGGAGGTTCACATCCGTATCTTTCTCATGCTTGTACAGCTCCCTGAAGAAAATTATGCTTTCATCTTTATCTTTCTGAACTGCAGATGGGACCTTAGTCTTGCCCATTCCAGCGATTCTCCTCATGTGGTTCATCTTCGAGAAAGAAGGGTATTTTGTTACAGAAGACTGAAAAGATCAGAGCTATGGAGATTTTGACAAAGGTTACATGAATACTACCCAAAAGACTCCAAATTTGCCGGCCGTTCCAAAGCAACTGCTGGAATTAGTTGGAAACAGGCTAGGTAAATATAGTTAATTAGTCGGTGAATTAGATGGATCGATTCAGCAAAATGGGAATTTTTAATTGATTCAATGGGTTCATATGCTTGGTATTGCTTTCTGCTTGTATTCTAATGGCACGATGTCTCTTTTTTTTTCCTTCTCTCGTGCTTGTCATTTCTAGTTTTATGGCTCTATTCTCATCCTTTTATGCTACCAACCTTCTTAAAAATTTTACATGAATTTCAAGGTAGTTTAGGGTTTATAGAAAATATAAGTTTTTATTGTAGATAATGATAAGTGCTTTTGGATGTGTGAAATTTTCTTTTCAGAATATACTAATACAGTGGAGCAGATGTAGCGAATGATATGGGATAGTCATAGAAGTGATACCTTTTCTTCTTTGTTTAGGGTCATCAGTGAACACGGTTTTGTTGTTTTCAGCTTTTCATGTTGCTTTGAGCAATGAAAATGGTTCGTCTGCAAGAGCACTGATGAGAAAAGAAAAAAAACTGAAAAGAAAATGCAAAATTTTGTGATCTGAAAAGGCGGGCAAACCTATGCATCTGGCATTCTGAAGAAACACCTTTGTGGAGGCAGACTACAGCTTTCACCCGAGTGATCAGAACATGAATTTCTTCTCCTCTTCAGCTTGAAGACGTATTGCACATCTGGAAGCTGATTTACAAACTAACATATGTCGATCCTCATGCGGTCGATCCGACAACTTCCGTTCAGTCTGTTCCTCCTCCCGCATTTTCCCCTTTTTCGTCTTTTCTCTTTCGCCACTTCATGTCGCGAGTTGCGCACGTTTAGCCGTGCCCAATTTTCCTTTACCATTCTGGCCCACACACAAGATGGGCCCTTCCCTTTCCATGTTCTCTTTTGGGCTGCACTGAGGCCATTTCCCTTGTTTTTCTCCTTTTATGTGATTTTTGGTTCAATGGCAGCAAGAAAAAAAAGTACGGAAAATGTCCTCCTAAGCCAAAAACTTTCCAGTAGAATAATACATAATTTTTACTCAAAAAATCAGAAAATTTCTAATCTAAAACCAAAAACTTTTGACTAGGAAAACTTCTAGCTTCCTACTTGTATAATACAACCTTCTGCTCAGAAATCATGGACCTTTTACTTGGATAATATTGACTTTCTACCCAAAAATCACGAACTTTATACTCAGATAATACAACAGTTCAACTCTAGAGCTACAAACTTTCTACTCGAGAACCACAGATATTCTAATAAGATAATTTGAACTTTCTACTCGAGAACAACATAATTTTTAAGAGTTTAAAATAAATAAATGAAAACATTAAGTATAGGTTTTAGCTATAGCACACGCTTAAATCCTAAAGCAACAATATTCTCTAGAAAACTATCTACCGATGCGATGTGACGTGGACAAATCTAGGGGACGCACCAGGACCAAAAAAAAAGGAAAAGGTCACGTATTCCAAGATTTGCTATTAGATTTATAATATTTTGATTATGTGATACAAAAGTGATATTGTTGGATTCGTTTTTAAAAGCATTTTCCAATGATATCATTTTTATATCATATTACTAATATATTATGAACCTAATTGTAAATCTTGAGATGCGTGCGCGACTTATATTTTCGAATGGAGGGAGTAGGAAATATGATAGGCTTTGCGAAACAGCGTAAAAAGAACGGGAATCCTGCGTGCGTACGAATCGGAAGAAAACGCGTCGCGCTACATCGGATTTGATCGTTGCGACGATTTTTCATCAACTATGATTTTTCGCTAAGAGATGCATAAACGTCTCACCATTGAAAGTGCATTTCGCATTTCCTCCTTTCGACAGAGAACATAATCGCCTTCGCGTCCAGATAATCTCCTTCCAATTTTGCCGCTGAATTCCTTATCGGCTCCTTGCTGCCAAATTTCGGTGCCGACAGTGTCGCGGAATAATCCGGTGCATCACATCGATCAGCAAGCTGTGCTCCACTTGTGAGTTGCAGTTCGGTAACCATCATTTATGCAATGACTATGGACATGGCTTGACTTAACTTAATGAAGAAAATCGCAGGAAAGCAGCATACATATTTGACGACGATCCGGTTATTACTTGGTCCAATTCATCGTAAGTGGGACGTACCTATGCAGGCTATGCTCGTGCCGGACTCAAAATCACTGTTGATTGGTGGAACGACTTAATTTTCAGCGTCATATCTAAATAATACTCCACTACCCACCCCTTAAGTACATGACAGTGACATAATTAGTCATGCTTACTCTTCCACTACCCAACCAGTGTGCGCACTGAAAACATAGGGGAATGGACTTTTTGCACCCAGGTGCACGTTCACTTGGACATTTTCGAGAAAATATATATACTATGTAGATATACAGTCTTGGATGTTCTGTGAGCCTACAAATTTGTATGATGTAAAAAAAATACAAGACAGTGTAGTCTAAAACAACTATCTTAGACCGTTCTGTGAACCCGGATTTTCTACCCTTAAGGAGATGTCCTATAACACCGTCCATCATGCATTGTTCCAAGTACATCTTGTACCTAATACCATGGCCCAAATTTTGTACATATCTTAAAATTAAAAAGTACATATCTTTTGCATAAAGCATCCAATTTGCGATCCGTTTGAATCATCATGTTCCTCATGACGAAGTCTTGGAAACAAAACCAGTTTTGGGTATATTTATTGAATTTTGATTTTTTGACTTTTAAACTCCCTGAAACATGTTTGAAACTACTCCAGAATTGGTTAAAACCATTGTTTTTTGAAATTTGAAGCTCAATGAAACTTCAAGGAAACTCCCCTAACACATGTGTTAAACTCCTCTCAAAGCACAATAACTTGAGCATACTTGTCATATGGTTAAACTTCTAGAATGCTGGTTTGGCTATAAATTTGCTTGGTAAACATAGTTAATTACTGCACCCGTGAATGGCGACTTGCAACCTTTCTTTTCAAAGAAACTTGCACTTGCAAATGGTAGTTAGCAAGTCGCAGCTGTGCTTGTCATTGATTATTTTTGTGGTCCTTGGCTTTTCGTCCCAATCGGCGCTCAGCCAAATCTTATTCCAGGTAAAAGATCATAGTACTCCAAATGCATTAATCCTCACACAGAGTTTCAGGATTTGTGCAAGTATATACTTGAATTGCTTCATAGAGAACAGCGTAGAGATGGGATTGATCCCTAGCTTGCTCCTTGTGGTAGTAGGCCTTCAATTGGGAATCATGGAGCAAGGACGGATCTGGATGGTACGACTTCCTGAGGAGCCAGATGGAGGACATCGCCGACGCCGGGATCACCCATGTGTGGCTGCCCCCGCCGTCGCACTCCGTCGATGCACAAGGTGACTCAGATTAATTGTGTTAGCTGTCGCATGCAAGAATTCATTCCTGCCTGCAGATGATTGTAAAAGCTAGCTAGCATTAAAAATTTTGCGAGCCATGCAAATGCCAGGCTATCTCCCTGGGCGGCTGTACGACCTGAACGTGTCAAAGTACGGTAACGAGACGCAGCTGAGGGCCCTCGTCGCCGCCTTTCACGGCAAGGGCATCAAGTGCATCGCCGACATCGTCATCAACCACCGCACGGCGGAGAGCAAGGACGGCCGTGGCATCTACTGCATCTTCGAGGGCGGCACGCCGGACGGCCGCCTCGACTGGGGTCCCCACATGATCTGCCGCGATGACAGCCGCTACTCCGACGGCACCGGCAACGCCGACACCGGCGTGGACTACCTCCCCGCCCCCGACCTCGACCACCTCAACCACCGCGTCCGGAGCGAGCTCGTGGAGTGGCTAAACTGGCTCAAGAAGGACGTCGGCTTCGACGCGTGGCGCCTTGACATGGCCAACGGCTACTCCGCGGACGTCGCCAAGATGTACATCAACGCCACCTCTCCCGACCTCGCGGTCGCCGAGATATGGACGAGTATGGCCTACGAAGATGACGGCAAGCCGCGCGCCGACCAGGACGCGCACCGGCAGGTGCTGGCGGCCTGGGCTGATGCGGTCGGGCGCCCCGCCGCCGTGTTCGACTACACCACCAAGGGGATCCTCCAGGCGGCGCTGAACGCCAGCGAGCTGTCGCGGTTGAGAGATGGCAACGGGGGCGCGCCTGGGCTGATCGGGTGGCGGCCGGAGCAGGCAGTCACGTTCGTCGACAACCACGACACCGGGTCCAAGACGCAGCACAACTGGCCGTTCCCGCCGGAGAAGGTCTTGCAAGGCTACGCCTATGTCCTGACGCATCCCGGCATCCCATGCATCGTACGTACGTTCTGCTACTGCTAGCCGTAATTACATAAATTCTGAGCTGCATGTCAGGCCTGTGGTCTCCATGCATCTGATGGAGCCAGCCATGTAATGAAGGACAGAGTGGTGACGTTGTTGCATGCAGTTCTACGATCATTTCTATGATCCGAGCATGAAGGACGCCATCACTAAGCTGATGGCGATCAGGAAGCGGAGCGAGATTGGGCCGGGGAGCTCGCTGCAGATTCTCCTAGCTGAAAACGACGCGTACGTCGCGGAGATCGACGGAAAGGTCATTGCCAAGGTTGGAGTTAGATACGATGTGAGTAGGACCATTCCTCCAGGGTTTCAGATGTCTACCAGCGGAAACGACTACGCCGTATGGGAGAAAAGGTTAATTCCCAAATTGTTACTGCACATGTTGTTTGGCCAAATCTAGCTAGGAACTCAGCAAGATTACCGTGCATGCATGCATGAAAATTGAAATCGATCGATTTGTTCCTGCTGTTTCAGCTCCGCTGTGCAACCGAACAGACCGACTCCGCCGGTGGTCGACGCAGTATCCACCACAAAATCGCGGAGATGGGTGGTCCCCGTCGTGGCCACAATTGTTCCGATGACGGCCTTACTCACGGCCTGCACGGCAATGCTCCTGATCTGGCGGCGCCAGACGAACAGGAGGCGGAACACCGACGACGCAACCGACTCTGAGGAGTCCGTGGAAGGCCGCGAGCTGGAGAAAGGGCTCGGGCCGAGGCGGTACCACTATCGCGAGCTGGCCGTGGCGACGGGCGGATTCGCCGAGGAAAACAAACTCGGGCGGGGCGGCTTCGGCCCGGTCTACCGCGGCTACCTTGCCGAACAGGACCGGCACGTCGCCGTCAAGGTCCTCTCGCCGGAGTCGTCGTCCGCGCAGGGCCGGAAGCAGTTCGAGGCGGAGGTCCGGATAATTAGCCAGCTACGGCACCGCAACCTCCTCCAGCTCGTCGGCTGGTGCGACAGCCGCAAGGGCCTCCTGCTCGTCTACGAGCTCGTCCCCGAGGGCAGTGTCGACAAGCGCCTCTACAGCCCCGACCCCAACAGGCTCCTCACTTGGCCGGAGAGGTATAACGTTGTGCTTGGGCTTGGCTCGGCGTTGATCTACCTGCACGAGGAGTGGGAGCAGTACGTGGTGCACGGCGACATCAAGCCGAGCAACATCCTGCTCAACTCCTCGCACGAGGCCAAGCTCGGGGACTTCGGCCTGGCGCGGCTCGTCGACCGCGGCGGCGCCGGGCCGCGCACGACGAGGATGGTGGTGGGCACCATGGGGTACATGGACCCGGACCTCGTGAACACGCACAAGCCGAGCAGGGCCTCCGACGTGTACAGCTTCGGCGTCGTGCTGCTGGAGATCGCCTGCGGCAGGCCGGCCGTGGACGAGCAGCCCGAGGAGGTGCTGACGCTGGCGGAGTGGGTGTGGGAGCTGTACGACAGCGGCGCGGTGCTCGAGGCAGCCGACGGGAGGCTGGGCGGGCGGTTCGACGAGTGCGAGATGGAGCGCGTGTTGGTCGTCGGGCTCTGGTGCTCGCACCCGGTGCCGAGGGAGCGGCCGTCCATCGTGCAGGCTATGAACGTGCTGCAGTCGCGGGGGGCGCAGTTGCCGGCGCTCCCGGCAAACGTGCACCGTGCCGCCGGCGCCAGTGCGGGGTTCAGTGGATATGTTGGCTATACGTCGGGCGTCAGCACCGATGGGGAGGCTAGCTGATTGTGATGTACTCCACTTATCGCGTTATATGCATGTAGTGCTGACTAGGTTGCCATGAACAGGTTCATAAAATTCTTTACCGGGAGCGGGGCCTGTAGTTACCGGACGTAGCGGCGATTTACCGCCCCAGAACAATAACAATGATTGGGACCGAAAACTCCTTTTGCTGCCCGAGCGGCAGTGTGCTTCCTATCACTGCCCTCCGATATGCATTAGGATTGATGTCACAGTGTATATGGGTGTTGTATTTTTTATGTATTTGGTGTTTTGCTAGTCCGCTAGTTTAATAGAGAGTCCAGGAAATGCAACTTTGATACAAAGACACCTAGTTGTACAGTCACGTGGGACCTTCTGGCACAAACATTAGCAGGTGGGTCACTCTCCATATGTGCCGAGTTATTATCCCCCTCTCCACATTCAAATATGGAGTTTTGGTAATTAAGGCATGTCAATATTGAGTTTGCACATGATAACACAAATACTGAGACATTAATTTTCATAGTTTAGCATAAATGGGTAGTGCAACAACATTTTTTGTTGCGCTGATTAACACATCTTCATGCTGAGTACTCATACTGCGGGATTACCAATAACTAATCTCAATTGACAATGATTCTGCACAATCAACAACCGGATCTAGATGGGCATTGACCACCATTTACAGCCATTTACTCAATTAAGTAAAAATAAACAGGACTCCATTTGCAATTAGCAGAAATTAAGACACAAAACCTTCCCTGCACACAAATCTCTAATTTGATATTTTCCAGATGGGCGAGTTCATCATCAAAATTCACTATAAATGATATGAAAAATTTCACAAATTGAATGGAACTTGTTCTTTTCAATCTGCTAGCCAATCACAAAACTTGTGAAATGCACTTGATTACATTATTTTTGCAGGACTAAGCAATAAATCACCACAAATTGCCCGCAAAAGAATTTTTGATCCATCACAGAATATACCAATGTTGTAGGAAGGTCACCGCCCCGTCTCAAATCAACCAAACGTTCAGGTAATAATCTACAGTATGTCAATTTGGTTAAGTACCTAACACCCTAAGGCACAATACAGTGCCATGCCAAATGTCGTAAACATGACCCTACAATGCTAGGTGTCGTAAGCAAGGTCCAACGACATCAAATGCTGTAAAACAAGACTAGAGAAGCCGACAGGACACACATTGTAACAAATGGTCGTGCTGCGACACAAGATATCACCACAAAATCATGTCAAGACACATATGGTGACGACGGGTCATGCTGCAACAGAAGGTGCCGCCAACAAGGCCTCAAGTTGCCAAGAAATGCATCGTCACGAAGGGTCATACTGCGACACAAGGCGTCACCAACAAGGTCTCGGATTGTTAAGACATGCATCGCGATGAAGGGTCGCGCTGCGACACAAAGTGTTCCAGACAAGACTCTGAATTGCCAAGACACTCATTGCGATGATGGGCCGCGAAACGGCACAAGGCATTGCATACAAGGCCTTGGGTCATGATGATGCGGCATAGGGCGTTGCTAACAAGACATTCAGAGATAAGAAGATTCAAGTAATATGCCATAGAATATTCTTTAGGGATTTAGAAATCTGTAAACTATCTAGGGGCACGTTTATAAATTCATACTGCCTCTCTCCCTTACCCTATAAATACGGAAGCACCCCCTCTCATTGGGAGGTTGGCCTCTTCGTAGGAGAGCAATATATTTATTTCTTGCCGTTCATTCCTTCTAGTGCTCCAACATTGCTACGTGTGACGATGTCGTCAATGATATGTTGAGTTGTTTCATTCCCTGTGCATTCTTACAGGTCGCCATAACTAAACAAAGGTGCTACAAGTTCATTGTTTGAGGAAGCACTCACCAACAACTAAAATGACAGATCCATTAACAATGTACAAGATCAATACTGATTAGACATGGTTACACTGAATTTTCATGATTATAAGCACTGGATCATCACAGATTGCCCCCAAAAAAAATCTCTGGTCCATCACAAAATAAAGGAAAAATAGACTACAACTGAATATTCATATACGCGAACAGATTCAGATAAGAAAAGTTGTACTCTCTCATCACTTCATTTCAAACGCAAACACAAACTTAAAAGCCATGGTACAGGAACAGATTTTGGTACATAGAAGATTCTGCTGTTTCTGGTTCTGGAATGTATTTCTTCGGGGTAGAGGAGATCAAGTGGAAATACTCCCCACCTTCTCTGCAGCGTCTTTCCAACTCGGGGCCTACGAACCTCAATCAGAGTTAAGAGTCAGCACAGGAGGGGAGGAGCCTCTTCAGAATCTTCTTCGTGTTGCATCCTGTTTCTTCGTTCTGGGATTCTAGTTCTGGAACGTATTTCTTCGGGATAGTGGAGACCGAATGGAAATACTCCCCGCCTTCTCTGCATCGTTTTTGCAACTCGGGGCAGTCGTGTGTGCGTAGGTCCCTGATCGCTGGGGGCCGCTGGACGATAAGCTGAGGGAATTCCTCTATCCCTGGATACAAGAAGCCGGATGGATAGTCGCTGTGCAGCGGCGCAGTGGCACTGGCACCTGGAAGCGGTGCCCAGTCATGGCGAGGTGGCGTGGATGGAGCCTAGTCCATCAGGATCTAACTGGGAAAACAGCGACCGAGACCACTTATTTATACTCCTATCAATTTAGAACTGATTGATGCTATAGAGGCAACCACAACGCACAGCCAGCATTACTGAACATGAGAGCTTCTGCCATCTAGATTCTCCAGTATTCTTGTAATCTCTTCTTTCTTGCTAGCATGTGTTGCGTTTACAAACTAGCATGTGTACAGACATCTCACCATTCAGAAGTCAGAAGTGCATTTCATACTTCCTCATTTGATACGCCGAGCAGTGTCAGAACTATCAAGGTGCTCTTTGTTTGATTCACATCAAGCACCTTCTTCTCCCAGCTACAGCAATCTCTTGAGAGGATTTTCCTCCTCAGTCATTACTCCTTTCTTTGGCACTTGGTTCCCCAGAAATTACTTTTTGTTGGGCCTCCTTCAGGTGCTGGAAATGGAACGAATTTGTGTGGGATAGAGGAGACCAAGTGGAAATACTCCCCACCTTCTTCTAAATCGCCTTCCCAAGTCGGGGCAGCCGTCTATGAGTAGGGATTTTAGCGCTGGGAGCCGCCGGAGGAGACCCTGCGGGAATTCTTGTATCCCTTGACAATACCGAAAATCCAATCCCTCAAGGGAAGTGAGGCCATCCATCCCGTCAGCCAGCGATCATCAAGCACACAATATGTTATAACTACGTTGGAGCTTATTTTAAATAGTGAAGGAATTGGTGGAAAACAATACTTCGGTGAGCTCTGGATCGCCAACAAGCTCTTCAAGCATGACCTGAATGCTTTCTTCTTCACCATAAGCCTGAGCAGCAGTTTCAAGGACACCACCATATATATCTTGAGGGGAATTATGTTACTCAATGCGTTGACAAGGTTGGTGAAGATCAATGTGTCCATGAGATATAAAACATGAGAGATAGTGCATATAGATGATTAAGGATTCCACACGTAACTAAAATAGAACCTCAGTTGGGTCCAAATTAACGTAGCTGACTTTGTGAAAAGAAGAGAACGAGACCCAGGGTCAAGGCTATAATGCGCTCCCACGACGCGCACGGCGACCGCGCCGCGGCAAGGCCGCCGGCGGTCTAAGCCCCTCCCAGCCACCTACTAGCCCCATCACCCCTCCTTCGCCGCACCTTGATGGCGGCTCCAACCACCCCAGCCTCGCCCACCGTCCCCCCTCCCTAGCCAGATCCAGATCCCTATTCCAGCTTCCAACCATGCGAGGCCGTCCGCCCGGGAGCGCTTTCAGGAACAGATCCCTCCGATGTCTAGCTTCAGATCACAAACTTGATGTCGCAGGAGTGGGCACTATCCTTCCTGATGGATGGACAACGGCAGATGGCTCTCACCAATGGAGTAGCAATGGACAGCGCCCTCTCACAAACAAAAAAAACTCACACGTAGAGAACACAATATCACCACCCTATCCCAGTACTTCTGCAAACTGCAAATCCAGCGTTATGCTAGGCATCAGTCATCAGTCTGACAATTCAAAAGTAGGGGAATCTGATGAGTTAGTAGGAACCACTTCTTCTGATGAGATACCACTTCTTCTGTACAGCTCTGAGTTGGGTAATCTGATGAGTTAGTAGGAACCTTGGCACTTTTTGTAGCCACCTTGTCCAGTCGAGATATCCTTCTTAAATTCCACTTAGCAATTTCAATCAAACCTACAAGGACAACATCGAGATCAGTTTAATTCAACTGAAACTCAACACAATGAATCATACTGCATTTTGCAAGGCAAACACACATCAAGCATTATCTAACTATAAATATGTACTGACAGTGAAATCTACAGCACATCCAAGTTTAGCCGTCATACGAGCCCACACCTTCACAAAATTACACATTCTACTAAAAAAACTGAACCTTATAAATCTCATACAGAACTTAAAAATTCAAGATAGGTTCAGTTATCAATAGAAAAATCATCAAATGGGTAAACAGGAATACGAGAGGATTCAACCATCTGATTATGAAGGTGTGGGCATCAGCAAGGATTTTATACCTTTTCTAAAATAGATACAGAACTAATAATGTCCCATCAAATTCCATATCTTTAGACCTGCAACCACAAAATTGTTTGTACACCTTAAAAGTGTCTATACACTATCTGTCAACTGATAACAACACTAAGCTGGCATATGCAGTAGCTGGTCGAGGAAGTGGATTCTACGTTAAACAGAACTAAATTTCGTGCTGACATTTTATACCATACAGGAATAAAGAGCATTTATGTTCTCAGCACACGACATCATATAAAATAACACAGCATAAAGGTTGCCAAGGAAAAATGCATCGATCCGATCTTCAGATTCCAGCTACTGCGTAACTAATGCACCCAAAATATACAATGAAAATCGATAACAACAATACTGCAAAGAAGAATAATTTAAACCTGAATCAATATCGACTCCAAGGAAGCTTTGACATTCATATGTCATCGCTGCACAAGGTTCAAAAATAGAAACGAGAGACTGAGCCAAAACATTCGATATCTGTGTCTACGTCAATCAGTTTGCAATTGCGAGATTTATCTGCGAGAACAACTACACGAAACCTATGATATATCAAAATTTAACAAAAGAACGTCAGAAGACGAGTCCTCAATACACAGAATAATACAGTAACAGCAACAGCTATTGGCATTCAGTTCTTACACCTGAATGCATCCATAGGAGGACCCGTAGCATAGATATGATCAACAGTTGCAGTACAAAGTTCCCACACGAAAACCATGCTATTGCAGACTATACAAGTTAAAAAGATAGCAGACAGTTTGCGTAGGGTGATCTCAATCGTACTACTAGTTACAACCTAAAATAGATGGCATTAAAATTGTTCTAAACGTAACCAACCAAACGTATGAATAAAGCACACAATATTTACGGTAATTAGCTAAACAATATCTTATGTTGCATAGATAAGACCTTTATATTTAGTAAGAGCTACTAAAACAATGTAACTGCGATCACCGACGACGATCTCCTGAGAGAAGATAAGAACAGCTAGTCATAAGCATTTCATCAAACAGCTAGGGCACATCCTGAGCAAAGGCTTCAGCTGCTTCGAATTAACCCATCCCAAATTCCCAATCCCAGGAAATCATTTCATCAAACAACTCCACTGCACGCACAACACAACCGACCAACAGAGAAGCCAGAATGGAGGGGAGGGGCGCGGGTTTAACTCACTCGGTTTTAATTCCGTAGATGAACACCTCTCCGCTTCTTCCCTCTACCTCCCTCCACCTGTAGCACGCACCTCCTCCCTTTGCGTCGCTCTGTTTCTACAAAATGAGCCCTGCTGTACGTAAAGCGATTGGAAGAGGAGGAGAGGGGCACAGGCATACGCGCCTCAGTTAGAGTCAGCACAGGAGGGGAGCAGCCTCCTTACGAACTTCTTCCTGCTGGATTCTCCTCTTACTGATTCGCCTCTTCCTGCTGGAATGATTTTATCCGGGATAGAGGAGAGCAAGCGGAAATACTCCCCGCCTTGGATAGAGGAGAGCAAGCGGAAATACTCCCCGCCTTCTCTGTATCGTCTTTGCAACTCGGCGTGGCAGCCAGCTATTAATAGGGATTTGAGGGCTGGGAGCCGCTGGAGGAGACCCTGCGGGAATTCCTCTATCCCTGGACAATCATAAATCGACAATTGCTCAAGGGAAGCGAGGCCATCCATCCCATCAGGCAACACTTTCAGGCCTCCGCAGTGATCGATTTCGAGATCCCTCAGCTTGGCCAGATCTCCAAGGTTTGAAGGCAGCACCACCAATCTTCTGCAAAATCTAATCTCCAATACCTCGAGCGATGCAGGCAGCTCGGGAATCTCCAGCAAACTGCAACAAAAGCCGACAAATAACCTCTTTAGCTGGGGCAGCGGAAGGGTCTGCTCAGACGATGAACCCTTCCCCTCCAGCTTGTCACAACTGCAAATATTCAGAGAGCGGAGGCGAACCAAGCTACGGAGCTCCTCCACTGGCCAACGGACAAGATCATTGCATCCTGTGATATCCAACTCCTCCACAAAGGCGAAGCATTCCCAGAGCATAAGGTGCGATCTGGACAAACTAGAAGGTGTTACAAAGCAGTTGGGGCCTTGTGGAGTCAAATTCCGAAGTGTTTCCAGAGGTCTTCTTTGGCTTTGGGTTTGCTGGTCCTGTAGAGGCACCATCGTCATGTTTGTCAGCGACCGAACCTTTAACTTCACCAAAGATGGCCAAGAGCGCAAAGGCATAATTGCAGACACAGAACCAGTTCCATCGTAATCAAGCTCAGACAACGTTGTTAGATGTGCGAGTGAACTGATTGGAAGACTGCAGCATTCCTGTATGATCAGTTTTTGGAGAACAGGGCTACCTGGAACACTCGCAAGTTTCGGGCACCTCACTATCGTTAGAACTTCGAGCACCGGGAACATTACCAAGCTTTCGGGCTCTCCTGCACTGGTTTCAGTCCATGTGTCCAAGCTCGGTAACTCAACTAATACCATCTTCTTCAACTTCGGAAAGAACTGCAGACATGAACTCTGTCCTTCAGCTTCCACCTCAACGCTCTTACATAATGTGGTTAGGCTATCCATCTTTGCTACTCTCAGATACTCAAGAGAAGCTGACAACCATACTATAGGTAGATCCTTACACCGTGGGCAGTTGGAAATTGTGAATTTTCTTAAGCACTGAAACATCTGAGGGTTTCTCATCCATTGTGATACTTCTACCCCAGCATATCTATCCACCTTCAAAATTTTGAGCTTACTATGAGGTGCAAGAGACTCCAATACTTGTTCTGCATTACAGACCTCATTTTCAGGCATGTCATATCTTTGGCGCCCCCAACACAACAACAATTCACCTAGATTTGGTTTCAAGTGGAGATTGGCCTCCTTTGCATCTGACACACACTTTATTTTTCTCAAGTTGTACAGTTCCAATGTGTTGCCAAGGTGCCGCACGTCTCTGAGCTCCTCGATTCCACGACCAGCTTCAGTGTCCACAATAAATGTTGTCAGTGTGCGAAGGTTCTTCAGTAGACTAATGTTTGGAGGCATCTGTTCCAAGGCATGACATCCAAGAAGATAGATATGAATGAGCTTCCTCATTGCACTTATACTTTCAGGTAACTGCTGCAACTTCTGGCAATCATTGAGCCTTAGTGTTTGCAAATTGTATAACATAGATACTGAATCTGGCAATCTAACAAAGTCAGAGCCAGAAAGGTCAAGATACCGTAAATGTTTTGCATTTTTGACCTGGCTATTAGTAAGAGAATTGCTAGAAGATCGCAACACTCTCAATGACATCAGATTTAACTCCTTAAGATCCATGTATTTTGGTGCTAACAAAGTACAGAGAGATGTTGTGCCTTTGAGTAGTCCACTGATGTGTTCCAATTCCGACCTTAACATGTACCCTTCAGGTGCAATCTGCATATGATGGACATCTTTAAAGGATGCTTTCTGCTGAAACAACTCTTCTGTAGTTGCACATTCGTCTGTGACATCTTTCGCTAGGTCATGCATTAAATCATGCATTTTACAACCAATTGAGTCATATGTTGTCGCACCGAAACCACATTCATTCACTTTCACATCTTGGAGGAAAGATCTCCAAACCAAATCATTGAAAATGAATTCTCCTTTCTGTGCCAAATCCATTGTCACCTCTTCTTGAAGAAAACCATTTGCCATCCATAGTTGGATCAGTATATCCTTTTGCATCTCATAGTCCTTGGGGAAGACCGCACAGAAGGCAAAACATTGCTTCATTTCAGATGTCAAGTGTCGGTAGCTCAATTTTAGTATGGGTAGGATCTCGTCTTTGCCTCTGACATTATCCCCAATGTTGCTTTCTTCTATGGCCTCCCATTCCCGTACTTGTTGTTTAGAACTCATCAAGCCACCTATCGTCTTCAGAGCAAGAGGCAGCCCCCTGCATTTCTTGACAATACATCTGCCAATGGTGACCAACTCTGTTTGCTCCTCTACGCCATTACTAAATGCTTTCTTTGAGAACAGTTCCCATGAATCATGTTCACTCAGACATGCTAGCTTATGGGGTCCTAACGTGCCCATTATGGATGCCACTTGCTGGCTTCGACATGTGACAACTATAATACTTCCCGGTCCACCAACAGAACACAATAGTGGCTTCACCTCATCCTCCCACTTCCTCTCCTGTTCATTCCACACATCATCAAGAACAAGCAGATACCTTTTCTCACCAATAACTTCCCGAAGTCGCCCTCGCAACAGCTCGATGGTGTCCTTCAAGTTGCATGTTTCTTTGGTAGCCAATTCAATGACTGATTTGACAACAGCAGTGGCTTCAAAGTTTTCGGAGACACAGTGCCACATGTTCAACTGGAAATGTTGCTGTACCCTAGGGTCATTGTACACCATCTTGGCAAGAGTCGTCTTGCCAAGACCTCCCATCCCAAAGATGGGCAGCACATGCACATTCTTCTGCTCTTGCTGGTCGAGCAACATCTTCACCACCATTTCCTTGTCTTCACCTCTGCCAAAGATATCTGCAGATTCATCCAGTGCTGCGTGCGTCTGCCGATAAAGAACCTGCGGCGCCTCCGCACGGTTCATCTCATCCACCAGGCTAAACTTGTTCATCTCCTCGACAAGCTTATTGATCTTGTCGAGGACGTTGCTCAGATTCCTGCTCATGGTAAGACGGAAGAGAAGCGGGCTGTGCGACGTGAAGTGGCTGAGTACCTTGCGTGTCTTGGACTTGCCGATCTGGGCCCCGCGGCGCAGCGCCTCGTATTGGAAGTCGTCGAGGACGTTGTCGGCTTCGTAGGCGACGGTCCTGAAGTCCTTCATCCACCTCTTGACGTACTGGTCGGTCTCGCTCTTCACCTCGGCGTCGGCCAGCTTACGCTGGACAGCTAGCAGCTGGCGCTCCAGCGTGCAGCGGTCGCCGTCGACACCACACATGCGGGTCACGGTCTGGACGAGCGCGTCGCCGGCCTTGCCAACCACGCAGCGCACCATGGGGAGAAGCAGAGTTTCCGCCATCTTGCTGTTAATCGGTCTCAGCTGTAAGCAAAATTAGTGAAGCTGGGTAGCAAGATCTAGTGAAAGTATGAATACCCAGATCCAGAATGCAAGGGTTAAGCTTAAGCACCTCGAGGAATGCAGTTAGTCAATGTCTTGGTGCCCCCAAACTGAACGTGGAGAGATTCCTTCAGATTATTTAAACGTTAGCGATGTATTTTTCTTGCTGAAGCTGTCCGTAAAATATTGCTTTTGAGTTCAGATCCCTCAGCTTGGCCAGATCTCCAAAGTTCGAAGCCAGTGCCACTAAACTTTCGCAAATCTCAATCCCCAATTCCTCAAGGGATGCAGGCAGCTTCATGATCTCCAGTAAAATGTCAGAACTGAAAATATGTAACTTCTCCAGCTGGGGCAAATATTTACTAGGATAAGAGGTGCTAATAAATTTAGTTATGAAAATGGAGTGGTTTCTCGGTCATAATTCAGAACTAAGAGAAGAACGGTGCAGGCCTAAACCACAAAGACAGTAAAGTGAAATAGAAACCAGAGGCCCTGATACTTACTTCTTTATACAGCGAAATAGAAACCAGGAGCACAAAATTTTGAGCTAAAACCACGCATTCATTTGTTTGCAGAACTTGTAAACATCAATACCATCCGACTACATCAACACGACACTATTACTGCTGTGAGAGAGAGAAAAAATGGGTGACGGGACACAAGGGGAGATTTACTAGGATGATAAGCATGTGGAATATGGTGCCGCGTCCTTAGAAGACGAGCTGATATATTTGGTGGCCAGCGTCTCGAGCTGGACTAAATGCAAGTGGGTGCTGCAGAAGTTGTTGACTGACATGCACAGCAATTTGTTCAGTTCAATCGATCGGGCTTCCTGATGCATTCAACTCAAAGCCTCAAGATTTCAAGTCAGAATCACAAGAACGTTCAAGTTTCAACTGAAATCCCTAGGCTTTCAGCATGAGATTCATCGGAACTTTCAACCCAAATCCTCAAAGCTCACAACTCAAGGATGATACAGGCCACGGAGCAGCATGGCCACGTTAGGGAGGCCCTCGCCAGCTATAGAGCAGGAGGGCACAGGAATGCGGGTGGTAGCAGAAGAAAACGCAGTGGAAGAAGCTAATTTTGCTGTAAACACAATAATCCAAAAAGTTCAAACCAAACATTCATTTTCGAGATGTAAACGAGATGACATACCATGCCAAGGCATACAATGCTATCAATTCAAGTGCGCACCACATCATGCAAGCACAGAAGATGTTAGTACGTCGTTGCAAAACTTCCTCAGTATTTTTCTGATTCTGGACGAGCATTTCAGAACAACTTGCCAAAATAAGGCCCAATAAAGGAACTGTGAAAAAAGCAATGGTGCAGAATTAAATTTAGAATAATCAATGCAGATCATCCTTGGCATCAGCCATCTTAGACCAAAACATGGCCGCTTGACATGGATTTTCGACCAGTTCACCGCCCTTTTAAACAGACCAGACCTACAATCAAAACAATGAAGTATGTCAGCTCGATGCTGAGTACTATGCTTGGATGGTATTTTAGTACCTAATAGTGTGTGTGTATGATACAAGGCATATGATGATAAAATATAAGGCAGGTAAAGCCCAGGGATCGGTAATTAGTGGTCGATCATCCGTGCTTAGCGCGGCGGTCGATTCTCAATCGAATTGTTCCTAAGCTAAAGGAGCCTGAAAAGGAGTATTTATTTTCTTTCTTTCTCTGTCACGACACAGCCAACCTCTCTTGCTATCCAGTGCCCCAAGCATATAGTTACTTTTCATTATTACTTCACACGAACGTTTCTACTAAAAAATTTATACAAACACGACCGCTACAATATTTTTACTTAAACAACACTACAAGCTCTTCGTACT
This sequence comes from Stipa capillata, assembly GCA_019208055.1. Classification (NCBI taxonomy): domain Eukaryota; kingdom Viridiplantae; phylum Streptophyta; class Magnoliopsida; order Poales; family Poaceae; genus Stipa; species Stipa capillata. The sequence goes on from JAGXJF010001896.1 coordinate 569,491, forward strand.
AATAGAATGAGCTCTCTATCCAAATAATACATAATTTTCTCTCCGAACATTACAATCTCTCGACTTGATATTACGAACTTTCTATTCAAACAATACTACTAGCTTTTCACTAGAATACAACAAGTTTTCAACTAGGAAGTTATGAGCTTTCTACTCGAATACTAGTTTTCCACTAGAACACAACATGCTTTCGATTAGAAAGCTACCAAATGATACTACAAACTTTCTACTCAAACGCTACAAACTTTTGAGTAGGACATTATAAACTTTTCTATTCGGATAATATTGCAAACTTCTACTCAAACATCATGAGTTTTCTACTATATACCACTATAAGCTTCTCCCTCGGACAATACTAGAAGTTTTCTACCCAAGCTTTCTACAAGCAAGTGCAAGCTTTAATTCTACTTGAACAATGCTATAGACTTTCTACTAATTCTGCTTAGAACTCCAAGCTTTCCACTTGAAATTGTGAACTTTTTACTCAGACAATTCTAGCTTCAACCTATTAACTAAACTTAATATGAGAGAAAAAATTTAAAAATTAATCATGAACAAAATGGTCGTGAGCACAAAAATCAACCTCCTTCATCAAAAGTCCTATACGATCCCCCATTTTATGATTTTTAAAATATGATTCCTTTTATTACATAGAAAAAACCTAATCAGTCTACATACATAACACTGGGCACTAAAAGCAATGAGAAGGAAAGGAACATGAGACCGTGAAGCATTAAGACGTACGTAATTACGATCCGATAGAGCCCACATGCACTGCGTATATATGCCCGGAAGGCCAGAATCATGCATTAGAGCATATAGGTGGGCTCCACACGGTAAGCAACGATGCTGTCGGAACTGACCGTCGACGCGATCGTCCACTTATTATGTTTTTCCGTAAAGTCCTGCTATTCCTGCTAGTCATATTTGAAACGCAGTACTGCCCTACCAACTTAAATACTAATCCTCACCACATTTATTTGCAAGCCAACCATACAGCACAGGCAACATTACTGAAACTGACAAGAGATGCAAGAATGGATTTATAGCCGAGAGCTTCTGCCATTCAAAATATTGCCTGCTCCCCCATCATTGCGTTGAGGATGCCATCTAGATTTTCCACTATTCCTGTGAAGCTAATCTCTTCTTACTTGCTAGGATTCAGTATTAGCTTTTTACAAAGGTCTCCGAGAATTCAGTTCCAGGGCTCCTGCTGATCTGCTCCAAGAAAAAGGGAAGCAAAAGTAAAGTAACTGCCATACTATAAATAGCACCAGGTTCAGGTATTCATGTGGGTGACAAATGAAGCAAGTATGAATGGAGAAGTGGTTCAAATTCTCACATGGGTCTGCTTGAGTAATTAGTAGCTAATAGACTAATGCTTTCACTGAATGGGTCTGGCCTTACTCGCCGTCTTTTTTGGTCACCATTGCCTGGGGCTATGTGACAGGGAGAAGAAGTGTAAGATGGTTTGTAGGAGAGAATGGAAGGAGGAAGGTTCAAGGCTCAGACTCTGGTGGGATGGGAAGGAATAGGGGTCCCTCCACTAATAAAGCATGCTTATCGGCATTCAGCAAAGCATCGGTGAAGTGACAAGGTGATGCTTGCTGTCTGCTGTCCCAGAGGAAAAAAAAAGAAGCTGAGCAGTGGCAAGCGAGAAGGGGCCAATTGCCAACGCGTCGCGCGCGGCCGGATGGATAGTTGCTGTGCAGCCATGGCGAGGTGGCGTGGATGGAGCCTAGTCCATCATGATCGAACTGGGAAAAACAGCGACCGAGACCACTTATTTATACTCCTATCAATTTAGAACTGTTGATGCTATAGAGGCAACCACAACGCACAGCCAGCATTACTGAACATGAGAGCTTCTGCCATCTCAATGAGGGTGCCATCTAGATTCTCCAGTATTCTTGTAACTTAATCTCTTCTTTCTTGCTAGCATGTGTTGCGTTTACAAACTAGCATGTGTACAGACATCTCACCATTCAGAAGTCAGAAGTGCATTTCATACTTCCTCATTTGATACGCCGAGCAGTGTCAGAACTATCAAGGTGCTCTTTGTTTGATTCACATCAAGCACCTTCTTCTCCCAGCTACAGCAATCTCTTGAGAGGATTTTTCTCCTCAGTCATTACTCCTTTCTTTGGCACTTGGTTCCCCAGAAACTACTTTTGTTTGGGCCTCCTTCAGGTGCTGGAAATGGAAGGAATTTCTTCTTCTAAGTCGCTTTCCCAAGTCGGGGCAGCCGTCTATGAGTAGGGATTTGAGCGCTGGGAGCCGCCAGAGGAGACCCTGCGGGAATTCTTGTATCCCTTGACAATACCGAAAATCCAATCCCTCAAGGGAAGTGAGGCCATCCATCCCATCAGCCAGCGATCATCAAGCACACAATATGTTATAACTACGGTGGAGCTTATTTTAAATAGTGAAGGAATTCGTGGAAAACAATACTTCGGTGAGCTCTGGATCGCCAACAAGCTCTTCAAGCATGACCTGAATGCTTTCTTCTTCACCATAAGCCTGAGCAGCAGTTTCAAGGACACCACCGTATATATCTTGAGGGGAATTATGTTGCTCAATGCGTTGACTAGCTTGGTGAAGATCAATCTGTCCATGAGATACAAAACATGAGAGATAGTGCATATAGATCATTCAGGATTCCACATTTACGCCCAAATTAACGTAGGTGACTTTGTGAACAAGACCCAGGGTCAAGGCTATAATGCGCTCCCACGACGCGCACGGCGACCGCGCCACGGCGAGGCCGCCGGCGGTCTAAGCCCCTACCAGCCACCTAGCCCCCTAAACCCTCCTTCGCCGCACCTTGATGGCGGCTCCAACCACCCCAGCCTCGCGCACCTTCCCCTTTTCCCCGTCCCCCCTCCCCCTACCCCGGAAAAGCTCGACTGGGGAACTTATGGCGACGAAGACCCCCCCCATCCCCCTACGCCGGTGCGGGCGCTACCTCAGGCGTAGCCTCTTCGGTGAAGTCGCCTGCTGTCTCCCAGATCTCCGAGGTCCCCGGGACAGCAGGTATTCATTGCTCCGGACCCCCTTGCCGAGGACAGTCCGCAGTCTGCCGCGCCGACGATGCGGCCGGTGCCGTCCGCGCGGCGCTGCGAAGTAATGTTGCTGCGCGCACGCCCGAGGATGCGGCCGGCGATCAACCTCAGAGGACGCCACCACTCACAGAAAACCCGGCCTTCAATTCACCGTGGCAGGTCGTGCACTCGAAGCGCCGGTGGAGAGAGCGCAAAGCCGGCAGTGTAGTTACTGCTCCTGCACCGGCCAACCATGCGAGGCCGGCAGCCCGGGAGCGCTTTCAGGAACAGATGTCTAGCTTCAGATCACAAAGTTGCCCTTTGCCGCGATCCTGTTAGGTGCATCCGCTGTCGCAGGAGTGGGCACTACCTTCCTGATGGATGGACAACGGCAGATGGCTCTCAGCGATGGAGCAGCGAAGCGAAAACCAGGCAGGGTTGCCTTGATCCATCTACCGGCTAGAACACCCGATCACCGACGACGATATCCTGAGAGAAGATAAGAACAACAACTAGTTCATTTCACCAGCTTGACAAGCATGAAACTTGAATCATATACCAACGTTTAATCTGGTTGATTACATGTATAGTAGTAAACTAGCATCTCATAGAGTTGGTAACTGTCTTCCGATTCTGAAATTTAAACTAGCAAATCTGCCAGGGTATTCCAAACATTACAAACATAAACATCACATACTTGAACGATCTTCATATACGAGACACCACAGATAATCCGTAAATGGTGCCTTCTGGAGCTAGCTATATCTATATGTACCACAAGCAAAATCTGGTAAAACATTTAAACATGTACATTGTCACAAGGGGAAAAAGTTACGATTAATGGCACGTTTTTACATTAACCGTGCACGTAATCATGATGGCCAAACAACGCCAGGTTGTGTACTTCTCAAAGTTAACGTAAACACTGCAGTGAATGTGAACTGCATGGTTTACCACCTTGCCAATTTGCCAACTAAATCTCTTGTATATATCCCCTGGATCACCTCCAATGTCTTCAAGAGTGGTTCTGGTATGAGATTCAGACTGTATCAGGTACACAAACTTTTATGAATTACAATAGAGCTGTTATGAAGAAATCGCTGTAGCGACTAATAGCTCATAATAGACTATCTCTTGAACAGTTGAACTGGCTGTCCAGCATCCAACTTCTTCCCATTTATCAAAACTCAAGATGGAGAAAGATCTCCAAGCTAAGATATGCAGAGAAATCTCACCATTTAAAAGAGCAATGTCGGCAGTATCATAATGTTATGTGTTTCTTCCGATCTAGCACCTTCTTCCCAGTAACACCTACAGTGAGCCTTTGCCTCTTCAGACTTCATTCCTTCCTGCACTTCTCATCTCTACATTCATCCTACACTGATGCACAAGGACAGACAAATAAAGAAGAGGTTTCCGGGCTCGCAGTCATATTGTTGTTGGGTTGTTACATACAAAAGACGATAGCAGCAAAGCATCATGGGACTTTACAAAATGCAAATGGCACACAAAGCCCTTGAACACACCGCACACAAATTAGAGAGAAAAGCAGCCTGATCACAGAAGCAAATTGAAAAGGATCAAAGGTTTCCTGAAATGCAGTAAATGAATTTACATGGACTGACGGGCAACACAATGCAGTTGGACAGGAAATAGCAGATGGTATAGGATTGGAAGTTTACCTGTTACTGAAGAGAATTGAGGCCAACCAGTTCATCATGCAGCGCTTCTGGGTCAAGGCAGTAACACATAGAGGACCATGAGCTTGCCCAGATTACCGAAGTTTGAAGGCAGTGCCACCAAACTTCTGTAACCTGAAATCGTGAATTCCTCGAGGGACACGGGCAGCTTCACAATCTCCAGTAAACCACCACAGTTGTAAATACTTAACATCTCCAGCTGGAGCACTAACAAGTGATAAGAGCCCCACAAATTGCATCTGCACGGCTAACAGTTTAACACAACACAGTTGCAGGAAGTACTACTATAGATGGCATTGTATTAAAAGTTTACCTCCGTGTGTTAATTATGGTGATCGGTGAGATCAGCTCAGTCCAGTAAGCAACTTATGGTGATCGGTGAGATCAGCTCAGTCCAGTAAGCAACTTAATTTCGGAGCCCTAACCCTTGCTGCAGAAATGCAGAACCCTGATCTAGAAGCAAACTCCAAAGAACAAATGTGGCAAGGAGCCGTGGAGTCCATGAAACCCTCTTAATTTCAGAGTCGGCAGAAGGCGGAGATAGATTTCCATCTGAAACCCTGACAAACGAAGAAAAAGGGGGAGAAATAAGAAATAAACATTCAAATATACACAAAACGAGCAGCGATTGAGAGATTGTAGAAACCAAGCCGCACTCCAGAAGAGGAGGAGAGGGGCAGAGGCATACGCACCTCAGTTAGAGTCAGCACAGCAGGGGAGGACCCTCCTTACAAACTTCTTCCTGCTGGATTCTGCTCTTCTCTGCATCTTCTCTTTCTGAATTTCTTTATCCGGGATAGAGGAGAGCAAGTGGAAATACTCCCCGCCTTCTCTGCATCGTCTTTGCAACTCGGCGTGACATTCCCATATGCGTAGGGACTTGAGGGCTGGGAACCGCTGGAGGAGACCCTGCGGGAATTCCTCTATCCCTGGACAATGAGTAATCGTCAATCCCTCAAGGGAAGTGAGGCCATCCATCCCATCAGGCAGCACCACCAAATTTCCGCAACCTTCAATCTTCAATTTCTCGAGCGATGCAGGCAGCTCGGGAATCTCCAGCAAACTGTGACAAAAATTGACAGATAACCTCTTTAGCTGGGGCAGCGGAAGGGTCTGCTCAGACGATGAACCCTTCCCCTCCAGCTTCTCACAAGTCGAAATATCCAGAGAGCGGAGGCGAACCAAGCTTCGCAGCTCCTCCACTGGCCAGCGGACAAGATCGTCGCATTTATAGATATCCAATTCTTCCACAAAGGCGAAGCATTCCCAGAGCATAAGGTGCGATCTGGACAAACTAGATGGTGTTACAAAGCAGCTGGAGCGAACAAGACTCAATTCCCGAAGTTTTTCCAGAGGTCTTCTTTGGCTTTGGCTTTGAAGCACCATCATCATGTTTGTCACCGACCAAACCTCTAGCCTCACCAAAGATGGCCAAGAGAGAAAAGGCATGCTTGCAGAGACACAACCAGTTCCATCATAGTCAAGCTCAGACAACGTTGTTAGATGTGCGAGTGAACTGATTGGAAGACTGCAGCATCTCCGTATGATCAGGCTTTGGAGCACTGGGAACATTACCAAGCTATCGGGATCTACTGCACTGTTATCCGTCCATCTGTCCAAGCTCGGTAAGCCCCATAATTCCATCTTCTTCAACTTCGGAAAGAACTGCAGATATGAACTGTGTCCTTCAGCTTCCACCTCAACACTCTTACATAATGTGGTTAGGCTACCCATCTCGCTTACGCACAGATACTCAAGAGAAGCTGACAACCATACTATAGGTAGATCCTTACACCGTGGGCAGTTGGAAATTGTGAATTTTCTTAAGCACTGAAACATCTGAGGGTTTCTCATCCATTGTGATACTTCTACCCCAGCATATCCATCCACCTCCAAACGTTGGAGCTTACTATGAGGTGCAAGAGACTCCAATACTTGTTCCGCATTAAAGGCCTCATCTTCAGGCATGCGCTTTCTGTGGTGCCCCCAACACAATAACAATTCACCTAGATTTGGTTTTAGGTGGAGATTGGCCTCTTTTGCATCTGACACATTCTTTATTTTTCTCAAGTTGTACAGTTCCAACCCGTTGCCAAGGTGCCGCAGGTCTCTGAGCTCCTCGATTCCACGACCAACTTCAGTGTCCACAATAAATGTTGTCAGTGTGCGAAGGTTGTTCAGTAGACTAATGTTTGAAGGCATCTGTTCCAAGCTACGACATCCAAGAAGATACATATGAATGAGCTTCCTCATTGCACTTATACTTTCAGGTAACCGCTGCAGCTTCCAGCAACCATTTAGCCTTAATGTTTGCAAATTGTATAACATAGATACTGAGTCTGGTAGTCTAACAACAGAGCCAGAAAGGTCAAGATACCGTAAATGTTTTGCATTTATGATCTGGCTATTGGTAACGGAATAACCAGAATAACTCAACGCTCTCAATGACATCAGATTTAACTCCTTAAGATCCACGTATGGTGCTAACAAAGTACAAAGAGATGTTGTGCCTTTGAGTAGTCCACTGATTTGTTCCAATTCCGACCTTGATATGTCCCATGCAATCTGCATATGATGGACATCTTTTAAGGATGTTTTCTGCTGAACCAACTCTTCTGTAGTTGCACATTCGTCTGTCACATGTTTCGCTAGGTCATGCATTAAATCATGCATTTTACAAACAGTTGACTCACATGTAGAGCCAAAACAAAAAAATTCCTTGGCTTGCACATCTTGGAGGAAGGATCTCCAGACCAAATAATCAAAAATGGATTCTCCTTTCTGAGCCAAATCCATCGTCACCTCTTCTTGAAGAAAACTATTTGCCATCCATAGTTGGATCAGTACTTCCTTCTCCATCTCATAGTCCTTGGGGAAGACAGCACAGAAGGCAAAACATCGCTTCATTTCAGATGTCAAGTGTCGGTAACTCAACTTTAGTATGGGTAGGATCTCATCTTTGCCTCTGACATTATCCCCAATGTTGCTTTCTTCTATGGCATCCCATTCCCACACTTGTTGTTTAGAACTCATCAAGCCACCCATCGTCTTCAGAGCAAGAGGCAGCCCGTTGCATTTCTTGACAATACGTCTGCCGATGGTGACCAACTTTGCTTGCTCCTCTACACCATTACTAAATGCTTTCTTTGAGAACAGTTCCCATGAATCATCTTCACACAGACATACTAGGTTGTGGGGTCCTAACGTGCCCATTATGGATGCCACCTGCTGGCTTCGACATGTGACAACTATAATACTTCCCGGTCCACCAACAGAACACAACAATGGCTTCACCTCATCCTCCCACTTCCTCTCCTCTTCATTCCACACATCATCAAGAACAAGCAGATACCTTTTCTGGCCAATGACTTCCTGAAGTCGCCCTCGCAACAGCTCGATGGTGTCTTTCAAGTTGCATGTTTCTTTGGTAGCCAATTCAATGACTGATTTGACAATAGCAGTGGCTTCAAAGTTTTCTGAGACACAGTGCCACATGTTCAACTGGAAATGTTGCTGTACCCTAGGGTCGTTGTACACCATCTTGGCAAGAGTCGTCTTGCCCAGACCTCCCATCCCAAAGATGGGCAGCACATGCACATTCTTCTGGTCTTGCTGGTCGAGCAACATCTTCACCACCGTTTCCTTGTCTTCCCCTCTGCCAAAGATCTGTGCAGATTCATCCAGTGCTGCGTGCGTCTGCCGATAAAGAACCTGCGGTGCCTCCGCACGGTTCTCCACCAGGCTAAACGTGTTCATCTCCTCAACAAGCTTATTAATCTTCTCGAGGACGTTGCTCAGCTTCCTCCTCATGGTAAGACGGAAGAGAAGCGGGCTGTGCGACGTGAAGTGGCTGAGTACCTTGCGTGTCTTGGACTTGCCGATCTGGGCCTCGCGGCGCAGCGCCTCGTACTGGAAGTCGTCAAGGACGTTGTCGGCCTCGTAGGCGACGGTGCTGAAGTCCTTCATCCACCTCTTGACGTACGGGTTGGTTTCGCTCTTCACTTCGGCGTCAGCCAGCTTGCACTGGACCGCCAGCAGCTGGCGCTCCAGCTTTCCGCGGTCGCCGTCGAGGCCCCACATGCCGGCAACGCTCCGGACGAGCGCGTCGCCGGCCTTGCCTGCCACGGCACGCACCATGGGAAGAAGCAGCGACTCGGCCATGGGTCGTGCTTGCGAACTGCGATGGGTTTGGTCAGGTTCTCTCGTATGTGGTGGGGGAAATTTCTGGGTGTGTTGTTCTCTTCTCAGAAGTGAAGTGACCGAACAGCCAAGGAAGGAAGTATGTGGTGTGCTTCTGGCCTCACCGACCGTCTTTTTTGGTCACCATTGCGTGGGGCTATGTGACAGGGAGGAGGAGTGTAAGATGGTTTGTACGAGAGAATGGAAGGAGGAAGGAATAGGGTCCCTCCACTAATAAGGCTTGCTTATCGGCATTCAGCAAAAGCATTGGTGAGGTGATGCTCGCTGTCTGCTGTCGCTGTGAGCAGTGGCAGGCGAGAAGGGGCCAAGTGCCAACGCGGCCGGATGGATAATTGCTGTGCAGCGGCGCTGTCAGCACCCAGAAATTACATTCGACTTATAAATAATGTGTCATTTGAATACCTGAATAATTGTTCAATATATCGTATGTAATGGCACATTACGGCACATTGTGGCGACGGTCTTGAAGTCCTTCATCCACCTCTTGATGTACGGGCTGTCTCGCTCTTCACTTCGGCGTCGGCCAGCTTACACTGGACGGCCAACAGCTGGCGCTGCAGCTTGCAGCGGTCGTCGTCGACGCCAAACATGCGGGTCACGGTCTGGACGAGTTCGTCGGCGGCCTTGCTGGCCGCGGCGCGCACCACTGGGAGAAGTAGCGACTCAGCCATGGCTCTCTCTCAGGCTGTTGCTAGCTTCGCTATGGAAAGAGAAGAGGAAGCAACAGTTAACCACTAGCTAGGACGAGAGCTCCGGTGGTGTGGGCTACAGCTAGGTTGTTGATATCTTTGACCGTCAGCGTCACCTATCAATTTAAGCTCACTGGTGTGGTGTGAATTTCTCAATCCACCAATTTCATTTCACTTTCTTAGCATATGCATCGTTGTCTGGTCCAGGATAAAAATTTCAGACTCCAAGAAAATGTGTCCTGCGATCTTATCACAAAGGAAAAAAAATTAATGTGCTGCGCTGAAGTAACAGGGCAATTAAAGGGTAATCACCATGTAGTTTCTGCTATCTTGGAAGTACCTAATATCTAGGAATTTTACGGGAAACAACGTAATTCGAAAATGCGTATAAAGAATTCACAGAGGATGATCCCTCCACAAGCAAACAGTTGCATGTAGTTCCTAGCAATCAAATTAGCAGAGATTATTTCCCAACAATCATTACAATTTAGCGCAGCACAAAAAACGCCTCTATGGGCTTGATGCTCAGTTTGACAATTCCAAAAGAGTATCATTATTCTGAATCGCTTTCCAGTGCAAAGGGTGTACCTGAAGCTAGACCGTGTTTCTACCATGTAAATGAAGGCAAAATATAAGAGGGGTATGAGCTATGCTCGCAACACAATGCACTGACGGCATCGTCTCCAGCAGTTTCTCCAAATTCACCAAGTCCAAGTTCAGCCACATGGATCCCTCCAGTGGTGAACGCAGACGCGATTCCTGCCATGTTTGCGCCTTTGATGTCGTGGTGCAGCGAATCCCCCACGGCGATACATTCATGGGCATAAAACGCCTGCTGGGGACATAGATGATGTATAGATAACCTGAGAAAGCAATAGCATATTAGTACTGTCTAGCAAGAGCTATTACACCACAAGAACTTAATGATCAGAAAGGATGATCCTAGAAAAGGCTATAAAGATCACGTGATCATGTACAGTTACAATCACAAGTTCAAAAACCCTGTGGTTCACCATATTCTGTGAGTCGCATTTCAGCTTTGTATCATGTTAAGTAGTTGAAGTGTTCGTTAAATTTACAAGAAGTAGATATGTCAAGTATTACCTTATCAGGCTTCCCCATCCATTTTACTTCACAGACTCTCAAATTTTGGCTGCCAGAGAACAGATTAACCATTTCTGGTTATATTACAGTTAACATGGTAAAGGGCAGTAATATTTTCATCATATCTCAGGAATAAAAAATATCTAAAGTTCTAGTGTAGCCAAAGCATATCCAATCATGAGTTAAAGCAACTGTACTATTTGGTAACTGTTAAATAGTCAACAAGGCATCAAATATGAAACTAATTAACCCACCAGGCATGACACGCAGATCTCGAGCTTCAACAGTGACATGATCTGGATTAGCTACCACCATTGGAAGTCCCTTTTCAATACCAAGTATTAGAACCTGCTCAAGCTCCTCAAGACTTTTCAGAAGTGGATCACCTAAAGGTGACCCCAGGGCTTCAGTACCATGGGCTACTATAAACTCGGCATCATCAACACTGCTCACGACTTGCAAACCAAGGCCCTAATAGAAGAAAAAAAGTAATACAAATTAGATGAAAAATCCATTTCAAATGCAAATACGATCAACATACTTGTTAAACGAAAACGAGAAACCATTTGTTCTGGTGTCATGTGCACCTCACAGTAGTACCAATGCATTCGATATCCCATGCTTGTCATTATTAATGCTTCTTCATATATGTAAACATTCGATGGAAGCATGTGCCACACCAATTCTGATGCTAATATATTACTTGAAAGAAACAACGGCTATCTCCCAGCAGTGGGAACCAGAGGAGGTATTATCATGGCATGCTCCAGCAGGTTCTTTACTCTAGCAAACCTCTCCACAGCAAGCTACTCCATCACGGCAGATGTTAGACACATTACAGGCGACCTACAGTGGACCTGCACGGCGGTGTATGGGCCTCAGTCTGAACATGACAAGCGCCTCTTCCTACAGGAGTTAAAAGACATCAAAACCGATGACCTTGCCCAAATGGCTTATCCTGGGCGACTTCAACCTGATCCTAAAGGCAGCTGACAAGAGCAATAATCAGATCAATACTAGATTGATCAGAGCCTTCTGAGCAGTAGTCGACAACTTGCACCTGCGTGAGCTGCACCTCCACAGTAGATCTTTCACCTGGTCAAATGGACAAGAAGCCCCAACATGCACCAACATAGATAAAATGCTTTGCTCACCTGATTGGGACGTGGAGTTCAATGATTGTCACCTGCAGGCGCTATCCACAATGATTTCAGACCATTGTCCTCTGTTGCTTGCAGGTGCCTTAAAGTCAACAAAATCTAAAACCTTCAGATTCGAAGATTGGTGGTGTTCCATCCCAGGCATTCACCAGGTGATTCATGACTGCTGGCAAAGACAAGTAATACCTACAGATGGTCTGATGCGCTTTCACATTAAGCTGTCAAGGTTGTCAAAAACGTTGCAGAGATGGAGTAGGAACCTTATCGGAAACACTAGGATGCAATTTGCGGTAGCCTCCGAAATCATTCTTCAACTTGATAAAGCACAAGAGTACAGGCACCTAAACAGGAGGGAGGTTACGCTGAGAGAGAGCCTGAAAGCAAGGCTGCTAGGCCTAGCCACCATTCAGAGGATACGTGCCAAACAAAGAGCAAGAATTCAATGGATCAAACAGGGGGGACGCCAATACTAAATTTTTCCACCTCAAGATCAACTCCAGGAAGAGAAGAAACATTATTGCTTCACTGCAAATACAGGAGCAGGACGTGTTCAACCAAAACGAAAAGAAGTCTTTTGTTGCTTCCCACTTCAACTCGATCCTAGGCACAAAGGAGCAGCGGCATCACACCCTCAACTGGAATCTATTGCAGATGCCGCACCACAACCTGTCCCAGCTGGAGGCGGATTTCACAGAAACCGAAGTGCTCAATGCAATCAGCTCAATGCCCAATGACAAATCTCCGGGGCCAGATGGCTATACTAACCGCTTCTTCAAATCTTTCTGGGGAATAATCAAATCTGATCTACTGAATGCAGTTCACAGCTTCTGCTGCCTCAGAACTAACAGGCTTAACCTTCTCAACAGTGCAGAGGTAGTCCTAATACCGAAAAGGAAACAGGCCATGACAATAAAAGACTACCGCCCGATTAGTCTAATTCACTCCTTCGGTAAGATCCTTACAAAGACAATGGCAAACAGATTGGCACCAGAGATGGAGGAAATTATCTCAAAATCCTAGAGCGCATACATCAAGAAGAGAGAAATACAGGACAATTTCATCTTCACTCAGAACATCATCAAGATGCTACACAGGCAAAAGGTCCCTGGACTCTTCCTCAAACTAGACATCCAAAAAGCTTTCGACTCTGTAAGTTGGGAGTACCTCTTGGAGCTCCTACAGAAGCTCGGCTTCGGCCCCAGGTGGAGGAATTGGATAGCTTGCATACTAGCCTCCTCCTCTAGTTGCTTTATTGTAAATGGAGAGCGTACACAGCAAATCTGGCACAGGCGAGGACTCTGGCAAGGAGACCCCCTTTCCCCCCGCTCTTCATCTTAGCTAAAGACCCCCTCCAAAAGGTTCTGCTGCAGGCTATTCAGCTCAATCTAATCAAACCAATCCCAGGACTCGCTAATGAGCTCAGGATCTCGCTTTATGCGGACGATGCAGCTATTTTTGCAAACCCGGACAATAGGGAGCTGCAAGCCATCCAGGCCTGCCTTCAAATTTTCGGCGAAGCAACAGGTCTACACACCAACATCCAGAAAAGCTGTATATACCCAATCAGATGCGCACAGATTAACACACAGCAAATCACGCAGAGCTTCCAGGCGCAGCTGAGACAGTTCCCTTGCACATACCTCGGGCTACCACTACACACCTCCAGACTCACCAAAACAGATGTGCAACCGTACCTTGACAAGCTGTCCTCCAGGCTGGCAGGTTGGAAAGGGAAGTTCCTTTCGAGAGCAGGCAGATTAACGCTCATAAACGCAGTCCTATCGCCATGTCTAGTTTACCTCCTCTCAGCCTTCAAGATAGACAAAGGAATAGTAAAAAAGTTCGAGAGAATCATAAGAGCTTTCCTATGGAAGGGAGAGGAAACCTGCTCGGGAGGACACTGCCTAATGAACTGGAAGCAGGTATGCCGACCGAAATCCCTTGGTGGATTGGGAGTCAAAGAGCTACAAAGGTTCAGCACCGCACTCCGTCTCCGGTGGTTATGGGGGGAATGGAACAACGAAAGCAAACCATGGAAGGGTCAGCCAACCCCATGCAATGAAGCAGACAGAGCTGTTTTGACGCCTCAACCAGAATTCACATTGGAGACGGCCTCACGGTGAAACTTTGGACCTCCAGGTGGCTTCAGAACACCGCATCGCGTGACATTGCTCCAGATCTCTTTATGCTTATCAAGAGGAAGCAGCGTTCAGTGGCTTACGAGCTTGAAGACAATAGATGGTTACGACCCCTACGGGCTATCAACACGGCGGCACAGGTTCACCAATTCATCACCCTTTGGAGATTAGTTCAAAACCAACACCTTGACAGCCAAGCGCCAGACCGTGCCTCCTGGAGATGGACGCAAGATGCGCAGTACTCTGCGAAATCGGCCTATGAGTTCCAGTTCACAGGATCTTTCGCCAAGTTTGATACCTCAACCATATGGGCAGCGGAAACCGAAGAAAAATGCAAAATTCATATTTGGCTACTTATACAACAGAGGATCCTAACAGCAGATAAGCTTCAATTACGAGGATGGCTTAACGGCACAACTTGCACGCTGTGCGGGTCTTACACAGAAACCGCCCTTCATATCTCTATTAGATGTGCATTCGCCCGACAGGTGCTCCGTAGAGTGACCACCATGAATAACCTTCCGCACGATAACCTGCTTCATCAAAAACCAAGACGACCTAATCGAGTGGTGGCAGTCTAGTTGCACGGCGAGAACAAAGACAGACAAAAGAAGATTCTATGGCATCCTAAGCTACGCGCTCTGGAACATTTGGAAGGAACGAAATGCTCGCATCTTTCAAGCCGTTTTTACTGATGTAGATCGTGTTGTCCTTAAGGCGCAGGAAGACATCAACTCCCGTAGGCTTGCTTTCTGCAGAACGTCGAGTGATACTGGAGACCCTCCTTGTTTTCTCTGATTTTCTTTTGATGCTTTGAGTTGCCTGAGTTTTTTCTATTTGTATTACCCAAACCTTTATTTTGTTACATTTCGTTCCAATCTATGAGAAAGGCAGAGCTCCTGCCAGTTCCTTCACAACTGCTAAAGAAAAGTAACCAAACAACAAACCTGCAGAGACATTGCACCTTGACTGCCCCATGTCAGATGGATACACTTCCTTTGGAGAGCTGCAAACCATGGATCATTCCTCCTATGTTTATGAAATTGAATCAAAAGTTCATCTTAAGTTTCTGCGTAAGTCGCATCAAATAACCGCAGAAGAAACATGAGCATGAAGCTTACTAAATGTTGTTAGTGTGCGAAGGTTGTTCAGTAAACTAATGTTTGAAGGCATCTGTTCCAAGCTACGACATCCAAGAAGATAGATATGAATGAGCTTCCTCATTGCACTTATACTTTTAGGTAACCGCTGCAGCTCTGAGCAACCATTGAGCCTTAATGTTTGCAAATTCTATAACATAGATACTGAGACTGGCAATCTAACAATGTCAGAGCCAGAAAGGTCACGATACCGTAAATGTTTTGCATTTATGATCTGGCTATTGGTAACGGAATAACCGGAACAACTCAACGCTCTCAATGACATCAGGTTTAACTCCTTAAGATCCACGTATGGTGCTAACAAAGTACAGAGAGATGTTGTGCCTTTCAATAATCCACTGATTTGTTCCGATTTATACCTTGACATGTGCCTTGCAATCAGCATATGACGGGCATATTTTACTGATGCTTTCTGCTGAATCGACTCTTCTATAGGCGACGGTCCTGAAGTCCTTCATCCACTTCTCGACGTACTGGTCGGTCTCGCTCTTCACCTTGGCATCGGCCAGCTTGCGCTTGACGGCTAGCAGCTGGCGTTCCAGCTAAGCCTGGGCATTCGGTTTAAACCGAAATTTCAGTTTCGGTTTTTGGTTTTTTAAAGATTTCGTTTTTCTGAAACTAGAAACCAAAATATGTTTCAAAATTTCAAAAACCAAAAATTCGGTTAACTGAAAATTCTGTTCGGTTTTCGGTTTAAACTGAAATATTCATAACACAAAAGAAATCACAAATGTGCCGGCTGCCGCTGCCTCCATTGCCGCCTGCCGTTGACGCCTTGCCACTGCCGGCTGCCGCCGCTGCCTTGCTATGCGCCCTTGCCCTGCCGCCTGTTGCTGCCGCTGCCGCTACCGGTGCTAGAGCTAGGTGGAGATGGCGCTGCGGCGGCTCAGCCTGGGCATTCGGTGCTAGGCCGCTACCGCCTCGCCGTGCCCTACTGGAGGGGAGAGGAGGACAGCAGCATGTCGCGGCAACCGAGGGGAGAGGAGGGCTGTGCGTCGCAGGAGGGGAGAGGGGGATGGTGGCGTGTCGCAGCAACCGAGAGGGGAGAGGACAGCGGTGCATCGCGGCAGCCGAGACGAGAGAGGATCAGAGGAGAGCGGCTAGGGTTAAGGACTTGGGGCCTGTTTGGTTAGGCTGTGGCTATTGAGAAAGCTACTGTTGGCTGACTGTCTAGAAAAGCTGTTGTAGCTGTGGGAAAGTGAACATATGACTTTTAGTTTATCCAAACCATATATAGCATTTTGGAAAATGAGCACAGAAACTTCAACACATTGCAAAAAGCTGGCAGAAGGCAGCTTTTTCAAATAGCTGAATTTACACTGCAAAGCCCACAGCTACCGTTGGCAAAAACTGCTGAAAAGCTAGCCGTTTGGTTGGGCTGCAGCTTTTTCCCGTGAAAAGCTGCTGAAAAGCCCAACCAAACACTCCCTTGGTAGAGGAGGTGCTAACATGGTCTGGAAATAATCTGAGTGGGTTGGGCTGGGCCTAGAGCAAGAGAAAAGAAATGCTTAGTTCGGTTATTCGGTCAATTCGGTTACCTGATCCAAAAACCGAATTGACCAAAATAAATTCGGTTTTCATAATATGCGAACCGAAATTATGACTAATTCGGTTTTTTTGGTTTCGGTTTATCGGTTTTTATGCCCGGGCTGAGCTCCAGCAGTCACTGTCGACACCACACATGCGGGTCACGGTCTGGACGAGCGCATCGCCGGCCTTGCCAGCCACGCCAGTCACCATGGGGAGCAGAGTTTCCGCCATCTTGCTGTTAGTCGGTCTCAGCTGTAAGCAAAGTTAGTGAAGCTGGGTAGCAAGATCTAGTGAAAGTATGAATACCCAGATCCAGAATGCAAGGGTTAAGCTTAAGCACCTCGAGGAATGCAGTTAGTTAATGCCTTGGTGCCCCCAAACTGAACGTGGAGAGATTCCTTCAGATTATTTAAACATTAGCGATGTAGTTTACTTGCTCAAGCTATCCGTAAAATATTGCTTTTGAGTTCAGATCCCTCAACTTGGCCAGATCTCCAAGGTTTGAAGCCAGTGCCACTAAACTTTCGCAAATCTCAATCCCCAATTCCTCAAGGGATGCAGACAGCTTCATAATCTCCAGTAAAATGTCAGAACTGAAAATATGTAACTTCTCCAGCTGGGGCAAATATTTACTAGGATAAGAGGTGCTAATAAATTTAGTTATGAAAATGGAGTAGTTTCTCGGTCATAATTCAGAACTAAGAGGAACGGTGCAGGCCTAAACCACAAAGACAGTAAAGTGAAATAGAAACCAGAGGCCCTGATACTTACTTCTTTATACAGCGAAATAGAAACCAGGAGCACAAAATTTTGAGCTAAAAACCACGCATTCATTTGTTTGCAGAACTTGTAAACATCACGTCTGTAATACCATCCGACTACATCAACACGACACTATTACTGCTGTGAGAGAAGAGAAAAAATGGGTGATGGGACACAAGAGGGGATTTACTAGGATGATAAGCATGTGGAATATGGTGCCGTGTCCTTAGAGCATCTCCATCCGATTCCCTATAATCCATTCCCTATATCACCATTTGAGAATTCTACAGTAAAGATTTCTTCCCTAAAATCCCCTCATACTCTAACCGATTTCTCAAATCTCATTCCCTATACTCCACTCTTCTATATTTTATTAGTTTTCACCAACTAACATGTTATTTGTACAGAAAAAATAAAACCGCTTTATTAATACGGTTGAAACTATAAGTAATATGTCATTTGTAGCGGATAAAATTGTGACGGATAAAATTGTAACGGCTAATTTTGTAACGACAAAATTTGCAATGGCTAAATTCGAACGGCTAAATTCCAACGGCAAAATTTGCAACGACTAATAGAAATGCTACTCTTCCTTGAACCAATGATCATTAAATTGGAACACCACAGATAAATATAAAATTCTGAAATCCATTAGCAAGATGATCAACTGTTGTACAAAAGAAATGGTGCATCAACATACTACACATTAGCCTGGATCTTCTTTTGCAGACACCAAAACCTGGAATATCCAAGAGCCATGATTCAGTCAATGAATCAAAAGGAGAGCATCAAGCATTGCAGTGTTTTCAACAAGTATCCACATAAGAACAATAAACAGAGCTACCCAAAACAAAATTTGAAATCACTCAGGGCACTAACAGGTAAGAGCATATGAAGATTGCCCCAAAATGGTCTGAGCTTCCAATCATCCTAAGAAGATACCTTCCGCATCCGCCCTATGTTTATTTAGCATAACAACCGATTCAAATAACAATTGCAGTACCATAGAGACTCAGGCATTCCCACCACTCCTAAGAAAAATCATCTCACAGAGAACTCATGTCAAAGCACGCAAGCACCCAAGCTATTTCTCAAGATTCCAGCAATCCTAGCTCACATGCAGCGCCCCGTAGACAATTAAAATCTAACAAAATCATGATCCGCAGTACTAAACAGCCTCTAGAAAAAACAAATCCTACCAGGTATTCCAATTTCCAACTACTCAACATCGGATTCGTATCAGACAGAAAACAAACCAATCTGTTCAAATACTCACTACGCTAAGCTGGTGGTCACTCACAATGCGTTCGGTGGCGCCGACGGGGCCCTCGAGGACGCGGACCCTAGCCTTGGTCTCCTCGACGAGGCGCTTGATGAGCTCGTCCTTCCGATGATGCTCCCAACCTTCAGCACCGGCACCACCATCCGGAACATGCTGTCCGCCTCTTCGCACGCGACCTCGGTGGCGGCGGCTGGGTCGGCCATGGCGGTTGTGGCTGCTGCCGACGACGCGAAGGCTAGGGTTTGGGCGTGGACTGCGGAGAACGACATGCGAGCGGGGGAGACGAAGTCCGCATGGCCGCGGGACGCGGGGCGGAGGAGCGAAGAGGCCGGCGGTTGATGGATGGGGAACGGGAAGAGCTTCCTCAGAAATGAGGAACGAGAGGGATTGGATAGAGAAGCAACAGTGATAGGGAATGAGATAAGGATTCGGTTAAAGGGATTTTTTTACTGTTCTCACCTAAATTAGGTATAGGATCCATATAGGGAATCGGATGGAGATGCTCTTAGAACACAAGCTCATATATTTGGTGGCCAGCGTCTCGAGCTGGACTAAAGGCAAGTGGGTGCTGCAGAAGTTGTTGACTGACATGCACAGCAATTTGTTCGGTTCAATCGATCGGGCTACCTGGTGCATTCAACTCAAAGCCTCAAGATTTCAAGTCAGAATCACAAGAACGTTCAAGTTTCAACTGGAATCCCTAGGCTTTCAGCATGAGAGTCATCGGAACTTTCAACCCAAATCCTCAAAGCTCACAACTCAAGGATACAGGCCACGGAGCAGCATGGCCACGTTAGGGAGGCCCTCGCCAGCTATTGAGCAGGAGGGCACAGGAATGCTGGTGGTAGCAGAAGAAAACGCAGTGGAAGAAGCTAATTTTGCTGTAAACACAATAATCCGAACAGTTCATACAAACATTCATTTTCGAGATGTAAACGAGATGACATACCATGCCAAGGCATACAATGCTATCAATTCAAGTGCGCACCACATCATGGAAGCACAGAAGATGTTAGTACATCGTTGCAAAACTTCCTCAGTATTTTTCTGATTCTGGACGAGCATTTCAGGACAACTTGCCAAAATAAGGCTCAATACAGGAACTGTGAAAAAAGCAATGGTGCAGAATTAAATTTAGAATAATCAATGCAGATCATTCTTGGCATCAGCCATCTTAGACCAAAACACGGCCACTTGACATGATTTTCGACCAGTTCACCGCCCTTTTAAACAGACCAGACCTACAATCAAAACAATGAAGCATGCTGATTAGTATGCTTGATGGTATTTTTGTACCTAATAGTGTGTGTACGATACAAGGCATATGATGATAAAATATAAGGCAGGTAAAGTCCTGCTGATTATGCAAGAAAGGAATAATGTGAAAAGTCGGTTAGGCAACAATGTATGCAGTTATGTACTCTCATATGACATAATTTTAAGTTTTCAAGTGGATAATTTCCATGTATCTGATTTATCGACCAAGGATAAAAGGGATGTCACAGAACAGTAAGATGTAGGACATTGGTTCCATTTCAGTGGTTGTTGTTGCTGTTTTATGTCTGCTCTTCTTGGTTGATGTAACACATGTACACAAAATCACTTGATATGTGCTCATGTGCACCCAAGCAAGCCAAGTTCAAACTCAGCCTCGCAGTCACTGCAGCGGGTGTTTAATACACCGTGGTGGAAACCCCCAATCAAAAAAGGCAAAACTACAAAGATAAATGTTTGGACTATAACTAACAGGTTAGCAAGCAAAACGGCAGGCTAAAGTAAACTCCAATAACATAACCATAAACAGTTTCAAAAGGGTCTGGGTGATCATTGAGAAACCTTTTTTTACATCAAATTATGAGATCATACCCGAAGACAAGCCACCTACTCATCTTCTGGAAATGTATTCGGTCCCTGTAGACCTAGAATATAGGAGAAATTTACAGCAGGTAAGCATTAGAAAGGAACATATCTGAACTTTGACACAGCATCTGAAATAGACCATACCTCCCCTGTTGCTTTCCTCCATAACCATGTCTGATACTCGCACCTTTGTCATGTGTAGGGAGACCAGCCCGTTCATGTCTTCCTCCATTGGCAGCAACTGTGTGCCTCGATGACTGCCCAGGTCGAACTTCATCTGAAAATCCATTCTCTTGGTGTTGATCTCCAAGCTTAGCTGCAGTAGAGCCATTTCCTGAGGGCATTGAATTTGAAGATCTGGAATCAACAACAGGCCCTCTCTTTTGCCGAGTGATTTGTGCCACAGGAGTAACAGCAACTGAAGGCAATAACGACGAGTAAGGAGCAGAAGATGCAGCAGCAGCAGCAGCAATTTTAGCAGCAGCTGTTGTAGCTGAAATGATCTGTTGTGCTCCTTCACGAAGGTGAATGAAGTCTCCTTCAATCACAAAGAGCTGCAGATGCAATAAATGTATCAGTAACAGAAATTATCCATATACTGATTAAATTTCTGTAGAGAAAATAAACCTCTTTATGACTAGCCACAAAGTCATCTAGCTTCCCATAATGCTTCTTATAGTCATGCCAATGAAGAGGGGCCAACATTTTCCCAAGCCTATTTGGCAGCTGCGCAAAATGCACATATATCAGAAAATGTTACACTAGACCCAAACAATATACACTTTTGCTAATTCTCAGTTGCCCGAAATTTTTGTACATCTCAGTCACCTAAAATTGCACACTAGTGAGCCCCAAATTGCAGTCTTCAAAATGCTCAATTTTAGTAGAATGTTACTGCAATTTTTAGTCCATATGTTATATATGAAGTGAGCTGGAGATGAGGATGGTTGGATGTTGATCTGAAGGCTTAGAAAAGTGACTGAGATTTAAGAAAATTTCAGGCAACTGAGAAATAGACAATCCCAAAAATATAATTCCATAAGTAGCCACTCACAGTTGAACTAATCCTGATTCGGCTATCAGATCCAGCAGGAACTGCACGAACAATGCAAGATAGAAGGGATCTTTCGTCTAGAAGGACAGGCTCCTTTGGTATGCAAGGTAACACTGAACCCAACCACCACCGGCGGATGTAACTGTGTCAGCCTGATTTACAACATTAGACTTGAATTCTGGTGCAATATTTTTCAAGTGGGTCTGGGTAGCTGATCCAGCAATATCTGAAGCTTTATTCTGCTTCCTAGGTACTGGCTCCACAGACTGCTTGCCAGATGTAACTTTCTCACCCTGGTTGTACATAGAGCATGTGTGATATGAGATGCCTACACATTAAATCGAAATTTTATGAAACACATAAATAATAAAGCAGAGACCTTCAGTTCTGTTTTTTCCTCTTGACGTTCAAACTTTCCTGTAGAACTAGCACTAGAAGATGAGTCATGGGCATTTTGCTCCTCATTATAAACTAAATGTTCAGTAACATTGGATTCCATAACCTGTCAACAGTTTTTTTTCCCAGAAAGAATTAGATTAGAAGGACCAAATTGGAGAGAACACAAACAAACAAACAATAAGCAAACAGACTAACCTTTGATTCATGAATTGATTCAGCAACCACACTTGCAGAACGTTGTTGTTGCTCCTCATGGGCTGTGAGATGTTCTGGATGGATTACCTGATTCTGCTTAGAAGAGAGCTCAGCATTCTTACTAGCACCTGGTTGTAATGCATTCTGATCTGATTGGGATGGCTGATAGTTTGTTGCATCTGGTGTTTGCGAGGCATTTTGTGCTTCCTACATGAGAAGGAAATTATTTCCAAATTAGAAGGGGTCCCACTGTCAGTAAAATTATGATACGACAAGTGAGGTGCTCATGAGTATAGTAAATTACCTGTTGATTGGGCCAGTGTAGGCTTGGTTGGACTGTAGGATGAATACTACCAAATTGAGTAACACCAGAGTTGGGCGAGGCTAAAGATTGAGGAATACCTTGAGGATGCAGCATATAAGAATGCATCCCAGCCATCTGCCCAGAAGGAACAAAACCACCTATTCCCAATAGTGAAGATGGAATAACAGGTACAGCAGGCGCATTATTTCCCTAAAACCAATAAGAATTATAGCTCGCTTAAGAATAATTCTAACTGATAATGAAATAGAACAATCAACAAAAACCAACATGACATAGTCTAACTGAAATAGAAGGAAGAACAGAACAGAAGTCAGGCAGCCAAGATTGAACAATATTTTGCATCTTTGATGATAGCCACTGAAACTCTCAACTGAAGCTACTCAAAATAAATAATACCTTTATGGAACCATCTGGACTTCCATTATTTGTCACTGGCTGATTGCCCTCTGTCGATGCACTACCATTTGCAGCCATGTAGTTCCCTTTGCTTTGAACAAATGATGATTCAGTTGAACCCTCCTGAGCAACTTGTGAACCATCTTGTTGTGCTCCAGTACGTTCCCTTAACTCAGTTAGTTCTAGCTGGAGTCGTTGTATTGTATGCAGAAAACTCTGTTGCATTTCAACATACTGGGGACAAACAAGAGGAAGTGAAGGGAATGCTAACATCACGCAGTGAACAACTAAACATTGTTGAAATACAACAGCCCAAAGAATTTAATAGAAGCACAAAGCATACATGTGTAACAGAAAGAAGGCATCTGCAGAACTTAACAACTTACCTGCTGCTGGAAAGTGCCCCAACATTGATTAAACTGCTCAGTACGCTCACGTAACTCAGCTTGCAGTGACTGAGACTGTAAAATATCCATTTCTTGAACTCGTGCAATCCAAGCATGAGCATCCCTCAACTGTTCATCTTTGTATAGAATGTTGTCTTGAGCAACCCTATGCTGGACAAATAAAATGTTTATTTGTGAGTACTTGAATGCTAACATTCATGAAGAAATGTTAACCTTTTCATTGTTTGGGCATGAACACAACAAACTAATACAACAGAGATAATGCCCAAGAATCGCTCGAGACAAGATACTTTTTGTGATATGGGGAAATCCTGCCATTAGAAAAGGAAGTTGAAATATTGGAAAGGGCCTAGTTTACCACATTCAGGACATTTTACTATGACATAACTACAGTACACTCATTTTAAGATACTAACATGTTAATTATTTGAAAATTATATTCATTTTAGGAGACTACCATGCTAATTATTTGAAAAATGGAACTTGAAACAGTTATCCAAGGAGATCGTGCAAACTATGATATTCTTTACACAGTGAGTATAAATGTTTCAGGATTTTATTAGTGGAAGATAACCACATAATGCATAGACCATCTAAAAGAAAAAAGAGAAGGATAAAGAAGAACACCTGTTCTTCTAGTGCAAGAAACTGGCTTTCTTTTCTCGCAGATGTTCTTGGATATCATGAATTTGCTTAAGATGTTGGGCTCTTTCAGCTTCAGAATTATCACGTTCCCTTCTGCACAAAATAAGAAAACATCAAGCGTACATTTTAGGTTATACAGTGAATCTCTTTATTTAGCCAGCAAAGAAAAGCCTAGACGCGGATTTTGAATAACTAGAGAAAAGGTTTTAAAATGTATTTGCATAGAAAACTATATTTTGGCCATGCATGAAAAACTATGACATGTGGTGGTTGGTGAAGTCAGAAAGTTAGAGATCTAGCAATGTAACTTGACACAACAGCAGCCCATAGAGCAACTTTATAATTCACATGCATGGTCCAGAACTCTGGATAATGCTTTGAAGTTTAAAGATGTACAACTTCACTACTGTCTTTCTAACATGTAAGTTCTCATTCCATGCAAGAAGATTTAGAAGGTAGCAATGATACCTGACACTTGCGAGCTCCTTGGTCTGTTCTCTAAGAAGATCCTGATTTGCCCATACCTGACAAAATGAAACAAAGACAATGATAGAGATCATCAATACTCAGCTGTGAGCAGTGCATAACATAACAGTGACGACCACTAACCGTTTGATGGTCAATCTTCAAAGCATCCAATTCCCTATCCTTATCATCCAATTTCATTTCCAGCTCAAGAACGTACTTCTCCCGTTCATGTAGTTGTTCCTGTTCAATCTGCACATCAGTTCTGTTTCCCAAACAAGGGCAATACAATCTGCACATCAACTACATTACCACAGACAAGATGCTATATAATTGAGATGACTGAAGGTAACACAAGGCAAAGTGGAGTTCAAATCAAACCATAAGATCAGATATGTTCACTAGCTACCTTGCATCTTATTGATATAGCACTACTGAACCAACAACTGTGCATCACATAACTATATTTGAGCATTAACCACCATTCAACTTTGCTCATCAGCAGATAATCACATAACCACAGGGCAATGCAACATTATCAATACACAAAGGACTTCTACAGAGCTACACCCTCGCTGTCAATGATGAACTTGGCCACTTCGAGAAAACCAATATAACACAGAATCAATTCCATTTCAGTCTACAGAGCAACCAACAAAGGTGATACCCACTGTCTGCCCATCATGGCTCCCAAAATTATCAATAGCATGTAATACTTCCCAGGCAACCGTCAACCAGTACAGACCATGTCATCTGCAATCAATAAGTCCTATGTACTTCCCTCCATCTAGTGAGTAGCGCAACACCAAGCACATGAAAGTGAAAGCACACGACCTTGAGCTTTGCCGCAGCTGCTACATGCTCCTTGGCAGCCGCCCCAAAGCTGCGCTGCGCCTCAATGATCTGCGGGTGGGCGATGGCCTGTGCACGCAACTCGATCTCGACCTGCTGCAGCTCCTCCCGCTGCCGCACGACGCTCTGCAGGCGCTGCTGCAGGATGTCCTCGCTGAGCCCGCCGCTCCCGTCGATGGTGATCGAGCAGAAGTCCTCCAACCCTCCCGTCCCGTCCTGCACCAGAACCCAATCACGAACCAATCAGCACCGAAGCTCAAAGATGGCTGTAGACTGGGGAAGTAAGCTGAGGAAGACGGCACGCACCTCGTAGATGGCTCTGCCCTCGGACTGCACCATCTTCGCGTGCTCCGTAGCATCCTGAACACCAAAACAACACCACCAGCGTGAGTACGACAGCAGGAAGGGTTTCGCCGTGCGGAGGGCGCGCGAAGTAGAGAGACGACCTCGGCACCATTGGTGCGGAGCGAGGCGTCGGGGACGGCGCGCCACTCCTTGCGCGCCGCCGCGGCCTCCATTTCTCGACGCCGGCGACGGCGCCGGGTTCCGCCGCGGGATCGGGATCTGGCGGCGGCTAGGGTTTTGCGCCCCGCCGCAACGCGGATCGCGGTGAGGAAGGCGGAAGCGCGTCCGCGAGGGACGATGAGGAGGAGGCCCTGGCTAGGGTTCACGCGCGCGGCGGAGGAGGCGATCGGAGCGGAGAAAATTCGGGGGAATTTCTGCCGGGGGCGTGCGATTAGGGGGAGATCGACGAGAAGGGGAGTGGAGAGAGACCGAGTGTGTGTGTGTGTGTGTGTGTGTGTGTGTTTTGTAGGGATTTGGTGGTGGCGCCATCCTGTCAGGCCGGTCCACGACCATGGCGGCCCGTGCTGGTGGGGTGGGGATTGCAATTTTGATGGTTGCGTCTTGCCTGCCATGGAAGTTTCAAAAAAGAAAATATTCTCTCAAGAAAAATGCCCCAGAAAAGTTGCGGTAATTGTGGAATTTGGTGGGAGTTAGCTTTAGTTTCATGCAAAATCTTTGCATTTTGTATATTGTTGCTTGTAATGAAAAAAGAGTTAGTTTCACAAAATTTACAAGTTCAATGTATGAAAGTCACAAAGCTATAATTTAGCAATTTGTCAGGACTATGGATTTAATGATCAATATCACGGAACTCCGAATTTAGGATTTTGTGAGTATGCCATGTTTGAAAATGCATTGTATACATGTAGCTTTGTGATATAGTTATGTTATTTTATAAATTTGGTTTTTAAATCTGTAGTTTTGTGATCCATTGGAAGTCTAGTCTAGATATATATATAAAAAGAGTTGGTCTTTAGATCCGTAGTTACGTGATAGTTTATATATTTAAGAAAACTTACTCTAAATAAAAGAAATTACTTGGAGAGCAAGTTGGTATTATTGGACCGTGCAAAAAGAAAGTCGCGATTATTGGGATTTGTTTGCAATTTTAATATATTTTGTTAGATTATTACGCCGGTAGAGGGCTTGAGTGGGCTGAAAGGCTGGCTCTGTCGGCATGTGGGTCCGATGACCGAAATGTTACTCCAGTATCCAGCTGAGCGGCGGCCAAGCTGATTTACCCCGCGAGACCATGGTCAATTTCAAAAATAGTCTGTCTCGCAACACAATAACAAAACTGACGCTGCGATGGTCTAGATAGCCACCACGTGGCACTTATCGCGCTCTACAGCCGCGACAGGTCTCCTATCGCGCCTCCCGACCGCGACAGCACCCGGGCCACGCGACTTACGGCCGCAACGCGCGACAGGAGACCTGTCGTGGCTGCGGAGTGCGACAGCTGCTCCTGTCGAGGCTGCAGAGCGCGACAGGAGACGTGTCGCGGCCGCGACACGCGACAGGAGCAGTTTCGCAGCAGCGGCGGTGGGTCTAGGTGCTATCGCGTCTGGCGGGTGCGACAGGTGCCACATGGCGGCTGTCCAGACCATCGCGGTGTCATTTTTGTCATTGTGTTGCGAGACGGGCCATTTTTGAAATTGACCCCTGTCGCGGAGCCAAAACAGCCATTTTTCCCAGTTGAGCTACCTTTCTGGCCTTGTAAGGCTGTAGTAACTAGTTTCTTGCTTAGGCTTGTTCTTTTTGAAGACGAGGCGAGCGAAACGGAGCCCAGTACAAATGCTTCCCAGTTAGAAAGAGTGTCATTTTGGAGTGTGCAAGTGACTTAATTATTGAGGAGCCCTACCTATAGTGCTTTTGTAAGACTTTTAGCGAGCAGATTAGAGATGAGATAAGACCACTAGACAACAGAAAACAAGCTTTAAATATGCACTCTTGGTCCATGTCGTGCGTAAACTGTGAAGTATGTCTCCTTGAGGTCGATCGGGCATATCGATAGGATCCTTGAAGTTGAGCATCTGATATGATCATTGATCAAGGGGTCAAGCATGAACAGAGCCATGTTGTAAACTGCAACCTACTATTGTTTTGTGAGAATAAAATTGCTAACCAATTCCCTTAATCAACACTCTTTCGCTGTAGTAGTATTCGCGATAAAATGTCAATACATAGTGCAGCAAAGTAACTTTGGACAGCATGAGAGTAGTGAACCGAAGGTAATCAAGATCAAATTGACTGGCGACTAGTGTAGAGAATGCAGATATATTAGTGTGAATAAAATTATTAGGTATCAGCAGCCTTTTTCGTTCACCATCACCTAAAATAAGTATTATTATTCGTAAAGATATTAACATGGGCAGTGAAAGTAAGCATGGCTACATGCAGCCAGCTTAATATGTACTAATACTCCTTAGTCCTAAACACCAAACTGAGTATAAGAACGGATTAAGCTTGCAATTTATTTCATTATCTGACAGATTAATTAAGCTCTCCTGCAGCTAGCCGTGTGGAGCAATGTCGCGCGGAGGCAGCTCATGTCCTGGAGCGCGGCGGGCACGTCCACGACGGCGTCCTGCACGGTCGCCGCTCCCACGCGGCTCACGCACGCGTGCTGCACCGCCAGGTCCATGCCAGCGCCCGGAGCGCGGCAGTGAGGCGTGCGGGGGCGTGACGCGCGGCCGTCGTCGTCAGGCGCACCGCCGCCGCCTCCCGCCCGACCATGCCCACCTCGAGCTTCTCCTCGAGCACGGGCGCCGCCGCCTTCTTCGCGTCGGCCTCGAGCGTCACCGCCGAGAGCGAGCTCCCGACGGCCCACACGGAGTCGTCGGCCAGCAGCCATTGCTCGGGACGTCGCATGACATGAACTCGAGGGCCGGATCGCCAGCGGCGGAGATGAAGGAGGCCGCCGGGGAGTGAGGAGTTTTTTTTTAAATATTATTTTTTTTTCAGAAATTTCAGAAATAATACCGCGACTGAAAAAATTGCAAAATGAGCTTCAATCGCCACGGGTCACGGCGGTAGGGTCCAATCGCCATGACCCGTGGCGATTTCTCCGTAACCGCCACGGGTGATGGCGATTGGTGGCTATCGCCGCGGGCCGTTACGGCATTAAATCCAATCGCCACGCGTGCTGGCGATAACGGTCCAACCGCCACGGGTGGTGGCGACTGGAAGTTAATTCCGCGCGGAAACCGGTAACCGCCACGCCACGTGGCGTAATCGCCACGAGCCGTGGCGATTACGGGGAAATCGCCACGAGTGGTGGCGATAGGCCTCAAGCCTATATAAGCGCTCGCAGTCGCCTGCCGACAGCGGCGTGGGTGGAGGAGGAGTTCCAGCGGGCGCCGCGGGAGGAGAAGAGAAGAGAGTTCGGGGAGAGAGGGAGAGAAAAAATAGAGAGGAGAGAAAGGGAGAGAAAGTGTAGGGTTTTTTTGCCCTAGTTTGAAGGTACATTTCTAAATCTTTTAGATGTTTTACTAGATATAGAAATAGAGATAGATTTAGAGTACATTTGTAGAAGATCTAACTTAGGGTAGTTAGTATTTAGATATTTGTAGAAGATATAACTTAGAGTTTAGGGTTTAGATATTTGTAGAAAATAGAACTTAGGGTTTAGGATTTAGATATTTGTAGAAAATAGAACTTAGGGTTAGGGTAGATGTATTCGTAGTATTTAGAGATAATAGTAGATCTAGAATCGTCTAGGGTTTAGTGTAGATTTGTAGGAAGATGCAATTTAGGGTATATCTGTTAATAGTATTTAGATCTCGTAATGTGTAGAAATATGGTGATATTTTAAATAGAAACGTTAGGTATATTGCATAGGTAATTAGTTCAGAAAAAATTGTACCCAGTCGTACTGTACTTAGAAATAGAGTAGACTAAATTTATTTAGTCCAAATTGTATCCAGTCGTACTGTACTTAGAAATCGTGTAGACTAAATTTTTACGCACGAAAAATCTTAGACTGTGTAGTCTAAATTATTACGTTTTGGATGGCAGGAATGTCAGAAGTAGTAGAATTTGTAGTCTACTACGGTATTGGTACCGTCCGTATAGATGAATCTGGATCCGTTGATCTTAGTAGCTTCCAACAAACGACACTACGTATGCGAGATCCCCACAGATACCACATCAGTAATATTAAAGAATGGTTCACACGGGCCTTTGGTCTTGATCCGGAGGTCGCAAGTGTAACCTTGCAGGCGTATTTTAGCAAGTCTTGCAAGCATGTCCGGTGGGATTTGTTCCCGCTCGATCTGACAAAAGACTGGCAGGCTTGGTTGAGGGCAAGTAAGAAACGCAACGGTTCCCATTATCTGTTGGTTCAGGCGGTACCTAAGCAGGTGTCATATGAAGAAGGCGGAAGCGGAGGCAACGAAGTTGGACAGAACAGCGGAGGCGGGGGCAATGAAGAAGGCGGAGACGGAGGCAATGAAGAAGGCGGAGACGGAGGCAATGAAGAAGGCGGAGGCGGAGGACAGAACAGCCCAGCGGCGGAGGAAGTTGTTGGCGAAGAAGGCACTGTAGTGGAAGTCGGTGGAACTTCCGCTGGACCTTCCGTGACAGGAGGTACTGAATACCTGAGCGGTTCGGTGGACGAGGGGGAGATACGTCCTGAACTAGTGCAGATCATGGAGCATGATGATGCCGTTGCTAGAGAGGAACAGGCGAATGTCGAAGACGGTAGCAGCGAAGAGGACGAAGATGAGGATGAAGAAGGAGGCGTCGATCCGATTCCTAGTATGTGGAATCTTGACATGTCCAGCAGAATGAATCTCGAGGGCGGAAGTCACGACAGGTATCCGTACAAACCCAACGAGATTGTCCAAGGCGCATTCTACAACACGAAGAAAGAGGTGAAAGAGGCGGTGAAGCTTTGGGCGATGTCGACACAGAGGACATTTCGAGTGCAGAAAAGTTGCAGGGATCAGTACTCAGTGAAGTGCAGGTCTGCTGGGTGTGAGGGCTACGTGCATGCGTCCATGAGGAAGTATGAAGTGCAGTGGGTCATACGACGGGTCGTGCCGCATACATGTGTGATAAGCGGAGTTCCTGACACCCATCGGAATATCAGTGCTGAACTCGTGGCTGGGTTGATGTATCACGAGATAGTGAAGAATGTCTGCATTCCAGCACAGTTCATACAGACATCTGTAGAGAGCAAATACCAGTATAGCATAAGTTATTCCATGGCATGGAGGGCTAAGCAGATCGCGCTGGAGCGGCGGTTCGGGACATTCATCGATTCATACAACAATTTGCCATATCTTCTGGACACATTGGGCCAGAGGAACGACGGGACATTTGTTGGCCGTCTCTTACTGCCATCTCCGGACATACCTGGAAAACTTATGTTGAATGGTGCTTTCTGGTGCTTTGGCCCGTGCGCAGAAGCGTTCAGACATATTCGGCCGGTTATTTGTATTGATGGGACATTCATGACAGGCCAGCTGAAGGGGACACTCTTTACCGCAATTGGGGCAGACGGAAATGATCAGTTAGTGCCACTTGCAATGGGTTTCGCTGATTGCGAGAACTACGACAACTGGTTGTGGTTCCTTCAGTGTCTGAAGCAAGGTCTTGTGAAGGATCGACCAAACGTGTGTGTTATTCATGATCGGCATGCAGGGCTGCTGCTAGCAATTCGCCATCTGCAGCAAGGAGCGGCGAAGACTCGGGAGGGGGAAGATTTGCCATTAGAATGCAGTTGGTACGACATCCGGAGTAGGTGGTGCAGCCGTCACTTAGCGGCCAATTTCTATCGCCAGTTCAAGAACAAGCAGTTGATGAACCTTTTCAAAACGTTATGCAAACAGAACCAGTATCGGAAGTTCGACGAGTACTGGAGGAGACTGGACGAGTTCACGAAGAAGGAGGTTAGACAACGTAACCCTGGGGAGGTAACACACAGGCTTTGTGATCTTCTGGGATTTGATGAACCAAACACTAGGAGGAAGGCATCAAGCAGGGTGAAGTGCTTCTCGGACTGGATAAGTAAGGAACCACTTGAGCAGTGGTCGCTCCTCCATGACACAGACGGCACTAGATATGGGATCATGACTAGCAATCTTGCTGAGGTTTACAATTTTGTTCTCAGGGGGGTACGAGGTTTACCCCTGGTCGCCATCGTGGAGGGTTCGCTTCACGGCACAATGAGGTACTTTCAGGAGAGGCGTGCAAAGGCTGTACTGCATATGGAAAAATTCGGTGGAACACCTTACTGTGGTAAGACTATGTTGTACATGGAGGAGAAGGCCAAGAAGGCGCAAATGCACAAGGCAAGACGCACGGGTAATGTGCAACGTAGGTTCGAGGTATGTTTGAAGCAGAAGAGCGGATTCGGGGTTTGCGCACAGGAGATTACTCAGGAGGTTACTTTCCATATGCAACCGAATATCTCTGCTACTTGTACGTGCAACAAGCCTATGCTTCTTCACAAGCCTTGCTCTCACGTCCTTGCTGCGGCTGCCAAGACGAAGATGGACACGGGGCCGTTCATGTCGTACTACTTCACAAAGGAGGCTGTCCGTGATACCTGGACAGGGGAGCTGTATGGTTTCCGTGTGGTGGATAATTTCACGCAGGTACATCCAGGCGAACTGGTCTATGTCCCCGATTTTAGCCTCCTCCGAGCTTCTGTGGGACGACGCCGGACTCGCCGTATTCATAACACGATGGACGAGGCGGAAGCTGGTGGACCAACCAAACAGTGCAGCTATTGCAAGAAATTCGGCCACCGCATGAAGACATGTCCGAAGATGAAAGATGAAAAAAAAAGAAGGGAGGAGGAGGCGGCGGCTAGTGGTGCCTCTGGGTCAGGCCATTAGTACTATTTGTCGCACTCTTTGTATCATGTAATTTGCTAGTGCATTCGAACTTCGTGTCGTATTTACTTCGTGTACTCCATGTGATTCGTGTACTTCGTGGACTGTTGACCTCGTGTAATTCGTGTATTTGATGAACTTATGTTGATGTATTCGTGTTACATTTACTTCGTGTGCTGCATGTATTTCATGAACTTATGTTGATGTATTCTTGTTATATTTACTTCGTGTGCTGCATGTATTTGATGAACTTATCTTGATGTATTCGTGTTATATTTACTTCGTGTTACTTTAATGTTTACTTTTATCGCATGAACAGGTATGGCTCGCTTCGAGCTCATAGATGAGCGAGAGGACCGAGAGCACCGGGCTAGGCTGCTGGCTTCAGGAGACCGTGATCTCGGGGTGTTCCGTACTCGTACACCTGATCACGCGTGGAGGCTTCACGAGTCGTGGATCGAGAGGTACATTATTTGGTTCTATCTATATTATCTTGTTTCAGTACTAACTGGACCTTTTATGTGATCTGACAGGCTCGCGTGGTCCGGTTTACTACCACTCGCACGGATGGTCGAGGCCGTGGGCGACGAGGACGCCGGACAGCCGGCTGC
Source organism: Stipa capillata (assembly GCA_019208055.1). Classification (NCBI taxonomy): domain Eukaryota; kingdom Viridiplantae; phylum Streptophyta; class Magnoliopsida; order Poales; family Poaceae; genus Stipa; species Stipa capillata. Next base: position 602,653 of record JAGXJF010001896.1, read on the forward strand.
TGGAGTGGGTCGTTCCAGGAGGTTTCCTTTCGATGCCTCCTTGCTGACCGCACTTGTGGACAGGTGGCGGCCCGAGACCCACACCTTCCACTTTGCCTGGGGGGAGATGACGGTCACGCTGCAGGACGTGGCCTGCCTACTTGGCTTACCAGTGGCTGGAGCAGCGGTGGGTCCGCTGCAGGCTCCTGCTGACTGGCCTGACTCACTGGCGGACAGGTTTGGCGCAGCTCTACCACCTGGGCCACCTGAGGTTGAGGTGGTAAAGGCCGGCCAGAAGCACGGTCCCAGGTTGATGTGGCTTCGTCAGTTTGAGGTACGTATGTAGTTTAATGATGTTCGATATCTTCGTTCAGCAATCATCATATTTCTGTTATCTGACATATTCGTGCAGCTGGACACACTGGAGCACAGATTTCAGGGAGACCTCGACGTGTACCAGCTGAACCGGGGACTTGAGGCGTACGTGCTCTGGCTGCTTGGGTACGTGATGTTCACGAGTGCCCACGGAGACACCGTAGACGCTCGCTACATCGGCATAGCACGGCAGATCGCAGATGCTGAGTCGGCGGATCAGCTCCCTCCCACGAGCTGGGGGTCTGCGGTGCTTGCGGGCTTGTACCGAGCGCTCTGCGGCGCATGCAAGAGGAGGTTGGCCAACGCCAATCTCACAGGGTGTCCGCTTCTTCTCCAGCTGTGGTCGTTCGAGCGCTTCCCGGTCGGCCGACCATGGGTCGACGACTCTGCTTACGGCGCGGAGTTCTACCGTGGAGGAGGGCCCCAGTTGCTGGAGGACGGACCGACTTTCGGGTCCATGTGGACAAGAAGAACAGTGAGTTATTTTGTCTTCATCAGCTTGTATTTGCTTATAATATTCGTAAGTTCATTGAGTATGACTCTCGTATGATGTACTTCTTGCAGCCTCAGTGGGCGAGGGCACAGGTACGAGGCTGTTACCTCTCTTTCACGGAGCAGTTCCAGCACCTCCCTGCACAGAGCGTCATTTGGGAGCCGTACTCCCCTGATGCGTTGGCGCGACGTGCACCGCACCGGGGGATGTCTTCACTGTGCCGGCGGGACGAGACCTACTGGAGGACCACTTCGAAGATTGTCTTCGACATCTTCGTGGAGGACCACTCACCACGCCGTGTGATGAGGCAGTTTGGCTTGTACCAGCAGTACCCGCCTCCACACGTACCACTCGTCCAGCCGAACGCTCACACGTAAGTCAAGTTTTAGAATTTGATATAGATTTCGAATGGCTATTCATTTTACGAGATACAAATTTATTACGTACACAGTTGGACCCGCAAGGGAGGGGGTACTAGGGACACACAGTGGGCATCACGGCTGGCCCCTTTTGTTGCCGCGTGGGCCACTGCTCTGGACAGCGTCCTGCCCGAGGAGCGTGCATTCAGGTACGCGGACTTCGATGCCTACTTGCAGTGGTACTTGCCACGTACACGCGTCCACCTTATTCGTGGAAGCGAGGACCTTGAGGAGCCGGCGGCACAGACGACAGACATGTACCCGATCCTCGCGGCTGAAACTCTAGATTTGGCGGTTAGTGAATTTCGTGCTCCACTTCTCCGTGTCTATTTGTGTACAACTTACGTGAGCATCTATGATTCTCACTTTTCAGGGACAGTGGGCGACATCGGCGAACGCGGAGGTGACAAGACTGCTGCAGCGTCACCCACCCGGCACCGATGACCACGCAGGCTTGTCCAGGGTCGCGGATTTTACTAGGAGGATCATGGACGTGTTCAGGTGCACGCGCACTGATGACGTCGTTGCCGGGGCTAGCTCTAGCCGGGGAGCACACAGACCACCGCGTCCTTCACAGACGACGCACCGTCAGCCTCCTACCTCCCAGCCGCCGGGGCCCACAGAGGCGGGTGGTTCTGCGTGGCAGCAGAGTGCGGCCCCATTCTCCATGAGTGCACAAGGTAAAAAAATTCTCGTCTCGTACAAACCATTATTCGTTACGTTGCTGTGCTCACTAATTCCGGTTATATGCAGGTCACGTGCCGCTTGACGCGCCAGGTAGTCCGTTTGACTACATCCTCAACAGCCCCGACACTCAGGGCTTCAACTTTCAGGACGACGACGAGGCGGCCCAGTTGACTCCACGTGGGCAGTTCGGCACGACGCAGCAGACTCAGCCACCAGCGCCCACGCAGGATACACAGGCTGACCCGACACTTCCGGTGGGCAGGGCTCCTAGGGCGGGAGCGGGGCAGCCTAGGCAGAGGTACTCACCGTCGCTGATCAGGAAGAGGCGACAACGAGACTAGGCGTCCATGACTTCAGTACTGTATTACATTATATTCTATGAGCACTTCGTATTTCCAGTGTCATTAGTTCTACTGAATTGCATGGAACACTCTGTTTATTTCTTCGAAATATAGAGTTCCATACATCGTTAGCCCCGACACTCATGGCTTCGTTAGCCCCGATGGACTCTATCATCTCGTAATCCTCACCACCCAGTTGATTACACGAGTATTCACCTTCCTGTTTTTACTGAGAAAAATAAAACAAAGATTCTAGAGAATCTAGCTTAACAGCCAAATCAAGAATGTTTCGCACCATAGTTCACCCTAAACCCCATACGAAGGATGGTATAGAGAAAGGGAAGGTAAGGAAGCCGAACGAACGACCGAATAAAACAGCAGAAGAACATTAAATATAACAGACATGTTCCTGTCAGTATCAGCCTGTGCTACGTCTCATGGATGACCGATATGCAATGCAATCATGGAGATGCAATCTGTCAATCTTTAAAATCAAACCTGAAGACAAAATGATTGTACACCACTTCTCACGACATACTCTTGCATGAACAGACATGTGGAGAAACTATGTTTTATAGAATACGTACATATTTCATCATTACTAATTGATTTTAGCAAACACCAATCAACTTATTTGATCAACCACAACCAAAATCAGTAGAAGAATACGTACTTCTTCTACTCCGAAATCTAAACAAGCTACTCCGAGATACCAATATTCTTTCTGAATAACCCAGGGAAGATTATCTACGGGGTGGGAGCGTCTGCTCACCCGGTTATTCTATCAGCACTTCGTATTTCGAGTACCATTTGTTCTACTGAATTGCATGGAACACTCAGTTTATTTCTTCGAAATATAGAGTTCGATACAACGTTAGCACTACGCATGGCGTGACAACACGGTACGATAACATTTGCATACAGCCAAACAACCTAATAGAATATTGAAATAGCTACTCAGGGCCTTTCGGATATTTTCCCTTCCTCATACGACGAGCGTGAGCTTCCTCCCCTTCTTCCTTCGCGCGACGCGCCATCTCGCGCTTCCTCGCCCTTTCGGCCTCACGTGCCTCCACAGCTCGACGTTCCGCCTCCTCCTTTTCTTTGCGTTGCATCTCCTGCCAACGCTTTCTCTTCTCCTCCTCCTCTTCCTCGTGCATGCGTTCCTCAATCCGACCTCGAGCACAGACAACCATCCACCTGAGTTCTTCCTCATTCTCTTTCGATTGGGTCACGTCCAGCCACTGTATGTAGTCACATATAGTAGGTCGAGACTGCAAGCAAACGACTGTTACCATTGTATTGCATCGTGTTAGAAATGCGGGTATGTGCGAGTTTTACCCTTTCACGCCGTGTGCGCATGCCAAACTTCGGTGGCTCTTCGTCGTAGTTAGCACACATGAAGAACCTTCTTCCGTACGTGTAGCCGAACTCATCCGACCTCATCAGTCTGCACGGATCTTGGCACCAGCAATGGGGAACTTCGATACCTGCGGGCAGGTCGGCAACCATCTTCTGCTTCGGCATCTCGTCAGCACCAGATGAGGCCATTCCTGCCATTTTGGAATACGCCATAGTTACTATTTTTAGGAAACTAAACAAAATAATAACGCAACTATTTACCTCACACCGCCCTAAACCCTAAACCCTACTTCCGAGAGCTTATTTCTTCTCATCTCGCTCCCAAACCCTAATCCCTCTCCCTCTCTTCTCTGTATCGATTTTTCAATTTTCCATGAATTGGTGGAAGGTAGAGACAGGTGAGGGGTGAATAAATAGAGAGCGCGCATGAGGCGGGCAGGAGAGCGGGCAGGAGGCTTAGGATTCTCACTTCACAGGCAGGAGGTGACCTTCACGGGCGACAAAAGGACGCTGGAGGGGGGCAGGGTGGCGCAGGGCCACTTTCGGCGCGAAATCGCCACGAGCCGTGGCGATTAGGGGAAATCGCCACGGCTCGTGGCGATTACAGGAAATCGCCATGGCTTCTGGCGATTACGTCCAACCGCCATGGCGCTTGACGATTCAATATTGAATCGGCACATGGGCTGGCGGTTACGCAGAAATCGCCACGGGTCATGGCGATTGGACCCTACCGCCATGACCCATGGCGATTGAAGGTTATTTTTGCAATTTTTTCAGTAGCGGTATTATTTCTGAAATTTCTGAAAAAAAATAATATTTAAAAAAAAACTCATGGTCTATGGATGCCTTCGTGTTGGGTAGACCGGCCGCATGAGAGGTGGGGCTATGCAATGGTCATGCCGCCCGTCGTGAAAGGTTCTGGGATCAGGACCGGCCCGTCTGTTCGCGCCATGCCAGCCTGGCCCTTCCTGCCCGTGCACAGGCACAGCCTCGGGCTAGCCCGGAACGGCATTGCTGCCATCGCCGGCGAGCAAAACTGCGCAGGCGATTCCAGTGGCACGCCGCGCGAAACGACGGCCACCGGTGCCAGACTTCCTTCGACCAAGAACAAAAAGGTGAGGGTGTGAGTGTGAGCTAGACAGCTTGAACCAAGCTTTCAGAGCGGCTGGACACGTGGCGCGATCTCCGGCGGTGAGGCAGGCCTACAAAGTTGACTTGGATGGCCCACTCCAGGGGACCCCTCGCCCGATGCCGCCACGTGTCTCGTCACCAATCTAGAGCAGCGCGTGGCACGCCCCCACTTCGTCTCCCCCAGGACGGCAGGCAGGACCCCACCGACCCGCTCACCCCCACGCGTGCGGCGTCCTCCTCGTCGTAGCAGAGAGCTCACGACGCGCAGGGACGACGATATTTTCCCCCGGCGACGGGCTGGAGACGTACGGCCGTCGCGCTCGCATTCCGCTGGTAGACCTGCGGCCGCGGCGGTGTGTTCGGTGGCGGGCGCGCGGGGACCTCACGCTGGTACTCCCCGATGCCTCCCCATCCCGAACCACGGCTCGGCGACGGCGCCTCGAGGCCACCTTGCTTGCGAGGATCGCATGGTCCTTGAATTGTTTGCAGGGCAACACCTAACAAGTGGTCTCGAAAGGTAGTTCTTCCTCTCGCCACTCCAAGCGGCCACTGATCACACTCCGGCCTCATGCTAAGGTAGATTCCCCTTGCATTTCGATTTTGTTTCCGAACCATCCATGGAGGAACCGCAATTCAACCTGGTTCTTGCTAATTTAGTTCTGCATTATGTGTCTTGCTGAGGGAGCGTTCCCCGACCTGTTAATTGAGGCAATTTAGCAACGCTAGTTTGTATCTGATGGGTTACCAACTCCTTTCTAATTGAATTTTGCCAGCGTTTGAGACCTAGTTGACGTTGAACTTTCGATTTTGTTCGCTCCGGAAATGTCATTTAATTTGTAGATCAACTAAACTAGAGATGTCACAAAATGAGAAAGTGGCAAACTAAGAATTGACATCTGCCAGGAGTGGTATATATACAATTACAAGTGCCATATTCTGGAATGCCGATCTCAAGAGTGGCGTATATCCAATTCTCGTAAAAGGTGTTGTTTTTTCATTTTCTATTGCATCCTAGAGTTAACAGATTGAAAGATGTGAGAAAGAATCCATTCATGTGTAACAATGAAAATTTGACCTTACATGATTTACAATACATCTCCTTGGATAAATTTTACATGGTATATTTTTCATTACCTGTTACAAACCCATAATGATATAGTGTGATGATAGGGAAAAACAACATGGCAGCAAACAGCAACTTCGGTACCTCCAGATCAAAGCAACTAATACAGAACATAGAACTTTTACAGATAGGTGGTGCCAAACTGATAGAGATGAACTGTTGCAGGCGTAGAGCTTATCATATATATTACCTGCTTTTGGACTTCGAGTGAAGATTATACCCTAATTATGCTCCTCATATTCTAAGGCTCTCAAGAAAGTTCCTGTGCTTGTTGTCCATATTCCTTGTGAGATGGTCTAGGAAGTCATTAAAGCTGCTCTCTTTGTACTTTTCGGGATTTTGCTCATTCACCAGCTCTTTGGCACTGGAGACCTTCTCATGCAGTGCAAAACCATGAATGCTAGCTATGGAGATCCGTGCTTCTTCAGGATTTAGAACAGCGCGGTGCACAACAGTCTTGACTCGGCCATTGCTCAGAACTTCCATGTGATCTCCTACGTGGACATGCAATGCATGTGGGAGTTGCTGAACCACTTTCCAGCTGTTACTGTTGCGGTCAACAACCTCCAAGCCCCGACAACTTGTGAACAAGATGGTAAGGAATCCATAATCAGAATGCGGTGCCAGTCCTATCACCATATCACCTTCTGATTCTTTAGGGTAGCAATTCACTGACAATAGCTGCAATCCTTCCTCAAATTTCTCATGCAGGCAATCCTTACCCAATCCTAGGCCTTCTAGTATTGCTTCCATCAGTTGCAAAGCCACCCTCCTTACTTCAACAGAAAATTTTCCCATGTTTTCCCTGTTTTCAGTAAACAAAATGGAGTTATGTTAGCTCTTACAAGCATGCACAATTTGTTTTCTAGTTCAAGATTGTAAGAAGATTTTTTAGAAAGTTGTTTTGCCTGTAGATTGGTGGCTTTTCTGGCCAACATTGCATCCAATCACCAAGTGGATGGGCATAATGCTTTAGGAATGCCCGTGACATACTGATGCCATCCTTCGAGCTGGTGTCATATCTAACAGGCTGTCGGAGGTCGTCTGATGCTAACTCTTCCTTTATCTCACTTGGCAGTTTGAAGAAATCTGAAGCTGCTTCAACGGCACCATCCATGACAGATTGACTGATCCCATGGTTTATAACCTGCAAAATGGAGAAGTTGTCAGAGGTTTGGATACGCTAATAAGCTTTCTTTGTTCCCTTACCACCTGCTAGTTTGTAGAGTGTCCAACAAGGATTCATGAAAAGGTAGTAGCTCTTATGTTCTTTTACGTAGTTAAATTAGAAAAGGACATTCTGAGGAATCCTTCTCTTCTCTCTAATTTATGTTTTAGTCATTAGTTCGCCAATCGCCATTGCCTCATACAATCAGGTGGTGTGGTCTGGTATACTCTATATGCATCTAATCTTACGCAGCTCAAACTCTTCATTTTGGGGGCCAAAAGTGGGGATGGAGCTCATCAAACCACGTAGTTGAGTATAGACAGATTGCTCCTATCATAATCCTCCGCGTGTACTAACAATAGAATGCTGTCACAGCTAGCTGTGGGATTTCAAAGAACGTCCTCATAACTCCTAAGTTTCAAGTAGTACTCTTTTGAAGTGTTTCTTCAACTAGAAATCTGGTTTAGTTTCCTCAGTTTTTGCCTGTACAATTCAGCTTCCTTGGTCGACATTCTAGCACTGGGTACACGAGTGACAATGTTAACCATTGGAGTCTGGAAAAGGGAAAAAAATGCCAAGGAAAAGGGAAAAGAAAGGACAAGAAGGTGTGGCACAATGTTCTGAAGGAGCATACCTGGAAGTACCCTAGATCATGGCATGCTTTGGCGATATCTTCAACCACTCGAGATCGTGTCGTGGGTTCGAGGAGCTGACCCAGGTTGATCACCGGCATTGGCGGCGGGTGGAGGTCCTCCGATGGGAGCTGCTCCTGAGGGACACTCAACGAGTCAGACATGTTGACCGACAACACTACAGAGATCAATCTTACTACTCAGAATCAGAACAAGACGAAGTGCAAGAGCTGTGGGGCATCTACTTATAGGCAACTGATAATTCCAGCTAACGCTGAAAACTACCTTCTGCTTTGCTCTGCAGGTGTAGAAGTGTATATACATCTGATCGTCCTTACCTGGACAGTGCTCGCTCCAAATGAGAGGTCAAGGCATTTAGGCATTCATCTCCATCCATCCACGCACTTGGCAATTTTTATTTTTATTTTGGCCTGGAGAAGATCCTACGGCGAGGCCTACGTTGGGAACAGCCGTACTACATGAATGCATGTCTCCCGCTTTTCTGGCTTCTTCTTGGCGCATGCAGTGCAACTGGGGGTGCTCTTACTTAGTGTACAATAATAAATATTGTGTGGATCCAAGTTATTTTCGCTTATTTTTTGCTGCTGTCCAGGAGGGGCTCATGGAAGCGGAGCCTGGAAGCTGCCCTGAATGGGAACTTTGGTTAGTTAATTGGTGCAGTGGCAGGTAGGGTTGAAAACGGAATGGAAATTCCATCCGTTTTCGGAAAAAACAGAAACGGAAGCTCTTACACGGAAACGAAAACGGAATTTCTCGGTGCGGAAACGGAAACGGAAATTTTATACGGAAATGGTACGGCGATTTCAGTCGGAAACGGAAACGGAAATGGAAATTCCGTATAAGAAAAACGAAATATTTTTGAATAAACCCGTGTAAAAGTTCTAGCCCATCTAGATCTCCTATCCCTAACAGGTTAACCCTTCCTACTCTTATACAAATATAATTGGTTATGCAATATATATCCTTTGTGTCATGTTGCTTTTGTTGTGTTTTTGTGCACAGTTCAAGAGGTTCTTGTGTTCCGATAAATATTCGTTTTCGTTTTCGTTTTCGATCGTATTTGTCTCGTATTCGTTTCCGGTACTTTCTGTTTCCGTTTCATTTCCAGAGTTTCCGTATTCGTTTCCGTTCCGATAAAAGAGTGCGGAAATGGAAACGATAAGACATTTTTCCAACCGTTTCCGTACCGTTTTCAACCCTAGTGGCAGGGACATAAAAAGGTTGCTTTTGGCAGTTCCCGTAGGTTGCTTCAGGACTCTCAGACACTTTTCCGGCTCATGTCTTGTCGCAGTGCAACTGGGATTTTCTTAGGATAGAAGGAATAATCAAGGATAATATTGTGTGGGAATAATGGAGGCAAGTTGTTTTTGCTTGCGTTTCTGGTGCTGTCCAAGAGGGGCTTATGGATGCTAAGACTTCTGACTTGAAGCTTCGATTAGTTATATAATAACTGGTGCAGCGGCAGTGACCGAAAAAGGCTACTGTTGGCAGCTCTCGTAGGCTGCCATGTTTTTTTCGAAGGAAAGATGGTGTATGTGGATTAGGGTGGGCAAAAAACCAAGGAACCAAACACCCCACCGAAAACCAAACCAGAAAAACCAGAATTTTGGGTTAAGTCGGTTTTTAATTTATAATTCAGTTCTCAATATTGAAAAACCAAAATAATTTCAGTCTGTTCGGTTTTCCTATCAGGTTAACGGGAATACCCAGGTACAACCCAGCTCAAAAGGCCCAAGTAGGCAGCTAGGCCCAAGAACCCAGCCGGCAATCCCTAACCCTAACCCCTCTCGTCTCTACTATCGCTCTCAGCCTCTCACACCCAGGCAGCCGCCACACCACGACTCCAGTACTCCATGAGACCGTGACCAACCCTAGCAAGTGCTATGCTCGGCCTGATGGTGTCTCTCCATCCCAGCTTAGTGTGCAACGCCATGGTTGCAGCTCCACAAGGATTCGACGAGGGGCAGCAGCAGCAGCAAGGTGAGTCCACGACTGCGGCAAGATAGGAGATCTCGTTCCTAATACGACACATATTGGGATCTTATCCTCTACCACAAGTGGCGGCGGTGACAAGGTCCTGGCGGTGGCCCGCGGCGCACCTCCTCCTTCTCATCTCCCGTAGTGGCCATACCCTTGCCCTCGTGTTGTCCCATCACCGCTCCGCCTAGTCGACGCCTTGCTACCTCCACACGATGGCGACCAAGGCCAAGCTCTTCAGTCGCAAGATCCGGTGTCTTCCCAACGGCCTCGTGGTGTTCTAGAGTGATGGCCCAAGGCGAGGGGCAATAGCAGCGAGATCTACGGCGGCGAGCTCAAGCTCCCTTCCTAGGAAGAGGCAACAGTGATCTACTCCCACCTTGGCTGCCACAAGCTACGATTGTTTTGCTGTTGTTAGTAGCGATTAGCTGCATTCTTTTCAATCACAAGATCCAACCTGGGTAGGTGTCGGTGGAGACCTATTTTGATGATTTTGTCTAAATTATGCAATGATCGCACTCATTTTGACGAAGATCAAGGTCTTTTTTTAATGATTTTTCTAAAATTTCTCGTCAACTTTTTCGGTCTTGTTTCTCAAGTTCGATGTTTTAGCATAAAATTTCGATGCATAATGCACTGGTTGCACTTGTTAGTTGAATTGCTAAGGAATCTGTCGACGATTGGTAAATCGCCGATCTTACGGTATTCGTGATAAGGAGAGTGAAAGAGGTAGGGACACCCTGGGGCCTTATCGAATCACGCTGAGGCACCACAGAACAATGATTTTATACAGGTTCGGGCCTCTCTCAGGATAATAACTCTACATCTTGTATGTATATATTAAATCTTGAGACAGAGTACAGGGGAATAGTTAGTGGCTAATTTAGATGAGATCTACAATTAGTTGGGGATCTCCTCGCGCTGAGCTGCTAAGGCATGTCTTCCTTGAGATGTTGAAAGAGATGTCTTCTCGCCGGTAAAAAGATCTATCTTCTCGGCAGGGCCTTCAGGGTCCTTTTATAGAGAGTACCCCGTATCGGTACGGAGTCGTCTCCGACTAGGACTCCAATCATCCTTAAACGTAGGGATTTACTTCCTAATTTAAGGGGTATCTGGTCTCCCATGGATAGTTGCCTTATTTTCTGGAGTCCTTCACAAATACGTCAGCTGCTCCGGGTATCCAGGGTATTATATATAGATACTATCTTCGTATACGGTAGAATCGTATTACTCATCGTGAGAATCCTACTATATGAATAAGGTTTTGCTTTGACCACTAATATCTTGTATGATATAAAGTGCGATTTAACCTGATTTGAATAATTCAACTGATTTTTTTGATTAACCAAATTTTTGGTCCTAGAAAATCGTAAGTTCATTCGGTACCTAAATCTAAAATACCAAAAGAATTAAACCGAAAAAACCGAATACCCAGTCGTAAACGTGGATGGGCTGCGTCCCGCATGAGCAATTGTGCAAGTGGTTTTGTGCTGACACTGACAGCACATCCAAGTTCAGGGTCTTGGAGCTTCGCTGGATGTGTTTGTCTAGGTACATATACACGTCAACTCTTTTGATGCTATTTATTTAGTTGCCAATACACTAATCTCAGCGTCTAGGAACTTTCTGTTGTTCTACTCGTTTACTTGGTGAGTAGTTCCAGTTGTACTTCCGTATACTGTGTTTGAGATGGTTTAACTTTTAAGGGCATATTAGTTTGAGTTTTCCGCAGTTATCCGACACACGCCTAGGCCGGTCACCTCTCGTGGCAGAGCTAGATCAGGCCCATCTGTTTGTGAACCCGAGCCTATACAGCTCATCGGTCTGGCCCGTGGTCACCGGCTCACGGCCCGTATGCGGCCCACGGCACCGCCGTCCAGAGTCCAGGCCCACCGAAGCCCAGTGTCCCTACACCACCAGAGAAACAGAGACCGGAAAAAAGAACACGACTAGAAAGGGTGGGGGTAAAAGATGGCGGCCTCCGCCGGCGCTGGGGCGGCAGCGGCGCGGACACTGCGGTGGGCGGGCGGCGCGGGGCACCTGGGCGGCTTCCCGCGCGCGGCGGTGGTCGGCGCCGTCGGCTCCTTCGCCAAGGCGTGCGCGTCGCTGCTCAACACCACCACCGTCCACAACGCCGACGCCCTCCACCGCTTCGTCTCCTCGCGGGCCCCCGGCACGCCGCTCCTCACCGTCAGCAACCACATGTCCACGTATGTTCCCCTTCTTCTTCCCCGCTCGTCCCGCTACCTCTTGTATTGATCTAGCTGGTTGTAGCTTCCAGCTAGATGTATAGGAGGAGAGATCGGTGGCGATGTGTTTCTGAGTACGTTTGATCTGTCGTTGTTCCGGCGCTTGATTGCAAAATCTCTACGAACTGTTTGGTCGAGACCTGCAAATGGGATCCTGGCCCGATGAAATTTATTCTAGGACTGATGCTGCTGCGTGTGTCCATTGGGGTTTACGGCATGTAGTGGATTCCTATGTCCACTGTCATTGGCACTCACGAATTTGTGAAGCGCTGGCAATGTTGGGAGACGACGTGTACAAGTCGTGTAGAGATACAATTCCGACATACCTGGCACGCGTGTTCATGTTGGGTTTTCACTTTAAAATGTTGAAATTTTAGTTAGACTCATTTTAATCATGGCACACTTGAGAAGCATTCATATTGATGTTCTTCTTTTTATCCTGACATACCACATCCACTTACTGTAGAATAGTATCCATGTTTAACGAAAGTGTAATTGCTTTCACTTGCCATATCTATCTTATCTATATGTGTTGTATCGGCATGTTGTTTTATTGTACATGTGCCATGTATAGGTCCCAGTGATAGATAGTTACAAAGTCGTTAGGCATGTATTGTTTGCTGTACATAATTTTCGTTTGATGGCAGTTTTGGTAACCTTGAGGTTATGCTGTACTTGTTTGCACAGGGTAGATGACCCGCTTATGTGGGGATTCAAGGGTTTTCCTACTACGGATGCAAAGCTTGCAAGATGGGTGCTGGCAGCAGAGGATATCTGCTTCAAGAATGTACTCCTGTCTTACATGTTTCGACTTGGTGCGGCTCCTTGTTATTTGTTATTTACATTCCAGTTTTGCACTGATTTGTATGGTCGAATGGTGATCAGTATGGTTTATTGCGACATATTATCATGTAGGCATGGTGAGCTTCCTGTCACCTCGCTTTCACTCGTTATAAACTTATGTTTTGGAACATCCCCTGGCGTAGGTTATAATTTATTTCAAGATATGAAATGTTGCCTTAGTGGAGCCATTTTATGGCATTTTTTAGTTAAGCATGTAAGCCTTATTTAATCCAGTGACTCTTTCGCTTTCATGAATATGTTTGCATTTTAAGTGCCAACAGCCTTAATAGTTTTGAGTTGCTATGCTAACTCATACCATGCATAATGAGTTGCTAACAACCTTCATAGATTTTCTATTACCTAAGAGTTCATGTTTTATGACACTCACTACCAAGACTACTAATTTCTAGATTTAGCTCTAGAGAGTTAATTAAAAATTTGTCAAACTTGTTCAACCATTCTGTCTCCCTGTTGGACCATGTTGCTGGTGGGCATAGTATTTCTGTATTTCTCATTTGCCAAATAGAAGACATTAACCATTATATTACGTATCTCTTTTCCAGTATCCCATATCAGATGATATGACCTGAATAGCTGACATGCTGTGATTTGTGGGGGTAATACAAGCAACATTGTTATGCTATCCAACACCTACTCACCTATGTTATCTCTAGTTCAATTGCCACTTTAAATGTTCAGTGCGTGTGTTTTTGTCTCTCTATTCTTTTATTTGTCCTGTCGTCGCATTTTTCAGGGATTTGTTTTAAGGCGGCATTGGTATCATTGTGCATCACATAATTTGACAATCTTGTTATTGACAAATAATTGTATGCACAGGGAAATGCGTACCGATCACAAGAGGTGCTGGAATTTATCAAGACCATATGAATGAAGCCCTTGAAGTGCTTAGCACTGGAGGCTGGGTATGGACATTTTCTTCATTTCAGCCAGCATTAATCATTCTGTCATTAACAGATATCGTGTTTCTGTTTATAAATTCTGGTCTTTATTTAATTGTAAATCTCGTCATGGCATATTCAAACAGTTGCATTCATTCCCTGAAGGAAAAATAGCCCAAGATCACCAACCAATCAGACGACTGAAGTGGGGAACTGCCAGTCTTATTGTCCGAGCACCTATAACTCCAATAGTTTTGCCTATTGTTCACTCTGGTTTCGAAAAGGTATATGGAAATCTATATATCTGTGAGATGCGATCTTTTTTATTTTTGTTTTTAGTTGCACTATACTGAAGACGAACAGCTCAAGTAAAATGTTATATACGGTCTCTCTCGGCCTTTTGTCATTCAGTGAACTACATGACTCCCAGTACTAGTTCATTTATATTCCCTCTGATTAAACTAAGATTTATTTGATATTGCATGGTATTTTTAACGTCTCCCCACTGGACTGTAGGTCATGCCAGAGAAATCATTTTTTGGACGTCGTCCACCAGTACCTCTGTGCGGCAAGGAGATACATATCATCGTAGGAGAGCCAGTAGAGTTTGATCTGCGAAGCTTGAAGCAGGCCGCAGCAACGGTACCCCAAGACGCATCCTCCGAAAGGAAGGGTTGGCCAACCATCATGCCGGACGGGCTAGATGAGGCAGCGCAGAGATGGCTTTACCAGAAGATGTCGGATAAGCTCCAATCCGTGATGGAGAGATTGAGGAAAACGCTTCTGAACTTGAAGCAACATTGATCGTTTTGTTCTTCAACCATGGGCCATGGAGGCACCTCCTTTTTTACAATACTTTCTTGAGTTGGTTAGGCTATAGCTTCATTAGATAGTTCCAGATGATGCAAACACAATTGCGCAATCCAGAGGGAGTAGTCAATGGACATTGCACCTGCTAATGAACGATTGAAGCGGCAGTGAGAATTAGAGCTCAGATTGTTACACTCTGAGCCTCTCTTTTTTTTCAATAACCTGAAAGAATTTCCAAGCAGCTACGTTGTTCATTGTTTGGACTGTTTTCCATTTTTTTACCGAGGCATGAATGAACACCTATTCAACTGCCTTGATAATTTCCCTCCGTCTTGTGGCTATTGTTTTCAATCTCACCCTTTTCCCCGTCCAATGCATTGCGTGAGATCGACTTGCAGCTCGGTTGAACTTGTTTGCGGTCAATAAGAAAGATGCATATACTGTGACTCACAATGAGATGGCAGTTCTGCACGTGATATATACGGCTTTATATATTCACCGTAGACACCCACTTTTCCTGAACATTGAGATCGTTTCAGTCTCTTATGTTTACTCTTCTGAAAGTCACAACTGATGTTCGTGATGGTCCGTCTACCTCCCTAACAATGTTGGAATATAACTTTGAAGGCCCAGATGGGACAGATTTGGCCCCGGGCGGATCCAAACGTCAATACTTGGGCACCATTCGCCTGCGAGACTAACAAATTGGAGCATTGGTAGTCTTGCAACGAGAGAATCAAACTCATTTTTCTTTGTTGAGAAAAAGAAATTAAAGCTGGAAGAGGCAGACGCGTCTCGTTGGTTTTGCAGTTTTACTACAAGCTGAAGCTGCAGGCCACGGACCACTAGCGAGAATCACATGACCTGAGGACCGTGCGCGCGAGCACTGCTGCCTTCCGTTTCGTCGGTGTTGTGTTCCCTGAAAGTGACCCAACACAACGCACGGGGAAGCCAGCCAGCGTGGAAACTGTTCGCCCGTCTCTGCCTCTGCCAGCGCCTGCTCGCCCCGGCGTTGGGTCGAGACCTGAGCGGCTGAGCCAATTCCATTCACGGGCTATATATTTTGGCTTCGATCACGCGGTGCCACACCAAAAAGACGTGACGCCCACTAATGCCGTCGACTCCCCGAGTGGCCCCGACACGCCGTGTCATCAGGATGAGGAGCCATGATTAGGAGGGGAGGGTGTACGTGCGTGCTCTCATGTCTCCACCGTACTACTAAATTTTCTTTTCGAAAGTTACTACTCGTAATTTTCAAGGCCCCAAATGTACCAAACGCATGGAAAATCGACAGTGAATTTTTAGTACGATCGAGGAGCATATATATACTAGGTGCAAACGAATGGGGGGTTTATGTTACGCAAAATAATGTGTTCGCTTAGGGCTTCGTAGGGTGGTGATAGTTTTTTCCCTTAGCTTGAGAGGTCTTTTACGGTATCCATCTAATGAGATGGACCGTCTATCTCAGTGAATTTAACGGATCAGATCCATCAATACTACTGAACAAAGTGAGTAGTATTTTGCTCTTACGAGATAAAATCGGAAGAAATAACAAACAAATCCCACAGCTCTAGGGGAAAATTGGAAGCTAAAATTTTAACCTCTTCCCCAACATGACGTGGTGCATCTATTCCCCTCTCTCCCGGGCTCTTTGGTGTGGCTAATGGCGAGGCCGAGCTTGGTGTCAACCTCCTTGAGGGTGATCTCCACGGGCATTTATTCGGCGGCCGCAGTGTAGCAGAGGCACACTACCTTTATCATGTCGATGTCCACGTCATGATAGGACCTTGAACTCATACAGACTGGTGTTGGCGAGGTTCGAGAGGTTGGCCAGTGAACCCAAGTTGATCGTCACGGAGGCCGTCTCGCCGGAGATCTGCACCAAGATCGACGAATCGTCAGACAAAGGCACCCACCACACCAAAATATCCACACGAGTTTGATCTTTGATAAGAACCTTGGTGACGAGGGCCTCCGTTTGGACACTGAGGAAGGCGATGGGCACCCCAGATGCCTACGAGGAGAGAAACCAGGCGTTGTCATGGGCCTAGAGAGTATCATCATCAGAGTTGTAGTGGGAGTTTGCGCGCGGTCGAGCGTCGTGGAGAGGACGAGCATAGACAGGAAGCTGCTCGAGTTGGGGACAATGAGCATCTGCATCATCTTCTTATCCCACAGGTACGCCATGTAACCGTCCTGCAGCTGCGCCTAGCTCAGAGTGCACACCACCATCGAGCTCGTCGATCGACCCTGCACCATGACAAGCTATCAACGGGCGGCTCGGCTGGGAGCTAGTGATTCACTGCAGAACCGGGATAATAACCCAGACTATCCTCACGTAAACCTCCCCCCACCCCCCTCCCCCAAAAAACAGCAAATGTCTAAATTATCCTTGCATACAACACACAGATACGCGAACCATACCCAAACAATCATGTTTCAGGTCACAGAACCAACCTCCTACGTGCTGGAAGTGAATTCATTGCATTCCACTCGTCGCCATTTTGCCAGCTAGGCTGCCAAAATACAATTCCTAGTACTGCCATTTGATTTGTACAAGCTGCTCTAATTAACTTGCTAAAATACCACGCGGACAACTAGTACAGAAGCAGTACTGCTGATTCGTGTACACCTTATCCATCCACAGAAGATATCGAGGTGACAAGCTTAAAATCATGCATGCTCGTTCATAAGTCCATAGAGGTGACAAGCTTAAAATCATGCATGCTCGTTCATAAGTCCATAGGATATACGTCACATGCTCCCGATTTCATCTGGAGACGTTTAAGTTGCACCTTCTAAGACGGGAGACTAATGACAAGAGAATATCACATCTATGAGAAGAGAGGAAAAACGGGGTAAGATCATATGAAGCGTCGCTATCCCGAGCTCGATCGGATGCAGCGTCTCTGTTGAACGTACGGCCCGCGCCGCGTCATTTCTCTGCGTTTTCTGGTAGGTTGTGCATGCCTTTTTTGTCCGTCCGTCCGTCCCCATCCACGCCATCATTCCGCTGTCAATGTCACCCTTCCATTTGGGGGCTACACGGTGAGCTATTACTATGTCAGTACGTAGTACACAACATTCTTAATTCCTTATTAAACATGCAAAACGACACATATTTTGTTTAGCCAAGTAATCGTACGTACCTGGCTGTAAAACTTGGATGACCAGAGAATTATCAGCGCGTACGTTGCTGGCCAGCAGCGGTTGGCTTGTCCAACTAGCTAGTAAACAAATACATACATCGGCCTATGAATTTTGGCAAAACTTGAAGTAAACTCCTGGACTTTCTTGACTTGTTACCCATGCCACGACCCGGCAAGCTGTAGCTGACAACATGATGCTGACCTCGAACTGGTTCAGTTTAATTGTTCTTTCGGGGAAAAACGGAAGCGGTGCTAAAAGCTGATGACTCTTATCATGACATGCACATCGTTGTTGCAAGATAGCCTTCGCTCTCAGTGCAGCATCGGTGTTCTCGCCTGGCCTTTTCACATGGTAGGCCTCCGTCCCAAAAGCCAAAAAGAGCCGAACAAGCGAACAGAATAAACAAAAGGGCGTTGATGCACAGACCGTCCCGTTGCCTAGATCTCGTTTCAGCCTTTCTATATCCGAGGTACTCGTGTGCATTCGACAAAAGGTGGAGCCAAGGACGCTCGTCATGGTCGAGCAAGCCCCGCCCCTCACCAAGCTTTTCGTTTAGATACTGAATCATATATGTAGTACCCGGCATGATGTACTAATGATTCGTAGTGGTGCACTAAAAAAGTTTGGTAAATTAGATTTACAAGATTTTAGTGATATACTTGAATCTATCGAGCAAGTTTGGTCCTGTAGTGTAATTTAAGCATACGACCAAACAACGACAATCTAGTACATTCTCATGTGGTGACTTTTATAGTGAGATCTACCTTGTTCACCGGGGCAAACCCTTATTTGACTCCGTAGAAAAATTAAACCCGTACTTGCCTCTCGCTTGCGTCAATGACATACGGGTCTCGTACAAACGGCCAGGTTTATTCAACTTTGAAGGACAAATAAGGTCTTACTCTTCGTTCATTCTACCATCTTAAATCGAGTTTATAACTATTAATACTCATTAAATATGGACACAAAACAATTCATCTGGACCTTACGTTGGGAAACAGACCTTAATTTGCGAAACGGGTAGAGTAGACTGGCGTGAATTAAAATTTTCTACCGTATTAAACAAGAATCACTGCAGTTATAGATCATGAAATTACCACTAGACGTACAAAGTAGAGAAAGCAGAATTGATGTAGCGTGTTGACGTGGTCGTAGTCATACTATCTCCTTGTGGTTCCTCCAAGAAGTAGTGGATCGTCCTAACATCGCAGCCTTGCAGCAACGTCTCTAAGTTATCCACACGTACAGGAAAGGAATGCCGTACACCGAGTGTTAGCTTTGGGCAGCGCGACTGGGGCGTTTGGAGGGATAGTAGCTAGGGTTTCGAAAATTCTGAACCAAGGATAATTCCTAATGGTAGCACTCCTCTCTTTATATAAGTGTCTGTAATAGGTTTCTACATTAGAGACTCATTATGACTCGAGGCCCACGGGTATTCCTACTTGGTTTACTAATTGGCAGCAGCCCCTAGCAGGACGTGTCAACTCCCAAATGTACATAAAGATCAAATTAGACGAACATCTACAATATTTAATCATATGCATTCCTTTTGCCTCACGATATTGGTCAAACCCAAGGCGAGTATATGTCGTCATTGTTTGGACAGCTCGACAACTCTTTCTCAGTCATGTGACTTGGATGTCCATACATTTTCGGATCAGGTCACTAAAAGGCCTAGAGATATCTTTCCCGTTGTACAGAGAGACAAATCATATCTTGGTCGACTATGTCTCAGCAACATGCTTTGCGACAAACCCGAGAGTCTACTTTATAAGTACCCAGTTAGAGAGTAGCGTTTGGCAACTCCTAAATAACTTGTTCCACATCTCAAGTGCATATGACAACTTTTAAGTCTGATGATATATATCATACACATTGCTATGAGACTAACATATGACATGTAGGAGTACAACGTTCTCACTATGTCTTATGGTGTGTCGATTCGATCTCATATTCTCCAAGACTTGTCCATATTATTAATTTGATATCTCCATATCTATGTGAAACAAATGTGTTCTCATATATTTTATGGATCACTTTAAAATAATATCACATAGATCAATAGTCTCACAATAAGTCATGTGCTCGTTAATTAGTATTCCATCCGTTTCAAAATATATGTCCTTTTAGCCTTTTTAGATTTTCTTTAAATACTTCTCCTTCTATATTTACAATGCAATTTTGGTTATTGTGTTCTTATTTTGCTTCTCATTATTGTCATAGAAAAAGAGGTAATTACTCATGAGAGTAGTACTAGTGATACTGATATTTATTGTCTTGGGGAGAAAAAAGAGATGAATATGAAAATGATTGAAGGACAATATTAATATTTCACTCACATCCTTAATTCTTGTGGTCAACTCTAAAAAGCCAAATATTTTAAAACGATGAGAGTATTAAAAATACTATTACTCAAAGATATTGTTTAATAAATTACAAACATAAATATATAACAGTCTCCGTTATCGCAACACTAGGAGCCATCCCAAGAGGCTCTGGATGGCCGTGCTCCGGTCCATTATTTTGTCATTTTCACGTGCAGGGTCCCCCGTTCCAGTACGGCAGAACAACCTGGCGCCCCGTGCACCGTGCTGCTGCTACATATGCCGCCCACTCGTTTGGAAATTGGAATTCGAACCAAACGCATCGTCTCGTTGGGACCGCGAGATAGAAACGGCACGTTGCAGCACAGCAATGCCTCGTGTACCAGCTGGTGCTACTGCTGGTACGTTCATTTGCACAGGAAAGGAGCCCGTCGATGATGCACAGGATGGTCAGGATACAAATCAACTGTTTGCCAATCCAAAAAGTTGTCTCTTTACAAAATGCTATGCATAACGTATGTAGTGCATGCTCTGCTTACCTTAGCACGGTCACATAGAAGGCAGAGAGCATTCGGTGGCAACATCATGCACCTACTTTCTTTTGCCACTGAGATCATGCACGTACTCATGCTGTGTAGGTTAGTGGTAGAGGTTATTGTGGAGTATCTGGCGAGGGAGGCCGGTAGTATTTTACTCCATTTCAGTAGCGACCGAGAACATGACGTTCTGCCAAAGGGCGCATTTACAGCTCTCGCTCCGTCACCTTCTGTGTCTCCAGTGAAAAGGTTTTCAGTAGGCTGGATGCACCATTCTGGCAAATATGGACTTGAATCATTCAAGTGGAGTGAGCGTGCACAACACAACAAATCGCCAGGACAAAGATGGTCGAGATGGAACAAGAAGTGATGCCATATCCTCAGCTCACTAATCGCTACACGTGGAATTAGCAGGGGACACGGACATCCAAAGTCCAAAAACCCCAGGTACGCTAGACGAGGATCATGTTGGTGGTTAGTGCACCCCGTTTTAAACTCTGGACGGGACTAAAAAATTCTCACATGGATCCTTTTAAACTCTCACGTTCCACACGGAAACGTTAGTATTTCCTTAGAGATATAGTACTGGATTATTACAAGTGGCCTGCTTGAACTACGGCCTAAAAGAGGTGCCTAATGTTGCCAAACATTTTTTTTTCTCCTCGCCTCCGGTGGCTTTCGGGCCGTGAGGCGAGGGGAAACAGGGCCTCTGCCTGGAGTGTAGATATCGTTTTGTTTCGTCGTTTCTTTTGTCTCCGTATCGTTGCCGTTTCGTCGAGGTTTTCGGCGTCATCTGGAGGTTCGTCTTCCCGGCTCCAACCTCGTCGCAACGCTGCCTCTTCTGGGGGTGTTGGGGAACCTGTGGAAGGTTTGTCTTCGTTTTCGTATCTTTTGGTTCGGCGCCTGGAGAGGGGTTCCTCGGTGGCTGTTCTTCTGGTAGATCTGTCATCGGTGTCGCCGCCTCCGAGGTCTTTTGGAGCTGCTCCCCCTTTTCAAGCTGCTGAGTGCTGGGTCGTGGGTCTTGATCCGTGACACCGACTTAAATCCCTGCTCAAATCGGGGCGTCGCCCCCGCCGAAGTGCCTTTCACGGTTGCACAGATCCGCCATCCGTGGCGGGAGACTATTGCGGCGTTGTAACGAGGATAGATCCTTTATTGGTCTTTGCAGCGTCTTCACCAGTCGGTGGCTTCGGCTCCATCGTCCTTCAATGCGCTCGGCGATGCGCCGGTGGAGGGGAGGCTAATGGCGAAGCGGGCAAAGATGGTCCTAGGGATGTGATTGTAATTTTTTTAGGGGCTTTTTCGTTTATTTGGAGGACAGTTGTCCTTTTCAGGTGTCCAGGGATGTGATTGTAATTTTCTTTTTTTAGGGGCTTTTTCGCTTATTTGGAGGACAGTTGTCGTTTTCCAGATGTTTGTTTTGCTTACTATATTATAAAGCAGATATCCTATTTCATGTTGCCAAACATTTTTGCTAACTCGTCGAACACATGGATCCTGCAAGGAGGCGTGCGATTGGACTGATACTTTTTGCCTGTTGGGCGATTGGCAGCGGAGCAGTAGCAGGCAGCCCGGCAGGTCGCTCCCGTTCACGGTTCACCGCACCACACATGAGTACATGACGCGAAGGCCTACCGGGCTCCACCGAACAGACGACCCCACCTTCCCAAGTCAGATTTATATATTCCTATATAAATAAAAAATTCCCTTCGCCCCTGGGAAGAGAAACGGAGAAGTAATTCCCTCCCCCTCCACAGCAAAAAGGTTCCTCGAGGCCTCGCCTCCCCCCCCCCACCCCCCTCCGCGTGATTTTCTTTAATCCGCTTCCCCCCTCGCCACTACTCCCCTCCTCGTGAGCCCCTCTCCTCTCTCTCTCTCCCCCCCCATTTCCCCCCTCACCTCCTCCCTTCGGATCTCGCTCGTCCTGCCGTCCGCAGCCGGGCTCGGCGCCGGCTACCCGGTCCTCTCCACCCCACCCACCGAGTGCCTCTTGTTATACTACGCCCCGCCGCATTGCGGGGGATCTGCTCCATTTGTCGAGCGAGCTACTCGTTGCAGGCCCCCGCGCGGCCTATCTGTTCCTGTCTCCGCAGAGCTGGGAGAGGGAGGAAGGTGGAGCTTGGAATCGACGCTTCTGCCTGTCTCGCTGGATCTGATTGGAGGTCTCGCTGCTCAGCGCCGGCGGGGGTGGGTTTGCGAGGAGCTTGTTCGTGGCGGCGGCGTCGATTGGAGCTCGGTGGATGGGAGTTGAGGTTTGAGAGGTAGTATCCCTGTGGAGGGGGAGAGAAGAGGGCGCGGATAAGGGAGATGGCGGCCGGCGGCGTGGGTCCCGCGCAGCAGCTCGGCGGCTCCGGGAGTGGCAGCAATGGCCGGGCCGCCGCCACGCCGCTGCACGGCTCGGCGACCACCAGTGTAAATGGCGACGGGTATGATAGCGACGGCTACAGCTTCGCGCCGCCGTGAGTACTAGCCTCCTCCGCCATCTCATGTTTCTATTTCGATTTTTTGTTGGACGGAAAAGCAGGAGCTCTGCCAATACTTTATAGAGCTGTTTCGGTTTTGGCCTAGCGATCAGGGTAGATTTCGTGTTGCTGCTTACATATGCTTTTGGTATGTTTGTTTGTCTCAGGTTTTGAATTTTCTAATGTTGTTTGATAACCGAAAAGTTTCCCTGCCTGATGGAAAGTAGAGGACAAGTTGGGTTTAGCCGGAGATTTATTTATTTATTTAGGGTTAATGTCCCTATAATTGGCTATGTTTGTTAGGCTCGTAACCCTGGCCTACCTCACTGCTTGTTAAATGCTTTAGTTACCAATTTAATGGTTATTTTGAATTGGAGACAGTGTTACCATTCTGTCGTGCTCCGTGTCACGTTGTGCATGCACGTTTTTTGTTACCTGATGACATATAATGTGATCAATATTTACACTTTGGGGTTATCTTTTTCAGTACTCCGTCGACTTTGTCCATGTCCATACCTCCGGAGCTTGCTGGAGCAATCCCGCTAATTGATAGGTTCCAGGTACGCGCCTCCTTGGTTCTAGCATCTCCAGTGATGTGATATATCCCATTGGAATCCTGAAAAGACGAGAGAAATCTCATAGATGTTCTCGTGAAGGTTGGTAGCTATGTGGTGCCTTTGGTGGTTTATAAAATGTCAATTTTAGCACCAACACATAACACATTACTCTGTTGATGTATGGGATTGCTAGCATTTTGTTCTCTCTTGAAATGGAGGAGTAAAATAAAGATGAAGGATAGATAGCATAACTTTCATGCTTATATTATCTTCTAGGTCGCCAGACAAAAAGAGTTTTTTTACCTCTTTTCCTACTTGCTCCAGCTATCTACATTCAAATGGACAATAACAGTTATCCTTTTTTTTTGTTGGGTCTCTTTGCATGTCTGTTATTTTTTTGTCACAGTGGTTGAGTATTTGTAATCAGATGAACTGGAATGTTTCAGCAGGATTGGGTTTAATAATTTGTGATTATTCAGAATCAGTTGGTAAGCATTTATATGGTTCCCACATATCACTATCCCATGTTAACATTAGTGCTGAAATATAACAGGTGGAGGGCTTTCTAAAAGCAATGCAAAAACAGATCCAATCATCCGGAAAGCGTGGATTTTTTATTAAAAAATCTGTGGGTCCTCAAGTTCGTGAGAAGTTCACTTTGGAAGATATGTTGTGCTTCCAAAAGGTAAAGTTCTTTTAACCCCATTCCATCCATGAGATTACATTGTTGCAATCTGATTTCTGAGTATGCTCTCTCACTGCTCTTTTAGTATCATATGCAAAATTATAATATTATCATAACCATGCATATGATGTCACTTTGGTCTATTAATTTAGTGTTTCTCTGTTCTCTCTTTTGCAGGATCCTATTCCAACTTCGTTACTGAAAATAACTAACGACCTTGTAAGCCGCGCAATTAAATTATTCCATGTGATATTAAAGTACATGGGCATTGATGCACCTGCAATAATAAGTTTGGATGAAAGAATTGAACTTATTGCAAAGCTTTATAAGCATACTTTGAAGCGTTCTGATCTTCGAGATGAGCTCTTTGTGCAAATCTCGAAACAAACACGTAACAACCCTGATAGGTAAGTGCCGAGCTTATGTATAACAAGCACTTGTTGATTTCAGATTATTTTAGGAATAACAATTTTACTATTTGTACTTACAGGAGTTGGTTGATAAGAGCGTGGGAGCTTATGTATTTATGTGCATCTTCCATGCCACCAAGCAAAGATATTGGGGCATATTTGTCTGAGTATGTTCACTATATTGCTCATGGAGCCACAACTGATTCTGATGTTCGAGTACTAGCATTGAACACACTAAATGCATTAAAACGTTCAGTTAAGGCAGGCCCGCGGGTTACAATTCCTGCACGGGAGGAGATAGAAGCACTTTTAACCAGCCGGAAACTTACAACAATTGTATTTTTCTTGGATGAAACTTTTGAAGAGATCGCCTACGACATGGCAACAACTGTTGTCGATGCTGTTGAGGTATGTGCATTTCTCCCAAGCTAATAGTTTTGGCACTGATAGGTACCAAATGGTCCTTCAGAAGAATGTACCTAGTCATATACTCAGATCTAGAAGATTGCTTGGTATCTACGCAACTTCAATTGTGATTATGTTATCATTGTTAGTATAATAGTAATGATATTAGCCAAGTGATGGGCCTGGATAGGCATAAGTTACAAACTTACCTCTTTTATATGCACGGGGAGGTTCATTTAATTAATTTTAAGTTTTGATACTTTTGTATGTCTAGATAAGAAGGCACTGAATACGAATTGTCCATCAATAGGTCAAAGGTATATTGGGTCGGAACCATAGTTAAAATAGAATCTCTGCCACAGCATCTCTGGCTGGATTCAACTTTATGTAGCTCATTGCTAGTTTGCTACTAAGTGAGTATTCACAGTCTGATGTTGCTCTGATCAGAATTTCAGATATCTCATGACTACAATTCTGTAGATCTAGTTTCTGGTTGACCAAATAGTAGGTATTGAACAGTACTACCACATCTCAGTATAATGTCAGAATATTCCCTATGTGTTCTGTTGTTGTACTTAAAAAAAACTGGCTCCGAACTTGTTCGTACATCATCTTGTTTATTTACTTGAGGTTACAAGAGCATTTGAAGTTGTGAGTTCTAAGGAAACAAAATATGCTATGATGACAGGAACTTGCTGGCATTATCAAACTTTCAGTATATTCTAGTTTCAGCCTTTTCGAATGTCGAAAGATTGTTAATGGATCGAAGTCTTCAGAAGTTGGCAACGGTATTTCTTTTAACTGCCAAGTCGTATGCCTTTTTCCCCTTCAGTTCAACATGGTTCATGTGGTTTTGACATTCTGGGGTTGAAGGAAATATATGTTTAATTGGAAGTTTCTCAAGTAGCACATGCATATTTATTTTTCCTACGCAGAGGAGTACATTGGATTAGACGATAACAAATACATTGGTGACTTGCTATCTGAATTCAAGTCTGCTAAGGATCGCAACAAAGGAGAAATCTTGCACTGTAAACTTGTATTTAAAAAACGCCTCTTTCGTGAGTCTGATGAGGCTGTTACTGATCCGATGTTCGTGCAGCTATCATATGTCCAGGTACTGGTTCATGTAGCCAATTGAAGTGCTTCTGATTATTGCCATACAAGTAATCTTGTTTCCAATGTAGCACTGATTAATATCATTGTTCTGCAGTTACAACATGATTATATTTTAGGGAACTATCCAGTAGGTAGGGATGATGCTGCACAACTCACTGCTCTGCAAATATTGGTTGAGATTGGATTCATTGACAATCCTGAGTCCTGTGTGTAAGTAATTCATAAGGCTCTACCTGATCTGTTATTTCACCTTTCAATATAGTCTTGCTACTATAACAATAATTCATCTCATCCCTTATCTCTTTCCTGAGATGCTATTTTTCTTCTTCTTGCTAGTGAATGGATATCTCTTCTAGAGAGGTTTCTACCTAGACAAGTTGCAATTACTAGAGCGAAGCGAGACTGGGAGCTCGACATCATCTCACGCTACCAGTTAATGGTATTTATCTAGCTATGCGACTTTATGTTATTACATAGCAACTTAATCTGATCTTTTGATGTATACTTAATTTGTGACATACTTTTCTTATTCAATTTGTCCTGTATTAATCATAATAGCAAGTGACTAATTTCTAGATGCATCGCACATCCAACTAACATTTAAGAAAGTGAAGTTGTTTTGAATTTTCAATTCATTTGAGATTCTCTCAAGGAATTAATTTTGACGCAAGTGCTGATGAAATATAGTTTAGAATTTAAATTGACATTAGTATGCACATGTGGTACCTCTCAGTTACCTAAGTACTTTACTGTTGCATCCAGGAACACTTGTCAAAAGATGATGCAAGGAACCAGTTTCTCAGAATCTTAAGGACTCTTCCATACGGCAATTCAGTTTTCTTCGGTGTTAGGAAAATTGATGATCCAATAGGACTTTTACCTGGAAGAATCATTTTGGGAATCAACAAACGAGGGGTCTGATGCCTAATCATATGATGAAAATAGTATATTCTTTCTGCTAACTAAAGCTGATCTTGTATTTCTGCTTTGTTGCAGGTTCACTTTTTTCGTCCGGTTCCTAAGGAATACCTACATTCTGCAGAGCTGAGAGACATAATGCAATTCGGAAGCAGCAATACTGCTGTTTTCTTCAAGATGCGAGTCGCTGGTGTTCTTCATATCTTTCAGTTTGAAACTAAGCAGGTTATTTTAAAGCCTCACAGGAAATAGTACATATGCTGTTAGATCATATAAAGCTGTCAAAATAATCAATTTTTTGACCGTTTTAAATTAGTTTACTGGTTGATCTTTTCAGGGTGAGGAAATATGTGTAGCACTTCAAACACATATAAATGATGTGATGCTCCGCAGATATTCAAAAGCACGCTCTGGCTCCGCTACTAGTGCGGTGTCTCAAAATGATGTTTCTCAAACAGATAAGCCACTAAATGTTGAAATATATGAGAAACGTGTCCAAGATCTGTCGAAAGAAGTTGACGAATCTCAAAAGAAAGCAGATCAGGTGAGTAGTTTTGTCTGTGAAGAAACAGTAGTGGCACTGCATGGTGCTTAGAGTTCAGAATATTGTGAGAAATGTCCCATTACCTGGTAAATGTTGTTATAGTCTACTAGATTTTTCTATGTTAGCATAGCTTTAATATCTAAATTATTTCATTGCAATTGGAATGCAAAAGATAATGAACCAGACTAGTAGGTCAAAAGGTTTATAATATCATGTTCATGTAGTTGACAATTATTTGGTAATTTTTGTGGCTAGCTATCATAGATAGCTTTTTACGCACAAGTTTGTAGTGCGCCCAAATGTATTTGCAATTGTCAGTTTACATGACTTCTTCCAGAAAGATTGAAATTTCCAGGAATAGTTAGGTGATGTTTTCAAGATCTAACTTTTGTCTTACAACATATTGGAGAAAATGGCATTGCATCTTCCACATAATTGACCATCTAAGTACATGTGAATATTATTTACCTCCATCAGTGGGGACTTAATGGTCCTTTTTGTATTTAGTTACAGGAGGAGTTACAAAGGAAGACAAAACAAGAAAGAGAGATGCAAGAAGAATTGGAAGGGCTAAGAGATACCTTACAATCTGAACGACAAAACATTAAAGAAGTAACAAATGAGCGGGATAAGCTCAAATCCCTATGTGATGAAAAGGATTCTTCTTTGCAGGTACGGTGATGTACTGTTGGTGTAGTTAAATTATTTGGATCACCTAACTTGCAATTTTATTAGGCAGCACTGGTGGAGAAAAGTAGACTGGAGACCAGATTAACAAGTGGTCAGGGCCAAGAGAACAATGATAAAATAGAAGTATCTGGAAATCATTGTGAAAGAGATACTTTAACAACCGTTGGAAGTGTCAACAGTGGCATTGAGGTATTTTAAAACAATTACGTACATCTAAGATTGCACTTTGCATGATATTGTTTATTTCTAACTTCTGTGGCCAAGCTTATGTTTGCAAAGATTTCATGGTACATTTGTTTATTTTGTGTTTGAAAAGATGTTAACTAAGCTTGAGGAGGAGTTGAAATCATGTCAAAAAGAGCTTGATGCATCAAAAGAAATATCAAAGAAGTTAATGATGGAAAGGAATCTGCTTGAACAGAAGGTTCAAAGGCTTGAAAGAGCAAAAAGTGAAGAGGTTTTTTGTTTGATCATCAACCGTTTCCTTTTTCCTGTTCCCGCTTCACAGTGAATATTTTACCCATTTCATATTTCTGAAATATGGTTACTTTAACTATGCAGAAAAGTACGATGGAAAGAGTTTATGAGGATGAATCCTGTAAACTAAAAGCTCATACTGCTAAACTGGAGCAAAACTTGGAAAGCACAACACGCTCCTTAAATGTTGCTGAATCAACTCTTGCCTTGAGAAATGCTGAGGTGGATACGTTGCAAAATACTCTCAAGGAGCTTGATGAGTTAAGAGAGTTCAAAGCGGTATGTATAAGACTATATAATAGCTATGTCCGGTGTTTTTTAGGTTCTGTAGAAAATCACATGCCGATATTTTGCATTATTTCAGGATGTCGACAGAAAAAATCAACAGACTGCAGAGATTCTTAAAAGGCAAGGAGCACAGTTGGTTGAGCTTGAAAATCTTTATAAACAAGAACAGGTTTTGCGAAAACGTTACTATAACACAATTGAAGGTATGCTAGAATAAAGTATTTGCGTATTGTTGTTATCATTGTATTTTTCCAATAACTTGATTGTGAATTGAGTTACAATTCTTCACAGATATGAAAGGAAAAATAAGAGTTTTTTGTCGCTTGCGTCCTCTGAATGACAAAGAGCTTGCAGTAAAGGATAAGAATGTTGTTTGCAGTCCTGATGAATTTACAATTGCACATCCGTGGAAAGATGACAAGTCAAAGCAACATATATATGATCGTGTTTTTGATGCATACACTACTCAAGAAGATGTATTTGAGGACACTAAGGTAACATATTTCTAAATTTAGGTTTAACTTTAACTATCATAATCTAAACTGTGTTCCTGAGATTATTAACCTTTGGTTTTCATATGTTTTTGTCAAACTATGTGGTGCAGTATCTAGTACAATCAGCTGTTGATGGATACAATGTATGCATATTCGCTTATGGTCAAACTGGTTCTGGGAAGACTTTTACTATATATGGTTCAGAAAATAATCCTGGTCTTACTCCAAGGGCTACGTCTGAGCTTTTTAGGGTGATAAAGCGTGATGGTAACAAATATTCATTTTCCTTGAAGGTAAGAAATATTTTCATGTGCATTTTATATGCTTTCATATGGCTTGAAAGACATCTATAAATATAATTTCAATGTTGATGAAGTGATGTGTACTGTTGGCAATCCCTGTGTTGGTTTTGACATGGTTGTGGAAGCATATTAGGTTTTAATTGACATGGTTTTATTGGTTTAACAAATTCCTCTATCTAAACTATGCCTTTTCTATTATCCTTTCTTGACTATATTTCATACGACATCCAGGCATATATGGTGGAGCTTTATCAAGATAATCTTGTGGATCTGTTGTTGCCCAAAAATGCAACGCGACAAAAATTAGAAATAAAGAAGGACTCTAAGGTATAAGATGTCCTTTCTTATATGCATTTACTTCATGAATGGTAGATATTTTATATTTCTATGGAGCTAGTTAACTTATACTTTCTTTCTAGGGTGTTGTTACTGTTGAAAATGTGACAGTTGTGAACATTTCGAGTTTTGAAGAATTGAGGGCCATAATTGCAAGAGGTTCTGAGAGAAGACACACTGCAGGAACAAATATGAATGATGAGAGCTCAAGGTCTCATTTAATTCTTTCAATCATTATTGAAAGTACCAATCTCCAAACTCAATCTTATGCAAGAGGAAAGGTACGCCATGATGAAGCTAAAAAGTTCATACTAATTTTGGTCGAGTCTAGTGTCTCGCTAGTTTTTGTTTGATCTATAATTTCAAAAAAAGATTGAATGTTCTGATTGTCAACCTTTAATTGTGAAGCTAGCAGTTCATGTACATTGTTAAACTATGCCTGTTGTAAAAAATAGTTATACATTCCGCCTGTTGCAGATTTGGCAAATACTCCTCAGGAATCAAACTAAAAAACTACTCTTATAGACATATTTCAACTGCCATAAGATTATCCCACCCACCATGACTGGTGTACCTCCTCAATTTACTTGGCTTCAAGTTCTCACATGTATGCCATTTCTTTGGACAGAAGAATAAACTTCTGCTTGCCTCCTTTTCTTTCTTTTTTTGATTTGGCTTGTTAGTATCTATTGCAGATTGCTTGTTTGAATATGTATAGTTGAACAAAGGTCTTTCCTTCCTTTGGAAAATGTGGTCTCTCGTCATACTTGCCTACTTGGTCTAGCTCATCAAACTATGTTTTCATAAGGTTTATCTTTCTTGGTATGTTCGTTTGATGTAATTATTTAAATTAGAAAAGATAGTGTTATAACTTGCTAATTTAAGTTGTCTTAATAAATTCCTGACCTTTTTTCTCCTTGAAGAAAAGCGTTGACAGTGTTCTTCTGTGTGAACAGCTAAGTTTCGTGGATCTTGCTGGTTCTGAGAGGGTGAAAAAGTCTGGTTCAGCAGGAAAACAACTGAAAGAAGCACAAAGCATCAATAAATCTCTTTCTGCATTGGCTGATGTTATAGGTGCTTTATCTTCTGATGGACAACATATACCTTATCGGAACCATAAGTTGACAATGCTTATGAGTGATTCGCTTGGAGGCAATGCAAAGACCTTAATGTTTGTTAATGTTTCACCGGCAGAGTCAAACTTGGAGGAGACTTACAACTCACTCATGTACGGATTTCCATTACTTATTTACTCTTTGCCATTTTTGCCAATGCTATCGCTGTTGGCATCCTGTTCTTCTGATGGTTTGTTTTTCGGATATGAAAATTTTAAGTGTGAATTTTCTTGCATCATATGCATACCTTTTATGTCAATTTAAGTCTTTTCTATCTAATAGTTATGTTAACCTGGGTGTTTTTTGTTTCCATGGCATTGGGACCTTGAGTTTTTCAAATTTTGTTCCAGCTTAGGCATTTTGTCTTCTGTTCCTGTAGTTTCCATGCACAGCTGTTCAATGACATTATTTGTTGCCTTGTAGGTATGCTTCACGAGTGCGTTGCATTGTTAATGACACAAGCAAGCATGTTGCCCCGAAAGAAATCATGAGGCTGAAGAAGTTGATTTCGTATTGGAAAGAGCAAGCAGGTAAGCGGAGCGAGGGCGATGAACTGGAGGAAATTCAGGATGAAAGAATCTCAAAAGAGAAAGCAGACAATCGCTTGACCACTTGAGAGAGATATCATGCTGATGCCTTGCCCTGAGTCAACCTGGTTGCATTCTTGCACCATCTGCAGAGGTGATTGATGCTGTCGAGCATTTGCCACTCCAAGAGAGTCCTCCAATCGCCCTCTAATGAAATATTCCAACACCATCTGTCAATGTTGTACACCAATTGTATAGTTACAGATTATATTATGGCAGCAACGCCTGTTTGTACAAAAGGACTGTAGTACACATTCATAGGAGAAGAGTTCTTAGGAGTAAATCCTTTTTTGGGGCCATCTTATTAGTATACCAAATATGAGCGTCCTCGCACTAACTATTGCTCGTTGCATGTAGGCAACGCGGCCTTGGATGGTGATTTCCACAGTTAGCATCGACGATGAAATGGCTGTGAAACGTAGGGAACTGTTGTTCTATGCAGATTTGCATTTCCGTAGGGAAACTATTGTAAGCCCCCTGACACTGATAGCCCCGTTTACATCTCAAATTGCTGTTCTAGGTAGATTCGCATCATGTACCTGTATGGACATCAGAAAATAGGAAGCCCACTGATACTAGTAGCCTACTTTTGTAGTGGTAGGCATATGCTAGAGCTAGACTTGACACTTGCCGCACCAGACCACTTGGTTGTGATTTGGAGCCTGCTAATATGGGTTGGTAAGAGTTACAAATGTCAGGATAACGAATTCCCAGCCCAAAAGGGAGAACATAAGATGGGTAGAGTGCATCGACGCCAGATCCTTTTGTGATAGACCAATCACCTCAACAACTGTCGCATTTTTAGAGAACTGACCAAAATTGTATTATATTGCTAGTAGTGCTCTTCCCTTGTCTTCTTGGACTATCATTACCAGTTTACCACACAAGGGGAGAGGTCGTCTCGAAAGCCTAGCTCATAGCATGGCTGCTGCTCGGTGCTCTTTCCTTGCTCTCGCCGTGCTACTGATCGGCGCCGCTGCATCGTCCGCCGCCGATAAACGCCTGAACCACTTCCGCTTCTACTGCCACGAGGTCAAAGCCGGCACGCCAAACGCCACCGTCGTCAACGTCGCCAGCCTGCACAAGTAAAAACACTAATCCTAACAGCACCTACCTATGAAGAGGCAACTGTCTCTGAGTACTTGGCGTGTACGTGCTTGCGTGCGTGCAGGAATTCGTCGACGTTCGGGGACGTGAACGTGTTCGACAACCCGCTGTGGGACGGGCCGGACCCGGCGTCGCGGCTGATCGGCATCTCCGACGATTACGGCACGTACAGCGGCAGCACGCTGGCGACGCTGGGCCACATCGCGGCGTCTGGCCCGTCGGAGCGGAGCATCGTCGGCGGCACGGGCAGGCTCCGGTCCGCTCTCGGATACATGGCCAGCAGGCTCCTCGGCTCCACGGACACCTCCATCGTCGTCGTCATCGACATGTACTTTTTTTTTCGCGATGGGAACAGCGAGATTTATTTCTCAGTAACAGGGTTACAATCAGCTAAAATTAACTGAGAGATACAATCAGGGTAGTTGCCAAATCCTCCAGATCAGCATAAGAATCATGGCTCTAACCTCCTCAGACTTGCTAGCAATCACATGGAACAACCACTCTTCCCCTGAATAAACCAGTTCCTCACGGCGCGGAAGCGGCCATAGCTGTCTCATCCTGTCCCAGACCTTCAACGCATTAGGACACGAGACAAGGGCATGAAAGGAATTTTCATCCTCAGTGCCACACAAAGCACAAGTTGCCTGACAAGGAATATGATGTCTTTGCTTGCATACATTGGTTGCCAGCGCCCCTGAAATAGCTTTCCAAGCCAGGATTTTCACCTTTTGAGGGACCAAAGAACTCCAAACCAATTTCCACATCGGCCTATCCCCCCGGGGTGAGAGCTTGACGCAACTCCAGCGAACAGCTGTATGTGATCGGCCGCCGCGAGGTGGTAAGCACTATGGATTGAAAACAGTCCCGACGTCTCCGGCTGCCACGCGGTAAAATCATCCATGCGACGTGGCGAGGGACGGATTTTCACAATCTCCTGAACATCAACCGGGAGGAAGTGTTCAATCAGGATGTCAAGCTTCCAAGCTCCATGTTCGTCCAGAAAATCAGCCACCCTATTCAATCGGCAAGTACCTTTAAGTGTGATAGGTTTGAAAGACGGCCCTCTCGGAATCCAAAGGTCTCTCCACGTTCTAATTGAGCAGCCGTTACCAACACGCCAAATCAAGCCTTTCTTAAGCAGCTCGAGACCAAATTCAATTCCTCGCCACACCGCGGAAGCATTTCCGGTGAACACTATATCTACAAAGCTTCCGGATGGATAATACTTAGCCCGAAGCAAGCGAGCGCATAGACTTCCAGGTGCAGCAATGAGACGCCAAGCCTGTTTAGCAAGCAGAGCCTGATTGAATAAACCATGTCTCTGAATCCCAGACCACCCTGGTTTTTGGGCAAGATCAGCTTGTCCCACGCAATCCAAGCCATCTTCCGTTTGCCCTGCTCAACTCCCCACCAATATTGTCTCATCACTTTTGTTAGGTCCTCACAAACCGACGCAGGCAGCTTGAGAACACTCATAACATAAGTGGGAACTGCCTGCGCCACAGATTTGATAAGGATCTCCTTTGCTCCAGAGGAGACATACTTCTCCCTCCAGTCAACCAGTCGTTTGTTCAGCTTGGCTTGAAGTGACTGGAATTTACCTTTATTCATCTGCCCTTCCGGCACTGGCAGTCCCAAATACTTAGGATTAAAAACCTCATGTGTAACTTGTAGCACACCTTTAACTTCCTCCATATTAAGCGCATGACAATTACCATAGAAGAGGATGGAACACTTCACCGGATTAATGACATGTACTTTGAATTAATTGGAGACTTGTCTTGTGACATTTGAAAGTACATCGATCGAACCGTGATTTAGAATTGAACGCATGTGTTTAAAGAATTTGAGTGTGCCTTCCGTGTTGCATTTGCATGATATGCCCCGGCAATATTAGTGGGTCAGTCATCTTTATTATATATAATATATCAGTTGGTGGTGATGATGTTATCACACTCTTCATGATGGTGTCACACTCTCATCACAAACAAATAAATTTCTCAAAAATTCCTCTAACAAACTTTTTCAAAACCTGAGATTACATTTTTGGTATCTCAACAAACTTCCCCAAAAACTCATATTAGTTCCTCTCTTTGTACGTGCCCGCACGGGGGAGTCCCTGGTCTCGTGATCCTAACGTGATTAATCTTCTTCTTCTTGTATATATGTTTGATTCGACATGGGTGTGTTTACATGCGTGCGTGCGTGCAGGGATCATTGTCGTGGCGGCGCTGCTGTTGGTCGTCTTTGCATGCTGCGCGGGCAGTGGCATGGTGGCGGAGGAGAAGCACGCGCTGCAGATATACATGGCCATTCAACATCATGCGTCGCGAGTCGAACGGCGAGCTCCTGGAGGAGATGGCAACGGCGTACATGCATGCCATCGACAATGGCGCTGATTTCATCGAGTCGGTTATTGCGGCGACTAGGGATGGCCATGTCATCTACTTCCACGACATGATGCTCAATGACACCACCGACGCCACCGACCACAAGGAGTTCGCCGCTCGTCGCCACACGCTCGAGGTGCAATGGGCCAACATCAACAGACACTTCATCAGTGAGAGCCCCATATATATAACCTCGTCTCATCCGACTCCACATTTTTATTGATCTTCGATTGATCTGTGATGATCACATGAACATATTCTTATATTAATTGGTTTTGTGATTTCTTGTAGCTAAAGGCTGAGGGCGAAACAGAGATATGAATTCCGTGACAAATCCCATGACGGTACGTGCATTTTTCACTGATCCAATTGCATTTTTTGGGTGAATCAATTACTCTGAAATCAATCAATCTACAATTCTACATACACTGAAGTTTACAGTAGGTAAAAGTGCTGGCGTATCAGATTATTACCCATGTAAGTTCTCTTTGTTTTAGCAGGCACCTGCTAAACCTTTGATGAGTTCATCAACATCGTACTAAATGCTAAGAGGGTCGTTGGGGTCTACCTGAAGAAGAAGAACCTCGTGTTCACCAACCATCACGTAATTAACCAACATATATTATGGAATTGAGTTCCATTATAAATGTTTTTTTTCGTTTATGTTGGAATTGAGTTGAATGAGCCTTTAGTTCTATCTTTGAGTTTTTATTTCTTCTCTTTGATATTCTTTTCATATAATAAAGATATCAATTGACAGTAGCGGTCCGTACACTTTCTCCTCTCCGTCTTTACATGTGGGACCATCTTAAAATTTTGGCAAACCTATATGCCCATGTCAAAACCTCAATAGATGTCCTCATCTACCGACTCTAAATTCAAAAATTCAAATTCGCCCAAGGTGCTACTCCCGCCAAACAACTCGTAATTCTGTCCGAGTCGAAGCTCAACCAAGAGTTGAGACAAAACCGAGGACGTGGCATGGAACACGTCAACGATAATTTAACATATTTAGTAATCTAATTTATTTATCCGTAACAACGCATAGATATTTGGTTAGTATGTAGGAATTGTTCGTAGTTCAGTTAGCAAATGCATTGTTTTTCGGACGAAGCAAACGCCCCGGGTCCCACTATCAAAGGGTAACGGAACGAACAGAAGTTCTGCGTCTCCTGATACCTGATGGGATCATCGTCAGAATTAGAGGCAAGTGTCTAGACCACCAAATTTACAAAACATGCATGATGGCGCACCAACTTCCAGCATACCAAATGCCAGCCACAAGGGATCACCAAACATCAACGCCGATGCTTTCGTCATCAGAAATCTGCAGCACGTGCTCCCTAGTGCCAGCGAGCAGGGAGATTAGGAGTAACTAATGGCAATTGCAGGCAATTATACCCTGCTCTTTTAGGGCTTGTTTGGTTAGCCCATTCCGGCCGGGATCCCGGCTCAATCCCTGTGGATCAGCCCGGCCAGGGAGAATTCCCATGGGTGGCCCATTTGTGCATTTGGTTTGGGCCGGGGTGAGGAATTTCCCAGCCCAAACCACGTCGGCCCACGGGGGAGAAAAAACTTCCCACCCCACCCGTGGAACCAATCCACGCGGCGCGTGTGACGGCGAGCGCGACGCGAGCGAGCGGCCGATCAAGCGGCGGCTGAGCAAGCGACGGCGAGCACGACGGCGCGGGACAGCTACTTCTCCCGGTGAGCCTCACTTCTCCTCGTCCTCCTTCTTCCCTCCGTCCACTGGCGTTCTCCCGGTGCTGCCTCGTCTCCGACTGCCAATTCCTCGGCCGCTTCCACACACCCATGCTGGAAACGCCCGACCGAATCAACCCAATCCCATGAGATGGGGGAGGGATTAATCCCAATGGGGATTGAGTGAAGGGAAGGGATCAACCCAATCCCCCCTTCGATTGATTCCTGTAGGGGATTGAATCTCCGAGAACCAAACAAGCCCGTAGGTGGTTTCGTTTTTGGCCCTCAAGGATCAGCTAGGAAGTCGCTCCTCTCTTCTACTTCTTTTCATGCTCCGCGGATCTCTTTTCTGGAAGTTAGAGGTGTTTGGCTCAGCTCTTGGGGCTCCCACTGAGAATCTAGGATCAGAAGCTATACCATATAGGTCCTAAATATAGTCCATTATTTGTTCTTTGCATTCCTACCATAAAAGGGTCTTGAGAATTAAATTTTCAAGTCGATTTTTGATTTTTTAATTGCTTAACATGCTTTTAATGATTATATATTTTTAATATGTTTTACAATTTATGATTAATAATAATTTTAAATATGGCTTTTAATGTTCATGTATTTCATATATTGACATGTTTTAGATATTGAAATTTTGTATCTTTATTTGTTTTTGATGCAATGTTATATACAGTAACTTATTGAATTTTTCACATAAAATGGAGAATGATTGGCATAACAAACTAGGGGTTTGAGGAGTTGGCCTAGCATGGCCACAACTATCTTACTCGGGTGTCATAGGTGGAGATCGTACTCGAGGCTAGAAAGCTTTAGGAGCGATTGGTGTCGGTACCTAGCAAATTATTGTCGTAGCAATCCACAAGGCAATGGCATTCCTCTCTGCCATGTACACCATTCCGTCCTAAGTAGAGCAAGAATGGATCAGTCCGAGGTTTGAGACTTCAAGATGATTGGTGAGTACAACTCTGCGCTACACCGTATTTGTGCTAACCTCCAGCTCCAGTAGTGTTGGCAGGAAAGTTAATGCAAGCTATAAGGTGTGTGCTTCCTTCAAGAAAAGGAGGAGAAAGGGTGCCAAGAGAAAGATGGCCGTGGCTTGTAAAGTCAAGCCAGTCGTGTGCATGTATCACCCTCGATGCATTATGAGCAACTAAACATGCGAGCAAGAGAAAATTTCTATCAAAAGCCTCCTCAATTTGGATCACTTCTTTACAAGACAGAAAAACTGAAAGGACTTCATTGTCTCACCTAACGGACGACCGAAGGGGCGAGGGGGACTAGAAACACCACATCCACATACCCGAAGAAATTTCATGCCCCAAGGACCATCCCACCAACGACGGCTAGCAGAAACACCACATCCACATACCCCAAGAAATTTCACGCCCCAAGGACCGTCCCACCAACGACGGCTAGCAGCAGCTCCTCCAAATCCACTTGCCTGAAAGATTCAAGAATCCATGAGATATTTTTTTTAAGAAAATGGCAGGAGCACTGCCTTTCTTATAGAGGAGAGAAAATCAAGTTTACAGAGATTGTATATACATGCACATCAGCCCCAGATCAGGGCAAGGGAAAAACAAACTCCAGGATTACTCGATTACAGAATGAACATCTTGCTCACTTACTCCCCGCAGGAAGGCCCTCTTGTAGGAGAGAATGCTGTCCATTGCACGGGAGACTACATCCTCGATGGTTCCAAACTGCTGTCGAAAGACACGACCATTTCGCTCATTCCAAAGGCTCCACATGCCATAAATAAGAATACCATATTGTTTTCTCAAGCTTTTGCGATCAATCTGCCTGGCCTGGGAGAGCCACCATCCTTGTAGCGTTTGATCTGTGCCATCTAAAAAGTGTAGAGGAGGAGAGCCGTTTAGAGTCGCGAGTCTTCTCCAAACCTGCCTAGCAAAAGCACACCTCAGGGAGATATGCAGAGCAGTTTCTTCCTGATTGCCGCAGAGAGTGCATATAGATCCATTTGGCCAACCTCTTGCCTCTAACCTGTCAGCCGTCATGATCCTGTTTTGTAGCGTTAACCAAACATGGATTTTACACTTATTTTCTGCAAACGCCGACCAGATATTGTCACTTTGAAGGGGAGGAAGCGAACCCTCGAATTGGATGTTGTAGGCCGATTCCGTAGAGTATTCTCCCGTGCTTGACCATCTCCAAGAGATGGTGTCTTCCTGCTGCGTATCTCTTGTCATCTGGGCGATTAGGCTCCATAGCTTTATGAATTGCTGGGCTTGCTGCGGCGTATTAATCCTTCGTAGAGGTTTCAACCATCTGTTGCCCTGAAGCTCAAACTGTACTGTCCTGTTTCTTCTTTTGATAATCACGAAAAGGTCCGGCATGTCTTCCTTTGGTGTGATCCCGTTCAACCACCTGGAGGTCCAAAACTTTGCTTTATCTCCTTTCCCAACAGTGATCAATGTGGAGGCTTCAAATAAGGATCTATCGCTGTTATTGCAGGGCGTTCCTTGGCCTTTCCAAGGTTTAGGTTTCGAACTCCATTCCATCCAGAGCCAGCGGAGCCGGAGTGCCGTGCCAAATCTATCAATGTCTTTTATCCCCAGTCCTCCCTTTTCCTTCGGTCTGCAAATCTGTTTCCAATTTATGAGACAGTGTCCACCCGAGCAAACTTCTTCTCCCTTCCAGAGGAATGCTCTCATGATTTTTTCTGCCTTCTTGATTGCCCATTTTTGAATCTTGAATGTGGAGAGAGAGTAGACTAAGCATGGCGAGAGAACTGATTGGATTAGAGTGAGTCTTCCAGCCCTGTTAAGGAACTTGCCCTTCCATCCTGCAAGCTTTGAGGATAGCTTGTCGAGGATTGGTTGAAGTTCAGTTTTTCTTAGCCTGGAGGTGTGCAGCAGCAGTCCCAGGTACGTGCACGGGAACTGTTTGAACTCTGCTGGGAACAGCTGTGTGATCTGTTGAATGTCAATGTCCTGGCAGCTAATGGGGAAGACGTTACTTTTCTGAACATTTGTGCGTAGTCCTGTGGCATCTCCGAAGTCTTGAAGGCATTGGAGGATGGCTGTTATTTCGCTTAGGTCCGGATTAGCGAAGAACGCTGTGTCATCAGCATACAGGGAGATTCTGAGCTCGTTTGACACTCCTCTGATTGGTTTGATGAAGTTTGTTCCATGGCTTTCCGGACCAGATTTTGCAACGGTTCAATGGCAATGATGAACAAGAGAGGGGATAGCGGGTCTCCTTGTCTAACGCCCCTCCTGTGCCAAATCTTGTCGGTCTTCTCCCCATTGATGATTATACGAGAGGAGGATGTAGCAAGGAGGTTCGCCACCCAATTGCGCCATTTTTGACCAAAGCCTAGATGAGAGAGCATCTCCAGTAGGTATTCCCAACTTTCGGAGTCAAAGGCCTTCTGTATGTCCAGCTTCAGGAAAAGGGCAGGAGTTTTGTTTCTGTGCATCGATCGAACTATGTTCTGGGTGAACATAAAGTTGTCCTGAATTCTCCTTCCCTTGATATAAGCGCTTTGCGTCGCGGAGATAAATCTATCCATTTCTGGAGCAAGGCGAGCTGCCAACATCTTGGTCAGAATTTTGCTAAACGAGTGGATCAGACTAATTGGCCTGTAGTCATTTATCCCTTTAGGTCGTGATTTCTTCGCGATGAGGATCACATCTGCTTCGTTAAGGAGGTTCAACCTGTCAGTCCGAAGATCAGCGAAATGCCTGATGGCTGAGATGACGTCTTCCTTTATGATCTGCCAATAAACCTTGTAGAAGCTGCTGGTAAAGCCATCTGGTCCAGGTGCTTTTCTTGCTGGCAGGCTGTTGATGGCACTTTGGATCTCCTCTTCCGTGAACTCAGTCTCAAGGTGCGCCATATTCATTCTCTGTATACCAATGGATTCCCAGTTAAGGGAGATCGTACGCTGTATTTTGGAGCCCAGGAATTCTGTAAAGTAGTTCTCCGCGAGGAGTTTCTTCTCATGTTGGTTATAAATTTGTTGGCCATCTACTTCAAAGGATTGAATCCTGTTTTTCTGCTGCGACCGTTTATCTTAAGGTGGAAGAACTTCGTATTGGCGTCTCCTTCCTTTATCCATTGCAGTCTGGATCTCTGTCGTGCGCGCATCTTTTGTACTGCGGCAAGACCAAGAAGTTTGCTCTTTAGGCAAGATCTGAGTTCTTGTTCCAGTGCCGTTAGAGCTCTGTCTTCCTGCGCCTTGTCGAGCTGTAGAATGATTTCTGAGGAGATTGCAAACTGCATTCTGGTGTTGCCTATTAGGTCCTGTTTCCATCTCGTGAGTCGTTTAGCTAAACGGCCTAGCTTTGAGTGCAAACGTCTGAATGCATCAACGGCGGTAGTCGGTTTGCTCCAACATTCCTGTACAACTTGGTATAGCTCCGAGATTTTGAGCCACCAGCCTTCAAACTTAAAGGTCCCGAGTTTGTTTCCGTGCTGTTCACCTGTTAGCATCAATGGGCAACAGGATGAAACGAGAACTTTTTTTGTGTAGCAGACCGAGGGGAAGTTGCCGATGCATATAGGGCGAGCTCGATGGCGGGAGGGAATCCTCCGTGGCAGGCGGTTGGGAGAGATAGTGAGCGAGGGCGGCTCGTCAGAAGTACTGAGGGAGGGGGAGGCAATATCAAGCCAGGTAGACGAAGAGTAGGATGAGGAGTCAGTTGAAGACGGGCTTTAGATGCTTTTGCTAATAAATACAGATAAAGAGGGAAATACAGTGTCCCTCGAAATGCTCTAACCGTGTAAGCGTCCCGCGGACGAAAGCAGCACCTGCGTCCCTAACTTCTCGACTTCTCTAGTATACACAAGGAACGGTGGCACAATTATGCGAGGAGCAAGGAACATAACTACGTGTCACCCTCAGACACTTAATCTTCGTTAGAAGCCCAAAGATAGGATTTGCTGATTTGATATTTGCTTTTACAAGGGCGCCTCCTGGCTAGGAGTCATATGAGAATTTTGCTTTCGTCATATGGCAAAGCAGTTAAAGTATGGTTTCGATTTATAGAAAATGCTTTGGTGCACCCGGAAGTCTGTGCTCCCGGATGAGTTCCTCCACGTAACTGTTTTGAAAAATTCCTAA
Source organism: Stipa capillata (assembly GCA_019208055.1). NCBI lineage: Eukaryota > Viridiplantae > Streptophyta > Magnoliopsida > Poales > Poaceae > Stipa > Stipa capillata. The sequence continues at coordinate 644,857 of JAGXJF010001896.1, forward strand.
TTAAGATTCCGCAGATGTGTATTATTTGAAGATGATGTGTAAACTGTAAAATTTAGATAAACTATATATATCAATTTGCATGCTGAAAAAATTCTACATTTTGTTTTAGACACTCCTCTCTCTGTCTCTCCTTTTGTACGAAACCACTGCACCTAAAAATGTATATCCACAAATTATTTGAGATTTCTTCAAAACTTCTGTGTGTCTTTTTTTCTTATTTCTGCAATACACCTGGGTTCACAAAGTTCACACTCTTTGATTTATTGCCTTCGGCCCAAGAGATTCACCTGGGTCACAGCTTAAACTGTAACCCATCATTCGTGCTACATGTTTGATACGTTCATATGTCACCTAAATCAAACTACATGGTGTGATGTGCGATTTGGTAGGCTACACCTCTAAGTTACACGCTGAAGGGCCGAAAACATGCAGCACGGCCAGGCGTCCGTCGTCCTGGGACGTTTGCAGAGCCCACGCCCCAAAGGGCCGCTTTCCCTACGAGAGTCCTTCCTACTTAGCGAACTTTCTATCCTCTTTTCCTAAATATTTAAGTTGTAGTACCACATTTCCTATTAATAGAAAATTTGGACTTTTTTCTTAAAATCCGTTCAAATCAGTCAAATGTTATTGTTACCTTTGTTCGAATAGAGTAATTGGAAAGGGGGAATCCTAAACAGAAAAATCAATACCTAATTGGATGAACCTACGATCCCCTGTTCTTAACCACAAAAAATTTCTGCTTCTTACCGCTGAGAACGATTCAAAAAGTGGGACAAATTAAGGAGTGTTTGGGAAGATAACTAGGATTTGGGCTCACCTGAAATCGGAAGGCAGCGGGGAGAATCGGTGGGGAGGAGCAGGTCGCCACCGAGGACAGGATCAGGACTCTAAGCTTCACTACAGCTCTACAGGGAAACGAGCAACTGCGGTGGCCGACGGAGACGGTGGAGTTGGTGCAACCTTTTTTTGATGTGTGGAGTCGGTGAGGCGATATCTCTGAAGAGAATATTTTTATAAAATAATCTTTTTTATCTTAATTTTATTAATAATCTCACTTATAAAAAAATATTTAAATTTGACCATTTTCGCGGTGCCAGAGACCTAGGCACGCTAGCAGCCTACTGATGAGTCCATTTTGTACTCATCATTTTCTCCATGTTTAATCCTGATTATTACATTTTCACTTTATAAATTTCTATTAATTGCTGCTAATGACTAACCAATTACCAAAATTATGCAAAACTCTCTTTTGAGCTTAATGTGTGTAGAAAACACTGAAAAAGAGTACAAAACTATACATATTTGAAAAGTATACATTGAGAGGAGCGCTCATGAAGAAACGTGAGCCCAAGTGAAGCATCCAATGTGCCAGATGACCAGCAATACGATCGCGACGCCCGTTCCGCATGCCCGTACCGAGTGCGTACGACGCCACCAGGTCAAACATAACCTTTTCCATGAAGGCACCTGATGGAAAGCACGACGTACGATTCGCGAAACCCTAAACAGTGCCTGTCATCTACTTAAGAGGAGTGAGGCATTGCAATAAAGTCACCGGAGGGAGGGATCCCCTCAAAGCTATTAGATCCAATCTATCTCCACCATAACCTCAAGAACTCATCTACAAGTTGCAAGGGAGATCGATGGATGAAGAAGAGGAAGATCATCTCCACCACGCCAAGCACAACCTCCATTGTTCCTCTATATCTCTCTCTCTCTTTCTTGTGAACTCTTGTTTGTTTGTAAGATGAATTCTGTGTTTGAGTAATAGATTATATCTTGGCTATTAGTAATTTGTCATGTTATTGATATATGAATTATTGCTATGCATAGATGTAATTTCGTAATGTCATTAATAGATGCTAAGGAGTTGCACCGATGAGATGTGTAGGACGGATATTATAGTGACATCGTATATCCGGATAGAAAGTTCTTGATCATTTATTCAGGAGAATCACGAAGACTCACTTCTTTATACTATACCTTGTGTAGTGAGGGGTATGGATGTACCTATTTATGGCTTCCTCCTTATTTTTGTATACGTAGTATTTTTTTAAAACATAATATGCATCCAATAGTCTATAAATTATTCATTACTTGTCGTCTCATCGTCGCATTCTTTTAATTTCTATTCTTAGTTTACTTTTCTATTGTCTTTTAGTTACTTCATTTTAATACTTGTTATTACTTTAATTACTTCATTTCAATCTTTGTTTCATTGCTCTGGTAGAAGTCGATAATATAGTAGATTAATTCCGAATTGTGGTTCGGGTGTAAGCACAGCTATTCATGTGACAAATTGTTTAGTTGTAAGGAAGGAAAAACATTTGTATTTTACTTCTGTAGTTTGATAATCCTAGGCTTGATACTTTTCTCCAAAAGTTCTACGATGATCGGGTGCGCTTACCAGCCATCACAGCTGCGCTGCCATGTTATGCTGACGTGGTGAGGTATGTGACACCATGCATCTTGGCGTTGCAGCTGTGGCACCGTGATATCCCACACTGCAAGCCTTCTTTTTTTCTCTAACTCGCCCGTCCCGCTGCCCTGTGCCGCCCCGCTCGTATCCACTGTCCCGTTCGCTGGCCGTCACCCCTCCCCATGCAGCCCCTGCCCCCATAGCCCCGTCCCCGTGCTGCCCCTCCCCATGCTCGGCAACGCCGACTGGGGCCTCCCCGCACTTGACAGCATCTGCTCGAGCCTCCCCGCGCTTGACTATGTCAGCTTGGGCCTCCCCACGTCCTCCCACGCCGGCTCCGGTCCTCCATGGCTGCACCGGCACCCGAAGGTATTGATTATTATGCCCCTATTGTTATTTTTTTCAATTACAAAGGAGCCGTAAGTATATGCACATCACCACGCACGCACTGGCACATACACGTATGCGAGTACGACAAACACCATGCACGCAAATCATTTTGCCTCAACCGGCAAGTGTGATACTAACTAGCATTGTCTATAATCAACTCTGTTATTATATATGGTTAGCAGTAGGAAAAATCAGAACAACACAATGTTATTTGTCATGAGAAAGAAAGTTTTTCACTCACTATTTACTTTCAGAGCTGGCATTGTTGCTAGCTCAAAATGGAAGCATTTTTCTAACGTATGTTTAAGATTTGTTATTAATGAATTGCATATATTTTGTTATAATATAGATTTTTTAAAATATATTATAACATAGATGGATAGAATTGTCTGAATTTATAATTATTTAGATCAGGCTAGATCTTTTTTGGGTGAAGTAGGAGGGAGAAGAGACGCAGGCTCTGATCTGACACTGATGATTCGGCAGAGTTCTCTGCAGTGTCAGCCTGTCAGGAGTGAGACCAGGTGCAGGAGCAACCTTGCGCCGCACATCCGACGGAGAAACAGAGATCCAGAGGTGATGATTTCTCACGTTATTTCAAAACTAAAAGATGAATTTTCACAAGGAAATGTGGCAGAACGTACAGTGCGTGCCCTCTTTAGCTAATCTGCTGTTGGTCCCATTGATCAAAGGTAGAAAAAAAATGCCTGTTTGGTTGTTTTTACCACCAAAAAAAACATCACTGTTTGAAACCTTACGCCTGCGAGGAATGAAGAGAGTGGTTGCTGCCATATCCACTTATACTGTGCTGCTGATGCAAACAAGGCAGGCTTTAGATATAATGGTGTACACGATACTGCTCTTTACCATCACGGCAAAGATCGCGAGTCGGAAAAAATACCACGCAGTATGTCACTGACATGTTGATAGCCTTCTTTGCAATGGTACTTTTTTTAAATGGTCTTTGCAATGGTACTAAGCCAATGTTATTTAGCGCTATGGCAAGGAGAACAAAATGGCATTTACCTTTAGACACCATTGACCCGATACAAGCTGGGAGCCTGGAATTAAATCAAAAAATTACAGTGGTGGTTTGCTATATAGTATATGGGACGAGGGCATTAAAGAGTTATTTGCTGATAAGTTTGCATATCTAAATTTTCATCTTATTTCATTTCTTGATGGCCACAGAATATTGCTGAACTCCAGAATAGCAGTATACTCTAGGAACCAACAAAAGGAAGAGTAAGTTTACACAATCAAGTGATTGTTAACATATACTACAATTTTTGTGTATGTGCAAACCTAGAAAATGGCCAAACAGAAAAGGAATCTCTGAAAAAGTTAACCACGATGTTTCAATTAGTACCCAAACACTAGCTTTGATATTCTGAAATCACTGCGTCAGATGTGCCATCGATTGGATTTGGTTGTGGCCCTTCCAATTTGGTTAGGACATCAGGTGCTCCAGCAGTATCTCTGATAATCTAAAAGAGAAGACATCACAACCATGAGGAGTTGAAACTTTTCCATACTTCAAAAGTATTACCAAAACAATATGGGATTAAAACCATTCATTTTGCACTTATGAAACACTGTTAACTTGACTGCTAAATCAGAGGATTCAGAAAAAAGTTATCCACAGTAATTTGGTGGATACTAATGACATTGGGGAGAGTTACATCAGAAGGACACTAGTGTGTAACCAATTGAGTAGGTAGGCTGGTTATCGGCATCTTAAGCTGCAGACGATATTAAGCATATGCCATAGAACTGGCATCTCATCAATGATGCTTTTTTAAAATAAAAAATCTGATGAATATGTGCATTTCTTCTACTCTTGCTTAGGGGATGTTCACAACTAATGAAATTCAGTTCAACTAAATTCCAATCTTGAATTAGCTAAGATAGATAGCATTCTCCAAAAGGCATGGTGAACTGGCCTTTCAGAGGATTAAGGACCTCAATTTGAACTGTGCAGAGTGATGATAATCAACCTGTGCAGCATTACAACTCAGTCTTTCATCAGCCTTTATGTTCTCTTAAATCAATGCGCTTATGAGCTAAAGTTCATTAAGCATATGTTATCAAGCATTTACCATATGTTCACCTTAGCTTGATTGTGAATGTGCACAGGAACAAGCATACGTTATTACAATATGATTTTGGTGCTCACTGTAAGTGTGAATAAACATACCAATATTTCTTCATCCAGGTAAGAAATCATGAATAAGCGCTGGAACATCCTGTCTGTAATATGAAAAAGAAGCATGAGATGTGAACAAATAATCCTTGTAATGCAGTTACTATGTACTCATTGCATCATTATTTTTCTGAAAAATAGCATAACTATACTGAACTACTATGAGATGGGTAGAGACGAACTAGCTACCATGATACAATGAATCATGGAAGCAGTTATCAATTATCATTGTTCACAGTTGAGTTTTCTTTCCCTAAATACAGTGTCACAGTGACAATGAACAAAAAATACATATTCCAACAATTTAAGATTATTGGCCAAGAATTCATTGGCTACAGATGTATCGAAACAAGCAAGAGTTATTTAACAAAAAACGGGCCAGTAATGAATCCAGCAGTTTCTTTATCTGGACGGGAAGGTCTTCAAAAACTGGAACAGTGGTACACTTATTTTGCACTTAATTTATATAACTGCTCTCAAAAACAGTATATTGCTATAACAAGACAATAGATACACTGAAGCCTCATGTACTTACTAAGTGGTAACTTAAGCCCCTCTGAAACAGCATCCCTTATGGGAGCAGGAAGTTGTTGTAGAGCTCCTGCAATTTTCCCAATCAAGCCTTTTAGTTGTTCAGGCAATGTTTCATCACTGATTTTGGGGATCTCTAAAAGGCCCTCAACATATTCCTCTTTCATCCTGATAGGTCCCTCCACTGACAATTGTGTAGTCAGTAGGAACTTGCTTTGTATCTGCATACACCAAGGACGGTAAATTGTGAGAACATATTGCAACAAGAGAACTCACCAAAACTATACATATAAACAGCTTCCAGATAAGACAGATCAATGTCCTGCTGACAAATAACTTAATTATGATTGTGAGATCTTGTAATATTATGGAAGCTACTGCTGATAAATGAAGATACAAGCCCTGACTGGTTTTCGAGAAATTGAACCCTGCATGTTGTAGGCAGGCATATAAATGACACAACATTGCAAATATATTTAAAAAAATGCAAAGGATAGATCCCAAAAATGTGCAATAGTTGTAGGCAACCTGGCAAATGTTGTGAAATTACCGTATTGAAGAACATGACGTTGGATGAAAGTTTGGAGTATCCATCCTTGATCACCACATCAAGTGCCGTAAAGTTTGCCACAGTCGTAGGTGACCTCCTACGAAAATAGCATACTTGTTATATGATTACATTTTTGTCAGAGAAATGTCATTGTAGAATTATATATATGCAACACACCATCTAAAGACAAACTTTAACAAACCACATAACTCATTCTCATGAGAACAAGTAAGGAGAAACCTAATTTAAATCAGTTAATTGCAAATATCGATTGCATCCAGCAGTAGTGACATACTCGAACAAAAGCCGGGCTGCAAATGCTCCAGGACTCTTGTCACCAAACCATTCAAAGTTCCATCGACCTTCCAGAAAGGGTGATCTGCAAATTGGAACAGATGTTGTGGAATATGAATAGATGAAATATGTCCATATCATGAAATTATTTGTAGTCAGAAATCATGGAAGTTCCTATTGGAAACAGAGAACCATAAGCAAGTACAAGAATGGTCCATGTTCTACTAGTAGCAGCAGAACCCAGCAATATGGGGCGTGGAATTCTGAGAGGTATCAAACATTCGTAAGGCCTCAAATTGATTATCATGATAGCACTCTTGCTCTTGTACTGATGAACTTCTGCGACTTTGTGAAAGGTACTTAAATAAGCCGCAGTACATGATACATTTCTTCAGCTGCAACACTTACGTTGTGGGGCGAGGAGTGGGGTTAAGGCGTTCGAGTCCAACAATTCGCTCATTGACATCGATCTTCTGCATCTCCGTGGTCTTGCCACTGACCAAGGATTCGAAGCCTCCAGCATCTTTGAACTGAAATGTGCAGTGTTTTACATACCCTAGTTGAGAAATCAACTCGAAGTTCAGCATCAATTACTCAACGTCAACACACAAACACAAAAGCCTAGCAATTCCTGTACTTGTTGTGGAGTTTGGCTCTGCCAAACTGAGGGTTTACTGCCAAACTGAGGGTTTACTTATCGATGGTATTGGCAATTGTGCAAATTTAGGTGGGGTTGTGCAAAATTAGCAGGTTGGGAAATTAATCGAGACACCTGAGTTTTGCCAGCACGCGTAGAGCCTAGCCACTCATTTTCTTCTGATAGGAAGAGGAACAGGAGACTCCTCACGTGCTTAGCGCGAGACTTAGAACATGGGGAGGGAGGGAGAGCTCACGGCGAGGAGGAGGGACTCCTTGGCGGAGAGGCGCTCCATCTCGCGGGCGTAGCTGGCGGCGGGGCCACCCTGGAACGTCTGCGCCGTGGCCCTGCAGCGCCACGCGGCGGCGTTGCCGGGGCGGCGGGGGGAGAGGCGCAGGCGCAGGCGCCCATCGCGGCTGCTGCGGAGGGTAGGGAGCAGCGGAGGGGACGCGAGGGTGAGCGCGGCGGCGGCGGTGGCGGCGGCCATGCTGTCGTGCGGGGAAGAGAAGAGCTAGAGATTTCTCTCTACAGCTGCAGCTGTGCTGTTGCCGCGGCGGTGGCCGGTGGGGCTGAGTCGCTGCAGGCTGAGGCTGCTGGTCTAGGCGACGTGGAACAAAATGATTTTTCAACATACGCCACTCCCACAACTTGAATTTGTATTGACATGTAGGGAGAAGACCCACATGTCAGTGATGGCACAATTCCGAGATATGTTTCTTTCTCTCTGTCTCATGTCTCATTGACAAAGGACAGGCCGACACGTCAGTCAGACAGTCGTACACTGAGGCTGAGGATAGTGTGCCATTCATGAAATCTCTCTGGAATAAATCGTGAGAATTAAACAGAGAAATCAGTGACCCACCTTTGCATAACACAGCCCGATAATCCCCACCCCTTGCTGAAGCTACAACCGAATAAAGTGCATGAGAGAAAAGCTCAAAACTCAAAAGGTGACTAACTACAGTGGCATAACAGGTGTGACGAGTGTTCTTACTTCTCAATTCGAAAGCTGAATCTAAAACACAATCCATAGAATCGCAATACAACAGGCTAATCACCTAGAGCCGGAGAGAGAATAGTCCCAGTAGCCAACGGAGAACCCACGCAGGTTCACCCAAAAGAGGCATCTCGGTTCTCAGAAGGCGGCACCCTTCCGCTGCTCGTTCTCACCATGAGCGAAGTGGCAACGATCACCGAAGGTGCAGGTGCCCTTGATGAAGTTCTCGCATATCTTGGTCTTGTAGTTGCTCCTGCCCCCAGGACCGCCTCCTCGGCCTGCAGGGGGTGCTATGCCTGCGGGATTTTTCACCGGTGTGCTGGCGCTGATGGTCGCGATGAGCTCGCCCACCATATTGCTAGCTTGCTTTATCTGGTCGAAATTGCCTTCGAGCTCAATGTTCTTCAGGTTCGGGTCTGATTCATGGTCACGGATTGAGAGCTTAACCCCTGTGACTCGGCAGATCTGCTTCGTGTTGACCCCACCCTTCCCAATTATGCCTCCGGCAAGGGAAGCATCAACGCTGATCTTGGCAGTAGCTGAGGCACCAAAGCTCCCAGTTGGAGGGCCCATCGAAGCTGGTGGAGGTGGTTCATGCCGTCCTCCAAATCGACCACCCATAGGAGGAGGAGCATAAGCACTTTCATGGGACATGTAGGCTGGCTTGCCTAGTTCCCTCTCACCATGGGCGAAATGGCACTTGTCACCAAACTTGCAGCCTTCTGCAGTGTTGTACTTGGTGCACATGCGTGTTTTGCCAGCAGAAGCTGGATGAGAATTAGCAGCATGATCCACAGTTCTTGACTGTGCAGACACAGCACTGTGGCCTAGGTTGTGCGTTTTTGATACTGCCTGGTATCCTCCAGGGACAAAGTGCAGGAAGTGACAGCCCTCACCAAAAGGGCACCCAACGGTGCTGCATCATTCAAAACATTACAGATTATGTGCTGATATTGCAATAACAAGAACACCCAGAAGCTGGATGAGACTTTAGAACTGGATGAACCATTTCAACAAATATGTTTGGACAAACAGTTTAGTGCTTGTTGTGTACAAAGACAGGAGATTTTTCATAACAAAAGAATAGCATTGTAAAAGGCAAAAGTGTCAATGGATCTAAATTTAGATATTTAATAGAAACATAATTGAGAAGTTGCAGTAAGTTGTGTCTAACAATTCTCAGTATGCAGAAATTTGACTGAGAACAATAAACATTTCATCAAATGAAAGTTCCAGTAAGTCTAAATCATATATCCAAGGAAGTTCAAGAATCAACCAAGATCCACAGAAAACACCATAATGCATTACTTAACATTACTAAGACATATATTAGTGGAATTACCAAGTAATAGTGGATGCCATTCTTTTTATACACTACAGAACAAAATGTGCAATAAGTACGGCTTGAGGCACTGCTATGTATCTTATTCATTTAAAAATCATCCCAAACAAAAGGCAATCCATCTACTATGATAGTTTGGCAGCATTATAGTTCATGTATTACAATTTGCAACAATTCATGCAGTTTCTGCATCAAAAATAAATCTGCATTCTTAACTGTAATATGTAGTGAAAATTACAAGGTACCCTTCTGATGTTATTTTGGATAGGTTAAGATTAGAACCTGAAAAACTTGGTGCAAGGCTTCGATTTGCTTGATAGACCAGTTTGATGTGACTCCGTTTCTGTTGCATAAAATTAATTACATTTTCTCAGTTGTTAGAAGTTGCGTTGTTAATCTTCTAATCAAATGAACATATACAATTTGTGTCCAATGAATGTGATGAATGAACAGAATTTTAGATCAGATAAAGATGATATTCTATGGTAGTTATCCTGCAGAAAATAGTAATAGTTACACACTTACACTTACACTGGATGTTATTGGAACACGAGAGCTAAAAATATATCATTTCTTAACTAATAATTATCAAGTTTTCACATGTTTCTTGTTGCTTGAATTGGAGAGAGGCCTCAAATTCCATTTTGGTCAAAAGCCAAAAGGTGCTATGCTTTTCCAAATATGTCTCCCATCACCATTACTTTCAAACATGTTCTTTCCTTCTTTTAAAGGAAATGTCATTTAGATCAACCTTTTAGTACTTTAGTACCTGCTCTTAGATGGGTTGTTTCTTACTTTCAGTTGTCATGCACTTTTTTCTGTATTGGGAGTATTTCACTACATAGATAGTATGAATACTGGCAAGCACATGGTGCTTGCTAGATGCAGGCAAGTCTGAACTCCACTCCATTGCATGAAGCTGCTGCCTTACAGTTGTACCAGACTGAAAGAGGAATGCTGAGGGACTTGCTATGAAAATAACATTTAGGGCTTTGCCAGCACCACTGGCCACTGGTTACTACTGGTAGGTCAGCTGCTCAAACAATACACTAGAATGCTGTGGTCCGTCAGTACTTACACAGTTATATACTAATATTTTCTTATGAAGTAAGGCTCAACAATCCAGTCTGCAAAACCATCTTCACCGAACATTTGGCCCGCAATATCTCCTTTGAAGTTTCTACGGGAAATCGATCTGCCTAGGCATGGCCTGAACATGCTTATTTAATGCTATTGTCATATGTGCTTTCCCCCTCATAAACGAGCGGCTTTAGTCTATTTTCGCACTACCTTCACTCACATACTAACTCAAGAAATACATTAACCTTAGAAATCCACTTAAGCATTAGCTGTTCATCTTTGGTCATGAAAACACTTGCATACTAATAATCATAGATGGTCATAGCAAGTCAAAAGTCCAAACACGAGCATGATTAGTGCAATCTCACTAGAGTTAATTGGCACGACACCCTCGATCTCAGAACAAAACCTAGAACTACCCTAGAGAGCGTCGAGGCTCGCAGATCCAGACGCACAGCTCACACAGCATGATGCACTCGGCAAATCTAACAGCAATATCTAGAACCATACGTGGAAGGAGGAGAGAGAGAGAGAGAGAGAGAGAGAGAGAGAGAGAGAGAGAGAGAGAGAGAGAGAGAGAGCACGAGGCGTTACCTCTCGAGCGCTTCCCGCCGGCGGCGGCGGCGCCTCCGTTGGCGGTGTCCGGCCGGGATCTCTTGCGAGCGGCGGCCCCCTCCATGGCGAGCCCTCCGCGTCGAAGTCGAAACCCTAGCTTGCGGTTTTGGCGAAGGCGGAGGGAGGGGAAGAGGCGAAGTGCGAAATCGCTTTGGGTCGAGTTGACGGCGACTCGGCGAGAGACGTGGGGCGGGTGCGGTGCAGGTGGCTCTTTATCGAGTTTGGGCTTGGGCTTGGGCCCAGATCTTGAGGGTTCTGGGCCTCCACTCCGTGTCCGTGTGGAGGTGGGTGCTGCTGAGGGCCGTTGGGCCCCCGCTTAGATAGCGCACGGTTTCCAAGCGAAACTTGCTTTTGTTTGTGTGGCATGACAATATGCGGCTGCATGTGAAGCAAAATGGAAAGAGCAATGCTACACTTACAAAAGAAAATTTATAAAAAAATTTATTTATGTGGTGAAGTAGATAGTCAAAATATACATATACTAAAGCTGGGAGGCATGATTTACAAGAATCTGTTATTTCTTTTCTTTTCTTACTCACTCCATGTTAACATGTAGGTAGAACTTTTGTAAAACTTTTAAGTAAGAATAGGATTATTAAAATGTAAATGTACCATGCAAAATTCTGTAGCAGGGAGAATATCTTTGAGATCAGTGGAGGCACGTGTCGTCGTTTAGGAGGGTCTGATTTGATGAGGAAATAGATCTAATCTTATAGGTTTTTTTCTCAATGTCCAAAGGCGATTGTGAATGGTTTGGATGTGTTGCGCTCACAATGGGATGGTTTTGTACCATGGGAACCATGAGCTTCTGTCGATGTTAGATATCTTTTTTGCCCATCAGAAGGACGGAAGCGCAAGAATTCTACAGAGATTTTACAGGGATTTCATAGGAAGCAGGACCTCGATATCCTTTAGCTATGTAGATTACGTAAAATCTGATTTCCACCGGTATTGATATTATTTCTTGACCTTGGATGGAAGACCTCCCTTCAATCGTAGCCCAAGTTTTACATTAATCTACCGAACACACGCACCTATTCCCATCGAAGAACAACTCCAATTCCGAGGCAAAGCCACGTAAAGCTGCCGCACCATGGATCACTCACTGTGCAACATCACATATTGCACTCACGTCATTAACATCGCCTGCTCCAGATGTTCATGGCACCAAACGGTGCAATGGATCCGGCCCTCAATTCATCGCCATGGATTCAGACGCTCCTGGCCATCATCTCCTGGTACCTCCGGTACGATTCCTGCTTCTCCAGCAAGAACTTGGCGTGGAACCTCTCGATGAACTTCTCCGCGAGCCTGTCGATCTCGCTCACCGCGCTCTCGCCGTCGCCACCGCCGGCGTCTCCCCCTCCCTCCTCAGCCGCCGCCGGTGCGCCACCCGACCTCTCCTCCTCGAGCCAACACAAGTACCCGCACTCGGCCGTGTCGTCGCCGCAGGCGCGCACCTCGTCCTCGGCCGGAACCGCCATGTCCCACGCCGAGTCGTAGTAGTACGAGTAGTGCTTCGCAAGGTGAGCCGAGGAGGAGCTGGCACCGGCCCAGGCGAACTGCAGCTTCTGTTGAAATAATTAGCAATTTTCGAATTAATCTAATCCAGAAAAGTATCATGACACATGCGCAAATGATATAAACCAACTCAGGCGAACTAGACATGCAGCTCGAAACTAAACAACAGACTAGCATGTCTATCTCACTTGCATGAAAAGCAAAACAGAACCACAGAAGGCTTAGGAGCACATACGTGGGTATAGCAGCAGCGAACGATTCAGTGTTGGCGTCAGTAGCCATGGCGATGAAGTCCTCGTAGTCGAAGCAGTCGCCCGACGACGAGGAAGCAGTCGAGGTAGCCGTGCAGTTGTCGATCGTAGCCGAAGTAGTCGTCCGACGGTGAGGAAGCAGCGAGCAGTCGCGCCGAGACGCTCCCCAAAAACCTTATCGCCCCTCACCCGGTACAGGTTCTCGAGAGGCGGGGTTCCGGAGGCCTGCTCTCCCGTGCAGCCGTGTACGCGGTCGCCGGGATGGGAAAACCTGAAAACAGCGGCAGCAAAAGGAACGGAGACGGCGGCGGTGGAAAGCGTGCACGAGGAGGCAGATGCAATCTAAGCACGACGGCTAGGGTTGCTGCTCCTCCTCTTATAGCCGCTCGGGAGACGTGGGACACACGACTCCACGTTCGAGTCGGTAACAGTCCCACAATCGGAAAATTCACGCACAGATTTAGCTCGGCTCGGCTCGATCACGAAACACGACGCGCGCGCGACGTGGCGTGGCGAGGCGGGCGGCGGAGGAGAAGTGCGCGTGAACTAGTCCTCTTCTCAAGCCTCAAGGAGGTGGGCAACACAACTCCTTATAAGTTGGTCTCCCTCCACCTCCACTAGCAATATGGGACTAAACTTCCACTCATGCCATCCAACCAAATGGGCCTTTGAGATTTTCCAGGAATTAATTGGAACATGGGCTTTAGGCCCATTAATTCTAACAATCCCTCACCAGATCTCGGAGGCACATTTGATTGCCTTTTGTTCCAATACACTGCTTTGATATACCAGTGTTTTCAGTGGAGACCGAATAAGGTTGAACATCCACCTAGAACATAAAGATACGCTTGCTCACAACTGAACAATGGACTATGCCTTGAATTGTCAGTTTTGCGTGAACAAGTTTCACCTAATGTCCTACCAGTACTAGGCTGTCGTAGGCTATCCCGCGGATGGAGCATATAAGTCTCACTTCTGGCCTATTCATGAGCTTGCTAGAGATCACCCTCATCTCATAGACTGTGACCAGCAGTCAGGCTCACATAGGTGCGTTCTTTTTAAGACCGCTCTGTAGGACAGCGTCTTGTAAAAGCCACAGAACACATTAAGACAAAGTCAACCTGCCATACAGATTGTGAGAGTGTTGCATCTTCAGTGGAGTGGGTTAGTAGGTCACTCTCCTCCAGTTAACCAATAGCTTGTTTTCCCAGGTCCTAATTCACGGGATCTCCGATCACATAGGTTGGGTTCCCACCATGGTAACTCACGTGGGTCTCATACCCATCTCCCTAGATACAGTGTCTATCACATTTCTTGATAGCCCTTTTGTAAAAGGATCTGCCAGATTCTTAGCTGTTTGGACATAATCCAAAGCTATCACTCCGGAGTTTCTCAATTTCCTGACAGATTTCAATCTTCTCTTCACATGTCTGGAAGACTTCGTGTTATCCTTTGAACTGCTCACTTTAACAATCACGGTTTGATTATCACAGTTCATAAGAATAGCCGGTATTGGTTTTTCAACCACCGGTAAGTCCATTAGGAGCTCACGAAGCCATTCTGCTTCGACAGTGGCTGTATCCAGTGCTGTGAGTTCTGCTTCCATTGTTGACCTCGTTAAGATGGTCTGCTTGCAAGACTTCCACGAAACAGCGCCACCTCCATGAGTGAACACATATCCACTCGTGGCCTTAATCTCATCAGCATCGGAAATCCAATTTGAATCACTATATCCCTCCAGTACCCTTGGATACCCGGTATAGTGAAGACCATAGCTCACAGTGCCTTTTAGATAGCGCATTACTCTCTCAAGAGCACGCCAATGATCATCTCCCGGATTGGAAACAAAACGACTCAGTTTGCTCACAGCAAACGAGATGTCAGGTCTGGTTGCGCTAGCTAAGTACATAAGTGAACCAATAATTTGAGAGTATCTCAGCTGATCTCTAGTTATTCTTCGGTTCTTACGAAGGATCACACTAGGATCATAAGGTGTTGGAGAAGGTTTGCAATCTGAATAACCGAAACGATTCAGAACCTTTTCCACATAGTGGGATTGCAGCAATGTAATTCCAACATCATCATCTCTCAACAGTTTGATGTTCAAGATAACATCAGCTACTCCAAGATCTTTCATCTCAAAACTCTGAGATAAGAAGGTCTTAACCTCCTCAATCACCTTGAGGTTGGTTCCGAAAATCAGTATGTCGTCGACATACAAGCACAGAATAACTCCTTCGCCCCCACCATAGCGATAGTACACACATTTGTCAGCTTCATTAACAACGAACCCAGCAGACGTTAAAGTCCTGTCGAACTTCTCATGCCATTGCTTGGGTGCTTGTTTCAGGCCATACAAAGATTTTAATAGCTTGCACACTTTTCCATTTTGACCATCTACTACGAATCCATCTGGCTGTTCCATATAAATTTTCTCGTCCAACTCTCCATTTAGGAAAGCCGTCTTAACGTCCATTTGATGAACGAGAAGACCGTGTGAGGCAGCCAGTGAAAGTAGTACTCTAATGGTGGTCAGTCTGGCCACAGGTGAGTAAGTATCAAAGAAATCTTCGCCTTCCTTTTGAGTATAACCCTTGGCCACAAGCCATGCCTTGTACTTTTCAATTGTACCATCAGGCCTAAGCTTTTTCTTGAACACCCACTTACATCCTACAGGTTTACAACCATAAGGACGATCAGTGATCTCCCATGTCCCATTAGCCATGATGGAATCCATCTCGCTACGGACTGCTTCCTTCCAGTAGTCTGCATCAGGAGATGCATAAGCTTCTGAAATCGTATTAGGAGTGTCATCCACAAGATATACAATGAAATCATCACCAAAAGACTTTGAAGTCCTTTGTCTCTTACTCCTTGTAGGAGCTTCATTGTCTATCTTCTCATAGTTTTCGTCATGTGTATGTTCAAGATATTCCATTGGAATGGAAGGTGCTGGAGTTAACTCATATTCCTGACTAGAAGTGCTAGACATATCTCTCATAGGAAAAATATCCTCAAAGAATGTGGCATCTCTAGACTCCATGATGGTACCGACTCTCATGTCAGGTACTTCAGATTTCACTACTAGAAATCTATAACCGATGCCATGATGAACATAGCCCAGAAAGACACAATCAACGGTTTTAGGTCCAAGCTTACGCTTCTTGGTTATTGGCACATTTACTTTGGCCAAGCAACCCCAAGTGCGTAGGTAAGAGAGTGTTAATCTTTTCTTTTTCCACTGTTCAAAAGGAGTAATCTCCTTATTCTTTGTAGGAACTCTATTTAGGACATGACAGGAAGTCAAAATCGCCTCCCCCCCACCATGCCTTGGATAAACCCGCAGTGTCTAACATGGCATTAACCAAATCAGTTAGAGTGCGGTTTTTCCTCTCAGCAACCCCATTTGACTAAGGTGAATGGGGAGGCGTCCTCTCATGGATTATACCATGTTCCTCACAGAATAGGTTGAACTCATTCGAAAAGTACTCTCCACCACGATCTGACCGAAGCCTTTTGATTTTTCTTTCAAGTTGAGTTTCAACTTCTGCCTTATAGATTTTAAAGTAGTGTAGAGCCTCATCTTTCGTTTTCAAGAGATATATATAAAAAATCTAGTGGAATCATCAATCAACGTCATGAAATATTTCTTTCCACCTTTAGTCAACACACCATTCATCTCACAAAGGTCTGAATGTATGAGCTCCAATGGTGCCAAGTTTCTTTCCTCCGCTGCCTTATGAGGCTTACGAGGTTGCTTAGCTTGCACACAAGCTTGACACTTAGAGCCTTTGACTGAGGTGAATTTCGGAATTAAATTCAAACTAGCAAGCCGCGTCATACAACCGAAATTAATGTGACAAAGTCGTGAATGCCAAACATCAGTTTCATTAACACTAGAGCAAACATGGTTCACGACCTTATTACAGAAATCTGATAGAGAAAGGCGGAACAGACCTCCGCACTCATAACCTTTACCAATAAAAAGTCCATACTTAGACACGACAACTTTATTGGACTCAAACACCAACTTAAACCCTTCTTTACAGAGAAGGGAACCACTAACGAGATTCTTATTCATCGAAGGGACATGCTGCACGTTCTTCAGCCGCACGATCTTCCCCGAAGTAAACTTCAGATCTACCGTGCCAACACCACGAACAGAAGCATGTGACCCATTCCCCATTAGGACGGTAGAATCCCGAGCGGCCTGGTAAGAAGAGAACAAGGAAATGTCAGCACATACATGAATATTAGCACCGGTATCAATCCACCAATCAGTGGACTGACTTACAGAGAGTACAGTAGGTAAATTACCATACCCGGTTGCTCCAGCTTCATTGTTGCTGACAGTCACATTGACAGATTTGGAGTTCTGTCCTTGAGAGCCTTTCTTGTCTTTGCGGTGTTTGCACTGACTAGCCCAGTGACCAACCTCACCGCACACATAGCATGGCTTGTTGTCCTTGTCCTGCTTCTTCTTCTTGAAGTTGGCAGTCTGAGAGGCTTTGAACTTTCCCTTGAACTTGTGGGCATTCTTTTGCACCATGTTGGCGCTGGACTGTCCCTCTGTTCCCTTAGTGTGTGTGTTCTTTGCCCTCGCCTTCTCTTCCACATCCAGAGACCCCACAAGATTTTCAACAGAAATCTCTTGTCTCTGATGTTTCAGTGAAGTGGCAAAGTTCCTCCAAGACTGAGGAAGCTTAGCGATAATGCACCCCGCGACAAACTTGTCGGGTAAAACACACTTGAGAAGTTCGAGCTCCTTGGCAATGCACTGTATCTCATGAGCCTGCTCGACTACAGAACGGTTTTCAACCATCTTGTAATCATGAAATTGCTCCATGGCATACAGTTCGCTGCCAGCATCTGTTGCGCCGAACTTAGCTTCGAGCGCATCCCACAGTTCTTTGGCATCGCGTATGTGTAAGTACGCATCCACGAACTTGTCTCCGATCACGCTTATAACGCCACCCACAAAGAGGACAGTGGCATCCTGGATTGCCTTCTCCTGTTCAGGAGTAAGCCCTTCTGGTTTGCCACTAGCCACCCAGTAGACGTTCATAGCAGTGAGCCACAAGATGGTTTTAGTCTGCCATCTCTTAAAATGCACACCCGTAAACGGGTTTGGTTTCAGCGACGCGGCAAAACCAGCAGTCGAAAATTGCCTAAACAAATAAGGTTTTTGGATTATTGAAATAATTAGCAATTTTCGAATTAATCTAATCCAGAAAAGTATCATGACACATGCGCAAATGATATAAACCAACTCAGGCGAACTAGACATGCAGCTCGAAACTAAACAACAGACTAGCATGTCTATCTCACTTGCATGAAAAGCAAAACAGAACCACAGAAGGCTTAGGAGCACATACGTGGGTATAGCAGCAGCGAACGATTCAGTGTTGGCGTCAGTAGCCATGGCGATGAAGTCCTCGTAGTCGAAGCAGTCGCCCGACGACGAGGAAGCAGTCGAGGTAGCCGTGCAGTTGTCGATCGTAGCCGAAGTAGTCGTCCGACGGTGAGGAAGCAGCGAGCAGTCGTGCCGAGACGCTCCCCAAAAACCTTATCGCCCCTCACCCGGTACAGGTTCTCGAGAGGCGGGGTTCCGGAGGCCTGCTCTCCCGTGCAGCCGTGTACGCGGTCGCCGGGATGGGAAAACCTGAAAACAGCGGCAGCAAAAGGAACGGAGACGGCGGCGGTGGAAAGCGTGCACGAGGAGGCAGATGCAATCTAAGCACGACGGCTAGGGTTGCTGCTCCTCCTCTTATAGCCGCTCGAGAGACGTGGGACACACGACTCCACGTTCGAGTCGGTAACAGTCCCACAATCGGATAAGCACGGGTAACGCGTCCGTTAACAACTCGTGAAAAAACTCTGTCCCGAGTGGCAAAAAATTCACGCACAGATTTAGCTCGGCTCGGCCACGAAACACGACGCGCGCGCGCGACGTGGCGAGGCGGGCGGTGGAGGAGGAGTGCGCGTGAACTAGTCCTCTTCTCAAGCCTCAAGGAGGTGGGCAACACAACTCCTTATAAGTTGGTCTCCCTCCACCTCCACTAGCAATATGGGACTAAACTTCCACTCATGCCATCCAACCAAATGGGCCTTTGAGATTTTTCAGGAATTAATTGGAACATGGGCTTTAGGCCCATTAATTCTAACAGCTTCACGAAGCCGGCGATCTTGCTCCTCTTGCCGCTCCTCGCCGCCGGCCTCGAGCGGTAGTAGCCGGTGGCGGCGCGCGTCGCGTAACCGCCGCCGGCTCGCGATGGCGTCCTCTTCTTGCTGAGGATGTCGACGAGCAGGGCCCTGAGCTTGGCGACGGCGCGGAAGACGTGGCCTACCTGCGGGTAGATGTGGGAGTGGAGGACGGAGTCGATCTTCGGGGAGATCATCGAGCTCGGAAGCAGCGCATCCACGTGGAACAACGGAGCCATGGATGGAGGAGGAGGCGAGCTCGTGGATGCGCCAATGCCGCTCGCATCGGCATGCGCAGACTCCATGGGTTTATAAGTCTCTCGTGTCGTGTGGCGTACTGGGTTGCTGCAATGCCATTGCTTAATTAGCTTAGCCCAACGCTAAGCTAAGCTAACTGAATCTGACTGGCATTGTGTGTCTTTCTGTTGACTACTAAGACACTTCAATTCCTTCAGATAAGTTTATTATGAGCTGATATAAATAGTTTTATGTCAATTTCTTTCTGTAAAATATGATGGATCGGTATTAATTGGACAACATTGTTCACTCGGGTAAGACAACAAACTCTTACTGTGTCGTCTGAAAAAAAGGTTCTGCTGATTTTGAGGTGTTTCGGGATACAGAAACTCTGAAAGCCTGTGGGTTACTGGTGAAGTGGTGATATGAAACAGGACATATCATCTTTCTTCTGGATTTTGTTCCTTCAAATGCTAGACTGCTTTTCTCATGTATGTATAATGTACTGTTGAGACTTCGATGAAGTTTTGCCTTCTCTTTCACAAATATTTCTTTTTCCGTGATACATATCGACAGGTACTGAAGAAATAGAATTCGCTGCGTCTGTTAAATGACATGCAGATTCAATGCTTGACTGGTTGTCGTACATCAGCTTAAGAAAGCAGCAGCATAGGGTGAATTTTACTGATCATCAGCTGTGGAAACCGATAAAATGAAGGAAAACTCCTCTAGTGTTCGTGATTCCTGCGTCACAATCATGCTGCACTGTTCTCTCTGTTGGAGTACTTGCTTAGGATTGATCTGTTCAGCCTTCAGAGTAGTACCTCCTGTAAGACAGCTAGTACTCCTACATGCAACTCTGTTTATTACACTACATCCATGAATTTTTTCATAATTTTTAGAAATTTCTAAGTGGCTAAAAACAAAATGAGATCACGCGTTCTTAGGAGTCAAAAATCTTTTTATAAGAAAGAAGGGCGTGCAGTTGTTTTAAATTTGAGCAAACCTGCAACCGGATACACAAAACTGTCTTCAAACGGACCTTTAATCTGTTCTTGCTGGACGTCACTATCTGCAACATGGACTTCCCCTTGCAGCTGGAGAAAAGTGCAGACAGCTGAAGATGAAGCCATTTTAGAGCAACAAAACCAAATCAAGAAAGGTCACAACTCATAAGCCGTTCTTCCACGGAATGTTGCGTGATCACTCAACTTTGTCAGTTTCAGCTTTGGACTCACAAACCCTCCCGTGTGTCCGACCTGCCTCTCCTCTTCTTCTTCCCACTTTTGCTGCGTCCAAGTTGCTGGGTCCGGAGAAGCACATCACAGCATCGGCCATGGATCGTGGTTGTTCAGCTGGATAACAACCATGAGAGAGAGAGAGAGAGAGAAAGAGAGAGATGAACTGGATCCCTGGCATGGATGCATGCACCTGGCTGGTCATGCGTCCGGTGCCCGATCGCAGGAATCAGTTGTTGGGATATTTGCACAGTTGCACAGAGGACAGTGAGTGACTGCGCATCCATTGGAGCAATGATTTGAGCTCGTTGTAAGCTGTAACTGGAGGCCGTAGATTGCATGAGAGCGCGCTTTGCATCACCCGGAGATGCATGACATGCACATACGCGCGCTTGCACTTGCACCGAACCAATCGCGATATGCTCATCGGATCATGCATGCGACCTGCTGGTGCCTGTGTGCGGCACACGTCCATGCAGAGTTTTGGCGTCCTCCTGGACGGCAAGATCGGTGAAGAACAGCGATAAGTCCATCTTGAATGCTGCATTTAAACGCTGCTGCCGTGCACGACAAATTAGATCTACGCTTCTTCTACTTTTGCAGTGAACAGTTGCTGCTGCTGCTACATGAGCATAAGAAATTACTCCTATTCAACTATACATGTCGTTTAGTTTCTAACACAGACTTCAGCACGTGAATTTTATTATTATTTTTCATATGAATATATTAGTAGAATTATAAAATTATAAAAATATTTTTCATGACAAATCTAGTGATACTATTTTCACTTGATCAATCTAAATAGTTTTTTACGTGTTGATGGTCAAAATTAAAGAAGTTTGATTAGATGCGCTCTACAATGTCATCTATTTACAAAACGGAGGTAATAAATAGCTGTCATGCACGTACTTATATTAAAAAGTACATCAAATCTCAGGTCCTACATGATAACTACACGAGCATGGACGGAACCATGGAAACAATGGTTGTTGGTTGATATTTTTCCCTGGCAATTGTGAACTGTAAATTGATGGTTGTCTTTTTACAGGGAACCAATGGCAATTAATGAAATCCACCTGGTTGCATATCAGGCGTCGGGCGCAAGAAGTTTCTCTGTTATCCACCCTTGGAAGTTGGTCGATGGCACGGTCATTGCACGGGATAAATTTGATCGCTCGCGATTCAGTTTGGCCCATATGAAATTTCGACCACCAATAAGACCAAGACCTAATTTAGCCCATCACGAATTTGGATCGCGAGCCCTAATACGGCCTGTGACCAGAAACTGTGAAAGGGCCAAACCAAATCCAATTATATGTAATACTAGTTTTGCATAATTCCCCTGCAAAAAAGGTGCTTTTTCGTAAAAGTCCCTTGCATGACTCTGCAGAATAAAGCTACACACTTTCCCTTGGCCTTGCTTACATTGCGGCCGGTCTTGCTTTAACTGTTAGTGTTTTTTTCTTCTTTTGCTTTGTAAAACATGAACAATTTGAACGAAGGGACCTGACAAGTAGTACCAAGTACCATGCCTTCAGAAAAAAGAAGTACACGCACCAACAGATAAAACTCGTCAGGGAAGGTTTTGCAGCGCTGCGATTTCAGACTCTTCGTTCTTAATTATATGTCAGTTTGGATACAATTCTGATCGTGTTTTGCACACAAATATAATAGTAGAAAATTATAGGACTAAGATATTATAAAATATTTTTCACGATAAATATAATGATGCTATTTTACCCGACTAATCTAAATTATATATTATTAGTTAAAATGAAAAAGTTTAACCGTATATTTTGTAAAACGTCATCTATTTTTGAAGCAGGTATTATGCGCTTAGAAACATGAGCACCTGCCAAATCTGTCAAACCGGCAAGATAATCCTGTAATAATCCAAGCCCAAGATGCAATCCGAGATTGACATACAGACACCTGTGTCTCCCTGTACTTTATGCCGCTGAACGAGACAACGACAAATCCGATGAATTAAAACAAGATTCGGTTTCCAGAGAGCCAATGAGCCAATGAGCAGGTTGTGCTGGCCCTTCAGGGTTTCAGGAGACGACCTGCTGATTTCTTCTCCTACCCCTTGCACTCCTGCAGCACCAACCGAGACCAAAAGCTAGCTGTATACATACATATCCAGATGAGATTCTTTCTTAATCTTTTCCACGTAGGACACCGGCTCGTCCAAATCTGCACTTGCATAAATATTGTCGTCCATCCTGTTGCCGAATCATTATTTTTGTCTCAACTTCTAGTGCAAAATGTTGAGGAAATTCCACATTAAGTTGCATACACAACTGCAAGATAATATGTGTGTTCCTACTTACCAAACGCAGTATGATCAGATCAACTGATGCATTTGAGATCAGTTTCATAATCTGACGCTCACTATGTATTGTTGGGTGGGACCGGGACGGCAGCTTAGACCTTGGTTTCTCATTCTGATGTCTCATCAGGAGATTCCAAAGATGCAAGCTGTCCAATGCACATCAAACACCTGCAATCCTTTTGAAGGGCCGAGTGACCCCAATAGATTCCCCATTAAACTGAAAAGAGGATTGGACAGTTTATTATGATTATGACTTTTTATATTAGATGGAGATCTCCTTTCCAAAGAAATATTAGCTAGAGATAAATGCACATGTAGCTTTCTTCAAGAAAAGAGATTGACATGGACCTGTATGATTCTCATGGGAAAATGCCATCTGTTCACAGTGGGTAGTTATGGTCACTGCACATCTGCTGTTTGTAAATTTATCTGTCATGGACTTAGAGAGATATTTCTTTTCTTTTCTTGTAAGTTTATCTTTGTGTCTGTTGCTCTGTCTCTCCTCCGTAACGGTTGTAAGCCCATGTAGCCTGATCAATGGCTTCCCGAAACGGGAGTCACTCACTTGTTGCTTGATCTTGTAACTCCCCTATGAAGAAATATATGTTGAGGTAGGCAACCCTCTCCTCCCTTGATTCTTTGGACTATCCTTTCTATATCCTTTTTTGATTTTATGTCTCTACCAGTTTGGTGCGAATGACTGCAGACCAATGCATTCTATGCAAGAATTTAATGCAAGAATTTGTCATATAATATTCTTCTATATTTTCACTAAGTTTATTTTCTCTGTTTCTTTCAGGTTTTATATCCGTTCTTTCAAAGGCGGAAATTTTAAGTTTTGCGGATTGGTGGTTCCACCACGCTTTCGCACTTCTGAAATATATGGAATATTGTCTTGATATGGAATAAATGTAATACCCTGTTCGTGTATAATAGTGGTTTGCACTGATTGTTGTAAAAATCTTAAGCCAATAATCATTTCATCATTTATCATAGATAAGTCTCTTATTGTAATTTCATCTATGATATATTTCGTTTCATTTATGTATAATTCTATATTATAGGCTAACTGGTTATGAACTTTTCTTATTCCTGACATGTTTGTGGAAGTTTCTGCTTTATCAATATCTATAGTGTGGACTATTTCAGGACACTTTATAAAGTATTTATCAAGAATGATATTTTTTATACATCCTGTGTCTACTAATGCTAATATCTTATAGGTGACGTTTGTACTTAGTTTTATTTTAACCAGGATTCTTATTCCTAATATTTCTTTAAATGACAATTTAACTATATATTTATTCCCAAAATTAGTTATAACCTCGTTTAGCCGGATTAATTTAGCACCCTTGCTATCTTTCATAGTTATAGTTTCTTCTTTGAACTCAATGTTTTCTACCACTCTATCTTCTTGTAAACCTTTGTCTTTTAAAATATTCCTTAAATCTTCTATTTCTACTTCTAGATTATTTACCCTATTTTCTAAGATTCTAACCCTACTAGACAATATTTCTCCTTCTGGTTGTAATTCTATCTCTCTTCTCCACTTTTGATTGTTTGCTTTTAAACATTCAGAGCAAGCTTGTTTTAAACATAGACTATAAGTAGCTCTATTATCCTGACTTGGATAATATATGCAGAACGCGCATTTTATATTATAATCACCTTTACCTCTAATCCAATCATGCTTACAGCTTACTTGATTCATCATCTCTATTCTTAATCATGCTAACTCATCTATTAAGTCTATATCATCATTACTTGATTCATATTCAGCTTCATTGTTTTCAAGTTCATCTGTTTCAATAATTGAATATATCGACTCATCATCCTTTATTTTATCATCACATACTAATATATTTTCATTTACACTATCTACTATTAAAACCCGTTCTTGTTCTTCATATTTGCTAGAATATCTTTTTGGTCCTTATTTGGGCAAGTCTTACTTAAATGGTCAGGTTAATTACATATAAAACATCTGCATGTTTTTCATAATTCTTTCTTAGATTGTAACGTCTTACATTCTTTTTATGTAAAAAAAGAACTTTATTATCTGATCTTCTAAGGAAATATCTTCTCTTTGTTCTGAAATTATTACTATCTCTTCTTTGGGGTCTATGATATCTTTTACTCTTAGGTCTCTCCTCACCATATGTTAATGGTATTTGAACTATCTTGTTGCAGAAATTATAGTCTGAATGCTTCATAGACCTTTGGGCTTGTATACTAGTGCATATTTTCCTTAATTGCTTGAATACAAATGTTATTGCTTGTGATATGTTAATAACAGAATCTTCAGTTTCCTTTTTATATTCTTTAAATATCATGCTTCCTAAAGGATCTGGTAATTTGTTGAAGTATCTTTCAACTACTCCTTTGTTATAACCTTGTTTGGCTGTAGTAGCATTATATAAGTAGTGTTGTGAAAATTCCTTTATACCTTTCCAATTTGTTAGTGTCAACTTCTCAATTTCTCTTAACCTTTCATTTTGTAGTGTGGTGTATGCTAGCTCTGGATCTTCTGCTATAATAATATTTGATATTATATTTGTAAAATTATTTGGGTTGCTACCTGCTCTTTTTAATTCTGCATAATTATTAGGATTGCCTTCTACCCATTGTTCCCATAGGACTTTCACAGATTCTCCTAAAAATGTTTCTAAATAAGTAATCATGTCTTCTACCTTATTTCCTATATTGTGCTGGTTTTGAATGTATTTTTGGACTATCAAACCCTTCCATATGCTTATGATATTTGGCCAATCAATTGGGTCATGTGCAGCTAGATTCAATATTGCACCATCACTTTTATGATTTTGAAATTTTACTGACCTTTCAAAATCTCTTCTTTTAGATCCCATATATTTGTATTGGCCAGGGATATAGTTATATGAGGCTTCTTCTTTTTCTGGAGGCCAATTTCCCGGAAATCTAGATGGTCTCTCAAATTCTCCTTCATTCTTTACTGAACCTTCGTCGTACCTACTTCTTTTCTTTCCTACTCCTATATCTACTTCCATTGCTTCCATTGCATTTTCTAGATTATGTATTCCTACTTCATCTAAAGAGTCTAAAAAATCATCATATTATTGTGAGGCATCTATAGCTTGTTCTTCATTATATATTTCATTTACTAATGCTTCTTCTTCTTTATAGCTTTCTAATAACCATTTTTTATTTCTTTCCCATTGCTCCTTTTCAGTTATAGAATTATTGCTATCCATATGTATACCTTTGTTTTTATTATCTATTCTTTCTTCAGTTTTAATATGCTTTTCCTTATCCTTCCTCTCATCTATAAATAATTCTTTATCTTTCTTTGCCTTTTTTAATCTGGATAATTCTCTACAGAAATATAGTTCTCTTTCTCTTATTTTAGGCCATTCATGCGTCATAGTATTATTATATTCATTAGAAACCTGTTTTATCTTATCTTCGTAATATCTTATTTCTACATCTAAGTCTGGCTTTTCCATGAATTCTGAAACACTATGCCTTCTGTTATCTTCAATATCTTGTTCTGATATGACTGAGTCTAGATCATCTAAAGCTCTTGTTTTATAATTTATAAACCTAATACTAGTGTTTCCTGCATTATTTTGATAGCTTACATAATCTTCAGGTTGTTTTAAAGTCTTACTTTCTATTAAATCACTTATGTTCTATTCTTCACCTGCCCTTTCTTTAGAATCAATTCTTAAAGGACTCATGAATTTTATACCTTTTGATTGCATACTTTCAATTACATCATTGACATTTACCTTGTATTTAGTCCTACTTTTATTAGTTAGCCTCCCAACAAACTCTATGCTTACTAACAAATTTGTTCCTTTAAATTCTTCATACCCTTTGGTTTGGAACCCGAAACTCATTTTTCTATGAATTCTTTTATAGGCATAATTAGGTCTGGCGCTATATATGTTATTAGTTTATTTTCATTCATATCTCCTTCTAGAAAACCTAGTGCTGCTTTATTAACTGTATCCCATCTTTTATCTCATAAGGTTATTAGAACTTTAGTTCCTAATTTCTTTCTTGTCATACCTTTAATTCCTATAATATACATTCCTTGATGTACAAATTTATAACCTGAATATTTAAGTCCATTCTCAAATTGCTTACTCACAACCCTTAATTCTACTGGCTGCGTTAAAACACTTAATTCTACTTCTCTGGATATTCTATATAATCCTGACTTATTTAAAGGAACAAATTTATTAGTAAGCGCCAAAAAGATTATGGTCAAAGGAGGACACTACTACGTAGATGATTTTAAAATGTCATCACAGGGTCATCTGTGATGACAAAAATTATCACAGATGGTTCTTAAAACCATTTGTAATATATATTACAAAATAAAAAAACCATGCTGCTGCCTCCCCACCAGCTTGTACTTCTCATGGTGCTTGAAAACCATGAAGAAGTCGGCGATGTGCTCTTGTATAATGCCAGAAGCCATGACAAGCACCTAAACAGCCTGATTACGCAGTTGATGATGTGCCCTTCTCCTCGCACCGCCTCTGCAGATCCAGCAACCATTTAGGATCGAAGTTCTTAGCCTCTTCCGGGCTCGGGAACTCGAAGATGACCTCTACGTCCGCCTGCGAGGGAAAGTAGGGGCATGCAACGCATGTAAGTGGACGGCCTCACCTTGCTGCTTGGGGAAGCTGGTGCATGCGACTACCAGAGGGAGGTGCATGCTCAGTGGCGGTTGGTGGCGACATGTATTGGGGGTCGGGGCGCTTGGTAGGGAGGTCGGGGCAACATCTGCTTGTGGGAGAGCTCAGGGGCGAGAGAGACAGTCAGGGGGCGCAGCGAAGGGAGTCCCAAGAGGCGGTGGCACCCCACCGAAACCCTAGGCGTTCAGCTCTCTCCCTAGCCCTTGGTAATGGCATTTTCATGGCCATCGAACTCGTTGACCTACGCCCACAACATGAGCTGCTTCTTGCACGTGTCGAAGAAGGACTTGAGACCGCGCGCGAGTGGGGAGGCACGGAGGACAAAGGCAGCGGCCAGGATATGCGATAGCCAAGGGGGAAGTGGGAGGAGAAGGATGCCGGATCTAGAAGGGAACGAGTGGAGGAAAGAAGTGAGGAGGGGCGACAACGATATGAGAAGGCTAGGGTTTTCAAGGACTAATTTTTGGTCATCTGACCATGCCAGCAAATCATAGAAGTTTTAAAATAACTACTTGTGGTGTAGATCAGCGCATATATTAGTTTTTAAAATCGTGTGTGATGTCATATTATCACAGATGATTTTTTAGATAACCATCTGTGATCTAATAAAAATCGTCTGTGATAAGTCTTAATTATCACATATGTTTTTTATGAACCATCTGTGATTGTATGCCTTGGGTGATCATTTATGCACTAGTGGAAGGCTAGCAACCATGGTTTTGGGACCAACCACGAAGGACATGCAGTATTCCCCATTGATGTGCCAATTCAATGCACTGTGCATGAACATACTACCCGTGAGTGCCAACATACAGGAGGTGGCTTAGCCGCTATTTGCCGGGAAATTTGAGGAAAAAACTGGAATAAGACATGTTTTGAGGATAAGTTGATTAGGTCTCCGGCTGAACTGGTATTGCTATGCAAACTATTTTATCACCTGTCATCCTAGGTTACGAGTTGACGCAAATAAAGAGAAGCTGGTGGCTAGAGCTAGATTTTGCAAGAAGAAGCACTAGGACAGCATACTAGAGAGTACAGAAGAAAACAAAAGCTGTTGCTGACACTTCTAAGGAGGTGTTTAGTTGGGTTTTTCAGCAGCTTTTCACTGGAAAAACCTGCAACCCAACCAAACGGCCAAATTTTCAGCAGCTTTTGCCAACGGTAGCTGTGGGCTTTGTAGTGCAAATTCAGTTGTTTGGAAAAGCTGCCTTCTGCCAGCTTTTTGCAATGTGCTGAAGCTTTAGTGCTCAATTTCTAAAATATTTTAAATGGTTTGGATCAACCAAAAGCCATATATTCATTTTTCCACAGTCACAACAGTTTTTCTAGACAGTCACCCAACAATAGTTTTGTCAACAGCCACAGCCTAATGTCTGACGATCACATCTGGGCGGAGCAGGAGGATGATAATTAAGGTGTAATTTGGCAGCAGGATAGCTGCTGCAAAGATTTGTGATGTAATATGATTACAATAGCTTTTGACGAACTGGTGGGCACTTGTTGTGTAACGCTGTGGGGAGGGGAGCACCGGGTGTGTTCTACTCTTGGCTTAGCGCAATGGCTTGAACTAGTTTTATTAATTTTCTGTATTCTCTGGGCTCTTAGCATTAGGCGGCAGCTAGTACTTTTAAACCACATTTATTCCGTTATTAATGATAGGAGAATCTGGTGGTTCCCTTGTTCGCAAAGAAAAAATTTTACAGTCAGGTGTAGTTACATTCACATGTTGTTTCACTCATTTTACGAAGTACCTAGCGCAATAAGAAGTACTCCCTCCAATTCACAATACAACGCACTCAGACTGAAATCAGACCATTTTTGTAGCACTTAATGACACAATAGATAAACGAGCTGCAATAATTCACAGGGTTGGATTCCGTTGTTTGCCATCCAGGCTGTTTGCATACCCAATTAATATTAATGACAACATGCAACAATTCAACTCAAAAAACCATTAGCACGAACACTTTACCGCCAATTAGTCCAGCATTAGTACTAGCAGGATCAAAGTTAATGCGCTTTTTCGTTATTGCTGCAACGTGGCACAACCTTGTGACTTGGTTTTCTGGTATTTCCCTCATCCCTCAGGATACACTCTAATTTGAAATTTAAGAAATTTTCCAGGGTGCACTGTATTGTGAATTGGAGGGAGTACATACTTGTAGTATGATAGTATATAACACTAAATATGTAATATAGATATTACTTTTCGAGTATTATGTACATTTTTTTGACATACTTTCAACGTGCGAATATGAAGGTATTTTTAAAATATGCTAAAAACTATAGATTAACTTACAATTTTTTCATGTGGCTCATATTAGAGTATCTTAGAAATAGTATTTGAGCATATTTAGCGATAAAGTAGTATATATACTACCGCATAATAGTATATGGAACATGGGTGTAACTAACCCGCTCGTAAAATATATTATATATATATACACATATATATGTGTGTGTGTGCGTGTGTGTATAGTATAATTAACTGGGGCTC
Organism: Stipa capillata; assembly: GCA_019208055.1. Classification (NCBI taxonomy): domain Eukaryota; kingdom Viridiplantae; phylum Streptophyta; class Magnoliopsida; order Poales; family Poaceae; genus Stipa; species Stipa capillata. The sequence goes on from JAGXJF010001896.1 coordinate 674,880, forward strand.
CATGGTGCCTGGGCTTGATGATTTCAAATGCACAAATTCCAAACAAGTTTGAATATATTTTTGTTCTAGGTATATATCCAGATATATATACTCAAATAAAATACGTACTTTCAAAAAATTTCACTCAAATTCAATGATTTTTTTGGGTTTGTTTGATCACATACCCAGAATTTAGGGTATGTGATATTTTTTTTTCTAGGTATGTGATCTAAATACCTTAAAATCTTTGAATTCAAGTGAATTTTTTGAAAAGTATGTACTTCATTTAATTGTTATAACCGGGTACATATCCTAAAACTAAAACTTTTGAGAATTGTAACCAAAGTTAGCTTGAATTCATGAATTTGAAATCATCGAGCCTAAACTCCATGGAGCCCCAATTTAGCTTCCGGTATAATTAACTAGGGCTCCATGGTGCCTGATTCTAGTTCTGATTAGAACCAGGCACCACTTAGATATGTGATACCATATGCTAGAACTTTTGTAAAATAAAATAAAATAATGATCGATATGAACGCATGGGAAAAAGAGAGAGAGTAAATTCTGTTTTGTACCATAAATTCTTAACATAGTCCCAGCTCGCAGCATATATTTGTAAAAATAAAATAAAATAAAATTAGATATTGTGACCATAAAATTCGGATCAGATCAGGTATGAAAAACCAGACTGTTTGAGTGATGCAGGCCCACTTATCAACCGCCACGTGGAGACTGCCTCGCTCCTTCTCTGCCATATATGTGCCAGCTCACTTAAGCAAGGCCCACAAGTCAGTATATTAGATGAGTTTAAATCACCCTGTTAAACTAGTGTATCACTTACAACCAGGTCTCAGCTTGAGTGAAGTGGCCTCCACGTGAACCCGAGTCAATGAACCGGTTCGGTTGTTTTATGTCTGGTCCACTCTGAACCCTATGGTCATAATATATGGTCTGGCTTGATTTTTTCACAATATGTGATGTAAACTGCAACTATGTTTAAAATATATGTACAAAGTATAATTTACTCAAGAAAAATGGCGTGTCTTCTTCAAACGATGATTGGAATAAGTGAAACCAAAACAAGGATCAACCAATCTTATCGTATCAACAAAAACAAGATTGTTCACTTATTTTTGCGCTATTGCACAAACTTACCGTTTTATTTTGGTAATTCTGTCCTTTTCATGGTGGCTCTTGTAGTTTACATGTCTATTTTGGACGCATAGGTTGACAAGCATCACATCCAAGAAGGTTCAAATAAAATCTTGGCCGTCTATTCATCTCTTGTTGGGATATCGAAAGACAAGCACAGAAGGATTCAACACAGAGATGGATGAGCTAGACCTAGCCCAGAGATGGAGACCACAAGGGCCAAGAAGTCCCGGCCAGCAAGGAGAATGAGAGAGGGTGAAAGCACCAAAGTGGCCAATTGTCCCCTACTCTCTTGTCTGTATGCTTGATTGTAAATTATATATCTACCTTTGCATCTTTATATTCTCTTCAGTTGCTTCCATTAGGAGACCCCCACTCAAAGAAGTTCATATTCCATTTGGGAATTGGGATGATCAAGACGAGCCCCGCTTTTCACCCATTATATTCTTCCTTCGCAATTCTCCTGCAGATTCCAATCCTTCCTCCAGATAGAGTATGAACTCAGATACATATATGGAGAGAGAGTGAAAGATTGTTGTTAACCTGCAGCAAGTTTCCATGGATAGCTGCACAGCACAGGCATGTGAATGTGTGATGCCTTCTTCAAGTTGCAAGTTGCTGCTGCTCTGACCATACGCATGGGTAACTATTCATTCCTCCAACTTGCATTGCCGTGCTCCTCTTGCTTCCTTCCTCCTCCTCCTCCGGCTGCTGCTCGTCGTCGTCGTCGGCTGCTCGGTGATTCCGAAGATTTTGGGGTGTGCACATCCTGGGACATGCATGCAGTTGATGCACCGCCGTGGAATTATTCCCATCGGGTTGCGTGCCACGCCTCCGGGAATCTAGGCCGGTGGTGCATCAATTCCGATCGAACCTTGCACTTGCAGCGGCCCTATTTAAGCATAGCCGCTCTTTCCTCCTCCAAATCCCGTTTGATTAATTCCTTTTCGAGAAAAGCTTGTTGCTTTCTTTTTTACGAAACAGCCACAGAGGTCGATCTCGCATAATGTTCTATATATGTTTCGTTCTTGATCTCTTAAGCTCGTCGTTATGAAATCGATGAGTTAATGATACTATGCAATTTTTCGTTCTGATTCTTTGTTCAGTTAATATTCAAAGAAGTATATATATAGATGAACACCAAGAAGATTAAGCTGCACGACCGCCACTACAACGGGATGCCGCTGTGCGATGCGTCGCCGCCGCAGCAGCTGCTGAGCTCCGCCGCGAAGCAGCTTCCTGCGTCCGCCGGGCTCCCGCCGTTCCACCAGGGGCTCGTGAGTCCTTTGCCTCATCAGCAGCAGCAGCAGCACGGCGGCGCGGGGTGGCTGCACGAGGAGTACACGGCGCCGAGGTCGGCGTTCGCGCAGAGCTGCGTCGGCTCCAACACGGCCGCGTTCTACGCCGCAGAGAACCTGCTCGGCATGGCGCAGTTCGACTGCCCTCCTCTCGGGATGCTCCCGGCGATGATGCCGACGGCGGCAGCCAAGACGGCGTACCGGTCGTCGACGGATAGCGATCAGCTCTACCGGCCGCTTGACCCGCTGCTGCACCGTGCGAACCAGTCGTCCGTGAGGACGTGCTACGTCCGGCCGCAGCGGCGGGACGCCGCCATCGAGCTCCCATTGCCGTCGCCGCAGCAGCAGCAGCAAGAGAGAGCGCATCATGGGATGTTCGCCAACGCTTCCGCCACCAGGCTTCTCGGCGGCGAACCCAAAACCCACCCTTTTTCACCTCATGTGCGCTCGAACCAGATTGCTCCGGCGATGGAGGCGCAGAGCCTGCAGAGCCAAATGGAGAACCACCTGTCCAGGAGCTGCGCCGGCGCGCCGGCGACGACCCCCACCGTCGGCAACGGCGGCGCGCCGCCAGCTGCGCCGAGCAAGACGCGGATCCGGTGGACGCAGGACCTGCACGAGCAGTTCGTCGACTGCGTGAGCCAGCTCGGCGGCGCAGAGAGTGAGTAGTGTTCTTCTTGGTCCGAAAACTTTTTTGTTATTAATGTTGGCACGTCCGAAGGTTACTTCTCACGGCGTGCAGTTCTTGATTCTTGTTGCTATCTGACGTTCGCAGAGGCGACTCCAAAGGGGATCCTGAAGCTGATGAACTCGGATGGCCTGACGATCTACCATATCAAGAGCCATCTTCAAGTACAATAGCTGAACTGTCTGTTTTATTAGATAATAAAAGAGCTTACTCTTCCTTCCTCTGCATTAGGAGATACACACGGCCCAACGGCTGACCTGTTTATAATTCTTAAACATTCTTTTGTTATTTGTAGCGTGATCTAATCGGAGTGTACAACTGACACTTCGCTATTTCTCTTCTTTCTTTCTTTACAGAAATATCGTATAGCGAAGTACATGCCAGCATCATCATCATCGTCACCGGAAGGTACACCTACTGAATTTTACCATCCCTGTTTACTGAATTGCACCTATTAATTCGGGTTTCAGAGTCCTGACTCCTTGACACATAGAGCAGCTGATAGCAGTCGTCAACAGTTAGCCGGTCACCACATTTTCGTAGCCCTGTCAAGTACCAAGTGCTAGACTATGAGCAACAATTTTATGTCCCTAAAAGAACCCGAGGATCTCGATTCTTTAACTCCATGTCTTGCCCCGATTCCATTTTCGTTGTTTGTTATGCTTCGCTATCCATCCAAACCCCATCCATGCATCCTACGGCGCACTGACACATGTCCTCATCCCGCTGTCGAATTGCAGGGAAACAACAGGAGAAAAGGGCCGCGGGAAACGACGTGCAGAATCTGGACCCAAAAACGTATCTTTCACCAACTAGCTCTGCAAATTGCCATCTCCATCTCAATGGAATCCATGTGTCACCGATCCTCTTCTTTTTGCAGTGGAATGCAGATCACGGAGGCACTGCGCGTCCAGCTCGACGTGCAGCGGCGCCTCCACGAGCAGCTCGAGGTGCTCTGCTCTGCTATGCTCTGCCCAATGCGTCAAAAGACACTAGCTAGAAAGAACCTGGCAGACGAAACTTCTGTGTAAATTCTTAGGATATTATCATCTGATTTCTCTTGTTCGTCTTGCAGATACAGCGGACTCTGCAGCTGAGGATAGAGGCCCAGGGGAAGAGGCTGCAGAGGATGTTCGAGGAGCAGCTCAAGGCGAGCGGGAACGGGAACGCGACAGAGTCGCGGGAGCTGGACGACGTCGTCTTCCCGGCGGCCGAGCAGGACGACGTAGCGTTCGACGACGACGAGGTGCAGCTACTGTCCGTCGCTAGCAGCAGCTACGAGGACGCTCACGGCCAAAACGAGCTAGCCTTGTGAATTGTGACGCCTCTGCTTTGTAATCATCCTAGGCTTTGACAATATGATGCTGTAGTTTTGGGTGTGTGACAATAGATACGTGCAATGTTGGGGAAAAGTGTCTTTTTTTTCTTTGTGCTCATCGAGCTGTCCAGATTTCTTCATCAAGGTAAACGCTGCCGCGCGGGGCCCATATGATCACGACCAATTCTCAGCTGCCATTTCATCAGAGCTCTAAAAATTTAAGTTTATTCGACTGGGATGTACTTGTTTAGCAAAGGCTTTAGTTTAGTTAGGTCTCAGCTGGCAACAAGTAGCAACTCAAGTGCAAGTGGCGACATTATACCATGTGTAATGGAAGCTCCATGTGGCGCCATACAGAAAAGGGGACACAGGGACGTAAAACATAACGAACTCAGAGTAGGAACATCAGCCATACAAGATTAAAATAGTAATGGACCATATGATTCATGATATGTCCATTTGATAACTTCCATCTGTACTGCGACTTGCTAGCATGAAACCATATTGAAGTTGAACAGTACAATTAGCATTGGGAATATGGACGTGTTGCGAACATGTCACACCGAGATGCCCTTCTTTTTTCTATCTTACTTTCGGCAAAGTACTGGCGCATCTGCTGTTTAGCAATTGACTAGAAACAGTACAAAGTCAGTGTACACATTCAGTAACACAGCAAGCACATTCGATAACCAAGAAAGACTGAGCGAAACATTCGACATACGCCTTTAGAAAAATAAAAATTCTACCTCGCACTCGAATATAAAGCTTAACTTTACATAGTCAGTCAAGACATTTTGACATTCAGAAACTAAACTACGAATTCAGTAGAGGTTACACCAAATACTGGGCAGTAGCCATTACATAGAGCAAATTACAGGCTACCACAAATAATCTGATTTTGTCTGACACAAATAATCCAGATCACCGGAGAGATACATAAGCTACGCTGTCCATTTTGTCAAGAACACCATATTGTAAAGTTAGGCCTATCTGGCACCGCTGCAATCCTAGATCTGCATGGACGGCAAGCAGAACAGAAACGGAACAAAGTGAATGCATCAGTTTTGATTAGTGTCAGCAGATATTAGGAAAAATTTCATAGATAAATCTTGAGGTTTTATTAATACTCTAACACTTGAATTCAGTAGCTATTGTCTATTGACACTGGAAAGAGGAAAAACTCTTGAGTCTAACCAGTTAATGAGGATATGCTATGTCCTTTTGATGAAATGGTGAGCAAGCAACTCAGATAATCCTGAAACAGGAATGCTCTCGCAGCCGAACAGCTCTTGAAGTTTCGAATCACATAATATTGATCCATTCATACCATCCTGTGCACAACCAAAGAGAGCATAAATGGATTTGGCTGGGCAGCATCTCCCAGTTCACAACAATTTACACTCTCAAGAATCGCATGATCAAGGGAAAAAAAAGGATAGGGAAGCAGAAAATTGGCACACATTTTCTGACACTACTAACGTAAAAATAATAGGTTTAGAAAAAACAAGTCAAAATTCGTAGGTTTAGAAAAAACAAGTCAAAATTCGATCCTGGAATGGGTCTATTATTCAATTGTTTCCTGTATATGACATCTGCTATTGTAAATCTGTGTATCTGAAACTTTTCAAATAGCTACAATTTTGCTTTTAAAAAAGTCTACAATTCCAAACCACGATCTACATTCCAGCTTACAACAATAACTACTGAAAATATCCAGATGATCAAGCATTCAATGGTCTCTAAAACTGTAGGAAGAACGCATCCAGGATGGTTTCCTAAAGACATTGCCTGATTACACTTGATATTTTTCCCAAGAAGACAGTAGTGAAATGTAAGTACATAACACCAGCTACTTCAGAATAAAAGGCACTATATTTCAATGATTTCTATGACTATCAGGAAAGTGAGTTACAGTTAGTGGATTATTCTTCAGTCTTCAACACTATATTACTGTTGCTTCTGAAGAACTAATACCGAAACATTGAATGTTTTCCAGTGGGTTCATTCAATAGGTAGCTCCAACTCCCATGCGGCAAAAGCAAAGAACAAATTGGTATCCTGCGAGGAAAAGAAAGGTAAGACACATCCATACCTCAAGTTGATTTGCTTTTATGTAATCCCAAAGATACTTCTGAGCATCATCTTGAGGCACTGTTCCTTCTATTCCAATGAATTTGGCTAGTGCATCAGAAATAACCACAGAGGGTTGATTAATAGGAGGCCTATGTTGAGGAGATACATCGGGAGCCTTAAATTTTTTTACTTCCCGAAGTTGATCTTCTGCAATCCCAAAATAATATATTTTAGAATGCTCAAAGAATAACTTTTAGTAAATTCAGATATAAATTAGCAGACAGATGTAGATCAAAGGAAACAGAAGCATGTACTTGGGTCAAGTGGAGTTATGTGCTTGGCCAACAATTTGTTCATCTTAAACATGTCAGTGGTGTCAGTTCCAAAAACGACCCGAAGTTCATCATTGCAGATGATCTTCCTTTTGTCATCAGGATCTTGAAGATTATTCTGCCTGATATATGCCCATAACTGCTTCACAATCTGGATGAAGAGTATAATGTTAGTTATTCTGGAGTAAATCATTGGAGTTAATAAAGGGGAAGAAAGTGGAAGTTATTTTCCGATCTAGCGAAGACATCTCGAGTACCTGAGTTCTTGACATGACAGTCTCCCCAACAATAGTCTGCAGTTCAGGTGAAATTGCACAAACTTTGTTCAAGCCACCAGGCCCACCTCTTTTCCGCTTCGAGGCACTGGAAGAAATTATAAACATATCACACCAACCGGTTTACATGCATGAGTAAATTCCATAAAATTAGAACTATCATGCAATACTGACCAGTATAACATAACAAATTCTAAAAAGCGTCAGTCAGTGGGTACATACATGAACCAGTACATGCACCTAACAATTCGGTCAATATATTCTTCAAACCGGATTAAACTAACCAGAGTCTATTAGCATAATACCATTAAAAATGTAAAAATTAACACAACCTATACACCAAGTCAGCCAGAAAAATAAATATGACATACCAATCCAAAGAATCAATGCTGAGGATCGTGTTAGCTTTTACAAAAAATAATCTGATGTATACAAGAAAAAGTTGCTAACTTATTACTACATAATGTACTCTTCAAGGACATTCAGAGACTAAAATGAATTTGTTGTGCCTTTTCTTGCTGGGGTCCCCTGTATGTGTTTGGAAGAGATAGTGTAGTCTTCTGGGACCATTTCATGCAAAGCAGGCTAGGCAGAGAACAAGAGTTAAACATACAAAAAAGCAGGAGGTTACATTCAGTTGCTTACAAGAAAGTTGAAGGAGATTCCATAATTGAAAAGATTCATGAAGTACAGCATGTACAACTTAATCTGTAGGTTGTACGTTCTAGCATAACAGTTGTCCTGAACATCTATCCCTTGTTGTGTAATAATCGAACAAAATCCATAACTGAGTTGTGTGCCTTTTTAAAAAGAATAGAAACTTTTCAGGAAGCTCAACGTGTGAGATGCGACCATTCAAACTAACCATGACTAGATTCTGCTGTACTTGACCAGTTTTTGTTGGAGTGGCAGAAATTGACAAACAACAAAACTACAATTGAACAGTTACTAAGCCAATCAGCCCTTATCAATGGTCGAAAAGCGGATAACGATGTCATAAGCATACATCCTAAACACCACAGTACTACAATACATACCAAACGATGTCAGCAGAGTGGAACCCAACGCACGTTGCTAATAATACGACACTGCCCCCCTAAACCCTAACCCTACCTCAGTTATTAGGTGCCATTTCATGAATCCAAATGAGTGCCATCAGTTTAACCTCGAATCCTTACTATTAGCAAAGTTAATCAAATGAATCGACCAACCGAATGTCCAACCACCTAGATTTAAGTGCCCAATAGTAGGAGGCTGCCGTGTATCAATCAACTCCATCTGGGGAAGAAATCCCCTAATTTCATCCATAGCTCACCTTTCCTTGTCGCCGCTGGCCTGTGCTCCAGCTGTGGGGGAAGCGGTGCCCCCGGCCCCAGGTGCCGGCTGCTGAAACGAGACGGTCCCACCAGTGGCGACCCCACCCAAGGCGTTGGTGTAGCGGAAGGCGAGCGGCGGCGGCGGGTAGAAGGCCATGGCTGGCACGGCCGGCGGTGCAGAGACTGCGGCGGCGGCGCCGCCGCCGCTTGGGACGACGGCTGGGAGCTGCGGCATGGTCTGGAAGATGAACTGGGGTTGGAGAGCCGTGAGCTGCTGCTGCTGCATCATCTGCTGCTGCTGCTGCATCATCTGCTGCTGCTGCTGCTGCACCTGAAGCGGAGCCTGCGTCATGGCAGGCGCGGGCGCGGGCGCGGAAGCGGGGGGCGGAATAGGGGCTTGCGTCTTCGGCGGCGGCGCCTGGAGGCGGGGCCCGAAGAAGAGGTCCATCTGGTCGCGGATGTAGGGCGCCTTGTGTGAGAGGTCAACGCCGAGCTTGGCCTGCGCCTGCTGGAGCACGGCAGTAAGGGAGGCCTCCCCGGCACCACCGCCGGCGCCGCCGCCGCGGAGGAGGGACTCGACGCAGCTGGCGATCTCCTGGTCGGACACCATGGCGCGCGGGAGCGTGCGAAAAAACTCAAATCTCCCCAAAACCCCCGCTTCCCTCCCACGATTCCCCGCTCCCGCTCTCTCTCTCTCTCTCTCTACCTCTCTGTCTCTGCCGCTTGGTCTCCCCCTCCCTCTCTCTATCTCTCTCTCCTCCGCGTTTTCTCTCTCCTGTTTTTTCCGAGAGAGTCTTTCTCTCTCCTGGGTCTAATCTATTTGTTTAAGTAGGGTTTCGTGGGGGAGGGGGGAGGAAAAGATGGGGGAAAAGGACGAGGCGCTACACGCACCGCCAGACTCCTACGTAGCCGCTGGTGTGTGGGTTCCGGGATTCGTTGGACCCACGTGTCATTGATTCAAGGTATATAGAGTCCCGTGTCGAGACGAAAGCGTGCGGATGGCGGGGTGCGGAAATGACGAGAGTGCCCCACGGTTGTGGATGCGGTTGTTGAGTGGGCGAGGGGTGCGTTTTCTGCGCGGGTGGGACGTGTCTGTTACCCTTGCAGGGAGGAGAAGGGATCGTGGGGAGGAGAGAGAAAACTTGGGCTGGGCCTCATCTGCGGATGGGCTCAAAGTGATCCCTGGTTGATGTGGGCCCAGAGGTGATGGGCTGGGCTGCGTATAGAGTAAGTGCCCATGTTTAGGAAATTACCTTTTTGGCCTGCAATGTGTCCATGTCACTATGTTCTCACGGTCGATCTGTGTATTTCAGAATATCTGCAACACGTCTTTGGAGAACTATGGATATAGAAAATAATTCATCTTGTTTTCCAGAAAAAAAAGAGCCTATACTGGTGGAGATGGAACAATCCCTTTTGAGAATACAACTAATATCTATTTTGCGCTAGGGGTGTTTGGATAAAGGCGCCTCACTTATGCTTGGGGTCCATGATTAAACCATCTAAATGATTTTGGAGGCATTATTATAAAAGAGATGGATTTAGATTATGTCACCGACTTATGATAGTAACCTGTGCCGAGAGTTACGATTTATAAATATTATAATAAGATGATTCGTTATTATTACTCATCACCTATCTCTATTTTCTATTGCTTTGTTTAGCAAATATTATCAGTAGCACTAGCATAACTCACTCCTTAATCCATCTATCGACAGGTCCCTAAAGTCCGAAGAGCAAGGTGTGTTCATACAGTAAATACAGCGATGATGGTGTTTTTAGAGAAATACGGATGTTGAAACTTGATCTTAGTTTTACCAAATGAAACTTTGATTAGTATCAGTAAATACATAATTGTTAACATTTTAGGTATTGATAAATACTATATTTGATAGACAACGCTGAATCTTTGTTTGAATTGACATATAGTTAGCTAACATAGCAAATCTATAAGTAAAACTTTCACAAGGGCTTCAAAAATAATAATTTAAAAAATACATAGGTTAAGATCACGATAACGTTTTAAGATAAAAAGATAGTACGATATGTTTAATAGATTCTTGTTTAAAGATTCGTCAGCGATGAGTACCATATCTTTTGGATTTAAAAATGAGAACGAAACAACATACGAAATACTTAAACTGTCTCCCTACTTTTGAAAAATAAAAAGGAACAACCCACGATAGAGATAAAGGATGTGAGTGAAAACCAGCACAACTTAGTAAAAACCCTCCAAATCCCCAAAACCCTAGAGCACACCAGATCCCCTCTCCTCCCCGCCAGCTCTCCCATCCCCATTTCCCCGGCAAAGGGCCAAATGGCGCCCTCCACATCGTCGGCTTCCACCCTACTCCACCTCCCTGCCCTGCCACCGCGCGGGCCCCAGCGCGGCGGGTGGCGGAACCACCCGCGACGGCCGCGCCGCCACGCGGCCGTGAGGTGCTCGTTCGCGCCTGTGGAGACGGCGAGGATAAAGGTCGTGGGCGTCGGGGGCGGCGGGAACAACGCCGTCAACCGCATGATCGGCAGCGGCCTCCAGGTAGCGCGGTTTTCCCTTGGCCACTTCCTCCCGGAATTGGGCTTCCTTTCTATGCCGTGCTCGACATGTAGATCCATTTCGTAGCCTGGTTTGAATTTTGAACCTAGCAAATGATGTGGTTGAGTTAAGCATACGAGGGTTTATTGACTAATAACCATGCTCTTTATGGTATGCTTATTACTACTTTGCAAATGGCTGCATAGGAGTATCTGCGAATCGTGAAGTCTAATGTTGTAACCGGGATGGTTCCTGCACATCCCTAATTTGTTTCCTCAAATACTGATTGCTGAATCATATAATTTCAGGGTATTGAGTTTTACGCTATAAACACAGATTCCCAGGCACTTGTGAATTCACAGGCGCAACATCCTCTACAAATTGGAGAGCAGTTGACTCGTGGGCTGGGTAATACTCTCTGTTTTCCTATGAAGGAATGACGTGTTTACGAATGTTTTCCATGTAAAATGCACCTCCTTTTGCGCAAACATGTGTTAATGCCCTGATAAACCAAATGAAATTAAACAGTATAACAGCTGACAAAGGGTTACAGACTGTAAATTCCATTGTAAATAGCACCCATGTTAACTAAACTGACTAATTATGTCGGTGCAAACAGGTACTGGTGGAAATCCTAATTTGGGAGAACAAGCTGCCGAGGAATCAAAGGAAGTGATAGCTAATGCCCTGAGAGATTCAGATCTCGTCTTCATAACCGCTGGGATGGGAGGGGGTACTGGATCCGGTGCTGCTCCAGTTGTTGCCCAGATAGCAAAAGAAGCCGGTTATCTTACTGTTGGTGTTGTCACCTATCCATTCAGCTTTGAGGGACGCAAGCGCTCTCTACAGGCATGAATTTGAACCTAAATACAAGTTATCTGGTGTTTCATTCAGCAATATTTGGTAATTCTGGTTAAGCTTGGAAACGACTTTGCTTAGAGGAGTTATTAATAATTTAAAATGGTGATTCGTCACAATTTTTTTAATCATAGTTATTAATAATTTAAAATGGTGATTCGTCACAATTTTTTTAATCATATATAGACTGGTAGTCCAGACACTGTAGCTACAAGAGGTAGCATTACCTGTAGTCATGTCATTTTTCAATTCTTATAGTGTCATGCACTCATGCCTGCTAACTATTTTGCAATTGTTGTAGCTGTTAGGCCTGTAATGTTGGTATTAGTTGAACTAGATTGTGATTTTCCACTTCCGCTAATGTCGTTGTATACAGTTTCTAGTTATTTGCTTTGCGAAAATATCCCAAAATGCATTTGATTGTTAACTGGTCATCATTTGCCTGATGTGAATTCATTTGATTGTTGGACATTAGAATTTCTATGTGCAGCCTTTTTAATTTGTTTTGGGACCACTCTCCTGTTTAAATAGTTTTCTCTTGTTAATTTAATTTTCTTGTCACCATTTCAGGCACTCGAAGCATTAGAGAAGCTGGAAAGGAGTGTTGATACACTCATTGTGATCCCAAATGATCGGTTATTAGATGTTGCTGATGAAAATATGCCCTTGCAAGACGCGTTTCTCCTTGCAGATGATGTCCTTCGTCAGGGTGTCCAAGGAATATCAGACATTATCACAGTGGGTTTTTCCTTCCATATGCCGCAGCAACTTAGTTGTGATGACATAATACTTATGTGAAAACCTTGCAGATACCTGGGCTCGTGAATGTTGATTTTGCTGATGTGAAAGCTGTCATGAAAAATTCTGGAACTGCCATGCTTGGCATTGGTGTTTCTTCTAGCAAGAACCGGGCCCAAGAAGCTGCTGAGCAGGCAACACTTGCTCCTCTAATAGGGTCATCCATTGAGGCAGCTACTGGTGTCGTGTACAATATCACTGGTGGGAAGGACATCACTTTGCAAGAAGTGAACAAGGTCTCTCAGGTGTGTGTAGGATTCCTTACTGTTGTCTTGATTCTTGCTTGAATGATCTTTGGAGAATTCTGGAAGGTCAAGAGAGGACACCTAGTAGAAGAACTAAATATGTGAATATTTAGGTGCTTGTCATTGAAGTGCTGTACTTTGACAGTTCTGAGAGTATATTCACTTTCTGCAGATCGTGACAAGCTTGGCTGATCCTTCGGCAAACATAATTTTCGGTGCCGTTGTTGATGACCGTTACACTGGTGAGGTCCATGTGACCATCATCGCAACAGGATTCCCGCAATCCTTTCAGAAGTCCCTTCTGGCTGATCCGAAGGGAGCTCGGATACTGGAAGCAAAAGAAAAAGCGGCTAGCCTCGCATCAGCTGCTGCGCAACAACCAGCGCCTGTCCCCACATGGTCTCGCCGGAGGCTCTTCTCCTGAACACGGTTACACAGGCAAGCTGCGTTGTGAAGCTGTAATTCCCAGGGCATTCGAGAGTTGCCTTCCAACGCGGCGTTATTCTTTTTGGCTGTGTAAACACTCGAAGACGTAGTGATTAGGTTCAGGCCTAGTGTATGTATTGTTCCGATTGTGGCTCAGTTGTTCAGCACAGTCGGCGACAGCTCTAAGACTGCACGCAGACCGTTGACAGCTTGGCAGCCCCAACGCACTCCTGTTGAATTTTGTGTGTGTGGATGGGCCTGCATTCGATTGATTTTACTCGATGTGTAGAAGCTCTAGTCGGGCGGGGAAATGCTAATACGCTATTGACACGCATGGGGTTTATCCAAGTAGATCATGCCCGGACAATATATCCATGTTTATAAAATACTGATCCTTTCAAGAAAAAAAAAGGTAACCTATATGACCAGTTGTCGTCAGGTTGCGTGAGAGTTGAGCAAGTTCACAGGCTTGCGTTGCTCCCGGCAGTATCACCCGGCCCATAAGCCCACTTGTCCGGCCGTGAACGCCTCGGCCCTTTCTATCTTTTACTACTCCACAAGTCCATAGTCCATGCATGAGGCTGCGCGGAACAGGAGGCTCTCAGAGATTAGTCCCACACCGCTGCTTTGATGTTACAGCCCTGCGAGGGGAAAATATATAATGAGGGCCAAAGCGTCTTCTCCAGAGCACGCAGCTGCGCAGCGGGCACAAAGCGAACTATTCTTTCGCCTTTTACTAAAGAATACCGTGTGCACACTGCAATTAGCAGCATACGCTAATTTTTAGAGGGGTTTCTCCTTAATTGGGAGGGCCCAACAGTGCAGTAGTCAAATAATTTGGGGTACATGATAGCCGAGTCCACTAATTTGTGGTTTCGGGGAGAAGACGCAGTTCACCTCAACCACGAGAGGGGGCGCAACCCGAGATCGATCGATCGGACGGTCACACACACCAATCCGCCATAAGATCGAGCACCTGCTCGATCAGCAGCTCATCATGTAATGACTTCAGATCTGTACTCATATTTGTACGTATAAGAGGTGTTGCATGCATCTACTGTGAGAAATGCGATAAGAGAATGCTCCTTGGATACATTGATGGGGGCACAAGGTTGCGTTCCACCCATCCTGGTTCGAGCCTGGCGTGTACCCTTATTTCCTTATTTTCCAACTCGCACCTAGTGACTAAATGACTATTCAATACCCCTCAGTATTATTTTCATTAGGAGATAATCCCTCCATCTGAAAATATAAGACACACGTCTTTTAAGATTTACCTTTAACCTAATATAATTCAACAATATGTGGATTATGTGATAAGAATTTAATATCATTGAATTCATATTTAAAATCACTTTTCAATAATATCAATTTTGTATCACATATAAATCTTGGAAAACATGTGTCCTTACATTTTCGGATGGAGGAAGTAATCAAATACTTATCCCCAAGAAAAAGAGAATGAAAAATCAATACATGACCCTTTGCGACAGAGCTTCGAGGCTTTTCGAGATTGCTACTCGCAAGGGTAGCACAGTAAGAAAAGAGCTACCTATAGGACGATAAGTAGATCAGATTAATTCGTCACTAGGCTATGCAACCATGTTCAATTTGGTTCATCGACTTGATGACCAACAGGGAGGGGTTGCGTTTCGTCTGGTATACTCCGAATACCATCAAGTGGAAGTGGAGTGCTTCCAGTGAATACTCGACAAGCTCAATCTATGTGGTCCAATTAAGGGATGGGGATGGGGTTGGTCCTATCCAAGGTTTAAGGCTAAGAAGATTTAGCGCATGTGTGCATGTAAAGCAAAAAATGTCTGCTATTTTCGTGGCTTGTCCTACACAACAGATTGGCTTCTATGGTGCCGCGGCCCCATCCTAGTTTTCATCCACCAATGATTGGTGGAACAGCTGTATTGTGACGGTTCATAAGGACGAGTGTGTGCAGTTCAACAGGGTTCTGCTATACATATCATGTGAAACATTTGGAAGGAGCGAAACCGACATATCTTCACTCATAAAAGGCTTATCTATAGAGAAGTGGCATCTCTCACACTCAAGGATATCAGCCAATAGATTCTTGTGGCCCGCCTAGTGTAGCTATAGAAAGGGAATAATTCACATGAAGTTAGCGGTTTCTTCGTTGTCATTCCGCTTTGTAAAAAATAACTCCCTATTATATATTGTTGCACCTCATATATTGTATTTCTTTGTAATGAAAATACGGTGCTTCTATCATGCTCTCGAAAGTACCAGGCATATAAATAAACTCGGTGGGGTTTCGGTCGGTAGGGTTTCAGCTGGCCCCTGCGGTGAGCCGGTGACAAGGAAAGCTCCAGATCAACCATGCACACGCACTGTTCATGCAATCATGCACACGTACTGCTCATGCATGACAATAACCCACCCCAATTAATTTCGACGACCATCTTTGTCTGTGCAATCGGCGTCCTGTCTTTCGGTCAGAGAGAAGCATGCATGTCTATAATTGGAAAATGAATTCAACAACAGTGTGTTCGCCCACCACTGTCTTCGATCTCCCCACTTAGCAGATTAATCAACTTGTTGGTAGCAGATAGTAACTGAACCGGGGGATTCGGCAGAGTTTTCAGTGGGCTTTTAAGTAGTTAAGCACTTTCTGGTTAAATTTTCAAGCCACTACATGCTCTAGTTAAGGATTTTTAGTATATCAAATGTTCAAATTTTAATGGTCTGTTTGGAACAAAGAAATTTCCTGGAAGCTGTTCAGTCCCAGTGAAAATAGGAGGAAATCCTGCGTGACAAATATGACCTAACCATTTTTCATTTGTCTTCAAAATGCCCTATGAAACTGATACTTCTTATGTTATTTGTATAGTCTTTATAGTATCCCAATACTCTCTAAGTGGAGGTGAGAGTACCAAGCAAATCTAACCCTGTGTGTACAGAAGTAACTTTTTGTGAAGGTTAATTTGGATTTTTGCCTCCTATTGAGCACATGTAACTCCCGATGGATCAGACACCACTGCCCTGATCGATCGTAGTGCACTGTTGTCTACCCTTTCGTTGCACCTTCCTGCCATTGCGACGTGGCTTCCTGCCGTCGCGCTGCACCCTATCACCGCGTCGCGTCGCACTGCGCCCTCCTGCCATCGCATCGCACCCTATCGCCGCGGCCTCCTGCTGCCGTGTCGCACCCTATCGCCATGCCCCCTGCCGTCGCGCCGCTCTTTGGCCTTCTACCCTGTCACTGCAACCTCTTGCTGCGAGTTAGCTTGATGACCAATCGGCAGTCCTACATGCGAGTGTGTGTGATCGCAAGACAAAAAGAAGGCTCCCAACAAGCAGAACGGGAGCGATAAAGAAAGCGAGACCGTCCAAGCAACGAAGGTATGCAGTAGGGAAATGTCAATAATTATTTTGTATTGCGACTTATATCTTGAAAATTGAAGAACCAGAGTTCTGATCATGTATTACAATGCTTATACTCAACATATGTCAGGCTATAACTATTCTTTTGAACTATGTTAGCATCATATGTATAATTATTTTCCTACTCTTAAAACGTTGGACTTCATCTAATGATTAGTGAGATCTCTAAGCTCCAGGCCTAAACATTGCCTTGAGCTGATGCAATTATAAATCTTGCAGTCCAAAATGACTTATTTCCTTTCATTTTCCTTTTAGTTATGCTTCTTGAGGACCAGTTTATTGGTGTTGATATATCTGTCTACCTGTATGCGTATGCTGTTTCAGTTTTAGCTAGTGTCAAACTCTCAAACTACCACAAAGTATCCTAGGAGGGATTCACAAGGAGCTCATTTAACTTACTTGCTTTGCTTTGTTATGATTTCAACTTTTCAAGTAACATAGAGATAGCTACGCAGTCTTTCCTTCCTATTCTCACGAGCTGCCTATAGATTGCAATATTGGTCCAGCCTATGGGAGTTGCTAGTACCGGTTTCCATGGCAGGTAGGTTTACAATTTAGGTGGAAATGTTCTACGGTTGTATTGTGGATCGTGCGAGAATATAAATCAACATGAAAACTTCAACTAAACTAAATTGCAGTTGTAGTCATGAGTAACGATGTTGTTTCCGGCTAGCAGCTGAGGACGAGTTGGATGCAAAAGCTTCACAGTCAGTCCCCTTCACAAGAGCTCACCAATTAGAGAAAAGTGTTGTATGCATATATAAACCATATGTTCAAAAGAGTAAGAGAGTGTATTTGTAAATCATTTGCATGGGAGATTGAAGACGTGAGGGAGGAAGACGACCTGGTCAGGTACATAGTTGTGTTAAAAGTTGGAGCACAACATAGGTTCATTATACAGTGTGTCTTGGATGGCTCGTCGGTGAATGCTGCCAGCTACCATTGCCGCAAGGTGCAGTGCGAAGGCATTTCATGTGCGCACATATTTGTTGTTTTGAATTTGTTGGGTTTAGACATCATTCCTCGTTATCGTGTTATGATAAGGTGGAGGATGCAAGCCAATGCTACATTTGTGTCAAAGAGAAACGTCATGTGTGGTCAGAACAGATGGGTTATTATTGCCAATTGCACAACAATGCTACTGTTGCTCTATTCAAAGCTTTGAAGAGTGTAGAGCATTCGCGACAGGTGATAGATTTGCTGCAAAGCATTATGGATGACCCCATTAGGAGTGATGAGAACATAGGGGCAATAACATTTGGTCATTTGCCCCTATTATTCTGCCTTTAGCCATGTCTCTGGGACAAAGTCCTTAATCTCAAATAGATTGTTACAAAAGGTGCTTCATCTAAGAAGAGAATGAAGCCACTCCACGAGAGATTGAGACAATTCCATGTTGGCAAGAAGAGAAAGAGAGTTTGTAATTATTTATATTTTACTTTGTTTTATACGACATTAGGTCCTTTGGTAACATTTAATTATTTATATTTTACTTTGTTTTATACGACATTAGGTCCTTTGGTAACACGCTAATTTTCGTTGCCTTTTGATCTTGCAGCGAAGCTCGGCATTGTTAGAAGCTTGTTTTAGGTCACATGCAGTTGGCTCAGCATTGCTGTAGTTGAAGCTCGGCATTGTCTTCCCATTATTATTGATTTTGCAGCTAAACACGACTTTAGCATATCAATCAACTCAGTTTGTGTAATGGATGGCAATTTGTGTTGTCCAGCGTGATTAATGATGCATTAGCCATATATTGTCTATTTGTTATTTACCATCCCGCGAACTGAATAGTGAGCATTCGCTGGGTGAAGGATGCTGAAGAATGGTATATCGGTACATGTCAAATCAATCATGGAAGTTTTTGTATCAGGTTCTGCCATGAGCTAGCAGCAGCAGCACCATCTACTCTTCACCAAATTTCTAGAAACCTGTTGCTCACAGCTTATTGAGTATGAAGGGATATTTTGCCCCCAATGTTTGGAACACTGAGTATGTTCTGTGTACTGCATTAAACAAATATTTACACCGAGTTAATCCAAACATGATGCTTTGATTCTATAATTTGTTTCCATGGTCATAAAGGGATCCAAGAAGTTTCAGTTCTCATTTACATTTTATTGTTTCTAACTTGTTCAGGTTTTAAGATCGAAGAAGTTTTAACATACAGAGGGAGTACTTTTGCTCATTGTAGAGGAACCGAAGTTTCAGTGGTTGCGAGCAAACTCCAGATGCATGCTTGCAAAGAAATGAACCGAGGGAATAACATCTGGAACATCTCAGATTGTACAAATACATTGCACGCCATTTTACTAGATAAATTATCAGATTCAGCTTCACACACAGATGTAAAATCTGGCCATTTTGCTGCAAATATTGATATTGTTCAATTCATCCTGACAATTCACCCGTGTACTATTCCATTTTTCCTAACAATTGATAATTGAATTTAGAGAGTATAATTCACACGAGCTGCAACACTAGAGGACACTGAGAAGACACAACTTGAGAACTATTACAATTTACACATACTAATGAGCCGAATACATTGCAATTTTGTGCAACGGCAGGGGAAATTGAACTCAGTGACATGTGTGGCTTCAGCTCTGACGCCGTAGGGTTGTAGTCGCTTAGATCGACGTGCATAGTTGCCATTGTCTTTGTCGCCGTGGCGAGGAGCCGTCCCCAGGTCGCCGGGATAGGGCACCGATGCCTAAGTTGTCTTTGCAGGAAGGCATAACTGGGGTCGCGTCACATGTGGCCCACAACCCACATTGTCTTCCTCCGTGCGGCAGCTACCGACCTCACCGTCGGCAAGCCGCCGCTCGCGAGCTTTGCGGCCTCCATCATGCTCTCCGTGGCCGCGGCCATCCCATCATCGCCGGAGGCCACCATGGCTGTCGGGCACGAGGACGGCTGCTGAGCTCGCATGTCATCATCTCCCTGGCATCACACACGGGAGGCACCACGGTGGAGATGATGACGCTGGCCGAGCACGTGGTGGCATGGGAGCAGCCGCTCGTGCACATGGTCGAGCCCGACGTGAGGTGAGGAGCGCCTCGGCCACCGAGTGCTCGGCTCGGCCATGAGCCACGGCGTGGAACCTGTCCGGCTGCTCCCGAGTCCCTTGATGGTGGTGGCTGCGTGGTGGTGAGTCCCGTCCTGGCCATCACATCTCCTCAAATGAGGATTAGGGTTTTACCATGGAATGTAGAAATAAGGAATTGAATGGTTTTTATAGAGGAAATCTATGGTCAAATGGTTCTGTAACAGACTACCAAAATACCCATATCAAAAATAAGTAAATTGCTCTCTCAATTATGATTTTACCCATAACACTAAAATAACGACTAGTATTGAAGTACCATGTAAGATTAGCTATTGAATTAGAATAGATAAATATTATACATTTATTCAGAAGTACCCAAAAAAGCTATATTTATATTATTATCAGTCCACGTGCATGAGTCACAAGGAAAGCTGTAGATCAACCACATCTGTACTAATTGCAACTTGATATGCCATAATTTGCAAAATCCTACTCCTCTAATCTAAAATATAAATAATTTTGAACATTGATACGATCTCTAAAGCGATACTTTAACATTAATTATTTTAAATAAAAATAATTATATATTATTAAAATATACTTTATAATGAATCTAATATTACTAATCTGTTGTTGTGGATGTTGTCAATTTTTTCTACATCGATGGTCAAACCTAAATATGTTTGACTATTTAAGATCCTAAAATTACTTACATTTTAGATTGAAGGGAGTAGGTTAGATTGGCACGGTGACTTGCGCGTGCAATTTAGAAGTTTGCCTCCTATATATCAACATCTGACCACTAGGAACGAATAATTCTCTCTTGAACCCCGGTGCATATGCACTCAGGTCAACAATCAGACTTCCAAGTTTTGATTTTTTTCTTTAGAAATTTCCAAGATATTCACTGTGGGATGGTGTTTTTGGGCCAAAAATATGTCTATTTGTGTGTTGTGCAAAAATCAACCAAACTTTGTATGCTCTCCTTTCTTGTTCTTTTTTCATAGCACAGAAATTGTCATAATTTTGGTCTGAAATTTGCAGGTTCACACTTTCTTTCACATTGTGCGTACATATATAATTTTTAAATATTTTTTCGAAACTTTTAAATGCTATTTTTGGTACTTTTGAATCCAGTCTTTAATTTCTCATAGATCACCCAGATGACAAGCAGCTATACCCACATTGGCAGATGGCATGCGGATCGATTTTATACATCAATTCCAACGTAGGACGTAGGACATGTCATCATGTGGAGCAAGTCATTCACGTGCTCGATCGATCGTAGCTAGCGAAGCCAGTAGCCTCATCGACTCGATCGGCGCGATCGAACCACTGTATAAACCCAGAGGCACGGAACAAACACTCGCACCACCAGCCACGCACGGACTCATGGCTCCTTCCTTGCGTTCCTTGCCTCTGGCTATCCTCTCGATCGCCCTGTGCACCGTGCTGCTGCCTTCACTGGGCGTCACGTCCGGGAGCCATGACCTTCTGATACTGGACAGGTTCCACCGGTGGATGTGGGCGCACGGCCGGTCGTACCGGAGCGCCGACGAGAAGCTGCGCCGGTTCGAGGTGTACCGCCGTAACATGGAGTTCATCGACGCCTCGAACAGGGACGCCGAAGGGCTCGGCTACGCGCTCGGCGAGAACGAGTTCACAACGAGGAGTTCGTGGCCCAGTACACCGGGGGCACTGTACTTTCTGATGACGCCGCCGTTGGTGGTGACATGATCATCACTACTGTCGCCGGGAACGTCAGCGAGGGCCACGAATCAATTACAGGGGAGAACGAGGATAATCCGAAAATAGGGCCTCCTCCTGAGCGCTTTGACTGGAGGGAAAAGGGCGTGGTTATACATGCTAAAGCGCAAGGGACATTTGGTAAGCATGCATACATTAACGTATATAACTACACATGTTATTTGTTTCTAATGTTGGAAGACAAAATAATGATCGATAGAATTTAAGGACTTGAACGTTGCTGTCGTGGTTAGAGGCCAACGGTGACACTCATTTAGTTGGAGATGGAGCTAGCTTTCGTGCGACCAAATTTACTACTCTCTCGTTTTATTTTGATAAGACGTATTTTGATCTAGCATGAGAATTAAGCAGAACATGAAACCAGAAGAATACTAAAGGAAAATGATCATGTTATCCATGATATTAATATCTTGAGAGCAAGAGAGAGATAAATTAGCATGAGTAAAGATAAATAAGAGTAAAAGAGAGAAGATATTATTAAATGCACATACATGCCTTATGCTTAGAACAACTCTTATATTTTTTAAGGGAGGGTGTAACACTCATTCGAAAACATTACTAAAGGAGCATGTTGGGCATTCACTGCAGTGGCAACAGTAATAGCGGGAAGCTACTAGACCTATCCGAGCAAGAGCTATACAGGATTGCGATCTGGCCCGATTAGGCTGCAATAGCGGATGGACCTCAAAGGCGCCGGAGTGGATGCAAGCCAAAGGCGGCCTAGTAACTGAGGCCGAGTACCCGTATGTGGAGAAACAAGGCCTGTGCAGGGATATCAAAAGAGTGCTAACTGTGCCGGCAAGATCACAGGGATCAGACGGGTGCGGCGGAGAGCGAGGTGGCGCTGTCCTAGGGACGCCGGTGTCCGTCAACATCGACGGGAGCGGCGACGTCCTGCAGCACTATAATTAAGACTGGCATCTACAAAGGGCCGTGCAGTACCACTCGGGTGAACCACGCACTGGTCATGCTTGGGTGGGGGGTGGTTAGCAAGGAGGGGTTCAAGTACTGGATCGCCAAGAACTCGCCGGGACAGAACTGGGGGCAAAACGGCTTCTTCTTTCTGCGCAACGAAGCTGATGGGAAGTACGGGCCGTGTGGCATCACGTTGATCAGAGGCACCTACCCCGTCATGTAGAATAATCGCTGCTGATGAGCACGATACAGCCCATGCACGCTTTGAGAATGATGTGACGGGTACGTCTAATAAACCAGCGATAATCGTGTTATAAATTATGGTCTATTCTTCTTGTTTTGCGGGGAAGTTATGGTTTGTTCGGTGGTGTTACATACTGTTATTTCGTCATGCTAGCTTGTTTCCTACACAGATGAACTTATATATCATAACTATATGAATGAACATCATATGCATGTTCCTTTATAAAAATATACTCTCTTTGTCCAGAATTGTAAGGCGTATTTTGATTGATTAAAATAAAATCAATAATTACTCTATTAGTATATGATTTATATGACATAACATTAATACCATTAGATTCGTATTAAAAAATACTCACTTATGATTATGATTTTATATCACATAAATCACATATTAAAAGTGTAATTATTGATAAAAGCCTTATTTTAACCAATTAAAATATGCTTTAAATTTTTGGGCAGAGGGAGTATATGAAAATTTAATTTTACTATGTTCTAACTTTAGGCTTAACCAGTGCCCGTGTTTTTGCCGCAGGATGCAATCCATGCAGGTGAGAAGATTGAAGGTGGGAATAACATACGCGCATGATGCGTGAGGCCTCCTATGCATGAGTTCTTTGAGACAACGAAGAGGATGAAATTGATTCCTTCGACAACATTAATTACCAAATCAAACAATTCAAAACGTTTTGTAGCTTAGATTGTTTATCCGATTTACGATCTGTTTGCACTATGGGATTCACGCGACAAACACAATAAAATTAGACCCCATATGGATACGTTTCAGCAATATTTTTTAGACTCGTTAGTTATCACGTGGTAATATACTAATAGTTACCACTATTATCAATAGTAAGTTACCAGATATAGCTAGTGTGTTACCAAGATGTTTAATCTTGCGCTCACCTGTATGGTATTTGATAGCTTTTATCTGATGGGTTAACATCCATACACCATGCTTTAGATAGATAAATAGAATGTGTTAGGTTCCACAACTACGTCATCCGGGCTTAGTAATATGGTTGGAAAATGTTATGTTTTATCTTTCATGGGATGTGCTTAGAAATATGGCAAGAAGTTATTATTATGTACTAATAACTATCGAAAAGTATCTAATAACTATAGCGGAACAGTCAAATAACTATAAACCGACACCATTCCTTAAAGACAAGCATATGAATATATGAAGGAAGCATTATTATGTGCTAATAATTGCAAAAAGGATAATCTAATAAATAAAATATGAAACAGTGGGATAACTATACAACGACGCCGTCCCTCCAAAAATAGACTTACACGATAGTGCATTAATAGTCTAATAATGCATATATTATAAACTGATAACTCTACATCAATACTATGGTAATCCACATATTACTACATGCTAACTATGATGCTAAAAATGGTCGTCGAAACATATTCAAGTGTAATTTGAAGCCCTCCTTAAGATGAATCTAACGATGAAAATGAATTGTTAATTAGTTATATAGATTTTGAGAGTTAAAAAGTTTCTAATTTTCAAAATATAGGGAATCATATGATATCGTCTACAACCTGACTATTACAACGGTGTTCTCAGGTTGTCTAATTTGTCGAACGTTCTGATAGCACTCTTCCACATCTCGTGTTGTTTGAAACGGCTTCACACCATGACCGCGAGTGCGTGCAAGCACACAAGCGAATTGTTTTACTGTGCACCTACGTATTTGGTAAATTTAGCCTACCGCCTAGCGTGTTGGCTTGCTACGGCGCTCTATCCAAGTAAATCAAGTGACATCAACTGAGTAGGCATCATGTTCGTTGTTTAAAAGATAAAAATTTAAAAAATCTCTTTCTTTTAAACCAAACGTTCAAATCTCAATCAGTTTAAACCATCATGTTCCTTACGACGATGCATTCAAAAAGACTCTATTGAATATATTTAAGCAATATTAAGGTGATATTTTTTTAGTTGGGGAGTGATTAGTGCATGCCACTGTCTAATTGTGCAACCACATCCTGCGACCACGATTCCTGTCACAACTCACTTGTAACCTATTATGTGAAGAGATTTTCTTGCCTAAAGATATGATTAACTCGAAGAAAGTTACTGCAAGAACATGGCGGACTTCAATGTTTGCTGTTTTTGCGTGCAACTTGACGAATGACTATCAGAAAACATGTCTTCATTGAAAAATGTATCCTACTCCATACCAAATATTATCAACTATGAGTGTTTGAGATATTATATAGTAGTAAATATCCCTATTATCATATTATCAAGAAAAGTTATCACAGACCTACCATAATAAAGCCCACCACATGCAACAAAAGTTGTTTCGCTTGTAGCCAAACCCATTAAAATAAATATCCTTAAGCTCGTGGAGCTCTTGGTCTTCTCCACGTGCACAAAGAATATATCCACTATTTTAGTATGTTTTTACTAGATCCCCTCTATTTTGTATTATATACTAATTATTATTTTTACCTGATCTTACTTATCGTACCTTTGATCTCATAGTTACCATATCTTAGTATGTAAAATTACCGGATGATAAATACCAGGTCCCTTCTAGATAAATATTTGTCTCTGTCGAGAGTATTGATACTTTGGTAACTTCAAAATTAGTTCGGAGTTTGGACATATTTCATCAAGCATTTGGTGAATTTAGATTAAAAAAATTAAATTTTGTTTGAATTGATCTGGAATTTCAAGACACAAATACTTCGATCCTCATCAAATCACCAAAATTTCCAAAATTTTGATGAAATCTTAAACCCTGGCCATAACTCGCCACCGCCATTGCTGAAGAATAATATCAACCTAGATCAAAAGGTGAGATTTTTTTACACATAGTACAACTTGCAAATGTGAACACATTAATACACCCACTCACAGTCATGCCTATAGAAGATTGGACTCACGGAGCTTGAAAATTGACCAAGGTACTCAAACAAAATTAGTAAAGCAAACCCACGCTTCGGGAAGGTGAGGTGAACTAACAATTCCTTCTGTCGTGTATCCTCGATTGATGCGGCCTCAGATGCTTCAATTGTAGATTTTAGTATTGAGCGAAAGGTTACACCTATAGGTTTGCTTGGTGGGCTGGGAATGCCAGACTTATCAATTTGTCCGGGCCCCTTAGAGGTTCTAACCATGGAGCACGAAGGTCCCAAAAACGCATAGTTTCCCCCCCAAAGATAACCTCCCCGGTTGGGGAAGGTATTGATCCAGATTTGGATGCTCAAGTGGAATTTGGAACATTCCAAAAAGTTGGAGATCCAACTACAAGGAAACAGGCAGTCTAATTGATTTCATAACAAAATTAATTTGATAAATTTTCAGTTAAAAAAATAATTCGATTACTGTTTGACACTCCCGTAAAGTCAACCCATTACAATATTCACCACCGTGTGTTCCGAAACCAACCAATGTTTCATTATTGCAAATAGGATAAATCACCCGGTTTCTCACTCGAGGCTCCAAATACGACAAGCAAGGATCATAAATCAATGTGTCCGCCAGAACCGCCACACAAGAACCATGGATCAGATCAGCCACCTCCTACAAGGACGCTTCACTTTCGCGTGTTGCGTCCGATGAAACCGAACCATCATCGTTTCCAACGTTCACGGCTGCCGTCTCCAGCTCCCATGCCTCGAGCTTGGACACCTTCACCGCGCCGGATCCGTTGTTGAACACGTACAGGCGACTGCTGCTCGTTGCTGCGTGTTCAGGGTAGATTCGGGCAGTGATGCACGTCCTCCCCCCGCCGCCGAAGCTCTCGACGACCGTGTGATCGATCTGTGTTAGTTAGTACGTGACGTGTTATCTCATTGCCTGGTGCCATGTATTGTTAAAACGAATCTAAACACACGAGCGGCATGATGTGACACATGTGACATAGAAAACTCACTAGTGTTCTCAGCGATATGGTCTTGTCCTTCTCTATGTCCACGTCCACAAATCCTGCGTAAGCTGGTTTGTGTAGCCCTTCTTTTGTTGATGACCTGTGCATGTTTCATGTTTGCGAGAAGAAATGTACCAAAAGATGTTAGCTTTTTCTAGAATCACAAACTGTCATGCTTTGGGAGGAACAAATTAATTAGTAATAGTTTATATTCGTGGTCCTTAGATGCAGAGATGCAGAGGCTGAGAGTAATTTCATTATTAAAAATATGTTCTTTTATGAAAAATGCGTGTCTAAGGAAGGATAAGTACCTTCGCAAATCCGTGCACATGAGAACCTTGTAGTTATCATTGTGTCTGAACACCCTGAAGAAGACGGCAGTGTGCTCCTGCAGGTCGCCGGAAGCCATCACCAATAGCCCGAACGGCCCGACCCCGCCGTTGAGGAAGGCGCCCTTCTCCTCGCACAGCCTCTGCGGATCCAGCAGCCAGTCGGGGTCGAAGTTCTCGGCGTCCTCCAGGGTCGGGATCTCGAAGACGACCTCCACGTCTGCCTGCGAGCTCACGATGCCGACGATCTCGTTCATCCCTCCCGCCTTCACCTCCGTTCCTGGCTCCAGACCAGCTCGTTTCCTCCTCAGCGTCTCGATCTCTTCCACGGGCCACTGCACCAACTGCTTCCCGTCGCTGTCCAGCCACATCGCTCTCGGAACCGCCTGCACATGACATCGCACGAGAATGATCAGCACAACAAAATGGAAATTTTTTGCTCGCGTCGAATTATTCGGGGGATATGATTGCTTGCGCGCGTTCACCTGGATGCCGGCCCAGCCTTTGGCGACGGCCTGGCCATCGGACTCGTCGACCCACGCCCACAGCACGCGCCGCTTCTTGCGTGCGTCGAAGAAGGACTTGGACGCGTACAGGTGGCCGTGGTCGAGCCGGCGCCAGTTCCTGCAGGCGTCGCCGCGCTCGCGCTCCTCCGGCACGAAGGTGTCCGCCACGTCGTCGTACCGCCCGACCATGTAGTGGTCCTCTTTGCCGAAGTCGCTGAGCTTGAGCACGTGCCTCACCCCGGGGCCGTTCGCCGACGTGTCGAGCCCCTCCTCGCCGTGCTCTGCGATCGGGAACAGGTCGGGGCACTCCAGGACGTGGACGCCCCGCGAGGCGTGCAGCGCCGCGGCGTTGCGCTCCCAGCGAAGGAAGTCCGCGCTCCGGTAGACGAGAATGCAGCCCACGCCGTCGACCTCGGCGGCGACGGCGACCCTCCACAGGCCGTCGCGGCCGCGCCACGCCTCCGTGGGGTCCCGGAAGTTGTTGCCCGTGACATCCGCCGGTATCGGGATGACGGGGTTGTAGCTAGGCTTCTCCCACTCGCGTAGGAGCGGGTCGGCGGGGTTCTTGGCGAAGGCCACGTTCTGTACCTGCAACTTGTCGGCGTCCATGCCGGTGTAGAGGATGGCCGGGCGGCCTCCGGAGATGACGGTGGCGGAGCCCGACCAGCAGCCGTTGGCGTCGAATGGGGAGGCGGGGTCTAGCGCGGTGTCGAGGGCGGCCCAGTTCACGAGGTCGCCGGA
This sequence comes from Stipa capillata, assembly GCA_019208055.1. Taxonomy (NCBI): domain Eukaryota; kingdom Viridiplantae; phylum Streptophyta; class Magnoliopsida; order Poales; family Poaceae; genus Stipa; species Stipa capillata. The sequence goes on from JAGXJF010001896.1 coordinate 703,028, forward strand.
GACGGAGTGGCCCCAGGATAGCTTGCCGACGTCCCATGTCGGGCCGTGAGGGTTGTACTGGTAGAAGAAGTGGTACATGCCGTTGTGGTAAAGAGGACCTGTCCGCATAACCGAAAATAACTGTCACTTTGACTACTTCATGGTGAGGTATACCGTACACATGACCGGCTGTGAGCCTGTCAGTGATCTTGCACTAACCAAGATTAGCTGAATAACAACATTTTTTCCATAATTACTTCATCTGATGAAGAGTGAATTCGCTGTCCTATCTAAGTATAAACTTATCTCCAGATAGAGAGAGGAGAGTCGAGATGCATGATTGAATCTGCATAACGGAAAGATTCAGGAAGATAAATACACGGAGAAGGAAGAGATCAACAACACGTACCATTTGGATCTGTTCAGTTCCATCCGTGGCGTGTTCGTCCAAATCCAGAGATGCAAACGCGTAGCACAACTCAAATGGTTAGAATTACTACATAAAATCAAGAGAATGGAGCAATCACAATCGATGGCACGATGAGGCTTAGGGCGTGCGCACCATTTTGCCAGTACTTTGCTGGCTGGAAGTGGTAGGCCGTTCGGCCATCGCGCGGGTGTTTTTTCCCGTTCATGTCGCAGATCGGAGAGGAAGAGGAAGAGGAGACAGAGCTATTGTTGGTCTGATTGGTTGGTCTGCAAATTGCAGAAGACTTCTAATAGCCATCCAGGTCACCAAGTTTAATATAAATCAATAAGACTTGCCTCCATATGGACAATTAATGTAGTTTTTAAATTTGATTTGCGAATTGCAGAAAACTTCAGAACAATGTAATGCCAGCCAAGTTTCCCAGTTTAGTGCAAGTTAATAAGACTTGCTCCCAATGTTTATAGTCTTCTATATTCCTGCCTGCTTTGCTTAGCACTAGGTGACTAGGATATGACTGCTAATCAGATGAGATGCTGAGTAGTTCAGAAGTTGTTTAATTAGTCCCGGTGGAACAACCCATCATCTCTGTTTCGACGAAACTTCGCAATCAGAATCCAGAAGACTTCTCCCCCTCTGTTCCGACGAAACTTCGCAATCAGAAGATTTCTCCCCCTCTATTTGTATATAACCTGTTTAACTATATTTCAGAACTGTAGTGACGGTTTTTAAGGGGAACAATTCAAGCTATGTATTATGTACCTCTGATGGAACTCATTCTACAAATCTGTTAACAAAGATAGATGCGTACACGTTAAAGATAAGGAAGTAGCGTACGTTTGAATACACTAACATTACTGTGACCGACCTAAGCTAACAACCAAGTCTCAGGCTCACCCCAGCTCCCACGAATGTACAGAACACAGCAATACCTAGAGATCTCCCATGGCCTGCACGAGTAGAGACGTACAGTGTTGAGTCATTCCTTTTGTGATTATATATACACCATGGCAACAAAAATCATCGAAATACAAAGGATCTGGATCCCACATCGTGGCGACACAGTTTAGGCGTTCAATGTACAGGCGTTTCTGGAAGTACCATTTTATTGGAGAAATTCTCTAGTGCCATCGTATTTGCTCTGCAGAACCAGTGGACCATAGTCTCAAACATTACATCTCTTTGAACCCAGAGAGTGCTCTATTATATCTACTTAACCTCCACAAGTTAAAGTGACATCAGGTGGAAATCAAACGAGTATGGTTTCACTCCCATCCACTCAGTTTGTTGCACATTGGCTCTCAAATTGCTCATCCAAATAATGATCGGCTCCGGTTTCGTTCAAGCCGTGCCTCCCTCTGTGAACATTGAAATACAAGAGAAATGAGATACACTCAACAGAAGGAAATAATGGGAAGCAACGATCGAGCATATGTAGAGAACTATTCAGTATTTATATACAACAAAGAGTCCTGTTTGAAAGCAAAATTTGGATAGACGTTAGTTCAGAAAAATAATTCAAGTGACCTGAAAATCTATTCAGCATTTGAATATGACATATACCATTTAAATTCGCTCAGACAACAGGAAATTTGCATGCAAACCTCATTGAAACACCAATGTTATTTTAATAGATTCTATTTCACTCAGTTCTTATTTATATCCTTATCCACACAAGCACTTTTCACATTCAAATCTTATCAGATCTGCTAAGGTGTATGAGAGGGACGTAAGGCGATGCGTAGCCAGATGTTTCATTAAAGGTAACAAGAAATCACATAGATTGCCCGGGTGAGAGAGAGCTTGCCTATACAAGTGACACAACTGCACATGATGATGCTTTGAGATCAGAAAGGGATAACTCGGGAAGGTAAAGAAGCACCATGGAAGGTTCAAATGACCGGGTAGAAGATTAATAGTACAACTCGGTCAAAAAAATAATAGTACAAGGAATATGGTATTTACCTTCTGAATATTTCAGGCCACCAAAGCCAAGAATTTAGACTTTATTCAGCCCATGGTAATGGATTTCATAAATAATGACTATAAACCTTTTACTTATGTGGTCTAAAGGCATCTCCAATCCTTAATGCTTAAGTAGACCATAAGCTGGCTCCCACATAACTTACAAAAATGGCTACAACGTTTGTTGCTACTGTGTTTGAAGGTAGGGTCCACCCCATGATAAATAAATAAAAACCTCTTTTCCAACTGCTCATCTCCTTTCCTGAATCAACACACTGTTACTCCAAAAAATCCCCCGCGCTCCTCTCCGCCTGCCGCTCCCTCACTCAAATCCAGCCACCCCTTGACCCAAATCGTGCCACCGCACAACATCGAGGAGCCGCTCTACCCCCTCCGTCCTTCTTCAGGTGGCGGTGCGCTTGCCCTCCACTGCGCCGCTCTCTCCCCAATGCCCTCGACCGCATTCGGCTTCCCTTGTCAGGCTTTCTGGCGAGCGGATCGAGCAAAGAGACCTCAGGGAGGAAGAGGTGGAGCGTGTTCTAGGGTGCTCTTTCTTTGCACTTCCAGCACAAGAAAGAACGCCATCGGCACTCCGATATGAGATCATCTCCTCACTGGAACGCATGTTCTGGGGTGCTCTTTCTTTGCAATGCGTTCTCTTCTTTGCTAGATTTTCTCCGATGTGTTTGTTCTTTGCTACTCTTCTTTGCTCCAACGTGTTCCTTTTTTTCTTTTCTTCTTTGACCCGATGTGTTCTTCCCTTGCTCTCTTGCTGGGTACAGGCCGAGGACTTGGAGAGCGATGGACCTGTGGCGGCAGCTCAGCTCGCGGACCTTTCCCCAAGCTTGCGGCAGCAGCAACGACTTGTGAGTTGGAGAGAGGAGAGAGATTAAATCATTTTTCTATGCCGTGCGGCCGAGCCTTAACGGTATTGGCGGCCTTACTCTTGAGGTCGACTTCAAAATTTTGCCCAATGTATAAGGTCGACCTTAAGAGGCTTATGGCCTGGCTTATTTCCGCATTGAAGATGCCCTAACAAAAAGTTAGTTCCCAAGGAGCAAGAAGGAATGATAAAATCAAACCAATGCTACCACCACATTTATCGTATCCTATTTTTATGAGAATCTTACGCAACAAAACTGGATTTTGATTAGCAACATCAGAAGGAGAAAAATTAACAGAGCATCGTAATAGTGGGAAGATGGATCAAGAACAGTAGAAAGAGTGGTCGCGTCGGCAAAGGCAGGACAATAAAATTACAAATTCTCTCAACAGAGAACTCAAAGGTAGCTACTTCATTTGCCCTGAAGGCTAGTTTCTGGAATCCAGAAGAGATGATCCGATGTGCCCATAAGTGAACTAAAAGTACGACGAGTGATGGAGGAAAAATTGTTGATTGACAATGAAATGTAAGCATATTCCCAAGGCTAGACTTCTCAAGGATACTGTATCCCAGCTCACCCACCAAGAAAGGAAGTATCGAAAGCAGGAAGTACTTTCAATACCCTCAATACCTTTCTGTATGTCCGCACCCATAGTTATGAACTCAACATAAGAGTGTAGTTGGCATTCCATGTCAAAATGCCCTTTCTGTATGTGGATGGTAACATTACTTCTTATGCTCTAGTTACTTACTTACTCTAATTTATAAATGAATCACCCCTAAAAAAGAGGATTAGGACTTAATCATGTTAGAGCAAATAATTTCGCAAAAAAATTGGTTTCTCTAATATCATGGAGTGGTAAGAACACATAATCACTGATTTCAGCACGAGAAGTTCAGTTCAGATTGTAACAAAAGTGCTCAAAACAGTTGGGCCAACAAAAATTTCATAACGAGGTGCATCACTTTTTAAAAAAGGTAATTATGCGACAGTAAAGACCGCTATAAATAAGTTTCAATTTTCAAGTTTGGCGCTTGCTTTCCGAGATAAGCTATAGGCCCTCTTGAATAAATATCGGCAAGTGCAGAAAACAAATATGTATTAGCTAATAAAGACGATTTGTGTATCAATTGAAGCCATCCATCATATATTCATATATCATCAGAAAAGGCTGGAGAGCAATTGGGAGAAGAAAAGCAAAGCAAAGCAAACCTCTTTCTTTTTGCACTCCTTGTAATCGTCAAACTGCTGCTGGCACTTGCTCTTGTCTTGGTTGGCCTCCAAACCTGCGGATACACCATCAGAGATTCAGCACACACGCATCACGCATGGAATTGTCCAGAAAGCATGACCGGAAGAGAAAAAAAGTGAGATGGAAGTGATTGGAATAGAATTAGGGCGGATGGCACGGATACATACACTTGAGGGAGGCGGTGTACTGGGGGAAGCAGGAGGAGTCGGCGATCCTGGCCGCGCTGGGGTACGGCGGGGCCGCCGTCGTCGGAGAGGGAGCGCGGTGGGAGGGGGACGCCGCCGCCGCCATGCTCGTCTCGCCCTCCTCTCTGCTCCCTTGTTGGGCTTCGCAGTGATGTAGTCGGGTTCTTTGCACCACGTCCTCTAATGGGCCTCCATATTTGGAGATGTTGGGCCGTACGAACGGGCTTGTTCTGGGCAATCAGGCCCAACTGACACTGAAAATTACAAGCCTAAACTCCTCCAACAAAGAAAAAAGGGCCCAAACTGTAACAACTCTGCATCTGCATTATGCTTTGGTCAATACCGAGTTCAGACATGAACAGGTTCCTTCGTGGCTGTTTTCGCTGATGGAGGTGCTGCCGCCTGCACATTTTGTCTACAAATTCTTGGGTGATCTGATGGTTCAACGTCTCATCGTTGTTGTAGGTATAAGCCTAGACAGTAGATTTGTGGCACCCCCGGTCGGTTACGACGACCTCCGGGCGTGCGAAGGGACAACGAGCGAGGGCGCGAACGCGTGAGGCAGCCGACGACGTAACTCGGTGTTTGTATTAGGGCATGAGCTTGAGAGCTTACAAGCGAGAGAATGAAAAAGTGGATGGAAAAATGGGGGTCCCCTTGCCCTCTACCTCCAGGGGGCTATTTATAGGGGAAAGGGAGAAAAGTGTGAGATTACAGTTTTGCCCTCACATGAGAGGGAACTCATAAGGACATTATGGTCATTTTCCATCCCTAGAGAATCCTAGGATAATATTCCTGAGCATCTTCGGGAGAATCTTCTTGGAGAACGTGATGGCCTCGCGTATGGGCTCGTCGGAGACAGCCCTGACGCGGCGACCGGGCTCGTCGGAGACAACCCTGACGCGGAGCGCGGGCTTGTCGGAGACAACCCTGACGCGGAGCGCGGGTTTGTTGGAGATAACCCTGATGCGGAGTCCCGACACGGAGAGCGGGCTCGTCGGAGACAGCCCTGATGCGGCGACCGGGTTCGTCGGAGACAGCCTTGACGACGGAGGTTGGGCGCGTCAGAGACAGCCCTGACGCGGAGCGTCGACGAAAATCTCAACAGTGTTGCAGTGTTTCTAAACAACGTCGATTCGGGGTAGCGCAGAAACCCTCCCCCAACAGTAGCCCCTTGCCGGTGGGGGCGGTCGTACAGCGCCCGTCCGAGCCGGCACACTAATCCCGAGGGTTGTGTCG